>JAOPSE010000100.1:6167407-6852406 GCA_029449295.1 Zea luxurians
TGGTCATCACATTTTTGGTATGATGAGAGCTTCCCACCTGTTTACCTGCTTGACAAGCTGCACAAGGTCTATCTTTTTCGAAAGTTACATTAGTTAGACCTATCACGTGTTCTCCCTTTAGAAGCTTATGAAGGTTCTTCATCCCCACATGAGCTAAACGACGATGCCATAGCCAGCCCATGCTAGTCTTAGCAATTAAGCATGCATCTAGACCAGCCTCCTCTTTTGCAAAATCAACTAAATAAAGTTTGCCGTCTAGTACACCCTTAAAAGCTAATGAACCATCACTTCTTCTAAAGACAGACACATCTACATTTGTGAATAAACAATTGTATCCCATATTACATAATTGACTAACGGATAACAAATTATATCCAAGTGACTCCACTAAAAACACATTAGAAATGGAGTGCTCATTTGAGATTGCAATCTTGCCTAAGCCTTTAATCTTGCCTTGAATCCTGTCACCGAATATGATTGAATCTTGGGAATCTTTATTCTTGACGTAGGAGGTGAACATCTTCTTCTCCCCCATCATGTGGTTTGTGCATCCGCTATCAATAATCCAGCTTGATCCCCCGGATGCATAAACCTGCAAGGCAATTTGGGCTTGGGTCTTAGGTACCCAACTCATGTTGGGTCCTACAAGGCTAGTTACAATAGTCTTAGGGACCTAGATGCAAGTTTTATCTCCCTTGCATCTTGCCCCTAACTTCCTAGCAATCACCTTCTTATCCTTTCTACAAATAGCAAAGGAAGCATTGCAAGTATGAAAAATTGTAGAAGGTTCATTGTTTACTTTCCTAGGAACATGAACAACATTTCTTCTAGGCATAGCATTTTTCTTAGTCAAATTTCTATCATGCATAATAGAAGAACTAGAAGCAATCATGGCATGAGAATTAAAAGCATCATAACTTCTATTAACATTCTTAGATTGTCTCCTATCATGATACATGAAAGCATGGTTCTTTTGAGCACTACTAGCCATAGGGGCCTTCCCTTTCTCCTTGGCGGAGATGGAAGCCTTATGGCTTGTTAAGTTCTTGACTTCCCTCTTGAAGCCAAGACCATCCTTAATTGAGGGGTGTCTACCAATCATGTAGGCATCCCTTACAAATTTTAGTTTGTCAAATTCACTCTTGCTAGTCTTAAGTTGGGCATTAAGACTAGCCACTTCATCATTCAATTTAGAAATTGAAACTAGGTGTTCACTACAAGCATCAACATTAAAATCTTTACACCTCTTGCAAATTACAACATTTTCTACACAAGATGTTGATTTACTAGCTATTTCTAACTTAGCATTCAAATCATCATTTATGCTCTTTAAGCTAGAAATAGAGTCATGGCATGTAGACAATTCACTAGATAGCATTTCATTCCTTTTAATTTCTAAAGCAAGGGATTTTTGTGCCTCAACAAACTTATCATGTTCTTCATACAAAAGATCCTCTTGCTTTTCTAATAACCTATTCTTATCATTTAAAGCATCAATCAATTCATTGATCTTATCAATTTTATTTCTATCTAAACCTTTAAATAAACTAGAATAGTCTATTTCATCATCATCACTAGACTCATCATCACTTGAAGAAGCATAAGTAGTATTCCGAGTACATACCTTCTTCTCCTTCGCCATGAGGCATGTGTGACGCTCGTTGGGGAAGAGGACCGATTTGTTGAAGGCGGTGGCGGTGAGTCCTTCGTTGTCAGAGTCGGACGACGAACAATCCGAGTCCCACTCCTTGCCAAGGTGTGCCTCGCCCTTAGCCTTCTTGTAAGCTTTCTTCTTTTCCCTCTTGTTCCCTTGTTCCTGGTCACTCTCATTATCGGGAAAATTAGCGATAAAATGACCAATCTTACCACATTTGAAGCATGAGCGCTTCCCCTTCGTCTTGTTCTTGTTAGGCTGCCCCTTGCGACCCTTTAGCGCCATCTTGAAGCGTTTGATGATGAGGGCCATCTCTTCATCATTAAGCCTGGCCGCCTCAACTTGCGCCACCTTGCTAGGTAGCGCCTCCTTGCTCCTCGTTGCCTTGAGAGCAATAGTTTGAGGCTCTTGGATTGGGCCATTTAATGCATCGTCGACGTATCTTGCCTCCTTGATCATCATCCGCCCGCTTACAAACTTTCCAAGTATCTCCTCGGGCGTCATCTTGGTGTACCTAGGATTCTCACGAATATTGTTCACAAGATGTGGATGAAGGACAGTAAAAGACCTTAGCATAAGACGGACGACGTCGTGGTCCGTCCATCGCGTGCTTCCATAGCTCCTTATTTTGTTGACGAGGGTCTTGAGCCGGTTGTACGTTTGGGTTGGCTCCTCGCCCCTGATCATCGTGAATCTCCCAAGTTCGCCCTCCACCAACTCCATCATCTTGGTGAGCATGGTGACGTCGTTCCCCTCATGTGAGATCTTGAGGGTGTCCTAAATCTGCTTGGCGTTATCCAAGCCGCTCACCTTATGGTATTTGTCCCTGCACAATGAAGCTAGAAGAACAGTAGTAGCTTGTGAATTTTTGTGAATTTGCTCATTAATGAACATGGGACTATCAGTACTATCAAATTTCATTCCACTCTCTACTATCTCATATATGCTTGGATGGAGAGAGAACAAGTGACTACGCATTTTGTGACTCCAAAATCCGTAGTCCTCTCCATCAAAGTGAGGAGGTTTACCGAGTGGAATGGAGAGTAAATGAGTATTGGTACTTTGTGGAATACGAGAGTAATCAAAAGAAAAGTTCGAATTGACCGTTTTCTTTTTCTCGTAGTCTTTGTCGTCATTGTCCTTTTGGGAAGAAGAGGACTCGTCACTGTCGTCGTAGTAGACGATCTCCTTGATGCGCCTCGTCTTCTTCTTCTTCCCATCTTTTCGTTTGTGGCCTGAGCCCGAGTCGGTAGGCTTGTCATCTTTCGGCTCGTTGATGAAGGACTCCTTCTCCTTATCATTGATCACAATTCCCTTGCCCTTAGGATCCATCTCTTCGGGCGATTAGTCCCTTTCTTGAAGAGAACGGCTCCGATACCAATTGAGAGCACCTAGAGGGGGGGTGAATAGGTGATCCTATAAAAACTTAAACTTAACGCCACAAAAACTTGATTAAGCGTTAGCACAATAAGGCCAAGTGGCTAGAGAAGAGTTCTTGCACAACAACCACAAGAGGATCAACACAGATAGACACAGTGGTTTATCCCGTGGTTCGGCCAAGTACAAAACTTGCCTACTCCACGTTGTGGCGTCCCAACGGACGAGGGTTGCAATCAACCCCTCTCAAGCGGTCCAAAGACCCACTTGAATACCATGGTGTTTTGCTTTGTTTACTATATCCCGCTCGCGAGGAATCTCCACAACTTGGAGCCTCTCGCTCTTACACTTTGATGTTCACAAAGAAGCACAGAGTAAGGGAGGGATGAGCAACGCACACGAGACACAAAATCACAGCAAATACGCACACACAAGACCTAGACTTGAGCTTAAAAGAATATCACGAGGTTCTCACTAGAACGGAGCTCAAATCACTAAGAATGTCAAACAAGTGCGCAAGAATGAAGTGTGAGTGATCAACAATGCTCAAAGGATGCTTGGTGTTCTCCTCCATGCGCCTAGGGGTCCCTTTTATAGCCCCAAGGCAGCTAGGAGCCGTTGAGAGCATTCCAGGAAGGCAATTCTTGCCTTCTGTCGCCTGGCGCACCGGACAGTCCGGTGCACCACCGGACACTGTCCGGTGCGGATCTCTTTCCTTATTTGGCGAAGCCGACCGTTGAAGATTCAGAGCCGTTGGCGCACCGGACACTGTCCGGTGCACACCGGACAGTCCGGTGCCCCCTTTTAGCCGTTGGCTCAGCCACATGTCCCGTGCGGATCGCGCGGCCGACTGTTGGCTCACCGGACAGTCCGGTGCACCACCGGACAGTCTGGTGATTTATAGCCGTACGCCGTTAATCACTTCCCGAGAGCGACGACTTCGCCTGTGAATGGCTCACCAGACAGCCGGTGATTTATAGATGTACACCGCCGTCGAAGTCCCGAGAGCAGCAAGTTCGCTAGAGCCAGCCTGGCGCACCGGACACTGTCCGGTGCACCACCGGACAGTCCGGTGCACCCAAACTGCACAGACTTTGGCTAAACGAGCCAAGTCATCTCCAAATTGATTTCTCCTGTTTCCAGCACTTAGACACAATAAATTAGTTCTCAAAACAATGTACTAAGTCTAGAAACATACCTTTAGACTTGATTTGCACTTTGTCCATCAATTGGCATAGATTTTCACTTAAGCACTTGTGTTGGCACTCAATCACCAAAATACTTAGAAATGGCCCAAGGGCACATTTCCCTTTCACTTTCACATTAGAAACAAGCATCTTGGGTACCCAAACACAAGTCTTTGGACTCTTGTGTTTGTCCCTAACATATTTGGCAACTATTTTGCCTGATTTGTTAGTTAAAACATAAGAAGCATCAAAAGTCTTGAATGAAATGTTATGCTCATTTGATGTAGTAGGAATTTTCTCCTTAGGCATTTTAATGTGAGTGGTATGCCTAGAGCTAGAAGCCTCATTTTTATACATAAAAGCATGGTGAGAAATATTATGAGGTTTCCTAGCATGAATCTTCCTAATCTTGTGCTCAGGATAGTTTGCAGGATATAAAATGTAACCCTCACTATCTTGAACCATGGGAGCCTTACCCTTAACAAAATTAGATAATCTTTTAGGGGCATTAAGCTTGACATTGGATTGGTTCCCATGTTGGAACCCAATACCATCCTTAATGCTAGGGTGTCTCCCATTATAAAGCATACTACGAGCAAATTTAAAATTTTCATTTTCTAGTTCATACTCGGCAATTTTAGTAGTTAATTTAGCTATGTGATCATTTTGATTTTTAATCGTGGCAAGGTGATCATCAATAGCTTCTACATTAACATCTCTACATCTAGTACAAATGGAAACATGCTCAACAGTAGATGTAGAGGGTTTGCAGTCATTTAATTCTTCTATCTTAGCATTTAATCTAGCATTCTCATCTTTAAGATAGGAAATAGAATCATTGCAAACATTCAATTTTTTAATCTTAGAAACTAAATTATCATTCTTAGTTCTAAGACTAGAAATTGAATCATTACACATGCTTAGCTCCTTAGACAGATTTTCATTCTTCTCTACTTCTAGAGCATAAGCATTTTTCAATTTAACATTTTTTGTTTTCTTTAACGAGAAAGTCCTCTTGGCTTTCCAAAAGATCATCCTTCTCGTTAATGGTCTCTATTAATTCATTTATTTTTTTCTTTTGGTCCATGCTAAGGTTGGCAAAAAGAGCAAGTAAATCATCTTCATTATCGCTAGAGCTACCCTCATCACTAGATGTTGTATATTTGGGGTGGCTCTAGAGTGTACCTTCTTCTTTTTGTCGTCCTTAGCCATGAGATATTTGTGGCCGACGTTGGGGAAGAGGAGTCGGTGGAGCTCTCGTCGGAGTCCCATTCCTGGCATATGTGGGCATCGCCGCCCTTCTTCTTATAGTATTTCTTCTTCTCCTTCTTTATCCCCTTCTCGTCTTCGTCCCTGTCACTTTCACTAGAAATTGGATATTTAGCAATAAAGTGACCAGACTTACCACACCGGTAGCATACCCTCTTGGAGCGGGACTTGTAATACTTCCCCCTCCTTTGCTTGAGGATTTGGCGGAAGCTCTTGATGATGAGCGCCATCTCCTCGTTGTCGAGCTTGGAGGCATCTATTGGAAGCCTACTTGGTGTAGACTCCTCCTTCTTCTCTTCCGTTGCTTTGAATGCAATGGGTTGCACCTCGGGTGTAGAGGTGGCGCCTTGCTCCAAGTTGACAATATGTTTGGAGTCTTTGATCATAAGTTCAAAGCTCACAAACTTGCCAATCACTTCCTCGGGAGACATTAGTTTATATCTAGGATCCCCACGTATTAATTGAACTTGAATAGGATTGCGAAATACGAGGGATATAAGAATAACCTTGACCATTTCATGGTCATCCCATTTGGTGCTCCCGAGGTTGCGCACTTGGTTCACCATGGTCTTGAGCCGGTTGTACATGGCTTGCGGCTCTTCTCCTTTGTTGAGGATGAATCGACCGAGTTCTCCCTCGATCGTCTCACGCTTGGTGATCTTGGTCACCTCGTCCCCTTCGTGCGCGCTTTTGAGGACGTCCCAAATTTCTTTAACGCTAACCCTTGCACCTTGTTATACTCCTCTCAACACAAGGAGGCGAGGAGTATAGACATGGCTTGGGAGTTAAAGTGCCTAATTTGGGCAACCTCATCCAAGTCGTAGTCCTTGTCCCCAACCTTTGGTACCTGCGCTCTAAACTCCACAATATCCCAAATACTTTCGTGGAGTGAGGTTAGATGGTGCCTTATTTTATAACTCCACATACAATAATCTTTACCATCAAAATATGGTGGTTTTCCTAAGGGAACGGAAAGTAATGGAGCGTGCTTTGAAATACAAGGATAGCGTAGGGGCATCTTACTATACTTCTTGCGCTCATGACGCTTAGAAGTAGTGGACGACTCGGAGCCAAAGGTGGTGGGTGACAAAGAGTCGGTCTCGTAGTAGGTGACCTTCTTCATCTTCTCCTTCTTGTCACCTCTCCGATGTGACTTTATGGAGGAAGAGGATTCCTCCTTGTACTTGTTGCCAGACTCTTTTGACAGAGTCCTCCCCGAGCCCGTGGCCTTCTCGCCGGTCACGATCTCCCTCTTGGTGTGATCTCCAGACATCACTTCGAGTTGGTTAGACTCTTAATGAAGCACTGGCTTTGATACCAATTGATAGTCGCCTAGAGGGAGGTGAATAGGCGAAACCTGAGTTTTACAAACTTAAGCACACACTAAAGCCGGGGGTTAGCGTTAAAATTAAACTCAAGTCCGAAGAGAGGGGAAAACAAATCAAACAAGAATCAAGGCGAGTGAACACGATGATTTGTTTTACCGAGGTTCGGTTCCAAAGAACCTAGTCTCTGTTGAGGAGGTCACAAAGACCGGATTTATTTCAACCCTTTCCCTCTCTCAAACGGTCACTTAGACTGAGTGAGTCTTTCCCTTAATCACATGGGTCATTAAGACCCCGCAAGGACTACCACACTCTTAGGTGTCTCTTGCTTTGCTTACAAGCACTTAGAGAAGAAGTGAGGAAGGAAGAAAGGAAATCCAAGCAACAAGAGCGCAAATGAACACGAACACACTCTCTCTCAAGTCACTAAGTGGTTCAGATGAATTCGAGACTTGGAGAGGGTTTGATCTTTGGAAATGTGTCTTGGAGTGAATGCTCTAGCTCTTGTATTAAATGTGATCTTCTGAAAACTTGGATGCCAAAGGATGTGGTGGTTGGGGGTATTTATAGCCCCAACCACTTTGTAGCCGTTGGCCAAGGCTGCTGGCGATGGGCACACCGGACAGGCACTGTGCACTGGCTGGTGCACGCCATGTCAGCGCAACTGTTAGGGTTCTAAGCAGTTGACCGTTGGGGAGCCTTGTCTTCTAGCTGCACCAGACAGTCTGATGCCACACCGGACAGTTCGGTGCTCTCTGACTTCTGCGCTTTTGACTCTGTCGCGGCACTGTTGCTCACTGTAGCACTTTGCAGAGTCGACCGTTGGCGCAGGGAGTCGCTGCTCCGCTGGCTCACCGGACAATCCGGTGGCACACCGGACGGTCCGGTGAATTATAGCGGAGCGCGCCTCCATTTTCCCGAGAGTGGCTAGTTCACATCTGTACGGCCCTGGTGCACCGGACACTGTCCGGTGCGTCATTCTTCAGCACACTCAAGTACTTTTGCTCCAATAAAATTATGTCCCTAACTTGATTCTTTTCTTTGTTTGTGTTGAACCTTATGCACCTGTAATACATGAGTTCTAGACAAATTAGTTAGTCCATGTGTTTGTGTTGATCATCAACCACCAAAATTAATTATAGGAAATGGTTAACCCTATTTCCCTTTCACTTTGCCATCCAAGCTGGGAGGTGAGAAGGTAGTTTATGATGTTACCAAGAAAATCTTCTCAAGCTCCAGTGGTCTAGCTGAAGATATTATATTCTTATTCACAGATTGGTTGTCACTACTTGGAGAGAGATTGTCAATATTGAAACAAGGGTACACACCTAATTCTTCATACTCCTCTTGCAATCATCCACTTTCCACTGTGTTGTTACTTTTTCTTCATTTGAATCCTCTAAATTTGCTTGGGACTCATGTTGGGTACTTGGGTTTCAACTCTAGTCTACCACAACTTGCTTGAGACTAAAATGTTTTGTTGTTGATGTTGAATCCTCTGCTACTCTAAGCTTCTTTGATGTCGGGTGTATTATCGTAACTGGCTATCGTTGCTGGCTGAACATTTGGCTAGCGTGGATGATATATATTGCGATGTGAACTCAATATGAGGCTTGGCTCTCCATATAGCCAATAACTAGGAGAGTGATCAATGTATGTAAATGTTGTACACTAACATTTGTCAAATATTTTGTATATCATTAAAACGCACGGGCACCTAAATATTTTCTGAAGATTTGTATAAGTATGTAATTTTTTGTGAGTCATAACATTTATATGATGCAATTGACATGACATTATTAAAATCATATATAGAAGTTTGTATGGTACTGTGTAGTGGTGAAATAGCTAGATTAAAAAAATTTATGTATGCCTAAATCACAAATGGATTATGAAACATTTTCTTATAACAATATAACACACATTTTTACATAGCTAGTGTGTGTATATAAGGTGGGTATATTAAGAGCCCATGGCTTACAATAGTTAGAGGAAGCACTGGCCGACCACCATGCGACCTAGCTATATTTGCCGACGGAAGACATTACAATCATTTGTGTTATCAAGAAAAGAGTCATGACATTTACAATACATACGCCTTTTTAATTCTTCTATCGGGGGAATTGTATGTGACAATTTAATGTTTCCATTCTTATGTAATTCATCAAATATTTTATCACATTTAGCAACATTAAATGTGAACTTAACTTTTCCCTTTTGGGCCGAGTGCAGGTGAGAGCGAGCAGAAGATTTGGCCTTAGCAAGCCAAACAAACTCAGCGACATGCAACTTTTTCGGCTCATCCCCTGAGCTACTATTGTCATGATAAACATTATGGGGCTCAGGTGGTTGGCTATCTTTATGCGGCTTTTTGTACTAGGATGGTCACAGGTGGCTTTCGGTACTCCGGATAGTCCGACCTGTGTGGTCGAACGGTTCGCGAAGAGACTGGACTGTCTAGTACTATGCCTAGACTATTAATCGGACCATCAAAAGAAATTTTAATAGATTGAAGATTGTTGAATGATGCGGTGTCACTAACAGTTAGGGGCTGTTGCAGCAAGGCTGGCAAGGTGTCATAGTCTATTTCATTCTCCTGGATGACCTTTTGGTGGCGATCTATCCTAAAGTGCCAGAGGTACCACTTTCCCATCAACTCATGCTTCTGAGCTTGTTGTCAGTGGAACTCCTCTTCCCACTTCTTAATTCATATAGTACTAGGTGAGTGCCCGTGCGTTGCAACGGGAACGTATAATACCACAGCAAATTATGTACAAATGTGTGTTATATTGTTATTTTAATCGAAGTATTTCACCAGCACATTGCAACCATTAATTCTATATATGATAGTAGAGTGTCGTGCATCGCGATAGAATATAAATCATTCAATGAAATATTAATTCACAACGATTACTGAAGTTTATTTTATTGTTTGATATTGACTATTCTATGTATTTCAACAGATTCTTTATCTTTTACTTACTTGCCAGTGGCCCATGTTATATGAGGTTAGCAACATTTTGACCCTCATCCACAGACACAACACTGAAGTTCTGAATTGAAGCAATAATCTTAGACTTGTCAAACTTGCATTTACCATCACTCCCAGTGTAACGGTAATCCTTCTCTCTTTCAAGGCCACCAGCCTTGGAGATGACTGAAGGACGCGTCATCTGCACACCATTGCATCCCGAATCACATAAATCAGGTTCTGATGAGTCACACTACAACATTTGCAACCAGATTGGGGGATAGTGAGTTTGGATTAATGTGAGGTAAACCAGGTACCATTATCTTCAAGCCAGCAACTATGCAAATTCTACTGCCCAAAACATACAAATATATGATTGACATCTCAAGGCTTTAGCTTCATGCATGTTCATTACTCAATAATAAAGCACTGCAAAATCACTTTGTCACATTCAAGAAAAATAGCAAAAGCATCATCCAAAATTAAAACATTACATCATTGGATCAGATATTGGTTAACTGACATGTACAGTGAAATTGCTTCTTGCCCATGATTCAGGAACTTTAGATTCAAAATAGCTAAATAATGATCCAGAAGATATCAAAAAAAAGCTCGTAAATCTCTACTACTAATAATAACAAAAGTCACCTATTGAGGCTGAACCATGGATGGCTATTACAATAGTAAGTGAACACATTGCGATCTCCTGTTCATAGGTAGGCCTATGTATACTTAACTGATGACCCAAGACCAAACCAAAATAATCAAGATTGAAACCGAAATATCCAAAACCAAAAAATAGCCATTAGTTCAGGAACTTAACTGATGACCCAAGACCAAACCAAAATAAATATAAATGGAACTAAAACAACTCAGGTTTGTAGGGAGAAGATCAGTACCTTGTGATCCTTAGGCTTAGTGAAGAACTGCACAGTTGGTTTTGACCCAATGGTCAGCAAGACACCAGAAACAAAGAGAATCTGACAACATGACAAGCAACATTGCTTATCAGTAAATAGGAGGCTAGATTGAAGTCAGAATCAGCCACCTCATATGCTCCTAAAATGGCACCCTACCACCAAAGCAGGTTGAAGAAAAACCACAGTACAGGGATTTCTAGTATTTCTCGAGTATTGGTGTCAACACTATGATCTGTAACATGGCAAAATTAATCGCACTGACATGACATACAGTTCATATATCTCATTCTAAAAAAAGTTTGAGAAGCTAGCACCTTATTTATGTTGATTTGTTGGTCTGCCTCAATGCCTCATGTTGGTCAGCCCCCATAGTTATATTGTGGCCAGAGACCATCAATTCAGTTAGAACAAAGATCAAGGATGAACCATGTTTCAGTATGCATGTTGATATATAAATAAATTCTAGGGTGAAAACGGACAGATATAGATGGATAGTATGTCATCCTGTATCCTACCCTAATGTATTTCAATCGGATTTGGGATCGAATACAACTGTGTGTAAATAAATAATAATAAGTTCAATAGTTAAAATGAACTAACCTGATGCCCCTCTATCACATGACTCAAGGAACTACTTGAGAAGTTGTTGATAAAACTCAGAATCATCAATAAGTTCAGGATCACCTTCCATAATGTGCCCCTGAGTTATAGCAAAGGCGATGAAATAAGCCCAGGTAGTGTAGTCCGCATTATATCTTCTATTTGTACAAATAGTAGCATTCTGATAGCAATGTTAGTGTGACAGATAAATAACCAAGGTTATGATAGAAAAGGGGAAATCATCTCAGGGGAAGAAATGAGCTTCAATTAACTACAGGCCGTTACACTTCAGTAGACTGAAGGAGACCAAATAAGGTTTGTAATATTTTTAAGGGAAAATGTAGTAAATGCTCGAACCTCCACAGCTGTTCCAGGTTCTCCCACGTCCTGAAATATGAATAGGCATTAGGTTATGACCCAGTATAACATGAAGAACTCAAAAGGAATAAATTCTAAAGGTGAACTCCACCTCATGGGGATTGACCAAAACAGCAAAAGTAACTCTGAATCAATGGGGACTATAGAAGATGAATAGAGTAAAATATTCTGGAAGGACAAAAAATTTGCTGGCTGTCTACAGATTGTAATCCATACTCTATACATTTAATCAATGTCTTTTTTTACAACAAAAATATATCCAGTAAATGTGCACCAAAATAACATCATGTTGTTCTATTTTGTGAACAAGCAGATATCGCATTAGCTTCAATTGTTAACTGTTACTGAAATAAATCATCAGATGAAAGGTCAGCAGCTAGAATGAATATTTACTGAAATAAATAGACAGCATGTATCTCATTAGCTTCAATCGTTAGAATTCTAATTTGATAGCCCAGATAACAATACATACCAAAGAGCTTCCAGGCAATTCCTTTTTCAGTTGTGAAAGATCATCATTAATAGATGAAGTCTCAAGCAGTGCAAACTATTCACCAATAAATAGAGACAGTCATGTGATATTAGCACAAGGCAAGTATTTATATTGGTTTGTCAGCAACATGCTTTATTCCATGGTAGAATGTCAGAATGTTGTTTTCAAACAAATAATGCAATAATTACACATTTAATGCTTAGTTATGGTGATGGAATCCCAAGCAGAGGCACTCGGCCAGTTAGCAACTGATGATTTATTAGAAGGAAAGGTAAAAATAACACATGAAGCAAGCAAAGATACAGTAAGACACCATTCTTGGCTAAAAGAAGACATATGGTATGTGCAAGTCACAACAGATACATTGTCGTTAAAATGAAGTTTTTGAGTATGTTGTTATGCTTTGCCAAGATCATACTCAACTAACTCAAATGCATAGCGAGAGATCCAATAGATGACTTGAGGATGTAGTTATGCCATGTCAAGATCATACTTATAACAACAATAGGGCATAGTGAAATATCCCATGATCAAGCAATATCATGATACTAAAATAGAAAATCATGTTCTAAAGGCTTGGACAAAAGGCCAAAAAAATGACAGACCCAGTGTTGGTGGCTCCCACATGAGTAGGGTCTAGGGAAGAAGAAAAATCGAGGCAAGCCTTACCCTTGCATTTTTGCAGGGAGGCAGCGTCAAACCAGGACCTTTGGCTTAGTGAAAAGACTTCTCACCACTGCGCTGGGCTTATCATTCAAGAGTCCAAAAGAAGAACATTTGTAGAATTACACATCTATGCAAGGAGCCATCTTAGTGCATCTTGGTAATGTAGAGTTTCAAGCTATGTTTGACATCAAGTATTAGAGCATCTCTTCCCTAAACCAAAACCAATGGCAGAAGACCAGACATGCAAAAAAGTAATATCATCATATATATATAACTGATCTAATAAAGAACGGTACCTGCATGTCTAATAAAGAACGGTACCAATGAGCGAGAGATATTTACCGACCTGTCAGGTAAGATGAGCGGCAATTCAATCATTCATATCAGAATCGTCCCATCCCCATCCCAACCGTGCTTTGTTATTTTCCTAATTTTTGTGCTAGGCTTGTTCAGATCCAGGAACCCGCGTCAAAAAAAAATCGTGGGATTTAACTTGCTCCGCAAATATAAACGAAGGGAGGCACTTCACTCACAAGTACCACTAATAAGAATTGAGAGTTCATGAGACTAATAAAAGGAGAAAAAATGTCAACTACACATTCATGCTATTTAATTGCTGAACAAAATATTGATCCATACTTGGAAAGTGCAAGGTTGTACCTCATTGGTGCAGATCAAGTGTCCTCGAACATTTGCTAGCCTTGAAGCCATTAATGTTTGGTACTATGTTTTATCTACATAAAACATAGCCACCTTTTATTAGTCTCACAAGTACCATAAGATTGGCTAAAGGCTTCATTGTATAATCAAGACAGAAAGTGTATAGCCACCTAATGTCTACAAACTATAAGAAGAAACTGTTTTGGATGCATTTTTTAGAACAACAACACGTCATTGTGAGGTTAGGGTCGTCTTGGTCATAGTGGCTAAGATGTCCCATAAAAGACATTAGATATGTAAGCAATGTATCTGTAAGCAATGTATCTGTAAGCAATGTATATCATTAAAATTAAAAGGCGTAGTGAATATGTACCAAGCGGGCTTAGCTGAGCAGAATATTATGAAGTCTCATCTGTCTTTTCACAGCATTTGTTATGAAATCCTATACATTGCAATCACCTTAATGAGATGATGACAGTAGAAAATGAGTACAACTTTTTGTCGAATATTTCATCAGTGTCTCTCATCATCAAAAATCATGACTACACAAGGTGAGCACACCACCAGCTCTCAGCCGACCAAACCCAAAGAAGTTGCTCCTATTTCCATGTGCGATGTAGGTAACCGATGCAATATTTGGTGGGAATAGGAGAAAATCTAGGTTACCTTGATGGGGAGAACGGTGCCTCGTTGGATTGGTCGCCCGCGCGGACCCAGAGGTGGACGTGGGTGGAGAGGAAATAGGGTGACCGCTTGAGCATCTCCACGAGCTACTTCCTGTC
Source organism: Zea luxurians (assembly GCA_029449295.1). Taxonomy (NCBI): domain Eukaryota; kingdom Viridiplantae; phylum Streptophyta; class Magnoliopsida; order Poales; family Poaceae; genus Zea; species Zea luxurians. The sequence continues at coordinate 6,181,690 of JAOPSE010000100.1, forward strand.
GGTGGTGAGGAGCTGTCGGTGGGCGACTCTGTTCCCTGGCACAACTCTCGACGATGACCTTGTCGTCCTCCCCCATGTTGGAAATAGGATGAAGAGTGGGCGTGGGCGCGTGGAAGAGGATGAAGATGGGGATGGCCACCAAACGCAGATCTGACCTGACCCAAGTGCGGACGGTGGCGGAGATCACGGGCGAGGGTGGTGAAGACGCGGCGGCGGAGATCACGGGCGAGCGTGGGCGGGGGCGCGCGGATGAGGACGGGGAACAGCACGGTGGCCCAAATTCTCAGCAGAATAGGTCCGGTGTTGTTAAGATCAATTGATATCGCTCAAAATTTCCCAAAAATGTAAATAGATTTACAGTTTAGTAACTCACAGGTTGGTGCGCTTGCAGAAATCAACTAAACTATAGTTTTCCTAAACCCAACTGAGTAGCAATGAAACTTGTAAAGCAAAACATGACAGAGAAAACATGTGCTATACTCCTGTAAATGCAATGAAGCACGTGTCTAGACCTTGTGAACCTGAAACTCCATTTTTTTCTAGTGTTTGGGTTTAGTAGAACAGAGGACTGGACTTGGAGTCAATATAAGGCAAACAAATTCATGGATTCATCAACCTCTCTCTGCATGTACACAATAAAACAAAATCAAGCGCGTCTCCAAATCTCAGCATAATTCTAACAATTCCGCACCGACTGTACAACTCCCCGTACAAAAAAAAAACTGCATCCCCGAGTCCCACGAACGAATCCGAAAACCTAAGCCCTGCCCAGCCCCAGGCAGGTTCGACGGGGAACAGCAAAGCTGCCGAGGCGAGTCGGAATCGCGGCAGGTAAGGAGACGGGCAGGCTTACCGAGTGGTATCCGCCGTGGCGGGCAGGCGCGTCGCTGCGGGCGTCGTCGCCGTCTTCATCGGCGTCGTCCTCTATCTCGTGGTGGTGGTGCGGGGGTGACTACAGTTGTTGCTGCTGGCCGTCGTCCTCATCGACGACGTCGTCGTCGTCCGCATCGTCCTCGTCCTCCGACTGGTCTCCGAATAGGTTCTGCATCATCTGGTTCCGCGTCTCCTCGTCCGCGTCTCGCTCCCCGCCGCCGCCGCCGACTCCGCCTCTCGTCCACCTCACCGGCGCGTCCAAGCGTTGTTGTGCGAGGATCACGAGCGAGCGTGGGCGGGGGCGCGCGGATGAGGACATCGGGATGGCGAGGCCGGAGGCAACCAGAGGAGGAGGTGGTCGGTCTCCACGCCCGCGCCCGTGTGCGTGGTGTCGAGGAAGAGGGGAGCGGAGAGAGGAGCAGTTGCGATCGATGGATGGAGGAGGCTTGAAGCGGAGGCGACGAGACGGACGGTGATGATTTGATGTATATAGATGGACGGTGCAGATTGGCTGAAGGCAGAACCAGGGGAGGCAGCCTACCCCTTACAGCCTTAATAGTAGTATAGATTCTTTAAGAAGAAATTTCTCATGCTCAGTTGTAGGAGCGACTCCTTCCCTGCATCGTTCCGGACGATTAGTGTCCTAGGCCGGACGATCCACGATGGCGCATGGTCCTCTTCCTCCTCACGGAGACCTAGATGTCGCCCCTAAGGGAGAGAGATCTTGGGGTTGTCTTGGGACCTGCAAGCCATCAAGACAAATAAAGTTGAAGATCTTTAGAGGACGTTCCTAGACGTAATGGTTGAACTAGATCTTACCCCTGGGTGGGGTAAGATTCTAGGGTCGTCTTGTAGTCGGCAGGCCATGCAAGACGGATCTAAACGATGTAGAGTTAAATAGAAGTGCAGGTGGATATACGTAAAGCTACAACTAAGGTTATGTTATATCTACTGATAGGGCAGAAATGATAAAGGAAAGATAAATAAAATAATAGATTGATTCGATTGTAATGTGTTCGTGGGTTGTCAATCGGCCGTACCTCGGCCCTTTATATTTATAAGGGATGAGGTCTGAACATGTTCATAGGCGAGATCCAATAGATCCCTACGAATAGGTTAGGATAACCACACATGTTATAAGTATTCTCGCCCATACTTATCTAGTGGCGAAGGCGTGGACTGTCTGTCCGACCGTGCCTAGGTGTCAAGATGCTCAACATAACCATTCTGTTTTAAACTACTCTTACCATTTCAGTCTTCATCAAAATGTTGTTTCTCGTAGTTGGTAGCACTTGTGGCTGGAAGTGGCACGAACAAATGGCTAGCTGCTCCCGTCGTTGGTAGCAACTACTACTATCGTTTTCTGCAGTGCACTGGCATACTTATGACCCTTTGTCCCCACGTGATCGACAGTAGAACCTTCTTCATCGGTGCCGAGCGATTCATTGTCTGTATCACATCGAATATATACATATCCAAATAAAGCCTCTCGAAGAAACTGCTATATATATAATAGGGAGAGGAGCAGATTCGGTGAGCACACACATCCTCTAAGTGCTATCTAATCTACAATCTACCACCAGACACTGTCGTCAGTCGTCCCTCATCAACCGCGCGCGCGCGACTTCAAGCATCAGACTACCATAATCATGGCTCCGCCGCCGGCAATGCAGAGCCCAGGAGAGCTAAACGACGGCGCCTACGACGCGCCGCACATCCTATTCATCCCGAGCGCCGGCATAGGACACCTGACCCCCGTCTTCCGCGTCATCGCCGGCTTCTCGAGCCGGGGCATCGACGTCTCCGTCGTGACCGTGCTGCCCACCGTGTCTGCCGCCGAGACTGACTACTTCAACGGCCTCTTCGCGGACTACCCCGCCGTCCGCCGCGTCGACATGCACCTATTGCCGCTGGACGCCTCCGAATTCACGAGAGAGGACCCGTTCTTCCTCCGGTGGGAGGCCCTGCGCCGCTCCGTCCACCTCCTCCGCCCCATCATCACCAACGCCGCGCCGCGCATCACGGCCATCATCACCGACATCACCCTGACCTCCTGCGTCATCCCCATCGCCAAGGAGCTGGACGTCCCGTGCCACGTCCTCTTCCCCACAGCCGCCACCATGCTCTCGCTCAACGCCTACTACCCCGTCTATCTCGAGAAGCTCAAGGGTGGACCGGAGCCGGGCGTGATCGGCGACGCCGTCGACATCCCCGGCGTGTTCCGCGTCCCGCGCTCCGCCCTCCCGCCGGCGCTCCTCGACGTGAACAAGCTCTTCACGAAGCAGTTCATCGACAACGGCAGAGCGATCGTCAAAGCCGACGGCGTCCTCGTCAACACGTTCGACGCCGTGGAGCCGGCACCGCTGGCAGCCCTGAGAGGCGGCAAGATCGTCCCCGGGTACCCGCCGGTGTACACCATCGGCCCACTCAAGTCGCACGCCACGAAAGCGGGCGACAAGCCAGGTGACGCGTTGCTTGACGAATGGCTAGGTAAGCAGCGAGCGCGATCTGTGGTGTACGTGGCGTTCGGCAACCGCAGCGCTGCCAGGCTGGACCAGATCCGGGAGATCGCCGCCGGGCTGGAGGACAGTGGCTATCCTTTCCTGTGGGTGCTCAAGACCACGAAGGTGGACCGGGAGGACGACGCCGAGCTGGCGGAGGTGCTTGGAGACGGATACCTTGAGCGCGTGAAAGGGCGCGGCATCGTGACCAAGGGGTGGGTGGAGCAGGAGGAGCTGCTGAAACACCCGGCTGTGGGCATGTTCGTGAGCCACGGCGGGTGGAACTCGGCGCTGGAGGCGTCGTCCGCCGGCGTGCCGCTGCTGGTGTGGCCGCAGCTCGGCGACCACCGCGTTAACGCGATGGCGGCAGTGAGGGCAGGCATCGGGGCGTGGGCGGAGCACTGGAGCTGGGACGGGGAGGACACGCTGGTGACCAAGCAGGAGATAGCCGACAAGGTGAAGGAGGTTATGGCCGACGACAAGTTGAGGGCGAGCGTGGCGGTGGCCCGCGAGGAGGCCGCAAAGGCCGTCGCGGAGGGCGGCACGAGTTACCGTAACATGCATGACTTCATCGCCAAGCTCAAGGGAGGAGCTTGAGGCTTGAGGAGATGATGTTACGTTCATTCCCACCATTCCGACGAGTGAAGTGACTGCTGTTACACTCAGCCGTACCACTTTGGTTCCGGGTTTTTATTTCATGTTCATGTGTCTTCTACTGCTATATACAAGCATACTCAGTGTCTTATGTGAACTAAAGATGATTTGAAATGAAGTCAAATAATATATATGTAATTAGAGTAAAATGCATCTGTGGTCTTTAAAGTTTGCATATTGTGTCATTTTGGTTAACTTATTGGTCGGCCTATCAAAACCGGATTTAGCCCATCCGAATGACACCAACGTAGATGCTCAAACTCCGTTTCTGATGCGCCGACCAACTTACAATACCTGTTTTTTCTGGTTTTAAGAGTTTAGGAACCCAAGTGACACAACATGTCAATTTTGAGGACTACAAATGCATTTTACTCAAGTAATTATATGGCAGGCTTAGCACCGCTGCTAAACTAGCACGTCAAGATGGGGTACATGAGAAAGAAGATGGTGCAAGCATCCAAGCCGATACCATATAGAAAAACAGACAATTTTTAGGGAACACAAAATAGGCATGACAATATTTATTATTTTCGGTGGCTAGCTATAGTTGTTGAACATAAATGAATGTTATTTTTGTCTACTAGAGTCGAAAATAAATGTTGTCAGACCTATTTTTGATGGTCGCTCTAAAGCCACCAACAATAATAAAGCCATCGAAAATTAATAGATGTTTGCAGGTATTTCCTCCTATTTCACATTCATTCACATTTACATATTCATATCACGTACGACAACATTCAATCACATACATACACACATTATGCCTAATTTCTTCCATTCACATTCAATCACATGCATATACCATCACAATCAATATAGCCGCATTACTTCCATTCATCAATAATATACTAGCTGAATGCCCGTGCGTTGCAACGGGAATATATAATACCAGTATACTACGATAACTTATATACAAAATATGTGTTATACCGTTATGAGAAAATGTTTCATAATCAATTTGTGATTCTGGCCATACATAAATTTTGTTATTTATAATCTATCTGTTTTACCACTACATTGCAACCATCAGTATCATACAGACTTTGATATATGTCACGACTTGCATGGTCTCATTATTGGAGAGCACGTTTCACACATACCGGAAGAAATTCCCTCGTACATCGTTAGTCATCGGACACGTATCACCATACGCTTTTGCTTAAACAAAAAGGTAAGTGTGTGCGTTTGCAAGACTAATGGTCAAACATCGTATAACCATAAAGTTAGAATACTATATTAATATATTAAATAAATTAATCCAATAGACATAGATTAACCCAATTAACATAGGATAAATAAATATCTAATTATAAAAGTATGAAACATGGTATAATCAATGTTGTTACTGCGTAGTAAATATTCATACGAGACTAACACAACTGGAACGGTTCAATTTAGAATTAAAATGGGGAAGTTACGAATTTCCAAAGTTTCTATGTATTTGATATAGGATTAATTAGGAAGTCAATTTTATTGTTGTTTTCATGACAAAACAGAGGTATTATGTGATAAAAAATAATATTATAGAATTATAGAAATTAGAATGAACTCGTTTGGATTTAATATAAAATTTCCATGAATTAAATAGGTTTCTGCAATTATTTTTAAACTAAAAATCAATTTCTAAGCTCCTTTTCCCTATTTTCTTTATTTCCTGGACTGCGTCCCAAATTCTAGAAAGATCAGGGACCAAGCTATAAATGTTTTTCTAGACTCAGTGAGTATATAGAGTGAACGGCGGGTTCAACACAAATAAAGTCTTAGTTAAAGTTGTACACAATTCAACATGAGTCATGTTGGCTAGAGGATGAAAGGCTAGACATTCTATTCAATAGATCCAAGGTTTGATCCCTGAGCAGCCATGGTTTGATTTTTTTTTTCTGCGCGCGGAACGGGGGAGGGCAGAACGACAGACTACTCTTACCTTCTTAATAAGTAGTATAGATTATGTACCGTTTTATTCATTCAACAACATTGTAACATTATATTCATCAACATTTTAGTACAATACAAAGCAAGTGAATATAAGTCTCATCTAGATAAAACAAGGTTCTATAGCCAATTAGGGTTTTTGGAGTTGTGCCCTCTACTGCCGAAAGTGAATACGTTGTTAATAAACCTAATATCCCGATCATCCTATAATAAAGAACAAAGTCCACTATTGGAGAACAAATTCGAAGTTGTCATTAATTGTAACCAAATGGATATTTATGGACTTCATCAAGCACCCGTGTTTGGAATGCCAATCTCAACGAGATGCTAGTGGTGCTCGGCTTCATCCATAACACGTCGAAGCATGCTATCTACACTCGCGACAATGGCGCTTCTTGGCTGCTGGCAGACTACTCTTACCTTCTTAATAAGTAGTATAGATTATGTACCGTTTTATTCATTCAACAACATTGTAACATTATATTCATCAACATTTTAGTACAATACAAAGCAAGTGAATATAAGTCTCATCTAGATAAAACAAGGTTCTATAGCCAATTAGGGTTTTTGGAGTTGTGCCCTCTACTGCCGAAAGTGAATACGTTGTTAATAAACCTAATATCCCGATCATCCTATAATAAAGAACAAAGTCCACTATTGGAGAACAAATTCGAAGTTATGTCATTAATTGTAACCAAATGGATATTTATGGACTTCATCAGGCACCCGTGTTTGGAATGCCAATCTCAACGAGATGCTAGTGGTGCTCGGCTTCATCCATAACACGTCGAAGCATGCTATCTACACTCGCGACAAGGGCGCTTCTTGACTGCTGGTGGGGGTCTATGTCGATGATCTCATCACCAGGAACAATGTTAGAGATATCATGAAGTTCAAGTGGGAGATGAGCCCCATGTTTAAGATTAGTGATTTGGGCTTACTTAATTTTTATCTAGGTATTAAGGTGCGTCAGGGGGATGACGACATCAAGTTGTCCTAGACGTGGTACGCTCGCAAGATCCTAAAGCGTGTGGGTATGGCAGCTTACAAATCAAGTCATACTCCCATGGAGCCTGTTGGGACCATGCTTCGTCGCCGAAGGTTCTGCAGGAAGAAACACCTTCGGCAAATCTGTTTATACGTGATACCGAAGCTACCGCTCACGAAGTTTCGACGCTATAGCGTATCCAAAGACGAAGGATCGAACCGACTTAAAGATGGAATGACTTTTTAGTCCATAAGAGTCTGAGTTATAATTGTGATCTTCTGTAAGGGGCATGATTGTAATTTCTTACAGGCTGCGTCCTGTGCCTATAAATAGGTGAACAGTACTCCTTTACTGTTCACGGAATCCTGTATTTGCTAACGCAGTATTCTGGAATTATTGTTTTCTGCCAAGGCAAAGGTATAAATGTACCTAAATATAATGTTTTAACGTTCAAGTTCACATTATAAAATAAATAGATAAATAAATAATGTTATTTATTCTTGATATTCTATAATATTTTGTATTTTATATTTCATCTTGCATCATTTTATCTTTGATCATGAAGTGATATGTTATTTCGTAACCTTCGTCCGAAGCTCATTAAATCCTTGGGAAAATAATGCTTCAGCGGACGAAGGGCTCTAATATCTAACATTCTATGTTGCCTTCTTCTTAATCTATAGCATTTGAGAACAAGTCCCCAACATTGGCGCCCACCTCCGATGAACTCACTTCCACTTTTTAACCTGATGGCTTCATTCAAGAACTAAGCTTGAACAGCTTCGGCTCCGAAGCTGATTCTCCCGATAACAGGCGGTTCATGCTCAGAGCCAGCTAACAAGAAACAGAAGAAGGAGGCACAAAGAAGAGTACAACATGTAGGGGTACAAGGACCCTTCATCAAGTCAAGATGGTCTCACATCCCAATTACATTCTCCTAGGAGGATCTTCAGCTCAAGGATTACCCACACAATGATGCTATGGTTATCTCTTGTGTGATCAAAGGATTTCTGGTCCACAATGTTTTGGTTGATACAGGCGGTGCAGCGGATATTATATTTGCTAAGGCCTTCAGACAAATGCAAGAGCCCGAAGACAAGATTCATGATGCTACGCACCCTCTTTGTGGCTTCGGAGGAAGACAGATTGTAGCGCTTGGTAAGATTACCATGCCAATGACCTTCGGGTTCGTCAACAATACAAGAACTGAGCAAGTTGTGTTTGACATTGTCGACATGGAGTATCCCTACAATGCTATCATTGGTCACGGAACACTCAGTGCTTTCGAAGCAATTCTTCATCCAGCATATCTTTGCATGAAGATACCTTTGGATCAGGGACCTATTGCTATTCATGGGAGTCAGGAAGCTGCCAGAAAGGCCAAGGGGGATTGGACTGATTCAAAGGCAATCCACAATATAGATGAAGCCGAAGCTTGTGAGCAGTACAAGTACAGAAGGGAGAAGGCTGCATCGGCCGATCAGCCGAAACCCATGCTTTTATGCGAAGATATCGCAGAGCAGAAGGTGCTGCTGGGATCTCAATTGTCTGAGTAACAAGAGAAAACCCTGATAAGGTTCCTGTTCAACAACAAAGATGTCTTTGCATGGTTGGCTAACGATCTCTGTGGCGTCAACAGGGATGTTATTGAACACTCGCTCAATGTTGGTCCATCCTTCAGACCCAGAAAGCAGAGGCTTCGGAAGATGTCTGATGACAAGGCCGAAGGTGCTCGAAATGAAGTAAAAAGACTCCTCAGCGCCGGAGTCATCAGAGAGGTGAAGTATCCAGAATGGCTGGCTAACACTATTATGGTAAAAAAGGCCAATGGCAAATGGAGGATGTGTATTGATTTTACTGATCTCAACAAGGCTTGTCCGAAGGATGAGTTTCCATTGCCAAGGATAGATTCCCAAGTTGATGCAGCAGCTTCATCAGAACTTATGAGTCTGTTGGATTGTTATTCAGGCTATCATCAAATTTGGATGAAGAAGGAGGATGAGCCAAAACCAGCTTCATAACCCCTAGCGGAACATATTGTTACCTTCGGATGCCTGAGGGGCTCAAGAATGCTGGAGGAAGCTTCAGCAGAATGACAGCAAAGGTTCTTCATTCTCAGATAGGCAGAAATGTGCTAACTTATGTCGATGATATCATTGTAAAAAGCACGAAGCAAGAAAATCACATTGCTGATCTGCAGGAGACTTTCGCTAATTTTAGACAGGCCGGTCTAAAACCGAATCCAGAAAAGTGTGTTTTTGGAGTAAAGAAGGGGAAATTTCTTGGTTGCCTAGTTTCAACAAAAGGGATTGAGGCTAATCCAAATAAAATCGAAGCTATTCTTCGAATGGAACCACCAAGCACAAAGAAGGGGGCTCAACGATTGACAGGAAGACTGGCATCTCTCAACAGATTCATATCTAGATTAGCAGAGAGAAATTTACCATTCTTCGAAGTGCTGAAGTCAGCCAAAGTTTTTCAATGGGGGCCAGTTCAGCAGAGAGCCTTCGAAGAGCTGAAGCAATATTTGATAGACCTAACGACGTTAACTCCACGAACGCCAGGGGCTCCTCTGTTGTTATATGTGGCAGCCTCGCACTCAGCGGTAAGTGTGGCACTTGTCCAAGAGAAGCTTGAAGGGCAAGTCAAAAAGCAAGCCCCAATATACTTTGTATCCGAAGTTCTTAGTTTATCAAAGAAAAATTATACAGAATTGGAGAAGGTGATGTATGCTGTTTTGATGGCTTCCAGGAAGCTTCGGCACTATTTTCAAGCATACAATATAATTGTCCCTTCTTCACAACCATTGAAGGATATTATGAGAAATAGAGAAGCTACTGGAAGGGTTGGAAAATGGGCTGTGGAACTCAACGATTTTTGCATCGATTATGTGCATAGATCTTTGATTCAGTCTCAAGCGCTAGCATACTTTATTGCTGACTGGACGCCAGGGGCTCAGGAACAAGAAGTGAGTTAAGATGCCAAAGCTTGGATAGTATTCTGCGATGGTTCCTGGGGAACCTTCGGGGCAGGAGCAGCCGCTGTGTTGGTCGCACCATCCAAAGTTAAAACTTGCTACGCAGCAAAACTTGATTTCAGCTGTACAAATAACATTGCTGAATACGAAGCTTTACTTTTGGGTCTTCGGAAGTTAAAGGCAATGGGAATTAGAAGGGCAGTTCTAAAAACTGATTCCCAGGTTATTTCTGGTCATATTGACAAGAGTTGCAAGGCAAGAGACCCGAAGCTGGAGAAATATCTAGACATGGTCCGAAGGATTGAAGCTTCCTTTGAAGGGTTTTCTGTCAAAAATATTCCTCGAGGAGAAAATGAACATGCTGATTTGCTAGCCAAGTCAGCAACACAGGGGCTGCCCTTACCTTCGGAAGTATTTTTTGAAACAATAAAAGCACCTTCGGTTGAACTCCTTGAAAGAGCAGTCCTCAATATATCTCCTGTTTATAGTGAAGACTGGAGAACTGAGATCATCTCTTACCTTCAGGGTAACTTCCTTTCAGATGACGAAGCTTATAACAAGAGAATAGAGGCAAGAGCTCGTCCATATGTAATAATAGAAGGGGAGCTGTACAAGCATGGGGTCTGTTCTCCGCTACTCAAATGTTTATCCAGAGCCGAAGGTATAGAATTGATGAAGGAAATACACGCAGGCCTGTGTGGATCTCACATTGGATCTAGGCCTTTGCTGGGAAAAGTTTTTCGTCAAGGATTTTATTGGCCAAAGGCAGCTTCGGATGCAGCGGAGTTAGTCCAAAAGTGCGAAGGCTGTCAGAAATGTGCAAGAGATCAAAAACAACCTTCGTCTTTAACCTAGTTAATACAACCCACTTGGCCATTGCAAAGATGGGGCCTTGATTTGTTAGGTCCGCTACCACCAGCACAAGGGAACTTAAGATATGTTGTAGTGGCAGTGGAATATTTTTCTAAATGGATTGAGGCAAAGCCTTTAGCTACAATAACTTTGGTTACTATTCAAAAGTTTTTCTGGCAAAATATTGTCTGTCGATTCGGAGTGCCGAAGGCCATCACTGTCGACAATGGAACGCAGTTTGATTCCGAAGCTTTCAGAGAATTTTGTGAACAACTTGGCACGAAGATCCATTTTGCATCAGTTCGACATCCGGAGTCAAATGGACTTGTTGAAAGGGCTAATGGCATCATAATGACAGGAATAATGAAGTTAATCTTTAATCAACACAGGGGAAAGTGACCAGATGAATTAATCAAAGTGGTGTGGAGCCACAACACAACAATATCAAGATCAACAGGTTTTACACCTTTCAAATTGTTGTTTGGTGACGAAGCAATAACTCCGGAAGAAGCAAAAGCAGGATCAATAAGAATAATAGCTTCGGCAGAAGATAAAGCTGAAGCCGATTATTCTGTGGAAAAAGATGTCATAGAAGGGATCAGGATTCAAGTTGTGGAAAACATCAATAAATACCAAGCAGAAACAATAAAATGGCGTGATAGAAAGGTTCGCCTAAAGAATATTGAGCCAGGACATTTGGTGCTTCGAAGAGTAGCCAACCCAGAGACAGTAGGCAAGCTACAGCTAAAGTGGGAAGGACCTTTTCTGGTAGTATCTTCTTCAAGACCCGGTTCCTACAGATTGAAGGATATGGACAGCAACGACATTCCTAGATCATGGAATGCAGATGAGCTTCGGCGATATTATATTTAGCTTGATGTAATTTTTTCTATTCTTTCTTGTGGCACCCTTTTCCTTTCCAAAGGGGGAGAAAGGTTTTTAATGGGGCCACAAAATGTAATTTTTCTTTTTCTTATTTCAACTTTATAAGAGCAATATCCCCCAAAGATGTAAATGTAAAAGCTGAGAATGCACCATCGAGTGCAAAGGAAAAAGAAAAGAAAACAGGGAGAAGCTCAAAAGTCGTTCCTAAGGGAATGCAGAGCCTACAGCGAAAAATAAACACTGATACCGCCGAAGTAAAAGGCGAAGAAGCTCCTAAGGGAGGCTTACAGCGAAAAATAAACGCTGATTCCGCCGAAGTAAAAGGTGAAGAAGCTCCTAAGGGAGGCTTACAGCGAAAAGTCAGCGCTGATACACCGAAAAGTAAACGGTGAAGCCGAAAAATAAGCGGCAAGAAGATTTGAATCATTCCTAAGGGAATGAAGGTTATGATTATGGTTTCTAATATATATCCGGACATTCATTTGCACGATACATCACATCATGACATTTGCATTCATAAACACTCATTTAGACATGCATAGGATCATTATCATCATATCATACAGAAAGGGTAGATGCTCCGGCTATAAGGATAAAGCTTCGGAAAAAATAGAAAGAAGAAATTTTTATGCTTCATTGTGTACGAAAAGAAGGGAAGGTGTTTTTCGCCTACGGCTCAAAAAGAAAATTTCGTCCACAGCAAAGCAGATTGTACACGGACAAAGGGGAAAAGATATAGTACAAGGTACGCACAAATTTACATAAGTTTCTTTACAATCATATTACAAAATTTTTCTCTAGAATCTTATGCAGCAAAGTCTTTCGGAACATCTGTTAAGGCTTCAGCTCGTCATTCTTTAGCTTCATCATCCTGTACATATTAAAACAGAATGAGAAAAGAGAGAATTCAAGGAGAAGGTAAAAGTAACAAGTATAAGTTTCTCACTGGCTTAAGGTGGCTCCGAGCTTCGTCACCAGCCATTTTTCGCCCGCCATTTATCCAATCTGAGTCATAAACCTGTTTCCTATGCTTCGAGCTAGGCTGGGGATGTCAATCAAATCTGCTGGCGACAAACTGAAGTTTGGCCTATTAACAATTTTCCCGTGCGTGCAGCCAGCCTTTAGGAAAGCAGTAGTCGTGCCTCGAGAAGCTAACAGGGCACAGAAATCGGCATGCCCAGCAATAACTTCGTCAAGTGCATCAACTTCGCCCTCAATGTATTCAAAGGTGCTCGGCAAGTTTTCAGTTGAAGGTGTAAACTTGTCAGAGCTGGCCCCAATTAAGTAAAATACATCCTTCAGCTGCTGCACACATCGGTTGCCAAAATCTAAACATTTTTCCTGAAGCTCCTTCAATGATTTCTGCAAATTTGAATTCTTCTCAATTTCGGTTTTGAGACTTGTTTCAAGAATATTCTTTTCTTGCTCAGATTTTTTCTGATTTTATGAGTAATTCGCTGTTTAATTTGTCAATTTCGGCGTGAGCTTCAGCCAGTGAACCTTCCATAGAGTGACTGACGAAGTCCTTTTTCTCCAAGGCAGCTTCGTGATCTTTAACTTTATTTTCAAGTTCTTGAATGTCGAAGTCCTTTTTCTTCGAAGTAGCTTCGTAACTTTCGACTTTATTTTCTAGATCTTTGATGGTAGCTTCGTTTTTCTCGTCTTCAAGATCTTGTTGCATCCTCAGCACTTTACTTAATAATATACTCTGGCAAAACAACCTTCGTCAAAAAACATCTTGATTAAAAAAAAACCTTCGTCAAGTTGAGAGTTTTTACCTTGAAATTAGCATAGAACAGGCTATCGGCGATATGCTGTCGCTGATACCTGTAGAGGTCCGCTTCAATTTTTGGCAGTCCAACATTCTTTGACAAAGTCCTAACAACTTTGGCCTCGGTTCGATTCCGAAGGCATCTTAGTTTCCCTTCATTGACTCCGCCAAACAGCAGAGCCCCTGGTTTGTACCCACAGGATACGGCATATTTCTTTAGCTCTTCTTTTTCAGTTTCTGATAACTCTTGTCCCAGTATATCTTGAAAATTGAAATTTTCCTCTTCCAAAGTATCTTCAGTTTGCTTTTTTCCCTTCTCAATTGTCGTGTCCACAGCAGCCGCAGCAGCTTCTTCCTCAGCCATTTTTAGAAGTATGTTATCAATACCACCAAGTGTGGTTTCTAGATTGGGATCTTCGGCGGTCTCGGTTTCGGCTCCGGTGGCTGCTCTGGTGGCTTCGGCTTCGGTGGCTTCGGCTCTGGTGGTTGCGGTTTTGGCAGTGCCAGCGCTTTCAATAAATGGTATTTTTGACGCCGATGTCGGTGGCGGTGTCTGATGAATGACATCGGCCACTTGGATAATTCTCCTTCTTTTCGGCTTAGCGGGAATTTCTGTTGCCGGAGGTTCTTTTTCCTTCTGAAAAAACTTCGTCAGTTCTGGCGCCAGCGGACTTAGCTTGACAGGAAAAGGTTCAGTCATTACCTTTAGAATCTCTTCCACTTCGGCAGCAGAAGGTGTCGCAGGAGCTTCCTCCTCTTGGCCCGATGTCTTTGGTTTCGGGGATGCAACTTTTCTTTTCTTTGGAGCAACTATCTTCGGCTTAGGGCTCAGTTTTCTGTTCTCAGAAATTTCTTTGTCCTTTTTAACCAATTTACTACCTTCTTTGTCAAGAGCGCTGGCAACTCTTTTTCTTTTCTGCCCTTCAGCAACTTTGCCCAACTGCTCATAGTCAGGATAATCAAAATTCAAGGCATCCATCACCCGATTCATTCTTCGCTTCGAACGAGTGCCGAAGGCTGCAGTCATTAATTGATCTTCTTTTTTAGAATAGTTGTCGAGGATCTCGTTGCACATAACCTCAATTGTATCCAACCACTCTTGGCAAGGTGTTTTAAAATGTTTTTTAAACTTGAAATAATAAGGTAGTCGAACAAGCTCTTTCTTCTTCTTCTCTTCTTTCAGCTTCGGCATGTCCCATTCCTTCAAAGTTGGAAATACCCTGAATGCTAAGAATTCTTGGACTAGATCTCTGGTGCCAATGTGCTCTGCAACAACCCGAAATTCGCCCAGTGCAATCTGGCATGGGCTATCCGGATTCATGGTGCATTGAGGCCTAGTTTCTCTGAAGGTTAACCTTAAAGGGCTTTGAACCAGCTTTTCCTTCTTTTCATCTACTTTGACATAAAACCATTCACTCTTCCAGCCAGCTGGCCATTTTGTACGATAACTGATAACTGGATACTTGGCATCTTTCCGATATGCAAAATTGTAGCAGCCGAAATTATCATGCAACTCGTCTTCTCTAGCTTTTGTTTGGTAATGAAGCTCGTGTGCCCGGCAAAAACCCTCGACAAGTGGATCTGCCTCCTGGCTTCGGAGTGCCCAGATGTAAACACTAAGCCTAACAATGGTGTTAGGAGTTAACTGATGAAGGTGAATCCCAAATCCCTCTAAAACATCTGCAATCATCCCATGTAGGGGAAATCTTAACCCCGCTTTGAAGAAGCTCTTAAAAACTACTACCTCATCTTTTTCAGGCTTCGGGGTAATCTCTTCTCCCTCGAAGCGAATCAGCCCCTTTTTGCCTTCACTGAAATAGCCCAACTTCAGTAACTTAGCCATGTCACCCTCAGTAATAGTAGACTTCCCAAACTCTAGGTGGCTGGGTTTAGACGGCATCGCACCGTACTCATCCTTAGATTCATTTTCTTCAACGTCAGCTTGTTTTGCTTCGACAGCAGATATATCCTCTGATGTTGCCAGCCCAGACCGCCTCATTGCTTCGAAAATAAGAACAGTTTCAGTGGCTTCGGCCTCGTCTCCCTCACGCTCAATCCTGGCAGTGGAGCATAATCTAGCCATTTGATTATGAAATTCCTAAAGTTTTCTCAAATTAATAACCTTTTTTCTGAAGCTCTTCTTGTGACGAAGCAGAATCCGGACTGGTGCTTCGTTTGAGTGCAAGGGTCAAGCTTCGGCTATGGTGAAATTTTTGGTAGCAAAACAGTGCAATTGCAATGAATGCTGTGGTAACTTTACACCTACTTGTCTATTTATATAGTGCTGCAGGTAAAAAGGTGAATCGTCCAGTCTCTCACACCGGACGAACAGTCGCTCGCACCCACTGAATGGTGGGCCACAAAACCCAAGAAGGTAAATATGCATGGTGGGACTACTCCGCGCTCGGAAGTTGTATCGTTTCTCGGCAACGAGCTCAGGGAAGGTGTTTTCGGACCTTCAGCTACCCGAAGCTTAAGAGACTGTTTCACGGTTCAAGCTCGTTACGAAAAACGATCTAGCGCCACGAAGGGGCTACTGTCGGGACCATGCTTCGTCGCCGAAGGTCCTGTAGGAAGAAACACCTTCGGCAAATCTATTTATACGTGATACCGAAGCTACCGCTCACGAAGTTTCGACGCTATAGCGTATCCAAAGACGAAGGATCGAACCGACTTAAAGATGGAATGACTTTTTAGTCCATAAGAGTCTGAGTTATAATTGTGATCTTCTGTAAGGGGCATGATTGTAATTTCTTACAGGTTGTGTCCTGTGCCTATAAATAGGTGAACAGTACTCCTTTACTGTTCACGGAATCCTGTATTTGCTAACGCAGTATTCTGGAATTATTGTTTTCTGCCAAGGCGAAGGTATAAATGTACCTAAATATAATGTTTTAACGTTCAAGTTGACATTATAAAATAAATGGATAAATAAATAATGTTATTTATTCTTGATATTCTGTAATATTTTGTATTTTATATTTCATCTTGCATCATTTTATCTTTGATCACGAAGTGATATGTTATTTCGTAACCTTCGTCCGAAGCTCATTAAATCCTTGGGGAAATAATGCTTCAGCGGACGAAGGGCTCTAATATCTAACATTCTATGTTGCCTTGTTCTTAATCTATAGCATTTGAGAACAAGTCCTCAACAGAGCCCCGCATGAAGCTATCAAAGCCCGGTACAACAATGCTAATGGATGTTACTTAGTATTGAGGTGTTGTTAGTTGTCTCCGGCCTCTATAGGTATATACTCGGTCGGACATCGTCTTGATCGTCGGCTATGTCAGCTGGTGTTGGAACTTGCCCTCCTGAGCAAGTTGATCCAACGGGAGAGTGAAAAAGACGCAAGTACGGTTTAACTCGAGATGGCAATTGCTCTGTTAATCTAGCCTCTCAAAGGCACTGTACGGGGGTATTTATAGGTGCCCGGGTGCCCAACGTCCCGATGCAAGGACGTTTATGCCCTCGGGCACCTGGATTATCCCTAGAATATTCCCATAATGGAGGGTTACAGACTGTCATTATAGAGAAGCCATTACAAATCGGGCCCGTAACACGCTTCTCCGTGGGCCTGTTACAATGGGCCGCATCCCACTTGGGCCTCCAGGTTGGGTGAGGACGTGGGATGGGGGGACTTCGTCGTGTGCCTTCATCTTGCAGTGAGGAGGACGAAGGGTGGGCTGCGCCGGTCATCTAGCTTCCGTTGGTGCAGCGAGGTGACGAAGGCCTGGAGCGAAGGGTAGCGTCTTCGCCTTAGCCCCAACATTTGCCCTCCGAGGGACTAGTTCGACTGAGTCATCTGGTGCCGAAGACGTCGCTAGATGGTGGAGACGCTGCCCTCGCTCGAAGTGGTTCCGCGGGGGTTTTTGATGTGACCGTTGATGGACGTGGTACTGTTGGACTGCGGGCTTCCCGAAGCGTCACGTCCTGTGTATAAAAAGGGGGGGCGGTGCGGCTCAGGCTCTCTTACCTTTTCGTGCGCCGCAAAACCCTAGCATTTGGAAACTGCTCACTCGCTCTCCTTCCCTCCTTGCTCCTATTCATCGGAGATCTGGCCCGCGTCAAGCAAACTGCGCGCCGCCGCCGACGGTACGTAGCCATGCCGTCTTCTTCTTCATCCGCTGCGAATACGCTGTTGGGCGAATCATCGTCCAAGGGTACCTTCAGTGATTTAGCGGCGGTGGAGCTGCACCCGGGCCACACGGTGGAATTCGGCGTTTCGAGGATCTCCTCGGTTCGCGTGCAAGACATGCAGCGGTTGGGTTATTTTGGGAATGAAGTTGGACGTGTGCCGGGGGCGGAAGAGATTCCTGAGCCGGAGGGTGAGATGGTTGTGTTTGAGGCGTTTTTCACCGCTGGCCTTCGCCTGCCTGCACATCGTTTTGTGGCGGAGGTCTTGCAGAGATTTGAGGTCCAGGTCCACCAATTGACACCTAACGACGTGGTGGCCCTGGTGAAGTATGTCTGGGCAACGACTTCTTATGGCGGTCGGCCTTCCATAGAGGTCTTCGCCAAGAATTACTATCTGCAGTGGCAGAAAAGAAAGATTGGAAACAAGATTGCACAGTTTGGATCGTGCACATTTACGCCAAGGACCGAAAAGACTTCGATGGAAGTCATGGAGTTGGTTCCCTGTGCTCGTAATAAATGGGGAAACAGGTGGGATTTCTGGTTTTATGTTTCCGAGAGCGAAGTCGAAGACCTCCCAGGGCTTCCTGTGACCGTGATGTGCTCTCACTATTATGTGGTGTATCCACAATTTGAGGTGGCAAAGGATGATGAGGACGAGGGGGCCCTTCGGTACGCTGCTCGTATGAGCAGTGGGCGTGATTTGGTTGAAGAGTTCAGTGGTTATGGAGTGTGGCCCCTGGCGCATGGCTGGACACTGGGCGAAGTATGCCCTCGCAATATGCCTTCTTTGGGTCAGCAGGTGGTACGGAGTCCAGCCTTCTCCTTGGATCTGTGCGGCCAAGACCCGGCCGCGTTCGTGCGTGAAGTGGAGGACAGTGCGGCGAGGATTGTGGGGCACTATGTGCCGAGGACAAAGGGTCTGCGGAGTTGGGATATCCGGGGGTCCAATGTTCGATTGAATCGGGTCTTTGAATTAAACTGCTTGCCATACGGTGGCTATCCCGGGGATGACGCTGCCGCGAACGTCGACCGTCGCGGGAAGAAGCCTGTGGTCGTGACTGAGGAAGGCCCTTCGCAGGAGGCTGCCCAGCCACTAAGAAGAGAAAAATAGGTACTATAGTGGGGGAGTGGGGGTCTCTGAATGTTTTGTCATGGAGTTGATGGGGACTTGCGCGGCCCTCGGGGGAAGAATGTCTTCGCCTGAGCTCCGGGAGTCTTCGGCGCGAATGCTAAAGGTTACCGGGGGTCGATGGCCAAAGAATGTTTCGATCCCTCGCGTGGCTGGCAAAGACATGTTTACGTCTCGTATGGCTCATGACTTAAAGATTTTTCCTTACGGACGGAATATTGCTGCTGTTGTATCGGCAGTGATGGAGAAGGATCGATAAGACGCTGCGCAGAAATGCCGAGCGGTCGTTAGGATCGGGGATCCTTTCCGCGAAGCGAAGAAGGCGCGGGGGGCGCGAAGTCTACCGCCCCCGGGCAGCAGCAAGCTAGCGCCGGCTGTGAAGCCGGCTGCCCCTGGGCCGAGGAAGTCTTCGGCGGGTGCGAAGGTTGCTGCTTCTAGTGTGGGCAAGTCACCCTCGGGCGAGCCCGCCAAGGGGCGAAAGGTGCCCTCCCCGACGCGTGCTGGCGAGGAGGGGCGCGTGTTGCCGACTTCGACACAGACATCAGTGTGTCGGATTATCTTGGTGGTAAGTTTTTTGTTTTTTGTTTTTTGTTTTTTGTTTTTTAACCAATATCATGGTGTAGGGTCTGAAATGGGGCAATTGCCTCTTGTCCCGACTCCGGTGGCGGCCCCTTCGTCGACGACGGCGGATGGGGCAAAGGGTGTTCTGCGGGACCCGTGGTCCACCTTTTGCGCGAGCAGCGAGATATCCTCGGCCGCCGTTGCTAAGGAAGTGGCGGGCTCCGTGTCCCAACAGCTGAGGTGAGCGTCACAGCAGCTGCAGCATGTAAGTCGTGTTGGACCTTGCTAGTTCGTTGTTTTTATGAGGTTGCGAGTCTCATGGTTTTTTGTGTCAGGCGGCCGACTTCACCGACCGTGTCGTGTCGGGTGCTCTGACTGTGGAGTTTGCTGCCGAAGTCGAGCGTCTCCGGGCGTAGCATGCGGATGCTGTTCGGGAGAAGTCGGCTGCCGAAAGCAAAAACCGAAGGCTGACGGAGAAGTTGGCCGCTTTGGAGGCCGAGAGGGGGCAGCTCCGGCGTCAGCTGGTGGAGGAGAGGAGGGAGGCGAACAAGGCCATTGCTGATGCGCAGGCTACGCAGGCCAATGCCAAGCTTGCGTGGGCAGAAAAAAGTCTCGCCTGCCAACATGCCGAGGACTTGGAGGCAAGGCTCAACAGCATGCGCAACCGCGTGGATAAAGCTGAGGCCTCGACGCGCGTGGAGGTCGAGTGGACGCATGCGCAGTTCGTGGACGCGTACCGGGAGCTGGGTGCGCGGACCGCTGCCTTCGACGCGCCCGGCCAAGAGGTGGGCCTCCGCTTCCTGGAGTGGTTACAGGAGGAGTTGGCGGTGCTCCCGACCATCGCGACGGGCCTCATGTCCTTTGCCTCCCTCGTCACCTGCGAGGGGGCCATGAATGCTTTGTCCCGCGAGGGGTGCAAGCATTTCGAGGTCTTCGACCAATCAGACGAGAACTTCGAACGTGCAATCTTCTAGGTCGAAGACCCGGTGCTTCAGCAGTCGGCGGGGGCGCTCTTCGACACGATGTGGGGTCCGCACGGCTGAGAGGTGGTCCGGGAGAGGTCCGACCGGGCGATTGATCAGGTAAGGGCTCATTTGCGCGGCTATATGTGTATGGGTGGTTTTGCTGAATGTGCTATTACTACAGATGGCATATGCTGAAGAGGTCGAAGACCTTGGTGATCTGTACAGTGCGCTGCCCATGACATCGGGGGTGGAGGTGGCGCCGCCATCTGATGCCGGCGAGGGCACCTCAACGGTTCCTGCACTGGTCGTGCCAACTGGAGCCAGTGAAGACCCCGCGCCATCCCCCGTGCCGACGGGCGAGGACGCCTTGAAGGCGGTGGTCGAGCCGGCCACCGAAGACCCCATGGCTGTGGCCGGGCCTTCGCAGGTGGCTGAATAGCTGAGTAGGTGTTGGGGAGTTTGTAAATTTTGTTTGTGGGATACTGAACCTTGGTTGCTGTGCATGTTCCGACGTTTGGGCCTGCGCACGCAACCGCTACTGACAATACTAGTTTTGTGGCGGCCCCGACCGTGGTGCCTACCGGTGATGATTTGTATGGCTCTATGTCTATGTGTTTTGAGTCTGATGATTCTGGGAGTTTGATTTCGTGGACGGAGGAGTCTTCGGATGAAGGCTTGGATTATTTTGCGGCGTTAGATGTGGCTGCAGCGGAGCCTTCGCCGCGCGTGGAGGGTTTTGGGGGGCTCCCGGGTGTGAGTACTGGGTATAGGCGGCGAAGGGCGGTGGCGAAACGGGGATTTAGTGAATCGTCGCGAAGTGGTCATCGTGTTGGGATGGAGCGTGGCTGTCTTCGCGTGGATCGGGCTGGTAGGCAAGAGTTGTTGTCCTCGCCGATTGGGGCGAGCATAGAGGAAGGGGAGCTGCGAAGTCATTTTGAGGGTGAGGAATTGAGGATAATGTTATTCAATTACAGGGAGATGGGTATCATCCCGAAGGTTGAGCCAATGTAGTATATGATGCCCTCGCTGTGTGTATGTAACCGTAATTTGTATGATGAGGCTGCGCGCCTTTGTTGATCCGGCTGCTGCCGTAGGCGACTTCTGTATGGAGAGTCTTTTGGAAAGGACTTCGACATTTGCGCACTTATTGTGCTGTTCCGGCTGCACCCTTAGGCGACTTCTGCACGGAGAGTCTTTTAGGAAAAGACTTCGATTTTGCGCACTTATTGTGCTATTCCGGCTGCACCCTTAGGCGACTTTTGCACGGAGAGTCTTTTAGGAAAAGACTTCGATTATCGCTATTCCGGCTGCACCCTTAGGCGACTTTTGCACGGAGAGACTTTTGGGAAAAGACTTCGATTATCGCTATTTCGGCTGCACCCTTAGGCGACTTTTGCACGGAGAGTCTTTTGGGAAAAGACTTCGATTATCGCTATTCTGGCTGCACCCTTAGGCGACTTTTGCACGGAGAGTCTTTTAGGAAAAGACTTCGATTATGCGCACTTATTGTGCTATTCCGGCTGCACCCTTAGGCGACTTTTGCGCGGAGTGTCGCACACGAGGGTAGTCTGCGCTGCCTCTCGCGGTGACTTCGGAGTGGTCGAATGCCGAAGACCGTCGATGCGGTCTTTTTCGACATGTTGTATCTAAGTTTTTGCGGGGGATTTTTGCAGGTATATTACATGGCTTCACCTTGTTAAAAACCTCACCCCCCGGGAGGAAAAGAGAGCGGGCTGGAATAGTACTGTTTGGTGAATTACAAGGGCGCGTAGGCCCTGGGGATTTACACAAAAAATTTGTGGAGATTGTCAATATTCCAAGAGTGGTCTAGGTCCTCGTCGGATGGCGTTGTTAGCCTGTAAGCGCTGGGGGACGCCTTTGACTTGACGATGAATGGACCCTCCCACTTTGGTTCCAACTTGCCCCGTGACTCTGTCTGGGTGGTTCGGACAAGTACGAGGTCTCCTTCGCTGAATTCTCTTGGGACGACTGTGTGGTCGCGCCAGGCCTTCATTTGAGCTTGGTATTTGTTGAGGGCCTGCAGGGCGAAGACGCGGTCTCCGTCGATGAGGTCTTTGGACGTTGGCTCATCTACGTCGGGGACGACTGATGCACTTGTTCGAGGCGACCCGTGCTTTATTTCCTGCGGGGTCATGGCCTCCGATCCATACAGTAGACGAAAAGGGGTGAATCCAGTCGCCCAGCATTCGGTCGTGTTTAGCGCCCAGACTGCTTTAGGTAGATGGTCGGCCCATTTACCCTTGCTATCGTCGAGTAGCCTTTTCTTGATAGCAGTGAAAACCTTGCCGTTGGCGCGCTCGACGATGCCGTTAGATTGCGGGTGATATACTGAGGCGAAGGCAAGCTTGGTGCCAATGGAGAAGCAGAAGTCCCTGAAGTCCTGGCTGTCAAACTGTTTGCCATTGTCGACTGTGAGCTCAGACGGGACTCCGAACCGGCAAACAATGTTTTGCCAGAAGAATTTCTGGGCAGTCTTCGACGTTACTGTGGATACAGCCCTTGCCTCGATCCACTTGGTAAAATACTCGATGGCGACGAAGGTGAACTTGAGGTTCCCTTGAGCCGTGGGTAGTGGCCCGACAATATACAGTCCCCAGCATTGAAGTGGCCATGTGTGGGCAATCAGCTTTGTGAATTGCGAAGGGTTGCCCGAACAGGGAGAAAACTTCTGGCAGGCTTCGCACGACCTCGTGACTCGGTTTGTGGCGCAGATTATAGCGGGCCAGTAGAACCCTTGACAGATCACCTTGGCAGCGAGGGCCCTAGGCCCTGAGTGAGAGCCACAAGTTCCATTGTGGACTTCGCGCAGGATCTGGATGCCTTCGGTTTTGGTGACGCATTTAAGCATAGGTTGACTGACCCCCTTCTTGTATAGCTGGCCCTCAATGATTGCGAAGTCCCGGCTTTGGTGCTTAAGGCGCTTGGCCTCGTTGACGTCGCTTGGATGATAATATCCTTACAGGAACAAGGTTATTAGGGCCCTCCAATCTTCGGTCATGATGAGGTTGACTATGCGATGGCCCTCAGTGTTGTTGGTTATTTGTAGACCCTCTGGACTACAGACGGCTTGCGTGCCGATGACGTGGTAGAATACGTCGGAGGGCAAGACTTCGCCTCTGGCAGCTGCTTTGGCCAATGCGTCGGCCTCCTCGTTCTTGGCTCAGTCCACATGCTGCAAGGTGAAACCCTTGAATTGTCTCTCAAGACTACGAATAGCCGTGAGATACTACATGAGTGTGGGGTCTTTTGCTGAATATTCTTTTTCGACTTGACCAGCAACCACTTTGGAATCTGTCTTGATTATGCAGGTGGTGACACCAAGCGCTCTTAGCTTGCAAAGACCCAGGATGACAGCTTCGTATTCTGCTACGTTGTTGGTGCATCTGTCGGACTCAAAAGAAAAGCTGAGGCGTGCTGCATATCTGTGTTTGACCCCTGTGGGTGATGTGATGACTGCAGCCGCGCCTGCCCCCGCATGGAACCATGCGCGTCGCAGTGGATGGTCCACACTTTATCTGCAGGCTCGTCCTGCTACGCCACTGGCCCTGTCCAGTCAACGATGAAGTCTGCCAGGACCTACGACTTGATTGTTGTCCTGGGTTCAAAGATGATATGGTAGCCAGAGAGCTCGACTACCCATTTGGCAATCCAGACAGACGCCTCCGGGTTGCAGAACAGCTCTCCCAATCCCCTATCTAAGGTGACCCGCACCTTGAATGCTTCGAAGTAATGGCGCAGCTTGCGTGATGCCATGACGACTGCATAGGAGATTTTTTCCAACTCGGTCATGTTACACTTGGAGGCCGTGAGGACCTCGGAGACGTAGTAGACTGGACACTGCCGGGTCGTGCCCTTCCTGTTTTGCTCTTGGACTAGGGCTGCGCTGACTGCATATGGCGAGGCGGCGATGTAGAGCAGAAGCGGCAGCGAAGGGTCTGGACTGGTGAGAATGGCCAAGTCTGACAGGTGCTTCTTGAGTGATGCGAAGGCTGCCGCCTGTTCTGGTCCCCACGAGAAGTCCTTCGCACCACGCAGTGTCTTGAGGAAAGGTAGACTCCACTCAGCGGACTTGGAGATGAATCTGTTCAGAGCGGCCAATCTGCCTATTAGACGCTGGACGTCCCTGGTTGACTGCGGGGGTGTCATGTTGATTATTGCCTGGATCTTGGTCGGGTTGGCCTCGATCTTGCGGTGTGACACCAGATAGCCCAGTATCTTCCCCTGGCGGACCCCGAAGACGCACTTCTCGGGGTTGAGGCGAAGTCGTGCGTCCCTCATGTTTGCGAATGTCTCCGCGAGGTCGGCCAGGTGATCCTCCTTATTTTTGCTGGCGATGACGATGTCGTCCACATACGTGAAAATGTTCCGGCTTACTTGGCTCTCGAGCACTGTCTTGGTGAGGCGAGAGAAGGTTGACCAAGCGTTCTTGAGTCCCTATGGCATTCTGATGAAGCAGTATGTGCCGAAGGGTGTGATGAAACTGGTACTGGCCTTGTCTTCCTCCTTCATATATATTTGGTGGTAGCCAGAGAAGCAGTCGAGGAGTGACATAACTTCGCATCCGGCCACACTATCGACTATCTTGTCAATCCGTGGCAGCGGGAAATTATCCTTGGGGCAGGCCTTGTTGAGGCTGGTGAAATCGATGCACATCTGCCACTTGCCGCTCTTCTTGTACACCATGACTACGTTGGACAGCCACGTAGGGTAGGCGACTGGCTCGATGAAATTGGCCTCTAGCAGGCGGTGTACTTCGGCTTTGGTGGCTTCTATTTTTTCATCGGACATTTTGCGTAACCGCTGCTTCTTTGGGCGCACCGAAGGGTCGATGCCCAAACTATGCTCGATGATGGTGCGACTGACTCCGATCAGGTCGAGAGCGGACCAGGCGAAGACGTCCTTATTTCTGGAGAGACAGGAGATGAGTTTCTCCTCCTCCTGCGAAGTCAGGTCTTCGCTTATGATGATTGTTTGCTTTGGCGTTGCTAGGTCAAGGGGAACCGTATTCGTTCCGTCGTTGCTTTGCAGCTGTGCCTTTTCATGTTCGTTGGCGGCTGGGCGGGTAGCCTTGGGGACTTCGCGCTGCGTCGTAAGGCAGTGTACGTTCCGTTGACCAGGAACGAAGTCTCTCTCAATGTTACGCGCAGTCTGCTGGTTCCCGTACACCGTTATTACGCCTTGTGGACCCGGAATTTTCATGCAGAGGTATAATCCATGGATGGCTGCTTCAAATTTGTTGATAGAGCCCCGACCCATTATGGCGTTGTAAGGATAGACCATGTCAACGATGTCGAAGGTGACCTGTTCGCTTCGCGCATTGGGCGCTACGCCGAAGGACAGGGGTAGCTCTATCTTGCCCATAGGGAAGGTTCCCTTGCCGCCGAAGCCATATAGGGGATTGTCCGAAGGCTTGAGTAAACTGTGGCTAATGCCCATGCGATCGAAGGCGTGGAGGAAGATGATGTCCGCCTGGCTGCCATTGTCAACTAAGAATTTGTGCAGGTCCCAGCTTGCCACACTGCAGTTGATTACCATGGCGTCACAGTGGGGTGCGCTATGCAGATCAACATCTCTGGTGTCGAAGGTTAGCGGCACATGCGACCACTTCGTTTGCACGACTGGACCGGTGATGGCGACGTGGTTGATGCTTCGGTAGTGGTCCCTCTTTTGTCGCTTTGTGTCAAAGTCGACGCTGGACCCTCCGGTTATCATGTGAATGACTCCGCAATACGGCTGATCAGCGAAGTCTTCCTGTTTTGGTGCTTGGGGTGATTTTGGTGGTGGATGTTTGGTTGATGCGGAGGTGGGGGCGGGGGTGGTAGGACTTGTACCTCCTGGTGGTGTTGATATGCGTGGTTGGGTAGATGCTGGGCGGGTCCATGGTTGTATGGTTGTGGGTGGTGGTGTTGATACATGTGTGCGATAACTCTTGGGTTGTCGACGGGTTGTGCCTGAGACATCCTGCCCCTGGTGGCCTTCAATTCCGGGCAATCCTTGGTTGGGTGCGCGCAGTCTTCGCCGTGAAACAGGCAGTAATATCTGCGCGGCTGTTGCGCCTGTCCCTGGCCCCGACCATGTGTGCCATTGCCGTGGCCCTAGGGGGGATAATCTTGACGGCGAGGGACCTCGCCGGTGGGGTGCTGATTGGCGATGTTATGCACCTGCTGCTGACTGCGGCTGTCCCGACCGGAGTCTGACTGCGAAGGTCTTGTCCATGTTCGGCTGGACTGCGGAGGGTCATTGGGCTTTCTTTGAGACTCGACCTTGCGCTGGTGGAGCTCTTCGGATCTGGCATACTTTTCAAACAACTGATAGAGTTCTTGGAGGTTTTTGGGTGGGTCCCTGATGCAGTGATTGTACAGGACGCCAGCCCGAAGGCCACTGATGGCGTAGTGTATGGCAATTTGGTCGTCGACCGAAGGCAGTTGTGACTTGAGAGTCAGAAACTTGCGGTAGTACTCCCACAGGGTTTCTTTCTCTAGCTGTTTGCAGAGTGACAGTTCGGCCAAGGCGTCGGTATCTAGGCGGTACCCTTGGAAGTTGAGTAGAAACTTGTTCCGGAGACTTCTCCAGGAGTCGATGGACAATGGGGGCAACCTGGTGTACCAGGTCAGGGCCGGACCCTCGAGGGCGATGATAAAAGACTTGGCCATCGTGGCGTCGTCCCCTCCGGATGATGTGACGGCTACTTGATAGCTCATGATGTACTGTGCTGGGTCAGTGCTGCCGTTGTACGTAGGGTAGGTCCCTGCCCTGAAGTTGGTGGGCCATGGTGACACTTGCAGTTGCGGCGCCAGGGGGCTCTGCTCATCAAGGTAGTTGATGCCTTGGAAAGCTGCGACGTGCGGGATGAAGGGTCCGCGCTGAGGAATGAATAGGTCTCCGACTGGCGCGCGCTGTTGGGGCGGCGGGCCGTGCTGCAGGTCATGTTGGCCTTCGCGCTGCATGAGCGCAATCTCTTGCTTGAGTTCTTGAGCCCTCTGCTCCTCATCTCGTATCATCTGGCGCACCTTGGCCTGCGTGGAGACACGTTGACGCTTGGCCTCGAGGATTTCTTTCTGCTTCTGGAGGTTGCGGTTCTTGAGACGCAGGGCCCGTAGCTGTAGTTGTTCTTCTGCGGAGACGCTGAGGACGTCGCCGTCCTCTGTTGCGTCCTCGCCCTCTAGTGGAGCGAAGCCTAAGGGTGGTACTTGTGGCTGCCCTCCGGAGCTGCAGGTGCGGAGGGTGCCTTCGGGAGTATGTTGATCGTTACGCTGTCTCTTACTGTGTGCTTCGTCTTCGCCAGCTCCTTGGTGGGTGTTGTCTGCGAGGGCCTTGCCCTTTCTCTCAGCTAGCAGTGCTGCCTTCGCCGCTTCGTCGACGGATGGGGCTGCCTTTGAACTAGCTCTTTTGGGTGCCATCGCGGGTGGTTTGCTCGTAGCACGAACGGTGGGCGCCAATGTTAGAACTTGCCCTCCTGAGCAAGTTGATCCAACGGGAGAGTGAAAAAGACGCAAGTACGGTTTAACTCGAGATGGCAATTGCTCTGTTAATCTAGCCTCTCAAAGGCACTGTACAGGGGTATTTATAGGTGCCCGGGTGCCCAACGTCCCGATGCAAGGACGTTTATGCCCTCGGGCACCTGGATTATCCCCAGAATATTCCCATAATGGAGGGTTACAGATTGTCATTACAGAGAAGCCATTATAAATCGGGCTCGTAACACGCTTCTCCGTGGACCTGTTACAATGGGCCGCATCCCACTTGGGCCTCCAGGTTGGGTGAGGACGTGGGATGGGGGGACTTCGTCGTGTGCCTTCGTCTTGCAGTGAGGAGGACGAAGGGTGAGCTGCGCCGGTCATCTAGCTTCCGTTGGTGCATCGAGGTGACAGAGGCCTGAAGCGAAGGGTAGCGTCTTCGTCTTCGCCCCAACAGCTGGATCATAGAGAACCCCATCATCGAGCACCTCAACACAGTGAAATAAATCCTACGCTACATCACAATCATGATTGACTACGAGAGCTACTACAAGCGTTACAGAAAATAACTGAAGTTGCTCGCTGACAAGGGCGGCGATGTTGATACAAGGAAGAGCACCACTGTTGTTTATGGTTGGTCCAACTACTTGTAGAGTTGTTTCTATTGAAGATGGGTAGCCAATCGACTATAGTCCTTATTAAGAAAAATAATCAGCTTGTTTTCTATAACCGAAGTAAACATATAGATGTGAGATTTCATTTTATTCGAGACTGTGTTGGAGATGGGAAGATGGATATTGAGCACGTACGTCTGCACTAACAAGTTGATCGCCGATATTTTAATGAAGTCGTTATCACGTGATTGCTCCTGTGAACATATGAAAAGCTGGGCGTCATTGAGATCGACGATAAATTTTAGTCTTAAAAGGTGAAATACGAGCGAGATATGTATAACTTGATTCGGTTTTTTCTTTCTTTTTTTTATAGAGATAGGGCTAAGCTTGATTTGGAAAGTCATCATCCGCAGCGTGTCCTTATTTATTTTTCTTTTTTTAGCTTTTCTTTTTTTTAGGTTTGATATGCCTATAATAGATGGTTAATATAAAAAGAAAATAAGTTGTAGCAACACAATACTAAAGGTTAATTTGGTGACAAGAAGATCATGAGGGATTGAAGGGGATCGAGAGGAAAATGAACTAATTTTTCCTTTAGAGCTAGTTTGAGAGCCTCAAAATCGGATTCTGGTCACCAAATCAGCTCTAAAGGTTTCAGATTTATCGTCGTGCTGATGTGGTGATGGATTCATTCTCGATGAAGATGAAGCTTCAATCATCGCTGTTGCTGCTACCAATCCATTGAGCCCCAAACTCCCAACCGCGATCAAAACAGAGTAGCTGATACGCCGACTGTTCCATATCAAACAAAGCTCCACTGTCGCCGACTACGTTTCTCGCTTTTCTCATCTCGTTCATCAGCTCTCTACTTATGCAGCCAAGCACGATCCACTCTACTTCACTGTGCGTTCCATTGATGGCCTAGGACCAGACAATAAATCTCTTGTTGTTGTTGTTCAACCACCCAAGGATTTCGAGATTACTTCTACTCTGTCCTCCTTTATAGGAAGAGGGTGTCATGGCGCCATCGTCGTGTTCCACGCGTTCTATGATTAACCATCATCCTGGTGACTGTACGTCTGATTTGTTGCCGTAGCAGCCCCACCAGGATAAGCAGCACCAGATTGGGCTTATACAAGGTACATTTGTTGAGTTATAATTCAAGATGAGTTTAACCAAATAAAAAATTTAAGTATGTTTAGATTATTTTATGACATAAATTATGACATGGATTTAATTGTATTTCATACTAATCTAGAGCTGGATTGGTGTAAACGAACAAGACCCCCACTTGGGTAAAGAGTATAAAATGACCTTCCGAAAGCACCTCGGCCAATATGAATCCCGTGTCATCTCAGTGAATTGGTCTAGTGGTATGCATCTGATTCAGAAGCTCAGTCTTTATTACCTCAATTGGCAATAAATGCGTACGCTCGTCCACAATTCACTCAGCATACTAAAGATATGTTTGGTTCGCTACCTAACTTACCACACTTTGCCTAACTTTTCTGCCTAAAGTTAATTCTTCAATTTGAACTACTAACATTAGACAAAGTATAACACATTTAGACACGAACCAAACAGACAGACATATCTAGTGGACATAAAAGTTTGGTACGTATATATATGTTAAATCATGACCAATCATTCTAGATTCCCTCTCTCTTTCCCCTCTTTCACATGTTAGATTATTTTACATCTCTCTCTTTCCCATCTCTCGACGGCTCAAATTGAAGGGGTATCTTCAGATGATCGATATGCCTACTTGGGTTGGTAAACGCATCAGCTTGGTGAAGATTGACTTGGAGTATTGACAGCTTAGGCCCCGTTCGGTTATGCTGGAACAAGAGTAGAAACTATTCTAGGTTACCAATTGTAAATTATACAGTTATTCCAGCTAGATTCTTTCCAGGAGTAGAATCCTGAATAACCGAACGCACCCTTAAGGAATTGGAGGCCTTGAACTGCCAAACCTGATGCATGCGCAGCATCGTGTCTTAAGGCATATAGTGTAGAGAAATTAGTGTTCCACGATCATGCATTCCTAGAGCCGAGGATCCTATAGCTTCTTGATTCACCGGCACCGAGGGAGGTGGACATATGAGGAGTTGCCTAACAAATTAAAGATCGCTTCAGCTCTTAAGCGACAGGGTTTTTGTCACTCTCCGCTTCTTTGAATCCAAGAACTAATATTTTTGATATGCCAAAGATAGACACCGTGGTAGAAAAAAAACTATCCTACTGATTTTTCGAATCAAGAAAAGTCCTAATTAGAGGGCACCATCGTTCACATTATTAATTTGATGTATACAATCATGTAGAGGCAAATACCTTACCATCACTTGCTTATTTGATAAAAGGCCTTGTTAAACTATATAGAAGTTCTATGTATCTAATGGTTGATAGATTATTAAACAGTGGTTGTCCTCCGGTCTTAATTACAACCACTAAGAGAGCATTTTCGGTAATTAAACTTGTCAAAACACGTCTATAGGAGGTGATTCTCGACGAAGTTACATGGTCATCTCATCCTTGTATATATAGGCAACTTTGAGTTAATATAGATATAATCACATGTAGGGCGCTCCTGTTCTCTAAATATATTGTATATGAAAAATTAGTTTGATCTCGGATGGGAATTAATTTGTATATAGTAATATGGTGCAGGTTTCTTTGATTAGTTTTATTTGATAAGTTTTTTTAACTTCAAAACAAAAAAATGCAAACTATACTAAAAAAGTGCAATGACCCAAATCTGAAATTTTATAAAATATATGCAATAATCATCGTCTAAAAAAATCGGACACCTGAATTTTAGTGATCCCGGTAATCAAACAGCATCTTTAGATTGGCTCGGAGTATCCTACAACATCATCTCCGGAAAGCACGTGAAAAACGTGAAACGATTACTATTGGCTGAGAGTTGAGGCTTGCGTGGACAGCGTGGTGGTTGTATTTTGGGGTGGATTACTATTTTAATGATCTCACCTTTTGTTAGCTGCATTTATAGATGTCCAAACTGACGGTACGGCCCGGCCCAACCCGAGCATGACTCGGTCTGACCCGTTTAAGCTCGGCACGGTTAACCCGATCACTTAACCGTGTCGTGCCTGTCGCCTGACGGGCCGATACCTCTTCCCGAGCACGGCACGTTGGAGGCCTGACCGCGCCGGGCTGGCCCGGATAGCACGACCCATTTAGTAGCCTGTGCCGGACCGAGCCCGCAAAGTACAAAACCATATTTAGCACACTTACATGTACAACACAAAAACCCTAAAACTGAGACAGTTGACAGATGACAGTTGACAGATCAGAGATAAAGAGACTTTAAATAAAGGATTAGAGCTGTTCGTGCAATGGTTGCCTCATTAAAAACCTTTCTAGATAAAAACTCACTTCTCGTGAGAAAACCCTAGAAAGAAAAAAAGAGTACAGCCCAGCTCTAATTTAATAAGTTCATGTCTACAGAGAGTACAGCTTATATCACCAGATGTCCAGATCACTAGAATAGAGTAGGAATAGGAAGAATAGTAAGAGGACTACAAAGTGTAGGGCCCTAGGCCCTAAGGGTCATCAAGATAAAGTCCTTCAAATGTTTCTTCAAGGTCTTGTCCTGTGTAGAGTGTTGCCCTCTAGCTTCTCCTAGTTCCCGATCTTTCATGCAAAGCAGCATCTCTACCATTTCTGGTGCTAGGTGTCGTCGTCGTTCCTCAATTATCCTGCCCAAAGGCTAAATGCAGATTCTGAGAAAATTGTTGAGACAGGAACAGAAATAACATCTCTAGCTAAGATGGAGAGAATAGGATAGGACAACTCATGTTCATGCCACCAATTGAAAGTCGCCTAGAGGGGGGGTGAATAGGTGGAATCTGAAAATTATAAACTTAAGCACACACTACAAGCCGGGGTTAGCGTTAGAACTAAAATCGAGTCCGAAAGAGAGGGCGAAAAACAAATCAAAGGCAAATGAAACGGATGACACGGTGATTTGTTCTGAGGTTCGGTTCTTGCAAACCTACTCCCCGTTGAGGTGGTCACAAAGACCAGGTCTCTTTTAACTCTTTCCCTCTCTCAAACGGTCACCGAGACCGAGTGAGCTTTTCTCCTTAATCAAATGGGTCACTTAGACCCCTACAAGGACCACCACAACTCGGTGTCTCTTGCTTTGATTACAAGTTGCTTGAGAACAAGAATAGAGGAAGAAGAAAAGCGATCCAAGCGACAAGAAAAGCGATCCAAGCAACAAGAATTGAACTAGTTTGCATAAGGTAAGTGCACAGGTTGCTTGAAATTAAACCAATATATTATTTTAACTAGATATGCATGGATTGCTTTCTTCTTATTTAACATTTTGACCACGCTTGCACCACTAGTTTTGTTTTTGTAAATTCTTTGTAAATTCTTTTCAAAGTCCTTTTGCAAATAGTCAAAGGTATATGAATAAGATTGAAAGAAGCATTTTCAAGATTTTGAAATTTTCTCCCCCTGTTTCAAATGCTTTTCCTTTGACTTAAACAAAACTCCCCCTCAATGAAATTCTTCTCTTAGTGTTCAAGAGGATTTTAGATACTCAATTTTTGAAAGTGGTTATACCAATTTGAAATATATCAAAAATACATTACCAATTGAAAACTTCTTTAAAAAAACTTTTAAAATTGGTGGTGGTGCGGTCCTTTTGCTTTGGGCTAATACTTTCTCCCCTTTTGGCATGAAATCGCCAAAAACGGATACTTTGTGAGTGAAATATAAGCCCTTTGTAAGTTCTCTCCCCTTTGGCAAATAATATATGAGTGAAAGATTATACCAATGTGGAGAGATGGCGGAATACTGGCAAAGAGTAAATAATACCGATGGAGTTGAGTGGAAGCGTCGTCTTTGCCGAATACTCCATTTCCCTTTCAATTCTATGACTAAGCATAAGAATACACTTGAAAACACGTTAGTCATAGACATAAAAGAGATATGATCAAAGGTATATAAATGAGCTATGTGTGCAAAGTATCAATCAAAATTCCGAGAATCAAGAATGTTTAGCTCATTACTAAGTTTGGTAAAGGTTTTCTCATCTAAAGGCTTGGTAAAGATATCGGCTAATTGATCTTTAGTGTTAATATAGGCTATCTCGATATCCCCCCTTTGTTGGTGATCTCTCAAAAAGTGATACCGAATGGCTATGTGCTTAGTGCGGCTGTGTTCAACGAGATTATCCACCATACGGATTGCACTCTCATTATCACATAGGAGAGGGACTTTGCTAAATTTGTAGCCATAATCCCTGAGGTTTGCCTCATCCAAAGTAATTGCACGCAACAATGGCCTGCGGTAATATACTCGGCTTCGGCGGTAGAAAGAGCTACTGAGTTTTGTTTCTTTGAAGCCCAAGACACTAGGGATCTCCCCAAAAACTGACAAGTCCCTGATGTGCCCTTCCTATCAATTTTACACCCTACCCAATCAGCATCTAAATATCCTAATAAATCAAAAGAGGATCCCTTGGGGTACCAAAGGCCAAACTTAGGAGTATAAACTAAATATCTCAAGATTCTTTTCACGGCCCTAAGGTGAACTTCCTTAGGATCGGCTTGGAACCTTGCACACATGCATACAGAAAGAATAATAACCGGTCGAGATGCACATAAATAGAGTAGAGATCCTATCATCGACCGGTATACCTTTGATCTACGGATTTACCTCCCGTGTCGAGGTCGAGATGCCCATTGGTTCTCATGGGTGTCTTGATGGGCTTGGCATCCTTCATTCCAAACTTCTTGAGAATGTCTTGAATATACTTCGTTTGGCTGATGAAGGTGCCCTCTTGGAGTTGCTTGACTTGAAATCCTAGAAAATACTTCAACTCCCCCATCATAGACATCTCAAATTTTTGTACCATGATCCTACTAAACTCTTCACAAGTAGATTTGTTAGTAGACCCAAATATGATATCATCAACATAAATTTGGCATACAAACAAGTCTTTTGCAATAGTTTTAGCAAAGAGAGTAGGATCGGCTTTATCGACTTTGAATCCATTAGTGATAAGAAAATCTCTTAGGCATTCATACCATGCTCTTGGGGCTTGCTTGAGCCCACAAAGTGCCTTAGAGAGTTTGTAAACATGATTAGGGTACTCACTATCTTTAAAGCCGGGAGGTTGCTCAACATAGACCTCTTCCTTGATTGGTCCATTGAGGAAGGCACTCTTCACGTCCATTTGATAAAGCTTGAAGCCATGGTAAGTAGCATAGGCAAGTAATATATGAATTGACTCAAGCCTAGCTACGGGTGCATAGGTTTCACCAAAATCCAAACCTTCAACTTGTGAATAACTCTTGGCCACAAGTCATGCTTTATTCCTTATCACCACACCATGCTCATCTTACTTGTTGCGGAATACTCACTTGGTACCTACAACATTTTGATTAGGACGTGGAACCAAATGCCATACCTCATTCCTCGTGAAGTTGTTGAGCTCCTCTTGCATTGTCAGCACCCAATCCGAATCTCTTAGTGCATCCTCTACCCTGTATGGCTCAATAGAGGAAACAAAAGAGTAATGTTCACAAAAATGAGCGACTCAAGATCGAGTGGTTACCCCCTTATGAATATCGTCGAGGATGGTGTTCACGGGGTGATCTCTTTGAATCGCCTGGTGGACTCTTGGGTGTGGCGGTCTTTGACCCTGTTCATCTTCCTTATCTTGATCATTGGCATCTCCCCCTTGATCATTGTCCTCACCTTGAGGTGACTCATCTTCTTGATCTTCTTCTTCATCATCTTGAGCCTGTTCCTCATCTTGAGTTGGTGGAGATGCTTGAATGGAAGATGATGGTTGATCTTGTGCTTGTGGAGGCTCTTCGGATTCCTTAGGACACACATCCCCAATGGACATGTTCCTTAGCGCGACGCACGGAGCTTCTTCATCATCTAGCTCATCAAGATCAACTTGCTCCACTTGGGAGCTATAGTCTCATCAAACACAATGTCACAAGAAACTTCAATTAGTCTAGTGGACTTGTTAAAGACTCTATATGCCCTTGTGTTTGAATCATATCCTAGTAAAAAGCCTTCTACAGCTTTGGGAGCAAATTTAGATTTTCTACCTCTTTTAACAAGAATAAAACATTTGCTACCAAAGACTCTAAAATATGAAACATTGGGCTTTTTACCAGTGAGGAGTTCATAAGATGTCTTCTTGAGGATTCTATGTAGATATAACCGGTTGATGGAGTAGCAGACGGTGTTAATCGCCTTGGCCCAAAACCAGTCCGGTGTCTTGTATTCATCAAGCATGGTCCTCGCCATGTCAAGTAGAGTTCTATTCTTCCTCTCCACTACACCATTTTGTTGTGGTGTGTAGGGAGAAGAGAACTCATGCTTGATGCCCTCCTCCTCAAGGAAACCTTCTATTTGTGAGTTTTTGAACTCCGTCCTATTGTCGCTTCTTATCTTTTTGATCCTTAAGCCGAACTCATTTTGAGCTCGTCTCAAGAATCCCTTTAAGGTCTCTTGGGTTTGAGATTTATCCTGCAAAAAAAACACCCAAGTGAAGCGAGAATAGTCATCCACAATTACAAGACAATACTTACTCCCGCCGATGCTTATGTAAGCTATCGGGCCGAATAAATCCATGTGGAGTAGCTCAAGCGGCCTGTCGGTCGTCATGATGTTCTTGTGTGGATGATGGGCACCAACTTGCTTTCCTGCTTGACATATGCTACAAACCTTGTCTTTCTCAAAATAAACATTTGTTACTCCTAAAATGTGCTCTCCCTTTATAAGCTTATGAAGATTCTTTATCCCAACATGGGCTAGTCGGTGATGCCAGAGCCAACCCATGTTAGTCTTAGCAATTAAGCAAGTGTCGAGTTTAGCTCTATTGAAATCAACTAAGTATAGCTGACCCTCTAACACTCCCTTAAATGCTACTGAATCATCACTTCTTCTAAAGACAGTAACACCTACATCTGTAAATAGACAGTTATAGCCCATATTGCATAATTGAGAAATGAAAAGCAAATTGTAATCTAAAGAATATACAAGAAAAACATTGGAAATAGAATGGTCAGGTGATATAGCAATTTCACCAAGTCCTTTAACCAAACCTTGATTTCCATCCCCGAATGTGATAGCTCTTTGGGGATCATCATTTTTCTCGTAGGAGGAGAACATCCTTTTCTCCCCAGTCATGTGGTTTGTGCACTCGCTATCAATGATACAACTTGAGCCCCCAGATGCATAAACCTACAAAACAAGTTTAGGCCTTGTTCTTAGATACCCAAAACGGTCTTGGGTCCTTTCGCATTAGAGACAAGCACCTTGGGTACCCAAACACAAGTCTTGGAGCCCTTGTGTTTGCCCCCAACATATTTGGCAACTAATTTGCCTGATTTGTTAGTTAAAACATAAGTAGCATCAAAAGTCTTAAATAAAATGTTAGGTTCATTTGATGCAGTAGGAGATTTCTTTTTAGGCAATTTAACATGAGTGGATTGTCTAGAACTAGATGCCTCACTATTATACATAAAAGCATGATGAGAGCTAGAGTGAGACTTCCTAGAATGAACTCTCCTAATCTTATGTTCGGGATAACCAGCAAGATATAAAATATAGCCCTCGTTATCCTGAACCATTGGAGCTTTGCCCTTAACAAAGTTAGACAATTTCTTAGGGGCATTAAGCTTGACATTGCCTCCCTGTTGGAAGCCAATGCTATCCTTAATGCCAGGGCGTCTCCTATTATAGAGCATGATTCTAGCAAATTTAAAATTTTCATTTTCTAAGTCATGCTCATTAATTTTAGCACTAAGTTGAGCTATGTGATCATTTTGTTGTTTAATTAAAGCTAGGTGACCATGCATAGCATCAACATTAACATCTCTACATCTAGTACAAATATAAACATGATCAATAGTAGATGTAAAGGGTTTGCATGCATTTAATTCATCAATCTTAGCATGTAAAATAGCATTCTTATTTCTAAGATTGGAAATTAAAACATTGCAAACATTTAAATCTTTAGTCTTAGCACTTAATTTTTCATTCTCAATCTTAAGGCTAGCAATTGATTCATTCAACTTTGTCAATCTTAGCAGTTAAACTAGCATTATCATTTATAAGACTAACAATTGAATCATCACAAACATTTAACTTCTCAACCTTAGCAATTAATTTGGTATTTTCACTTCTAAGGTTAGAAATAGTGTCATGGCAAATGCTAAGCTCACTAGTTAATTTTTCACATTTTTCTATCTCCTGAGCATAAGTATTTTTAACCTTAACATGTTTCTTATTTTCCTTAATAAGGAAGTCCTCTTGGCTATCCAAAAGTTCATCCTTCTCATGAATAGCACTAATCAATTCATTCAATTTTTCCTTTTGTTGCATGTTTAGGTTGGCAAAAAGTGTGAG
Organism: Zea luxurians; assembly: GCA_029449295.1. Classification (NCBI taxonomy): domain Eukaryota; kingdom Viridiplantae; phylum Streptophyta; class Magnoliopsida; order Poales; family Poaceae; genus Zea; species Zea luxurians. Next base: position 6,219,416 of record JAOPSE010000100.1, read on the forward strand.
CAAATCATCCTCATCATCACTAGAGCTAGCCTCATCACTAGATGTTGCGTATTTAGTGGAAGCTATAGATTTTACCTTCTTCTTTTTGCCGTCCTTTGCCATGAGGCACTTGTGGCCAACGTTGGGGAAGAGAAGACCCTTGTTGACGGCGATGTTGGCGGCGTCCTCCTCGTCGGAGGAGGAGTCGGTGGAGCTCTCGTCGGAGTCCCACTCTCGACAAACATGGGCATCACCGCCCTTCTTCTTGTAGTACCTCTTCTTTTCCCTCCTCTTTCCCTTCTTGTCGTCGCCCCTGTCACTATCACTAGATAATGAACATTTAGCAATGAAATGACTGGGCTTACCACACTTGTAGCAAACTTTCTTGGAACGGGGCTTGTAATCTTTCCCCTTCCGTTGCTTAAGGATTTGACGGAAGCTCTTGATGATGAGCGCCATCTCCTCGTTGTCGAGCTTGGAGGCATCGATGGGGAGCCTATTTGATGTAGACTCTTCTTTCTTCTCCTCCGTTGCTTTGAAGGCAACGGGTTGCACCTCGGGTGTAGAGGTGGCGCCTCGCTCGGTGATTTGTTTGGAGCCTTTGATCATCAATTCAAAGTTCACAAACTTTCCTATAACCTCCTCGGGAAACATTAGCTTGTATCTAGGATCACCATGAATTAATTGAACTTGTGTAGGATTAAGAAAAACAAGTGATCTTAGAATAACCTTGACCATTTCATGGTCATCCCATTTTGTGCTCCCGAGGTTGCGCACTTGATTCACCAAGGCCTTTAGCCGGTTGTACATGGCTTGCAGCTCCTCCCCTTGGTTGAGCATGAATCGACCGAGCTCCCCCTCGATCGTCTCCCTCTTGCTGATCTTGGTCACCTCATCTCCTTCGTGCGTGGTTTTTAGTATGTCCCAAATCTCTTTGGCACTCTTCAACCCTTGCACTTTATTATACTCCTCTCGACTTAGAGAGGCGAGGAGTATAGTAGTGGCTTGGGAGTCAAAGTGTCGGATTTGGGCAACCTCATCTGCATCATAATCTTTATCCCCTACGGATGGTACCTGTGCTCCAAATTCAACAATATCCCATATGCTTTCGTGGAGTGAGGTTAGGTGATGCCTCATTAGATCACTCCACATGCTATAATCTACACCATCAAAAACCGGTGGCTTGCCTAATGGAATGGAAAGAAAAGAAGTATGTTTATAAATGTGAGGGTAACATAGGGGGTCTTACTAAACTTCTTGCGCTCATGGCGCTTAGAAGTGACCGACGGCGTGTCGGAGCCGGAGGTGGATGGCGACGAAGAGTCGGTCTCGTAGTAGACCACTTTCTTCATCTTCTTTTTCTTCTCGCCGCTCCGATGCGACTTGTTGTATGAAGGGGATCCCTTCACCTTGTTGCCAGACTCTCCCGATGGAGCTTTCCCTTGGCTTATGGCGGGCTTCTCGCCGGTCACCATCTCCTTCTTGGTGTGATCTCCCGACATCACTTCGAGCGGTTAGGCTCTAATGAAGTACCGGGCTCTGATACCAATTGAAAGTCGCCTAGAGGGGGGTGAATAGGCGAAATCTGAAAATTATAAACTTAAGCACACACTACAAGCCAGGGTTAGTGTTAGAATTAAAATCGAGTCCGAAAGAGAGGGCGAAAAACAAATCAAAGGCAAATGAAGCAGATGACACGGTGATTTGCTTTATCGAGGTTCGGTTCTTGCAAACCTACTCCCCATTGAGGTGGTCACAAAGACCGGATCTCTTTTAACCCTTTCCCTCCTCAAACGGTCACCTAGACCGAGTGAGCTTTTCTCCTTAATCAAATGGGTCACTTAGACCCCTACAAGGACCACCATAACTTGGTGTCTCTTGCTTTGATTACATGTTGCTTGAGAACAAGAATAGAGGAAGAAGAAAAGCGATCCAAGCGACAAGAACTCAAATGAACACAAATGCCTCTCTCTCATAGCCACTAAGTCTTTAGAATGAGTTTGGGACTTGGAGAGGATTTGATCTTTTGTTTTGTGTCTTGGAATGAAGTCTAGAGCTCTTGTATTGAATGCAAATTGCTAGAAACTTGGATGCCTTGAAGTGTGGTGGTTGGGGGGTATTTATAGCCCCAACCACCAAAATGGCCGTTGGGGAATGCTGCTGTCGATGGGCGCATCGGACAGTCCGGTGCGCCACCGGACACTGTCCGGTGCACCAGCCACATCACCCAACCGTTAGGATTCTGACGGTTTCGACCATTGGAGCTCTATCTTCTTGGGGCACCGGACAGTCCGGTGCCGCATCGGACAGATATTGTTCACTGTCCGGTACGCCTTCTGGCGCTGCTCTGACTCTGCGCGCGCTGTCCACGCACTGTTCACTATTTACTGTTGCTTTTGCAGATGACCGTTGGCGCAGTAGCCGTTGTTCCGCTTGGCACACCGGACAGTTCGGTGCTACACCGGCCAATCCAGTGAATTATAGCGGAGTGGCTTTTCTAGAAACCTGAAGTTGAGGAGTTCAGAGTTGATCTCCCTGGTGCACCGGACAGTCCGGTGCGCCAGACCAGGGCAGCCTTCGGTTGCCTTTGCTCCTTTCTTTTTGAACCCTAACTTTAACTTTTTATTGGTTTGTGTTGAACCTTTGGCACCTGTAGGACATGTAATCTAGAGCAAACTAGTTAGTCCAATTGTTTGTGTTGAGCAATTCAACCACCAAAATTATATAGGAAAAAGGTTTGACCCTATTTCCCTTTAACCAATTTAGGATATTAAAGTCCTCATCAAACTTCTGCAAAGACTGTCAAGGTAGGAGGACAGTTCTATGTCAAGTGAACTAAGGCCAGCACTAGAGTGTGCTTGTTGAAGCAAAGCAGATGATGACGTTCCAGTTGTTAAGTTAGGAGTACTAGAACCAGGGTATAAAACTCAGAAATAGAATCAGATCCATAAATCAATCTCCAGTTTTGTTTTCTTTTGCCTATGACAGATGGAGGAGGAGGCACTTGCTGCCTAACTGCACCAAACTTAACATCATGTTTATTAAACATGGTAGACAATTCACTTTTCACACAAGTAAAATAAAGTGAGTAGTCAGTAGATAGACCAGATAAAATTCTTAAGATATTGCTAAAACCCCTTAGCTTGGCTCTAGAATCTAATATAAAAGCAAATGCAGAGAGCATAGGTATATCCCTCGAGTACTTAAGGAACTTAGACTTTATAGGAGCAACAACATGTCTAAGCAATGCATCATTTTCATACTGATTTAAATGCTGGATAATGTCAAAAATGTTATGCATTATAAGTGGAGATGTAGAATAGTAAACCCCAGAAAAGGTCACAGTAGCATTATAAAATAGTTCAAGAAACTCAAGCAACTTTTCAGCCACATACCAATGTAAATTTTAGTGATCCCCGTAATCAAACAGCATCTTTAGATTGGCTCGGAGTATCCTACAACATCATCTCCGGAAAGCACGTGAAAAACGTGAAACGATTATTATTCGTTGAGAGTTTTGTTTTGTTTTGTTTGTGAAACTATTGGTTGAGAGTTGAGACTTGCGTGGTGGTTGTATCCTGCGGTGGACAGCGCGTGGCGTCCCACCTTTTGTTAGCTGCATCTGTTCAATCACGTACGAGCCAGACTGCAAGCACAGCCACTACGCCAGCGCGCCTGCCTCCCAAGTCCCAAGCAGCAAGCTAGTATAGGTGTGCAGTGCCGCCCTCCCCTCCGGCGATCGCCCGGCCGGCGGCCGGCCTCTCACGTAGTCCTCCGCTCTATCGCCGGCACGCTCTGTGCTTATTGGCATGGTGTGCAGTAATGACAAGCAGGCCCGTTTAATTTGTGCGTCGTACACTGGTCTTGTTTTCCTTTCTTTCTTGTATATACTCCTTTCTAGTTTCTATACAGGCGACGGTATCTGACAGAATACAAACACATGTTGCCGGCGCCGGTGTTTCTTGTTCCTTCTATACCAATACATGGAGCCACACCAAACGACCGAAGCGCCAGAGCTGTTATCTACGCACAAAGGCAAAGTGCTCCTGCTCCGCCTCCGTCTTCGTCTCCGGCTTCTGTCGCGGATCGCGGTGCCGCCGGAGCGGCCCTGCAGTATCTACATTCTTGTCGGCAGACACCATGCATGTCTCTTTCGACGAGCCATCTGTACTGTACTGTACTGTACTATGACGCAGAAACAGGACAGGCCAACACCAGGAAAACGAAGGGACGGCAGCGCGACAGCGCGGCCGCCGTGGTTGTTGCATCGTGCGGTGGAGCTTCGGTAGCGCCCTCGTTATTTAATGGCTCGCATGACCGTGCATCGTTCTCGCTCCGTGTAGGTTTATTGCATACGTACTAGCTACCACTGTTGGTCTGTCACGCCGGAGGCAGGTCGCAGTTATTACTTTAACCCGGGGCCCCATCGGCGATGGCGGCCAACGGCGGTGACCACACGAGAGCTAGACCGCACGTTGTCCTGCTCCCTAGCGCCGGCATGGGCCACCTGGTCCCGTTCGCCCGCCTGGCGGTGGCGCTGTCGGAGGGACACGGCTGCAACGTGTCCGTGGCCGCGGTGCAGCCCACCGTGTCGTCGGCGGAGTCCAGGCTCCTCGACGCGCTCTTCGTCGCCGCGGCCCCGGCCGTCCGCCGGCTCGACTTCCGCCTGGCGCCGTTCGACGAGTCCGAGTTCCCGGGCGCCGACCCTTTCTTCCTCCGCTTCGAGGCCACGCGCCGGTCCGCGCCGCTGCTCGGCCCGCTCCTCGACGCCGCCGAGGCGTCCGCGCTCGTCACGGACATCGTTCTGGCGTCCGTCGCCCTGCCCGTCGCCAGGGAGCGGGGCGTCCCGTGCTACGTCCTCTTCACGTCCTCTGCCGCGATGCTCTCCTTATGCGCCTATTTCCCCGCCTACCTCGACGCCCACGCCGCCGCCGGCAGCGTGGGCGTGGGCGTCGGCAATGTCGACATCCCCGGCGTGTTCCGGATCCCAAAGTCATCCGTCCCGCAGGCGCTGCACGACCCCGACCATCTCTTCACCCAACAGTTCGTCGCCAACGGTCGCTGCCTCGTGGCCTGTGACGGCATCCTTGTCAACACGTTCGACGCCTTTGAGCCGGACGCCGTTACGGCCCTGCGCCAAGGCTCCATTACTGTCTCCGGCGGCTTCCCGCCTGTGTTCACCGTGGGGCCCATGCTTCCGGTGAGATTTCAGGCGGAGGAGACGGCGGATTATATGAGATGGCTCAGCGCGCAGCCGCCACGGTCTGTGGTCTACGTCAGCTTCGGCAGCCGTAAGGCCATACCGAGGGACCAGCTCCGGGAGCTCGCAGCCGGGCTCGAGGCCAGCGGCAAACGGTTTCTGTGGGTGGTGAAGAGCACCATCGTGGACCGGGACGACACCGCCGACCTCGGCGGCCTGCTTGGTGACGGGTTCCTCGAGCGAGTGCAGGGGCGCGCGTTCGTTACCATGGGGTGGGTGGAGCAAGAGGAGATCCTGCAGCACGGTTCCGTCGGCCTATTCATCAGTCACTGCGGGTGGAACTCGTTGACGGAGGCAGCGGCGTTCGGTGTGCCGGTGCTAGCGTGGCCGAGGTTCGGCGACCAGCGCGTCAACGCCGCACTAGTGGCGCGCAGCGGGCTGGGCGCGTGGGAGGAGGGGTGGACCTGGGATGGAGAGGAAGGGTTGACGACTCGAAAGGAGGTGGCTAAGAAGATAAAAGGCATGATGGGGTATGATGCGGTGGCGGAAAAGGCAGCGAAGGTCGGCGACGCCGCCGCCGCGGCAATAGCCAAGTGCGGCACGAGCTACCAGAGCTTAGAGGAATTCGTTCAGCGGTGTCGGGACGCGGAGCATAAGTAGGCTCGACTGATTTCTGAGCGCCTGTAACAGATACTTGGTTCCTGTGATGCTGACTGTAGATCATTTTCGGTTGCTAGAGTTATTTTCGCCTGCCTCTTCCTGGCCGTCTGCTTATTTTCATGTTGGTCTTTGCCTAAAGCCATCGAAAATTAAGCTTTTAACCCTATCTAATTCAATCTTTTCTCTTCCACGCACTCGTTTCTTTCACCGCGCGATGCCTCCACGCTCTCGGCAACCACGCGCGGCCGCCCCGCTCTCTACCGACCGAGCCGTCGCCCCATCTGCCGCCGGCCCCAACCGAGCCAGCCACCGGCGCCTCCGCCCTCGGCACCAGCCAGCAGTCCAACCACCGCTGACGTCTTCAGTCGGGCCGCGCCGCCTCCTCTGCCACCAGCTGAACATCCTCGCCGTCTACGGACGGTCATCGCCCTCGCGTCGAGCTCCCGTCTTCTGCCGGCCACCCTTAAGACGAGGAGATTTTGTAATCATGGCACCGTCTACGGCGGGTTTGGCATTAATCCTACCCGTTTTGAACATATAGCATCCGACCCTCTTAATGGTCATTACCTTATGTCACATTCCCGTTTTGCCCTCGCGTCGTTTCTTGCCTGGGCGTCGTCCCTCTGCCGTTGTCCCGAGGCCAGCGTTCTCTTCTTCACCACAGTTCTTTAATGGCCGTCGCCTTTCTCCCTCCTTCCTGATACCCGCAGCTCGCGCACTGGCTCCCCTCGCCTCGCTCTTCCACTGCCTCCCCTCGCCCTTCCACTAGCCGGATCCAGCGCATGTGGTCGTGGTCCTTCCTCGGCTCTGTGCGTCGCCACCTTGAAATGCGGCCCGAGCGCCATGGATCCGCCCCGAGCGGCGTTCGTCCAGCAAGCCAATCACCGGATCCTACGCACCCAGCTGAGGTAAGTGATGCTCTGCAGTTTACTAGGCGCCCTGCTTAGCGTAGAGTGTGTAGCATATTGTTTGTGCAGTGAACTAGAGCCGAGCACCCATTTAGCATTCATTTTGTGTGCAGAGTAATATGAATAATACTACGAACGACGAAACGACTGCATGCATCAGCGAAGAACAAGAGTGGGCAACTGGGCATTGACTTGTATTGCCACAGAGCATACAGTGGTTAGTGGTTTGAATTTATTGAACTCATGTAGTCTTACAGATTACAATAGCATAGCCAGTGTTACAATAGCACAGTCAATGTTACACTGATCTAGTTCACCTTACTAAACTCAGTAGAAAAGAACTACAAAAGACAATGTTAAACTGATCTATCCCAAATCTCATTGTAATTAAGCCCCCACTTAGCACAGTGCTCAGCAAGTGTCTCCGCTTCTAATGGCTGATTCATTATTTCTCGGTCACGGAATACGTCCTCCCACACCGCACTATCTTCACTACCATAGCCAGCTTCTAATATAGTTGTTGGATCCATCATCGAGACCTGAAAGTCAATTGCAGTAACTTCTAGCATTTCAGCTAACTCGTCCATTGAACGAGCCACTTGAGTCAGCTTGAAACCGTCTACAACATCTTCATTTGTGTAGCACAAAGAGGCAGTATCTTGTAGTTTCTTAGCTGTATCACTCATTTGAGACATGGCATATCTGAGTGCTTGCGCAAGTTTTTGGTTCACCTGAAAAAAAATTAACATCAGTTTATGGACAGCCATATGAGCATGTACTGGAACTAACAAGTGAACTGAACCAACCTAGGAAACTGCAAGATACTGCCTTACGCAAGTTTTTGGTTCACTTGAAGTGAACTAGCAAGTACTGGAACTAACAAGTTTCTTATGCCCTCAGTTTTTTTACATCAAATGTACTAGCCAGCTCTAAAATTTCAAAAAAAACATCATAGGGCTGATCAGGGTCAGGGTCAACAAAGCACACCAGCTGACAGGCTGAAAACAGCCATACCAAAAAAACATCATATGCCCTCAGTTTGTGCTAACAAACATCAGACTATGGACAGCCATATGAGCAAGTACTGGAACTAACAAGTGAACTGAACCAACCTAGGAAACTAGAAGATACTGCCTTGCGCAAGTTTTTGGTTCACTTGAAGTGAACTAGCATCACTTTGGAAACTACAAGAACTGAACAAACCTAGGAAACAAACAAGTTTTTGGTTCACTTGAAGTGAACTAGCAAGTACTGGAACTAACAAGTTTCTTATGCCCTCATTTTTTTATAAAAACATCAAATGTACTAGCCAGCTCTAAAATTTCAAAAAAAACACCATAGGGCTGATCAGGGTCAGGGTCAACAAAGCACACCAGCAAACAGGCTGAAACAGCCTTGGCAAAATTTCTTCCAAAGTGAACTGATAAATGATCAAGACATCCATATGCCCTCAGTTTGTGCTAACAAACATCATATGTAGTTTACAGTTCTAATATTTCAAAGAAATCATCATAGAGCAACTATCAGTGTCAACTCAACTGGAGAATTATGCAAACATGGCACAACATCAAACAAGCTGAAACAGCTATAGCCCTCTGTAAATTTTTAGCATAAAAAGAACAAGTGTAGTATACAGTTCACTCTTTTCAAAGAAATCATCATAGGGCAATTATCAGTGTCAACTCAACTGGAGAATTATGCAAACATGGCACAGCATCAAACAGGCTGAAACAGCCATAGCCCTATGTAAATTTTTAGCATAAAAAGAACAAGTGTAGTATACAGTTCACTCTTTTCAAAGAAAACATCATAGGGCTAACCAAGTATATCATCTCACATTAACACAAGCCTCTGCTCCATTTTTTCAATGAAACTGCATCAAACAGACTGAAACAGCCATAGCCCTCAGTAATTAATGAGCATAACAAGAACAAGTGTAGTATACAGTTCACTTTTTTCAAAGAAAACATCACAGGGCTAAGCTAGTACATCATCTCACATTAACACAAGCATCAGGTAAATTTTTTCAATGAAACATGATCAAACAGGCTGAAACAGCCATAGCACGGTGAATATGCTATCCTTCTTCCTTCTTCTCCAGTAATAGCAGCAATGTCACTAGCAACATGATAATCTCAAATAATCACAAACATTTCCTCACTTCACACTTCCTCACTTCGCAATTCAATCATAGGGCTAAACAATCTCAATCATTGCCTGGCACAAGAATAGTTTGAGAATACAAACCTCACAATATTTGGCAACTGTCTCCTTAGCACAATCGACGGATGCACTCGCCTGGTTGTAAGAACGCATAGCACTTTTTTCTGCCGCCACAGGGGATTCAAGAACGTCAAGAGTAGAAACCACATCGTTACCTAAGGAAAATGTGGCGCAATAATCACCAGCAACCATACAGGCGGTAGCTGAAGCTTTCATTGTGTCACGGGCTGCATCAACAGCAGCAGACAGCTTCTGGGCACATAGCTCCGCGGCAGGTTCCATGCCAGCCGCCTAGTCTGCAAACCCTAGGGTTACCGAAGTAAGAGATCTCACCAGCGTGGGCGGGGGCGGCAATGGACCACAGGCGCTGGTGCGGAACCTGGTCAGCGGGGGTAGGGCGAAGGGAGGAAGGCACTGCAGTGCGCGAGGAACAGATCCGAGGGAGGAAGGAGAGTCTCAAGAGGAAGACGACGACTAGTCGAAGAACAGAGAGACTGAAGAAGAACAGAAGAGAACGCTTGCCTCGGGGAGTAACGGCGCCCAGGGAGGGAGTAACGGCGCGAGGGCACTGGGAGAATGTGACATGAGCTAATGACCATTAAGATGGTCGGATGTTATATGTTCAAAGCGGGTAGGATTATAATGCCATGAATGCAATTGCCGCGATGACGGTGCCATGTTTCTAAAGCCCGCCGTAGACGGTGCCATGATTGCAAAATTCTCTAAGACGAGATGTTGATATTTTTTTGTTATTTTATTTATTATTTTCGTGGTCTTTATTTATGAAATTACTAATTAACAGTTTTATTACGGTTTAAAGGAGTTGATTTGTTTAATTGTTCCTTTAACCACACATTTTTATTTTAATTTTATAATAATATGTATTCTTGTTTAGTTCCATAAATGTGCAACGAACAACTCACAGCACGTAGATTGCCTACGTGAGAAGATCAGCTCAGTGAACACAAAGTTCTGTCACAGAAAACCAATTCCGTCGCCCAGACCCGAGCCTGCACAGCGGGAGGTTGACGGAGATACTAGAGCTGCTGCTGAGCCGAGGGAGACGTCCACAGCATCAGCCCGAGAAGAAGAACACCGCGCAGCAGGGAGCCCAAACACTAGGCCACGGTGGACAGAGACTAGACAGAGTGCATGGCACCACATAGGTACCCAAGCATAGCAACAGAGAGAAATATAGTATGCAACCGAGCAGCACCGTGCCACCTCTAAATCCAACAGAGAGGATGAAGTCCTCCACAAGTGCGGCAGCCACAACACAACCAGCAATAGCGGCGGCAGTTGTATCAACGGGCAGGGAGAGAAAAGGTGGAGCAGCGAATCTCACAGTGTGATTCCGGGAGGGAGAGAGTACCCATCCTTTAAGGAGCCGACCTCCAAGAAGTTGCGCAGGGGGCGGCATGGATTTCGGCGAACGCCGAACAGCTCGGCCGCCGCGCAGCGCCGCCAACCCCCGCAGCCTCTTTTCAGCTCCCTGGCTTGCTTGCTCATGCGGCAAGTTGTAGCCCTAGGAACGTGCCTCCTGTCTACCAGCCGGGTGGGTGGGCTGCTCGGCCTTTGGGCCTTGTAGCGGCCCAGCCTGGCTGGCTATTTTTTTTAATAAGGTGAAAAACACATAATCGGACAGCAATCCCCACCATTTTCATTCTTATTTTCTGATCAATGTCATTGAGCTCCCGTACTGTTTATATACTACTTTTCGGCAGAGGTACTTGTTAGGTTTGAACCAAAGCCTATCCCAGTGTACTCCAACCCTGCACGAGTAAGCGGAGGACTACGCCTTGATCCACAAACCCTAGTGTGAGAATCTTCGCACAAAAGGCACATAGTACTAGGCAGATTATCTGCTTCTCTTACGGGGCAGGGCGTTATGGTCATGCCCTTTAATATCTATTCATGAGCTCACTAGAGAGAAAACCCCATTCTCTCCTGGACTGCGACCCCATAATCAGCTCATATAGGTGAAAACATTAAGGAAATTCTGTAGGACAACTTCCCTGCTTAAAGCATTGACTTCATTAAGAGCATATCGCTCAACCTACCTTACAAACAGAGCACAGTAGCCCATGAGACTCTTTGTCTTTTGTGCTCTTGGTTCCACAGTGATTCGTTTCCTGGAGCCTGGATCTCGGGATCTCCGGTCACACAGGACAGTTACCCGCAGTTGAAACCACTAACAGGGTACGAGTCCCATTCCCATGCACGCTGTTTGGATTGGCTTTTGAGCCAGTCCTTTAGTGAAAGGATCAGCAAGGTTCCTTTCAGACTTGATGTAATCTACGGTTATTACACTCGTCTCTCTAGCATGCCGACATGAATCAAGTCGTCTTCTGATATGCCTCAAGTATTTTTTGTTGTCCTTTCTACTGTTCAGTTTCAGCAACACAGAAGTGTTGTCACAGTATACTAGGACAGCCGGTATCGGCTTTGCTAGCATTGGAAGGTCTGACAACAGGTCTCTCAACCATTCAGCCTCTAATGTTGTTGAATCAAGTGCAACTAATTCAGCCTCCTTGGTGGAACGTGTCGACACTGATTGTTTAGACGATCTCCATGACACGGCTCCACCAGCTAAAGTGAACACATAGCCACTTGTAGACTTCATTTGATCCGAGTCAGAGATCCAGTTTGCATCACTGAATCCTTCAAGTACTGACGGAAATCCGGTATATTTAATACCAAGATTCATCGCTCCCTTCAAATACCGAAGCACTCTATACAAGGCTACCCAGTGTCTATCTCCTGGACTGGTCGAATAATGAGCCAGTCTGCATACTGCATATGAGATATCTGGTCTAGTTGCACTACTCAGGTACATGAGAGATCCGATGATCTGTGAATATAGTAGCTGGTTCACAGGCTCGCCTTCATGTTTACTGAGCGTGTAGGATGGATCATAGGGCGTGGTGACTGGTTTACAGTCCATATGTCCAAAGCGAGGCAAGACCTTTTCCACATAATGGGATTGTGATAAAGTAATCCCATCCTCACCCTTTATTGGCTTGATGTTCAATATTACATCAGCTTCATCCAAGTCCTTCATATCAAAGTTCTTGGAGAGGAATGCTTTTGTCTCCATGATAGCCTCCAAATCGGTCCCAAATATCAATATGTCATCAACGTATAAACACATGATGACACCTTTGCCCCCAGAGAAGCGATAATACACACACTTGTCGGCTTCGTTTACATAAAACCCGGCAGTGGTTTACACAAAACCCGGCTTCGTTTACACCTTTGTCTGGGAGCTTGCTTAAGACCGTATAAGGATTTAATCAAGCGACACACTTTGCTCTCTTGTCCTTTAACCACAAATCCTTCTGGTTGCAGCATATAAATTTCCTCTTCTAGCTCTCCATTTAGGAATGCTGTCTTTACGTCCATTTAATGAACAAGAAGTTTATAAGCAGCTACCAGCGCTAAAAGCACACGGATTGTGGGCAATCGAGCCACTGGAGAATATGTATCAAAATAATCCTCCTCTTTCTTTTGAGTAAAACCCTTAGCCACAAGACGGGCCTTGTACTTTTCAATAGTACCATCGTGTCTCCTCTTCCTTTTAAAGATCCATTTGCAGCCCACAGGCTTGCAACCAGCTGGGAGATCAGTTATCCCAGGTTCCGTTCAAGATGATTGAATCCATCTCGCTACGGACAACCACCCTCCAGTACTCTGCATCCGGAGATGTATATGCCTCTATGAGGGAGCATGTTTCTTCATCCACTAGATAAATAATATATCACCCAATGACTTTTTAGTCCTTTGTCTCTTACTCCTCCTTAACTCCAATTCTAGAGTCTGGTCATGGACACTCGAGGGCAGAGAATATGTCTGAGATGGACCATCTGGGGCTACTACTTCCTTATCCCGCATAGGGAAGATACTCTCAAAGAATGTCACATCCCGAGATTCCATTATGACATTTACAGCGACTTCGCTCGTCTCGGAATGGACCACTAGAAATCTATAAGTTGCACTGTTATGTGCATAACCCAGGAAGACACAGTCTACGGTCTTAGGGCCTAACTTTCTCTTCTTTGGCAACGGGACATTCACCTTTGCAAGGCAGCCCCAAGTCCGAAGATGCGAAAGATCTGGCTTCCTTCCTTTAAATCCTTCATAGGGCGTGGCCTCACGGTTGCGAGGCGGCACCCTATTCAGGACATAGCACACCGTGAGTACTGCCTCGCCCCACCAGATGTTAGGCATCCCCGAACTTTGCAACAAAGCATTTGCTAAGTCACACACTATTCGGTTCTTCCTTTTAGCTACCCCATTTGACTGAGGTGAATATGGAGCGGTGGTTTCATGAATGATTCCACACTCTTTGCAGTACTCATCAAAAAGGTTGGAAAGCTATTCACCTCCTCTATCAGACCGTAACTGTCGGTGTTTCGAAACCCGAGGGGTCCCTGGACCGACTAGTAAATCGTCGCCGCGTGCCCCAGCCCAGATGGGTCGACGCGAGGCGGAACGCGAAGGGGGAGAAGGAGGCAGCCGGAGGGAGGCAGGCGTGAGAGAGTGGAATCCCGCAGCCTTCGTGTTAGCCCCGCGCCCGGGTCGGGTGCGCTTGCAGTAGGGGGATACAAGCGTCCACGCGGGAGTGGGAGCGAGCGGCCTTGCGCGAGCGCCGTCCCGTCCTTCCCCGCGCGGGCCAACCCTCTGTAAGAGGGCCCTGGTCCTCCCTTTTATAGGCGTAAGGAGAGGATCCAGGTGTACAATGGGGGGTGTAGCATAGTGCTACGTGTCTAGCGGAGGAGAGCTAGCGCCCTAAGTACATGCCATCGTGGTAGCCGGAGAGGTCTTGGCACCCGGTTCGTGTGATGCCGTGGCCGTCGGAGGAGCGCTGGAGCCTGGCGGAAGGGCAGCTTTCGGGGCTGTCGAGTCCTTGCTGACGTCCTCTTGCTTCCGTAAGGGGGTCGAGAGCCACCGTCGTCATAGAGCGTGCGGGGCGCCATCATTGCCTATCTGGCGGAGCGAGCCAGATGGGACGCCGGTCTTGTCCCCTGTAGCCTGAGTCAGCTCGGGGTAGGGTAATGATGGCGCCTCCTGTCGACGTGGTCGGTCCGTGCCCTAGGTTGGGCGATGTGGAGGCTCCTCCGAGGTCGAGGTCGAGTCTGTCTTCCGTGGTCGTGGTCGAGTCCGAGCCCCTGGGTCGGGCGAGGCGGAGACCGTCGGCTGAGGCCAGGGCTGAGTCCGAGCCCTGGGGTCGGGCGAAGCGGAGTCCGTCGTCTCCTGGGGCCGAGCCCAAGTCCGAGCCCTGGGTCGGGCGGAGCGGAGTTCGTCGTCTTCTGGTGCTGAGCCCAAGTCCGAGCCCTAGGTCGGGCGGAGCGGAGTTCGCCGTCTTTCGGGGCTGAGCCCAAGTCCGAGCCCTAGGGTCGGGCGGAGCGGAGTTTGCCGTCTTCCGGGGCCGAGCCCGAGTCCGAGCCCTAGGTCGGGCGGAGCGGAGTTCGTCGTCTTCTGGGGCTGAGCCCGAGTCCGAGCCCTGGGTCGGGCGGAGCGGAGTTTGCCTTCTTCTAGGGCTGAGCCCGAGTCCGAGCCCAGGGGTCGAGCGGAGCGGAGTTCGCCGTCTTCCGGGGCTGAGCCCGAGTCCGAACCCTGGGTCGGGCGGAGAGGAGTTCGCCGTCTTCCGGGGCTGAGCCCGAGTCCGAGCCCTGGGGTTGGGCGAGGCGGAGTTTCCTATGACGCCCGAGGCCGGCCTTGGCTGCTGTCAGCCTCACTCTGTCGGGTGGCTCAGCAGTCGGAGCGGCGCAGGCGGCACTATCCTTTTGTCAGTCCGGTCAGTAGAGCGGCGAAGTGACTGCGGTCACTTCGGCTCTGTCGACTGGAGGGCATGCGTCAGGATAAAGGTGTCAGGCCACCTTTGCATTAAATGCCCCTGCGGTTTGGTCGGTCGGCGTGGCGATGTGGCCAAGGTCGCTTCTTGGTGAAGACTGGGCCTCGGGCGAGCCGATAGTGTGCCCGTTGCTGGAGGGGGGTCCTTGGGCGAGACGTAGGTTCTCTGGGGTCAGCTTCCCTTGCCCGAGGCTAGGCTCGGGCGAGGCACGATCGTGTCCCTTGGATGGACCGATCCTTGACTTAATCGCACCCATCAGGCCTTTGCAGCTTTGTGCTGATGGGGGTTACCAGCTAAGATTTAGGGGTCTTGAGGGTACCCCTAATTATGGTCCCCGACAGTAGCCCCCGAGCCTCCAAGGGAGTACTAATACTCACTTGGAGGCTTTTGCCGCACTTTTTTTGCAAGGGGACCAGCCTTTTTCGGTTGCATTCTGTTCCGGTGGGTGCGCGCGAGCGCACCCGCCGGGTGTAGCCCCCGAGGCCTCGGAGGAGTAGTTTTACTCCTTCGAGGTCTTAGTGCGTTTCGCAACACTTTGGCTGGTCTAGTTGTTCCCTCATGCGAGCTGGTCGTAGCCCGAGTGCACGGTCGGGTCCCAAGTTCTCGGGCTGGTATGTTGACGCTGTCAACGGTTTGGCCGGAGCCGGGTTTGTGAGAGCAGCCCCCGAGCCTCTACACAGGGCGAGAGGACGGTCAAGGACAGACTCGTCTTTTTTACATACGCCCCTGCGTCGCCTTTCCGCAAGGAGGAGGGGGGAAAGCGCCATGTTGCCCTCGGAGGGCGCCGAACATGGTGTTTCCAGTGAGCTGCTGACGGGTAATCCGAGCGGACGTTCGTGCCCCATTTGTTAGGGGTCGGCTAGAGGCCCAGAGGCGCACCCAAAAGTACCTGCGGGTGATCTGCCGGACCTGGTCCCCTGTCGACGGGGTCCGAGGGCTCGATGCCTCCCTCTGATGGGATTCCATTACAAGATCGTTCCCGCTGGTCTCGGAAATGTCCTAGGGTACCTCGGGAGCGCAGCCCGAGCCTTGGTTATGTATCAAACGTACCCATGGTCATCCCTCGCTTTGTGTCTGAGGCGACTGTGAACCCTTCGAGGGCCAGCCTACGAACCCCTGATCAGTAGTGGGCGCGGAGCCCGAGTGGCCTGAGGCGGCCGTTGAACCCTTCGAGGGGCCGGCCATCGAACCTCTGACCAGTAGTGGGCGCAGAACCCAATCGATCTGAGGCGGCCGTTGAACCCCTCCGAGGGGCCGGCCTTCGAACCTCTGATCAGTAGGGAGGCACGGAGCCTGTTTCCTTCACGGAGAAGGGTCCTTTTCAGGGTATCCCCCTTTCCCGGTCCCTGTTGTAAGAGAGAGAAAGAGGAAAAGGAAAAGGATACAAAATCGAATGACGCGGCGTACCTTTTTTGACACGGTCATTATGGTGAAGGCGAAGCGTCGCTCGTTTCCCCTGCCAGAGGCGCCGCCTGTCCCGCCGCGGAGTTAATGCGACGGGGCGAGCGGTTCGCGGGGCGGCCGTTGCGCGTGCGCGAGCCGTTCGAGGAACAGATCACGAGCGCACCGTCTTCACGCCATGGGAGAGGGCTCCCTCGCTGCCCCTGGATGGGACGTAAGCTTGGCTGATGACGTGACCGCTGCTCCTGCCCGCCTGTCATCGCCATTACTGCCGGCCCATTTTTGACCGCATTTGACTATCGCACTTGGCTGGCACTGCAGGGTTGCCTCGAGTCACGGTATTGACTCCGCAGTCGAGGAGGCGCGGTAGTGGCGTGAGTGGCGGTGCAGTCGCTCACACATAGCAACCGGCGCGCCGGTTGCGTGACGCGTGGGCCTGGAGCTCCATGCTGGTCTTGTTGGAGTCGAAGGGTCGCGCCCACTTGGCACGGTTGCATGCCGCCTGCATGGTTGTCCGCCCTTTCACCCACTGGTCTGGGCAAAAGTGGAGGAGTGCTTGTAACCGCCGGGTGGTTGCATGCACCGCGCGCGCGTGGCGGTTTGGCTTCTTCTCCCTTGGACCGGCTTGCATGATGTGCGGGACCCAGCCCCCGCGCCGTGGGGGGGGGGGGGGGAGAATCTTGGAGCGTGTTGGAGAAGACTCGACCCGCAACGGTTGAGGGCGCAAGTGGGGAGAGTCGCCTTTAAAAGGGGGGCGACCCCTTTGGAGGGCAACCATGTCTTCGCGCTCCCCTCATGCATCGTGTCTTCCCACCTTCCGAGCCGCCCGGGCGGGGGATGCCAGGAATCCTTCCGTCTTGTCGTCGGAGGAACGCGACTTCGTGGAAGTTGGTACCTTTCAGCCATCGTTCGGCTTCAAGGATTTTCATCATGCAGCCCGGCTGTACCCCTCCGCCGGCGGTCACCCAAGACGGTGACCTCCAGTTTGATGGCGGGGGAAAGCAAGCCGTGCTGCGGCCTCTGCCCCTCACTCAGCCTCAAGGATTTTCATCACCAGTGCTGGGGAGGGGAGTGTGCCGAGTTGGGGTCGGCCCCTGCGTGGGCGGTGGTCCGCTCCTTCCCTCAGTGATGGGGGGGAAGGGCGTCCGCCATTCATGGCATGGGCAGCTGCCGCGTGCCCGGCTCTCTGAGCCGAGCGGCTTCGGAGCCGCTCCCGGTGCCACCTTCCGCCACGGCAGCTGGAAGAGGTTCCGCCGCCGACGAGCTTGCCGGCGCCACCCATGGACCGACCTCCAACTCTACGGCCTTCTGCCCGTCCTTGCCTCTCAAGTTGGGGGCATGGGCGAGGGCCTCGTGGCAGCAGCATCCGCCCTGAGGTCATCGCTGCTGCTGTTTGGCCCTCCGGAGCAGAAGTCGTCGTCATCACCTCTATCGGGGCGGGCGACGACGAGCCGTTCGTCAGTCTTCTGTTGCTCCACAGGCCCCCCTAATCACGTGGGGTTGTTTGTACCTGTGGAGGTGGAACCAGAGTCCCATTTGTAAAGGCACCTTAAGTGCCGGTATTTTGTTCAATGCGGCTGTCGAGGCCTGAACATGTATGTATTTTCGGCACGGAGCCGTGTTTTTTCTTCATTTCGAGCACTGAGGCTCGCCTTGTCGATTATCCGGACCGCTTCACCGAGCGTGAGTTCCCTCGTGCAAAGGTGACGAGTGAGGTATCCGTATCCCGGAGGAGTAGGAGTCCCTCGGCTCGGTCGGCCTTGCTGTCCGAGGCCCCTCTCGCTTAGTTAAAGGAACCCCTCGGCCACCCTTCGATGAGCCGAAGCCGGAGGTAGCGGTGTCAGCGTGGACGGAGGCAGAGTTGGCTTCGAAAAGGAGGTGTAGTTGGCCAGAGCCTGGCCAGGTCGCCCACTGGCGGAACCGACGCCGGAGTTGAGCTGCCGAGGCCACAAGCCGAGCTGATGTCTTTGGGGGACAGCTGGCCGAGGCCTCGGGGTGGCCGGCCGAGCCGCCTGCTCGGGCCGGATTCTCGAAGAAGACCCTGCGGCGATGGCCCGGGTGTGGTGCTGATATCGTCCTTCAGAGTGGGGGCCCTCCGACCGCGTCGCCGTTCAAGGCTAGGTCAGACCCCGCCGAAGGTGTAGTTGATGCCGAGGGTGCTGCTGCCCCCTTCGGCTGTCGACGTCCGAGCCTGCAGGATCAGGTTGTCTTGTAGTGTGTGTATGTTTTCTGCGGCCGCCGAGGCCTAAACACACCGTCGTCGTGTTGTAAAGTTGTGTTTCTTTTCCTCTTTGTTCGAGTATCCGGACTTGTCGGGGACCATAATTAGGGGTACCCTCAAGACGCCTAATTCTCAGCTGGTAACCCCCATCAGCATAAAGCTGCAGAGGCCTGATGGGTTTGATTAAGTCAGGGATCAGTCCATACGAGCGACTCGATCACGCCATGCCCGAGCCTAACCTCGGGCAAGGGCAGCCGACCCTGAGATGTTTCCGTCTCGCCCGAGGCCTCCTCTTTCACGGCAGACGCATCTCCGGCTCGCCCGAGGCCTTGCCTTCGTTAAGAAGCAACCCTGACTAAATCACCGCGCCGACCGACCAAGTCACTGGGGCCTTTAACGCAAAGAGTAAAACTGACGGGCAGCCAGGCTTGGCCTAAAGCGCCAGAGGAAGCTCCGCCCGACCCAGGGCTCGGACTCGGGCTAAGGCCCCGGAAGACGGCGAACTCCGCTCCGCCCGACCCAGGGCTCGGACTCGGGCTAAGGCCCCGGAAGACGGCGAACTCCACTCCGCCCGACCCAGGGCTCGGACTTGGGCTAAGGCCCCGGAAGACGGCGAACTCCACTCCGCCCGACCCAGGGCTCGGACTTGGGCTAAGGCCCCGGAAGACGGCGAACTCCGCTCCGCCCGACCCAGGGCTCGGACTCGGGCTAAGGCCCCGGAAGACGGCGAACTCTGCTCCGCCCGACCCAGGGCTCGGACTCGGGCTAAGGCCCCGGAAGACGATGAACTCCGCTCCGCCCGACCCAGGGCTCGGACTCCACCCCGACCTCTGCCGAACGACCTCCGCCTCGCCCGACCCAGGGGCTCGGGCTCGGCCTCGGCCATGCAGGACAAACTCGACCTCGGCTTCGGAGGAGCCCCCACGTCGCCCGACCTAGGGCACGAGTCCGCCACGTCGACAGGAAGCGCCATCATCACCCTACCCCGAGACGACTCGGGCCGCAGAGAACAGGACCGACGTCCCATCTGGCTAGCTCCGCCAGATAGGCAATGATGGCGCCCCGCTGGACCCATGACGACGGCGGTTCTCAGCTCCCTTACGAAAGCAGGGGGACGTCAGCAAGGGCCCAACCACTCCGACAGCTGTCCCTCCGCCCGGCTCCATTGCTTCTCCGACAGCCACGACGCCACACTAGCTGGGTGCCAAGATCTCTCCGGCTGCCACCTTGGCATGTACTTAGGGCACTAGCTCTCCCCCGCTAGACACGTAGCACCTTGCTACACCCCCATTTGTACACCTGGATCCTCTCCTTACGCCTATAAAAGGAAGGACCAGGGCCTTCTTAGAGAAGGTTGGCCTCGCGGGGACGAGGGCAGGGGCAGGCGCTCTCTCGGGGCCGCTCGCTCCCCTCACCCGCGCGGACGCTTGTAACCCCCTACTGCAAGCGCACCCGACCTGGGCGCGGGACGAACACGAAGGCCGCGGGATCTCCGACTCCCTCACGACCCGGCTCCGGCCACCTCGCTCTCTCCCCCCTTCGCGCTCGCCCACGCGCTCGACCCATCTGGGCTGGGGCACGCGGCACACTCACTCGTCGGCTCAGGGACCCCCCGGTCTCGGAACGCCGACAGTTGGCGCGCCAGGTAGGGGCCTGCTGCGTGTTGACGAGTAGTTTCCCGTCAAGCTCCAGATGGGCAGTCTCCAACGACCTCTTCAACCCGGGACGGTGCTCCATTTCGGGAGTCTCGAGTTCATGTCTTTCGACGGCAGCTACGACATGATACTCCTTCCACCGCCGCGCGACAGCGACAATGGTGGCGGACAGCCCGCCCGCTGGCGGCGGAATCGACGACGTCTTTCCCGCGTGGGGGAAGGACAACTTTCGAGCTCACCCCATCCTCTCCCTCGCCATCGGAGGAGGAGGCGGGGCAACCAAGGCCGAGCGGGAGGCTACGCTCAGTCGACTGTCGAGCAAATCGACATCCCCAGCGCCCCAACGGAGGACGCGTCGGGCATCACCCACGCGTTTAAGGCGAAGGCGAGCGCCGTCCCCCCGCGACACGCCGACCCCGAGCAAGTGGACGACGCCAGCGCGCTCATGGAGGGCCTGCAGGACGTCGCCCTCGCACCCAGGACGACGGCGCGATCAGCCCCCGATGTGACTTCGTCGCTCCTCGTCGACCAAAAGGTACCGGCTGATTCCCATCCTTCGTCATTTCGACTCGGCCTCAACCCGCCTGGCGACCTCGCTTTGGCGGGCGCTCACGTTGAGGCGAGTGCAACCCCACTGGGGTTTCGTGTGCGGTCGCCTTGGGACCGATTGACAGGTGTCTCGACCTACGGACCCTCTGGGTCCGAGGAAGATGACGACCCCAGCATCTGCTGGGATTTCTCTGGATCTGGCAACCCCAGTGCCATGCGGGACTTCATGACCGCATGCAACTACTGCCTCTCCGACTGTTCCGACGGCAGCCGCAGCCTTGACGACAAGGACTGCGGCCCGAGCCGCGAATGTTTCCACGTCGAGCTGGGGGATCCCTCCGGAGGCAGCTGTCTCGGCATGCCGGAGGATGGTGATCCCCCTAGGCCAGCGCCTCGCGCCGACATCCCGCGGGAGCTAGCTGTGGTCCCCGTTCCGGCGGGGGGTCACGACCCACAGCTCGAGCAAGTCCGCGGGCGCAGGCCGGGCTGGATGAGGGAGCAGGAGCGCTCGAGGCAATCCGCCGGGACGTCGGGCAGGTATGGGCGAGCCAGCCCCCGGCCGGAGGAATACGTCACCTGCCCCAAGGTCTCCAGCACCGCATCGCCAACGATGCCAGGGACAGACCGCCACCCGCATCCGGCGGAACCGGTCAGGACCTGGCCGCCGCAGCGATGCTCCTCTGCGCGATGCCGGAGTCATCAACCACCGAGGGTCGGCGAATCCAGGGAGAGATCAAGCATCTCCTGGAAGGCGCTGCGGCCCGGCGGGCCGAGAGCTCTGCCTCCCAAAGGCAGGGGTACCCCTCGGAACCTCGTGCCGCGACTTCCTGACTCAGGCGGGAAGCCTCGGTCTACACTGGGCGCACGCGCAATACCGCGCCTGCGGCCCCGGGCCACCTCGGCGACGAGCACCCTCATCGCGACCGTCGGGCCCGCCTCGACGAAAGGGTGCGCCGAGGTTATCACCCCAGGCGTGGGGGACGCTACGACAGCGGGGAGGATCGGAGTCCCTCGCCCGAACCACCCGGTCCGCAGGTCTTCAGCCGGGCCATTCGGCGGGCGCCGTTTCCGCCCCGATTCCGACCCCCGACTACTATCACAAAGTACTCGGGGGAAACGAGACCGGAATTGTGGCTTGCGGACTACCGCCTGGCCTGTCAACTGGGTGGGACGGACGACGACAACCTCATCATCCGCAACCTCCCCCTGTTCCTCTCCGATACCGCTCGCGCTTGGTTGGAGCACCTGCCTCCGGGGCAGATTTCCAACTGGGAAGATCTGGTCCAGGCTTTCGCCGGCAACTTCCAGGGCACGTACGTGCGCCCCGGGAATTCCTGGGACCTCCGAAGCTGCCGGCAACAGCCGGGAGAGTCTCTTCGGGACTACATCCGGCGATTCTTGAAGCAGCGCACCGAGCTGCCCAACATCACCGACTCCGATGTCATCGGCGCGTTCCTTGCCGGCACCACCTGTCGTGACCTGGTGAGCAGGTTGGGTCGCAAGACCCCCACCAGGGCAAGCGAGCTGATGGACATCGCCACCAAGTTCGCCTCCGGTCAGGAGGCGGTCGAAGCCATCTTCCGAAAGGACAAGCAGCCCCAGGGCCGCCCGTCGGAAGATGCTCCCGAGGCGTCTACTCCGCTCGGCGCCAAGAAGAAAGGCAGGAGGAAGTCGCAAGCGAAACGCGACGCCGCCAGCACGGACCTTGTCGCCGCCGCCGAGTACAAGAACCCTCGGAAGCCCCCCGGAGGCGCCAACCTCTTCGACAAGGCACTAAAGGAGACGTGCCCCTACCATCAGGGGCCCGTCAAGCACACCCTCGAGGAGTGCGTCATGCTTCGGCGCCACTTCCACCGGGCCGGGCCACCCGCAGAGGGTGACAGGGCCCGCGACGACGGCAAGAAGGAAGATCACCAAGCAGGAGAGTTCCCCGAGGTCCGCGACTGCTTCATGATCTACGGAGGGCATGCGGCGAATGCCTCGGCTCGGCATCGTAAGCAAGAGCGTCGGGAGGTCTGCTCGGTGAAGGTGGCGGCGCCAGTCTACCTAGACTGGTCCAACAAGCCCATCACCTTCGACCAGGATGACCATCCCGACCACGTGCCGAGCCCAGGGAAGTACCCGCTCGTCGTCGATCCCGTCATCGGCGATGTCAGGCTCACCAAGGTCCTGATGGATGGGGGCAGCTGCCTCAATATCATCTACGCTGAGACCCTCAGGCTCCTGCGCGTCGATCTGTCATCCGTCCGAGCAGGCGCTGCGCCCTTCCATGGGATCATTCCCGGGAAGCGCGTCCAGCCCCTCGGACAGCTCGACCTTCCTGTCTGCTTCGGAACACCCTCCAACTTCCGAAGGGAGACTTTGACGTTCGAGGTGGTCGGGTTCTACGGGACCTACCACGCAGTGTTGGGAAGGCCATGCTACGCAAAGTTCATGGCCATCCCCAACTACACCTACCTGAAGCTCAAGATGCCGGGCCCCAACGGGGTCATCACCGTCGGCCCCACGTACAAACACGCATTCGAACGCGATGTGGAGTGCGTGGAGTACGCCGAGGCCCTCGCCGAGTCCGAGGCCCTCATTACCGACCTGGAAAGCCTCTCCCGGGAGGTGCCGGATGTGAAGCGACATGCCGGCAACTTCGAGCCAGCGGAGACGGTTAAGGCCGTCCCTCTCGACCCCAGTGGCGACACCACCAAGCAGATCCGGATCGGTTCCGGGCTCGACCCCAAATAGGAAGCAGTGCTCGTCGACTTTCTCCGCGCAAACGCCGACGTCTTCGCGTGGAGTCCCTCGGACATGCCCGGCATACCGAGGGATGTCGCCGAGCACTCGCTGGATATTCGGGCCGGAGCCCGACCGGTAAAACAGCCTCTGCGCCGATTCGACGAGGAAAGGCGCAGGGTGATAGGCGAGGAGATCCACAAGCTGATGGCAGCAGGGTTCATCAAAGAGGTATTCCATCCCGAATGGCTTGCCAACCCTGTACTTGTGAGGAAGAAAGGGGGGAAATGGCGGATGTGTGTAGACTACACTGGTCTCAACAAAGCATGTCCGAAAGTCCCCTACCCTCTACCTCGCATCGATCAAATCGTGGACTCCACTGCAGGGTGCGAAACCCTGTCTTTCCTCGATGCCTACTCAGGGTATCATCAAATCAAGATGAAAGAGTCCGACCAGCTCGCGACTTCTTTCATCACGCCCTTCGGCATGTACTGTTATGTCACAATGCCTTTCGGTTTGAGGAACGCGGGTGCAACGTACCAGCGGTGCATGAACCATGTGTTCGGCGAACACATCGGTCGCACGGTCGAGGCCTACGTCGATGACATCGTAGTCAAGACGAGGAAAGCCTCCGACCTTCTCTCCGACCTTGAACTGACATTCCGGTGTCTCAAGGCGAAGGGCGTCAAGCTCAATCCCGAGAAGTGCGTCTTCGGGGTGCCCCGAGGCATGCTCTTGGGATTCATCGTCTCCGAGCGGGGCATCGAAGCCAACCCGGAGAAGATCGCAGCCATCACAAACATGGGGCCCATCAAGGACTTAAAAGGCGTACAGAGGGTCATGGGATGCCTCGCGGCCTTGAGCCGCTTCATCTCGCGCCTCGGCGAAAAAGGCCTGCCCCTGTACCGTCTCTTAAGGAAGGCCGAGTGCTTCACTTGGACTCCCGAGGCCGAGGAAGCCCTCGGGAACCTGAAGGCGCTCCTCACCCAGGCGCCCGTCTTGGTACCCCCAGCTGATGGAGAAGCCCTCTTGGTCTACGTCGCCGCTACCACTCAGGTGGTCAGCGCCGCGATCGTGGTCGAAAGGCGGGAAGAGGGGCATGCTTTGCCCATTCAGAGGCCAGTTTACTTCGTCAGCGAGGTGTTGTCCGAGACCAAGATCCGCTACCCACAAGTCCAGAAGCTGCTGTATGCAGTGATCCTGGCGAGGCGAAAGCTGCGACATTACTTCGAGTCTCATCCGGTGACTGTGGTGTCATCCTTCCCCCTGGGGGAGATCATCCAGTGCCGGGAAGCTTCGGGACGGATCGCGAAGTGGGCGGTGGAAATCATGGGCGAGGCAATCTCGTTCGCCCCTCGGAAGGCCATCAAGTCCCAGGTACTGGCGGATTTCGTAGCCGAATGGGTCGACACCCAGTTGCCGACGGCTCCGATCCAACCGGAGCTCTGGACCATGTTTTTCGACGGGTCACTGATGAAGACGGGAGCCGGCGCGGGCCTACTTTTTGTCTCGCCCCTCGGGAAACACCTGCGCTACGTGCTCCGCCTCCATTTCCCGGCGTCCAACAATGTGGCTGAGTACGAGGCTCTGATCAACGGATTGCGAATCGCCATCGAGCTAGGGGTCCGACGCCTCGATGCACGCGGCAACTCGCAGCTCGTCATCGACCAAGTCATGAAGAACTCCCACTGCCGCAACCCAAAGATGGAGGCCTACTGTGATGAGGTTCGACGCCTGGAAGACAAGTTCTACGGGCTCGAGCTTAACCACATCGCCCGGCGCTACAACGAGACTGCGGACGAGCTAGCGAAGATAGCCTCGGGGCGAACGACGGTTCCCTCGGACGTCTTCTCCCGGGATCTACACCAACCCTCCGTCAAGATAGGCGACACGCCCGAGCCCGAGGTGCCCTCGGCCCCGTCCGAGGTGACCTCGGCCCAGCCCGAGCCATCCTCGGTTCAACCCGAGGAACCCTCGGCCCCCGAGGGCGAAGCACTGCGCATCGAGGAGGAGCAGAGCGGGGTCATGCTAGATCAAGATTGGCAGACCCCGTACCTGCAATACCTCTGCCAAGGAGAACTGCCCCTCGACCGAGCCGAGGCTCGGCGGGTAGCGCGACGCGCCAAGTCGTTCGTCTTGCTGGGCGATGAGCAGGAGCTCTACCACCGTAGCCCCTCGGGCATCCTCCAGCGATGCATCTCCATCGCCGAGGGTCAGGAACTCCTGCAGGAAATACACTCGGGGGCTTGCGGCCATCATGCCGCACCTCGAACCCTCGTCGGGAACGCTTTCCGCCAAGGCTTCTATTGGCCGACGGCGGTGGCTGACGCCACTAGAATTGTCCGCGCCTGCGAAGGGTGCCAATTCTACGCGAAGCAGACCCACCTGCCCGCTCAGGCTCTGCAGACGATACCCATCACCTGGCCCTTCGCTGTGTGGGGTCTGGACCTCGTCGGCCCTCTGCAGAAGGCACCCGGGGGCTACACGCACCTGTTGGTCGCCGTCGACAAATTCTCCAAGTGGATCGAGGTCCGACCCCTGAACAGCATCAGATCCGAGCAGGCGGTGACGTTCTTCACCAACATCATCCATCGCTTCGGGGTCCCGAACTCCATCATCACCGACAACGGCACCCACTTCACCGGCAAAAAATTCTTGGATTTTTGCGAGGATCACAACATCCGGGTAGACTGGGCCGCCGTAGCTCATCCCATGTCGAATGGGCAAGTGGAACGTGCCAACGGCATGATTCTACAAGGGCTCAAGCCCCGGATTTACAATGATCTCAACAAGTTCGGCAAGCGATGGATTAAGGAACTCCCCTCGGTGGTCTGGAGCCTGAGGACGACGCCAAGCCGAGCCACAGGTTTCACGCCGTTCTTCCTGGTCTACGGGGCCGAGGCCGTCCTGCCCACTGACCTGGAATACGGCTCCCCGAGGACGAGAGCCTACAACGAAGAAAGCAACCAAGCTAGCCGAGAAGACTCGCTGGACCAGCTGGACGAGGCTCGGGACAGGGCCTTACTACACTCGGCGCGGTGTCAGCAGTCCCTGTGACGCTACCACGCCCGAGGGGTCCGACCCCGAGACCTCCAGGTGGGCGACCTGGTGCTTCGGCTGCGGCAAGACGCCCGAGGGAGGCACAAGCTCACGCCCCCCTGGGAGGGGCCGTTCGTCATCGCCAAAGTTCTGAAGCCCGGAACGTACAAGCTGGCCAACAGTCAAGGCGAGGTCTACGGCAACGCTTGGAACATCCAACAGCTACGTCGCTTCTACCCTTGAGATGTTTCCAAATTGTTCACATACCTCGCACCCACGCAAAGTTTAGTCAACAAGGAAGGGTCGGCCTCGCCTCGGCAAAGCCCGACCCTCCCTCAGGGGCTAAAAGGGGGGAAACCCCCTCTGCGTCAAAATTTTCCTCGAACAGAAAATCTCTTTTACCAGAATATCTTTCGTGCTTTTTGACTACTTCGAAAAGTGGGTCCTGGAAACGACAGGGTGCACGTAAGCAGTCAAGGCTGACCGAGCCGAGGGACTCCTATGCCTCCGGGATACGGATACCTCACTCATCACCTTCTGCGATAAGTAACTCGCGTTCGGATAAGGTGACTCCGCGGATCGAACAAGTCTCTACGTTCGGAAGCTCTTCTGTCGAAGCGATTCTTCGAGTTTTCTCGACTAAGTCGGTGATAGGGCCTCATGGACGAGTAAAAGTGCGCGTAAGCGGCAAGGCCGACCGAGCCGAGGGACTCCCACGCCTCCGGGATACGGATACCTCACTCCTCACCTTCCGCGAGAAGCAACTTTCGCTCGCACAAACATCCCTGTTACCGACAAAAAGTCCAGATGCTTGGAACAAGAGGAAAAGAGACGCGGCTTTACAACACAGCAAGAGTGTGTGTTCTGGCCTCGACGGCCACACAAAGCACACACTACAAGACAAGCTGATCCTGCAGACTCAGGTCTTGGCGCTGGAAGGGGGCGGCGACACCCTCGGCATCGACAGCACCTTCGGCAAGGCCCGAATTAGCCTCGGACGGCGACACGATCCGAGGGCCTCCGCTCCAAAGGACGGCGTCATCACCACGCCCGGGCGATCGTTGTCAGGGACTTCTCCGAGAATCCGGCCCGAGCAGGCGGCTCGGCCAACCACCTCCGGGGCCTCGGCCAACCACCTTCCGAGGGCACGAGCCCGGTCCGAAGCCTCGACTGACCAACTCCGGCGTCGATCCTGCCAACGGACAACTCGGCTAGGCTCCGGCCAACCAGGTTTCATTTCCGAGCCAACTCCGCCTCTCCTCATGCTGATATCGCTACCCCCGGCCTCGGCTCGTCGAAGAGAGGCCGAGGGGTCTCTTTAACTAAGCTAGAGGAGCCTCGGACAACAGGGCCGACCGAGCCGAGGGACTCCTACGCCTCCGGGATACGGATACCTCGCTCGTCACCTTGACACGGGGCGACTCATGCTTAGCGAAGCGGTTCAGACAATCAGCAGACGAGTCTTAGTGCTCGGAAATGAGGAAAAAACACGGCTCCGTGCCGTAA
Organism: Zea luxurians; assembly: GCA_029449295.1. Taxonomy (NCBI): domain Eukaryota; kingdom Viridiplantae; phylum Streptophyta; class Magnoliopsida; order Poales; family Poaceae; genus Zea; species Zea luxurians. Next base: position 6,247,335 of record JAOPSE010000100.1, read on the forward strand.
TTACATACATGTTCAGGCCCCGAAAGCCGAAATGAACAAAAAACCCGGCACTCGAAATGCCATTACAAACGGAACTCTGGTTCCCCCTCCACAGGTACGAACAACCCCACTCGATAGGGGTGGGCCTGCGGGGCAACAGAAGACTGACGAACGGCATGTCGCCAACCGCCCCGACAGCGGCGGCGACGAAGACTTCTGCCCCGGGGGGCCGAACAGCAGCAATGATGGCCTCAGGGCGGATGCTGCTGCTAGGAGGCCCCCGCCCTTGCCCAAACTCGAGAGGCAAGGACGGGCAGAAGGCCGTAGAGTTGGAGGTCGGTCCATGGCCAACCTTGGCTGTCGCGCCGGCGGAAGAACCTCTTCCAGCTGCCGTGGCGGGAGGCGGCACCGGAAGCGGTTCCGAAACTGCTCGGCTCAGAGAGCCGGGCACGGTGCAGCTGTTGGCGCCACGGACGGCTCCCGCGCTTCCCCCCGATCACTGAGGGAAGGAGCGGGCCACCGCCCGCGCAGGGGCCGACCCCAACTCGGCACGCCCCCCTCCTCAGCCCTGGTGATGAAAATCCTTGAGGCTGAGGGAGGGGCAGAGGCCGCAGCCCGGCTCGCTTTCCCCCACCATCAAGCCGGAGGTCACCCTCGTGGGTGACCGACGGTGGAGGGGTGCAGCCGGGCTGCATGATGAAAATCCTTGAAGCCGAACGATGGCTGAAAGGTACCCACTCCCATGGAGTGGGGTCCCCCGACGATAAGGCACGGAGACGGCGGTCTCCCCCATCCGGGGGCTTGAAAGGTGGAAAGACACGATGCATAAGGAAGGAAGAAGACATGGTTGCCTTACGAAAGGGGTCACCCTCCTTTTAAAGGCAACTCCCCGTGCTTGCGCCCCCAACCGTCACGGGCTGAGTCTTCTCCAACACGCCTCCAAAGCCCCCCCCTGCGGCACGGGGGCTAGGACCCACCTGTCATGCAGACCGGCTCCAAGCAGAAGAAGCCGAACCGCCGCGCACGGCGCGCGCAACCACCCAACGGTTACAAGTGACCCTCCACTTTTGCCCAGACCAACGGGCGAAAGGGGCGGGCAGCCATGCGGGCGGCATGCCACCGCGCCAAGTGGACGCGCCTCTCCGACTCCTGACAGGCCAGCACGGAGGCTCAAGCCCACGCGTCGCGCGACCGGCGCGCCGGATGCTGCATGTAAGCCACTATGCCACTTGCGCCACCACCGCACCTCCTCGGTTGCGGAACCAATACCGCGACCCGAGGCGGCCCAACGCGCGGCCCAGCTGCGCCAGCCTGACGCAGCGGTCAAACGCGGTCAAAAGTGGGTCGGCAGTAATAACGGTGGCAGGCGCGCAAGAGCAGCGGTCACGCCATCAGCCAAGCTCACGTCCCATCCGGAGGCAGCAAGAGAACCCCCTCTCTCATGGTGTGAAGACGACACGCCCGTGACCCGTTCCTCGAACGGCTCGCGCACGCGCAACGGCAGCCTCGCCAACTACTCGCCCCGGCGCATTAACTCCGCGGCTCGACGGGCAGCGCTACCGGCGGGAGCAGCTGGCGACGTTTCGCCTTCGCCAAAACGACCACACCAAAAAAGGTACGCCACGTCGTTCAATTTCGTATCCTTTTTCCCTTTTCCTTCTTTCTCTATCTCTTGCAACATGGACCGGGAAAGGGGATACCCCCAAAGGGATCCTTCCCCGTGAAGGAACTAGGCTCCGAGCCTCCTTACTGATCAGGGGTTCGAAGGCTGGCCCCCCGAAGGGTTCAACAGCCGCCTCAGATCGCGTGGGCCCGACACCCACTACTGGTCAGAGGTTCGAAGGTCGGCCCCCCGAAAGGTTCCACGATCGCCTCAGGCTACTCGGGCTCCGCGCCCATTACTGATCAGGGGTTCGAAGGCTGGCCCCCCGAAGGGTTCACAGTCGCCTCAGACATCGAGCGAGGGATGACCAGGGGTACGTTCGATACATAACCAAGGCTTGGGCTGCGCTCCCGAGGTACCCTAGGACATTTCCGAGACCAGCGGGAACGACTCTGTAACGGAATCCCATCGGAGGGAGGCAACGAGCCCTCGGACCCCGTCGCCAGGGGACCGGGTCCGGCAGATCACCCGCAGGTACTTTTGGGCGTGCCTCCGGGCCCCTAGCCGACCCCCAACGAACGGGGCACGGACGTCCACTCGGATTACCCGATTGCAGCTCACCGGAGACACCATGTTCGGTGCCCATCGAGGGTAACATGGCGCTCTCCCCCCCCCTCCTCCTTGCGGAAAGGCGACGTAGGGGCGTATGTAAAAAAGCCGAGTCTGTCCCTGATCGTCCTCTCGCTCTGTGCGGAGGCTCGGGGGCTGCTCTCGCAAACCCGGCTCCGGCCGAACCGTTGACAGCGTCAACATACCAGCCCGAGAACTTGGGCCCCGACAGTGCACCCGGGCTACGGCCTGTTCGCATGAGGGAACCGCCAGACCAGCCGAAGCATTACGCAAGGCATTAAGACCTCGAAGGAGTGAAACCACTCCTCCGAGGCCTCGGGGGCTACACCCGGCGGGTGCGCTCGCGTGCACCCACCGGAACAAAGTGCAACCGAGAAAGGCTGGTCCCCTTGCAAAAAAGTGCGACGAAAGCCTCCAAGCGAGTGTTAACACTCCCTTCGAGGCTCGGGGGCTACTGTCGGGGACCATAATTAGGGGTACCCTCAAGACGCCTAATTCTCAGCTGGTAACCCCCATCAGCATAAAGCTGCAGAGGCCTGATGGGTTTGATTAAGTCAGGGATCAGTCCATACGAGCGACTCGATCACGCCATGCCCGAGCCTAGCCCCGGGCAAGGGCAGCCGACCCTGAGATGTTTCCGTCTCGCCCGAGGCCTCCTCTTTCACGGCAGACGCATCTCCGGCTCGCCCGAGGCCTTGCCTTCGTTAAGAAGCAACCCTGACTAAATCACCGCGCCGACCGACCAAGTCACTGGGGCCTTTAACGCAAAGAGTAAAACTGACGGGCAGCCAGGCTTGGCCTAAAGCGCCAGAGGAAGCTCCGCCCGACCCAGGGCTCGGACTCGGGCTAAGGCCCCGGAAGACGGCGAACTCCGCTCCGCCCGACCCAGGGCTCGGACTCGGGCTAAGGCCCCAGAAGACGGCGAACTCCACTCCGCCCGACCCAGGGCTCGGACTTGGGCTAAGGCCCCGGAAGACGGCGAACTCCACTCCGCCCGACCCAGGGCTCGGACTTGGGCTAAGGCCCCGGAAGACGGCGAACTCCGCTCCGCCCGACCCAGGGCTCGGACTTGGGCTAAGGCCCCGGAAGACGGCGAACTCCGCTCCGCCCGACCCAGGGCTCGGACTCGGGCTAAGGCCCCGGAAGACGGTGAACTCTGCTCCGCCCGACCCAGGGCTCGGACTCGGGCTAAGGCCCCGGAAGACGATGAACTCCGCTCCGCCCGACCCAGGGCTCGGACTCCACCCCGACCTCTGCCGAACGACCTCCGCCTCGCTCGACCCAGGGGCTCGGGCTCGGCCTCGGCCATGCAGGACAAACTCGACCTCGGCTTCGGAGGAGCCCCCACGTCGCCCGACCTAGGGCACGAGTCTGCCACGTCGACAGGAAGCGCCATCATCACCCTACCCCGAGACGACTCGGGCCGCAGAGAATAGGACCGACGTCCCATCTGGCTAGCTCCGCCAGATAGGCAATGATGGCGCCCCGCTGGACCCATGACGACGGCGGTTCTCAGCTCCCTTACGAAAGCAGGGGGACGTCAGCAAGGGCCCAACCACTCCGACAGCTGTCCCTCCGCCCGGCTCCATTGCTTCTCCGACAGCCACGACGCCACACTAGCTGGGTGCCAAGATCTCTCCGGCTGCCACCTTGGCATGTACTTAGGGCACTAGCTCTCCCCCGCTAGACACGTAGCACCTTGCTACACCCCCATTTGTACACCTGGATCCTCTCCTTACGCCTATAAAAGGAAGGACCAGGGCCTTCTTAGAGAAGGTTGGCCTCGCGGGGACGAGGGCAGGGGCAGGCGCTCTCTCGGGGCCGCTCGCTCCCCTCACCCGCGCGGACGCTTGTAACCCCCTACTGCAAGCGCACCCGACCTGGGCGCGGGACGAACACGAAGGCCGCGGGATCTCCGACTCCCTCACGACCCGGCTCCGGCCACCTCGCTCTCTCCCCCCTTCGCGCTCGCCCACGCGCTCGACCCATCTAGGCTGGGGCACGCGGCACACTCACTCGTCGGCTCGGGGACCCCCCGGTCTCAGAACGCCGACAGGACTCATATGTCGGTAACAGAATTGTTTGTGCGGGTGAGAGTTGCTTTTCACAGAAGGCGATGAGTGAGGTATCCGTATCCTGGAGGCGTAGGAATCCCTCGGCTCGGTCGGCCTTGCCGCTTACGCGCGCTCTTACTCGTCCATAGGGTTCTGTTACCGACGCAGTCAAGAAGGCCCAAAAAATCATTTCGGCAGAGGAGCTCTCGAGCATGAAGACTTGTTCGGTTCGTGGAGTCACTTATCCGAGCGCGAGTTACTTATCGCAGAAGGTGATGAGTGAGGTATCCATATCCTGGAGGCGTAGGAGTCCCTCGGCTCGGTCAGCCTTGGCTGCTTACGTGTACTCCGTCGTTTTTAGGATCCACTTTTGAAGTAGTCGAAGAGCACGAAAAGCATTCTGGCAGAAAAGATTTTTTTCTTTTTTCGAGGAAAATTTTGACGCAGAGGGGGTTGCCCCCTTCTAGCCCCCGAGGGAGGGTCGGGCTTTGCCGAGGCAAGGCTGACCCTTCCTTGACGACCAGACTTGGTGTGTGAACGAGGTATACGAGCAACTTGAAAGCATCTTAAGGGTAGAAGCGACGTAGCTGTTGGATGTTCCAAGCGTTGCTGTAGACCTCGCCTTGGCTGTTGGCCAGCTTGTACGTCCCGGGCTTCAGGACCTTGGCGATGACGAACGGCCCTTCCCAGGGAGGCGTGAGTTTGTGTCGCCCTCGGGCGTCTTGTCGCAGCCGAAGCACCAGGTCGCCCACCTAGAGGTCTCGGGACCTAACCCCTCGGGCGTGGTAGCGTCGCAGGGATTACTGGTACCGCGCCGAGTGTAGTAAGGCCATGTCCCGAGCCTCCTCCAGCTGGTCCAGTGAGTCTTCTCGGTTGGCTCGGTTGCTTTGGTCGGTGTAGACCTTCGCCCTCAGGGAACCGTATTCCAAGTCTGTGGGCAAGATGGCCTCGGCCCCATAGACTAGAAAGAACGGTGTGAAGCCCGTGGCTCGGCTCGGCGTTGTTCTCAGACTCCAGACCACCGAGGGGAGTTCCTTCATCCACCGCTTGCCGAACTTGTTGAGGTCGTTGTAGATCCGAGGCTTGAGTCCTTGTAGGATCATGCCGTTAGCCCGCTCCACTTGCCCATTCGTCATGGGGTGAGCCACGGCAGCCCAGTCCACCTGGATGTGGTGATCCTCGCAGAAATCCAGGAACTTTCTGCCGGTGAACTGGGTGTCGTTGTCGGTGATGATGGAGTTCGGAACCCCAAAGCGATGGATGATGTTGGTGAAGAACGCCACCACCTGTTCGGACCTGATGCTGTTTAGGGGTCGGACCTCGATCCACTTGGAGAATTTGTTGATGGCGACCAACAGGTGCGTGTAGCCCCCGGGTGCTTTCTGCAAGGGGCCAACGAGATCCAGACCCCACACCGCAAACGGCCAGGTGATGGGTATGGTCTGCAGAGCCTGAGCGGGCAGGTGGGTCTGCCTCGCGTAGAACTGACACCCTTCGCAGGTGCGGACAATTCTAGTAGCGTCGGCCACCGCCGTCGGCCAGTAGAATCCTTGTTGGAAGGCGTTTCCAACGAGGGTTCGAGGTGCTGCGTGATGGCTGCAAGCCCCCGAGTGTATCTCTCGTAAGAGCTCCTGGCCTTCGGCGATGGAAATGCATCGCTGGAGGATGCCTGAGCGGCTACGGTGATAGAGCTCCTTCCCATCTCCCAGCAAGACGAAAGACTTGGCGCGCCGCGCCAACCGTCGGGCTTCGACTTGGTCGAGGGGCAGCTCCCCTCGGTGGAGATATTGCAGGTACGGGGTCTGCCAGCTTTGATTAGGCAGGACCTCGCTCGGTTCCCCCTCGACGCGTAGTGCCTCACCCTCAGGGGCCGAGGGTACCTCGGGCTGAGCCGAGGGTACCTCGGACCGTGCCGAGGGTACCTCGGACTTGGCCGAGGGTACCTCGTACTGAGCCGAGGGTGCCTCGGGCTTGGGCGTGTCCTCGGTCTTGACGGAGGGTTGATGCAGGTCTCAGGAGAACACGTCTGGGGGAACTGTTGTTCGTCCCGAGGCTATTTTAGCCAGCTTGTCCGCAGTCTCGTTGTAGCGTCGGGCGATGTGGTTGAACTCGAGCCCGTAGAACTTGTCTTCCAGGCGCCGAACCTCATCGCAGTAGGCTTCCATCTTCAGGTCGCGGCAGTGGGAGTTCTTCATGACTTGGTCGATGACGAGCTATGAGTCACCGCGAGCGTCGAGGCGTCGGACCCCTAGCTCGATGGCGATTCGCAACCCGCTTACCAGAGCCTTGTACTCTGCCACATTGTTGGACGCCGGGAAGTGGAGGCGCAACACATAGCGTAGGTGCTTTCCGAGGGGCGAGACAAAGAGGAGGCCTGCGCCGGCCCCCGTCTTCATCAGCGACCCATCGAAAAACATGGTCCAGAGCTCCGGTTGGATCAGAGCCGTCGGGAGCTGGGTGTCAGCCCATTCAGCCACGAAGTCCGCCAAGACCTAGGACTTGATGGCCTTCCGAGGGGCGAACGAGATCGTCTCGCCCATGATCTCCACCGCCCACTTCGCAATCCTACCCGAGGCCTCTCGGGACTGGATGATCTCTCCCAGGGGGAAGGATGACACCACAGTCACCGGATGAGACTCGAAGTAGCGTCGCAACTTCCGCCGTGTCAGGATCACCGCGTACAGTAGCTTCTGGATTTGTGGGTAGCGGATCTTGGTCTCGGACAGTACCTCACTGATGAAGTAGACTGGCCTCTGGACGGGCAATGCATACCCTTCTTCTCGTCTCTCAACCACGACCGCGGCGCTAACCACCTGGGTGGTTGCGGCGACGTAGATCAAGAGGGCTTCTCCGGCAGCGGGGGGCACCAAGATGGGCGCGTTCGTGAGGAGCGCCTTTAGGTTCCCGAGGGCTTCCTCGGCCTCGGGAGTCCAAGTGAAGCACTCGGCCTTCCTTAAGAGGCGGTACAGAGGCAGACCTCTTTCGCCGAGGCGCGAGATGAAGCGGCTCAGAGCCGCGAGACATCCCATGACCCTCTGTACGCCTTTCAAGTCCTTGATTGGCCCCATGCTGGTGATGGCTGTAATCTTCTCCGAGTTGGCTTCGATGCCCCGCTCGGAGACGATGAACCCCAAGACCATGCCTCGGGGGACCCCGAAGACACACTTTTCGGGATTAAGCTTCACGCCTTTCGCCTTGAGACATCGGAATGTCGTTTCAAGGTCAGAAAGGAGGTCGGAGGCCTTCCTCGTCTTGACTATGATGTCAACGACGTAGGCCTCGACCGTTCGGCCAATGTGTTCGCCAAACACATGGTTCATGCATCGCTGGTACGTTGCCCCCGCATTCCTCAAACCAAACGGCATTGTAACATAGCAGTACATGCCGAAGGGTGTGATGAATGAAGTCGCGAGCTGGTCGGATTCTTTCATCTTGATCTGGTGATACCCTGAGTAGGCATCGAGGAAAGACAGGGTTTCGCACCCAGCAGTGGAATCCACGATCTGATCGATGCGAGGCAGAGGGTAGGGAACCTTCGGACATGCTTTGTTTAGACCAGTGTAGTCTACACACATCCACCATTTCCCCCCTTTCTTTCTCACAAGCACAGGGTTGGCGAGCCATTCGGGATGGAATACCTCTTTGATGAACCCCGCTGCCAGTAGCTTGTGGATCTCCTCGCCTATGGCTCTGCGCTTTTCTTCGTCGAATCGGCGCAGAGGTTGCTTCACGGGTCGGGCCCCAGCTCGAATATCCAGAGAGTGCTCGGCGACTTCCCTCGGTATGTCGGGCATGTCCGAGGGACTCCACACGAAAACGTCGGCGTTTGCGCGGAGAAAGTCGACGAGCACTGCTTCCTATTTGGGGTCGAGCTCAGAACTGATCCGGATCTGCTTGGAGGCGTCGTTGCAGGGGTCGAGAGGGACGGACTTGACCGTCTCCACTGGTTTGAAGTTGTCGGTGTGGCGCTTCACGTCGGGCGCCTCCCTAGAGAGGCTCTCCAGGTCGGCGATGAGGGCCTCGGATTCGGCGAGGGCCTCGGCGTACTCCACGTACTCCACATCGCATTCGTATGCGTGTCGGTACGTTGGCCCGATGGTGATGACCCCGTTGGGGCCCGATATCTTGAGCTTGAGGTAGGTGTAGTTGGGGACGGCCATAAATTTGGCGTAGCATGGCCTCCCCAGCACTGCGTGGTAGGTTCCTCGAAACCCGACCACCTCGAACGTGAGGGTCTCCTTTCAAAAGTTGGAGGGCGTCCCGAAGCAGACGGGTAGGTCGAGTTGTCCGAGGGGTTGAACGCGCTTCCCGGGGACGATCCCGTGGAAAGGCGCAGCGCCCGTCCGGACTGAGGACAGATCGATCCGCAGGAGTCCGAGGGTCTCGGCGTAGATGATGTTGAGGCCGCTGCCTCCATCCATGAGGACCTTGGTGAGCCTGAGGTCGCCGATGATGGGGTCGACAACGAGTGGGTATCTCCCTGGGCTCGGCACGTAGTCTAGATGGTCGGCCCGGTCGAAGGTGATGGGCTTGTCGGACCAGTCTAGGTAGACTGGCGCCGCCACCTTTACCGAGCAGACCTCCCGATGCTCTTGCTTGCGGTGCCGAGCCGAAGCGTTCACCACTTGCCCGCCGTAGATCATGAAGCAGTCACGGACCTCGGGGTACCCTCCTGCCTTGTGATCTTCTTCCTTTGCGTCGTCGAGGGCCTTGCCACCCTCCGCGGGTGGCTCGGCCTTGTGGAAGTGTCGTCGAAGCATGGCACACTCCTCGAGGGTGTGCTTGACGGGCCCCTGATGATAGGGGCATGGCTCCTTGAGCATCTTGTCGAAGAGGTTGGCACCTCCGGGAGGTTTCGAGGGTTCTTGTACTCAGCGGCGGCGACAAGGTCCGCGTCGGCGGCATCGCGTTTCGCTTGCGACTTCTTCTTGCCTTTCTTTTTGGCGCCGCGCTGAGTTGACGCCTCGGGAGCATCTTCCGGTGGGCGGCCCTGGGGCTGCTTGTCCTTCCGGAAAATGGCCTCAACCGCCTCCTGGCCAGAGGCGAACTTGGTGGCGATGTCCATCAGCTCGCTCGCCCTGGTGGGGGTCTTGCGACCCAGCTTGCTCACCAGGTCGCGGCAAGTGGTGCCGGCGAGGAACGCGCTGATGACATCTGAATCGGTGACGTTGGGCAGCTCTGTGCGCTGCTTCGAGAATCGCCGGATGTAGTCCCGGAGAGATTCTCCCGGCTGCTGGCGGCAGCTTCGGAGATCCCAGGAGTTCCCAGGGCGCACGTACGTGCCCTGGAAATTGCCGGCGAAGGCTTGGACCAGGTCGTCCCAGTTGGAGATCTGCCCCGGGGGCAGGTGCTCCAGCCAGGCTCGAGCGGTATCGGAGAGGAACAGGGGGAGGTTGCGGATGATGAGGTTGTCATCGTCCGTTCCACCCAGTTGGCAGGCCAGCCGATAGTCCGCGAGCCACAGTTCCGGTCTCGTCTCCCCCGAGTACTTTGTGATAGTAGTCGGGGTTCGGAACCGGGACGGGAACAGTGCCCGTCGTATGGCGCGGCTGAAAGCCTGCGGACCGGGTGGTTCGGGCGAAGGACTCCAATCCTCCCCGCTGTCGTAGCGTCCCCCACGCCTGGGGTGGTAGCCTCGGCGTGCCCTATCGTCGAGGTGGGCCCAACGGCTGTGATGATGGCGCTCGTTGCCGAGGCGACCCGGGGCCGCAGGCGCGATGTTGCACGTGCGCCAGGAGTGGACCGAGGCTTCCCACATGAGTTGGGAAGTCGCGGCGCGATGTTCTGAGGGGAACCCCTGCCTTCGGGAGGCAGAGCTTTCGGCCCGTCGAACCGCGGCGTCCTCCAGGAGATTCTTGAGCTCTCCCTGGATTCACCGCCCCTCGGTGGTTGATGGCTTCGGCATCGCGCGAAGGAGTAATGCCGCTGCAACCAGGTTCTGGCCGACTCCACTGGAATCCGGCGGCGGCCTCACCCTGACGTCGTCGGCGATGCGGTGCTGGATGTCCTGGGGGAGATGACGCGCTTCTCCGGCCGGGGGTTGGATCGCCCAATCCTGCCCGATGTCCCGGCGGATCGGCACAAGCGTTCCTGCTCCCTCGTCGAGCCTGGCCTGCCTCTCGCGGATTTGCTCGAGCTGTGGGTCAGGACCCCCCGCCGGGACGAGGACCACAGCTAGCTCCCGAAGGATGTCAACGCGAGGCACGGGCCTAGGGGGATCACCGTTTTCCGGCATACCAAGATGGTTGCCTTCGCCGGGACCCCCTAGATCGACGTGGAAACATTCACGACTTGGGCCACGGTCCTCGTTGCCGAGGCCGCGGCTGCCGTCGGAGCAGTCGGAAAGGCAGTAGTCACATGCAGTCATGAAGTCCCACACGGCACTGGGGTTACCAAGCCCAGAGAAATCCCAACAGAGGTCGAGCTCGCCATCTTCCTTAGGCCCCGAGGACTCGTAGGTCGAGTCGGCCGTCAGTCGGTCCCAGGGTGACCGCACACGATACCCCAGAGGGTTTGGACTCGCCTCTATGAGGGTGCTCACCGAAGTCAGTGTTTCGAAACCCAGGGGGTCCCTGGACCGACTAGTAAATCGTCACCGCGTGCCCCAGCCCAGATGGGTCGACGCGAGGCAGAACGCGAAGGGGGGAGAAGGAGGCAGCCGGAGGGAGGCAGGCGTGAGAGAGTGGAATCCCGCGGCCTTCGTGTTAGCCCCGCGCCTGTGTCGGGTGCGCTTGCAGTAGGGGGATACAAGCGTCCACGCGGGAGTGGGAGCGAGCGGCCTTGCGCGAGCGCCGTCCCGTCCTTCCCCGCGCGGGCCAACCCTCTGTAAGAGGGCCCTGGTCCTCCCTTTTATAGGCGTAAGGAGAGGATCCAGGTGTACAATGGGGGGTGTAGCAGAGTGCTACGTGTCTAGCGGAGGAGAGCTAGCACCCTAAGTACATGCCATCGTGGCAGCCGGAGAGGTCTTGGCACCCGGTTCGTGTGATGTCATGGCCGTCGGAGGAGCGCTGGAGCCTGGCGGAAGGGCATCTATCGGGGCTGTCGAGTCCTTGCTGACGTCCTCTTGCTTCCGTAAGGGGGCCGAGAGCCGCCGTCGTCACAGAGCGTGCGGGGCGCCATCATTGGCTATCTGGCGGAGCAAGCCAGATGGGACGCCGGTCTTGTCCCCCGTAGCCTGAGTCAGCTCGGGGTAGGGTAATGATGGCGCCTCCTGTCGACGTGGTCGGTCCGTGCCCTAGGTTGGGCGATGTGGAGGCTCCTCCGAGGTGAGAGCACCTAGAGGGGGGGTGAATAGGTGATCCTGTCACACTTCAAAACTTAAGCCACAAAACTTGGTTAATTGTTAGCACAATAATTGCCAAGTGGCTATAGAGAAATCCTCAACAAAACATAATAACCAACAAAGATCAATCACAGAGATGGCACGGTGGTTATCCCGTGGTTCGGCCAAGACCAACGCTTGCCTACTCCACGTTGTGGCGTCCCAACGGACGAGGGTTGCAATCAACCCCTCTCAAGCGGTCCAAAGACCCACTTGAATACCACGGTGTTTTGCTTGCTTTATCTCAATCCCGTTTGCGAGGAATCTCCACAACTTGGAGCCTCTCGCCCTTACACTTGAAATTCACAAAGAACACGGAGCAAGGGAGGGATTAGCAACGCATACAAGACACAAGAATCAGAGTGTCAACACGCACACAAATCGCAACAAGAGCTCGCAACACGACTCAATGAGTTCACAACTCCACAAGAGCTCTATATGCTATCACAATGAAACGAATGCGCGAAATCGATGTCTTGGTGCTTAGAAATGATTAGGAGATGCTTGGTGTATTCCTCCATGCGCCTAGGGGTCCCTTTTATAGCCCCAAGGCAGCTAGGAGCCGTTGGGAGCAATCTTGGAAGGCAGATCTTGCCTTTTGTCGACTGGCGCACCGGACAGTCCGGTGCACACCGGACACTGTCCGGTGCCCGATTTCCTTCCTTAAATAGCAAAGCCGACCGTTGGCAGCCTGAGAGCCGTTGGCGCACCGGACATGTCCGGTGCACACCGAACAGTCCGGTGCCCCCTTCTAGCCGTTGGCTCGGCCACGTGTCTCGCGCAGATTGCACGGCCGACCGTTGGCCCGGCCGACCGTTGGCTCACCGGACAGTCCGGTGCACACCGGACAGTCCGGTGAATTATAGCCGTACGTCACCGGTGAATTCCCGAGAGCGGCCAGTTCGCTCGAACCAGCCTGGCGCACCGGACACTGTCCGGTGCACCACCGAACAGTCCGGTGCTCCCAGACTCAGCAGATTCTTGGCTGCTCGAGCCAAGACATTTCCAATTGGATTTTTCCTGTTTCCAGCACTTTATCCTTGATTTGTACTTTGTCCACCTCTTTACATTTAGGCACTTGTGTTGGACACTAAATCACCAAAACACTTAGAAATGGCCCAAGGGCACATTTCCCTTTCAATCTCCCCCTTTTTGGTGATTTATGCCAACACAACATAAAGCAAGTAGAACAAGTACACAAACAATTCAAATTAGAACTCAAAATTGTTTTGATTCAATTTGACATATATGGATCACTCTATGCCACCACTTGGTTTGTTTTTGCAAATCAAACTCAAATTCCTATCTCTAAGTCAAAACCACTTGTAGAGACATAAAGAGAGGTGTTCCAAAGAAATTTGATCAAGGATTTCAAAAACTCCCTCTTTTTCCCATAATCAACACTTCTCCCCACAAGAGGCCAACTTTTGACATAAAAGACAATAAAAGAGTTTTGTCAAACCAAAAGCTCTAATCTTCTATTTTCAAAATTTCTCAAGTGGTAGCTGATCCATTTATTGCTTTGGCCTTTATTTTCTCCCCCTTTGGCATCAAGCACCAAAACGGAATCAATCTTGGCCCTTTAACCCCATTGCCTCACCAAAATTTTCAAATAAGAACACAAAGGCAATAGGAGTATAAAGATGAACTTGGAGAAGTTACTCTTTTCATCGGAGTGCAGTGGAAGTCTTGCATGGTCCAAGTCCACCTTTTCCCTTTCAATTCTCCTTGGAGACTAAAACAACCAAACTCAAGTACATGGTTAGTCTCAAAGGGTCAAGTGGTAGCACAGCTCCCCCTAAATATGTGCATCACTTTGCAAAAAGGACTTGTGAGGTCCAGGGAGTGTTTGTACAACTTGAGCATCACAACAAGCAACAAAATGCAGAGTGAACATGATCAAAGGCATAAACACATATATGCTACAATTCAATCCAAGTTCCGCAAATCTAAGATATTGAGCTCACTACGCAGCCTGCAAAAGGTCTTCTCATCTAGAGGCTTGGTAAAGATATCGGCTAGCTAGTTCTCGGTGCTAACATGAAACACTTCGATATCTCCCTTTTGTTGGTGGTCTCTCAAAAAGTGATGCCGGATGTCAATGTGCTTTGTGCGGCTGTGCTCAACAGGATTTTCCGCTATTCGGATAGCACTCTCATTATCACATAGGAGTGGGACTTTGCTCAGATTGTAGCCAAAGTCCCTGAGGGTTTGCCTCATCCAAAGTAGTTGCGCACAACACTGTCCTGCGGCAATGTACTCGGCCTCAGCGGTGGATAGGGCAACGGAGGTTTGTTTCTTAGAGTTCCATGACACCAGGGACCTTCCTAAGAATTGGCACGTCCCCGATGTACTCTTCCTATCGACCTTACATCCAGCATAGTCGGAATCTGAATATCCAATCAAGTCAAAGTTAGACCCCTTTAGATACCAGATCCCGAAGCAAGGCGTAGCGACTAAATATCTAAGAATTCGCTTCACAGCCACCAAGTGATACTCCTTAGGATCGGATTGAAATCTAGCACACATGCATACGCTAAGCATAATATCCGGTCGACTAGCACATAAATAAAGCAAAGAACCTATCATGGACCGGTATGCTTTTTGATCAACGGACTTACCTCCTTTGTTGAGGTCGGTGTGTCCGTCGGTTCCCATTGGCGTCTTCGCGGGCTTGGCGTCCTTCATCCCAAACCTCATTAGCAAATCTTGTGTGTACTTTGTTTGGGAGATGAAAGTGCCGTCATTGAGTTGCTTCACTTGGAACCCAAGGAAATAGTTCAACTCGCCCATCATCGACATCTCGAATTTCTGCGTCATCACCCTGCTAAACTCTTCACAAGACTTTTGATTAGTAGAACCAAATATTATGTCATCGACATAAATTTGGCACACAAAAAGATCACCATCGCAAGTCTTAGTAAAAAGAGTTGGATCGGCTTTACCGACCTTGAAAGCATTAGCAATTAAAAAGTCTCTAAGGCATTCATACCATGCTCTTGGGGCTTGCTTAAGTCCATAGAGCGCCTTAGAGAGCTTACACACGTGGTCGGGGTACCGTTCATCCTCAAAGCCAGGGGGTTGCTCCACGTACACCTCCTCCTTGATCGGCCCGTTGAGGAAAGCGCTCTTCACATCCATTTGGTACAACCTGAAAGAATGGTGAGCGGCATATGCTAGCAAGATACGAATTGATTCTAGCCTAGCCACAGGAGCGAATGTCTCCTCAAAGTCCAAACCTGCGACTTGGGCATAACCTTTTGCCACAAGCCGAGCCTTGTTCCTTGTCACCACCCCGTGCTCGTCCTGTTTGTTGCGGAACACCCACTTGGTTCCCACAATATTTTGCTTGGGACGAGGCACCAGTGTCCAAACTTCATTGCACTTGAAATTGTTGAGTTCCTCCTGCATGGCCAACACCCAGTCCGGATCTAGCAAGGCCTCTTCTACCCTGAAAGGCTCAATAGAAGAGACAAAAGAGTAATGCTCACAAAAATTAACTAATCTTGAACGAGTAGTTACTCCCTTGCTAATATCACCCAAAATTTGGTCGACGGGATGATCCCTTTGGATCG
Source organism: Zea luxurians (assembly GCA_029449295.1). NCBI lineage: Eukaryota > Viridiplantae > Streptophyta > Magnoliopsida > Poales > Poaceae > Zea > Zea luxurians. The sequence goes on from JAOPSE010000100.1 coordinate 6,262,497, forward strand.
TCGCTCGAACTTGGGTTGGAGGTGCCTGAGGTGCTTCTTCCTCTTCAATTTGAACATCCTGTGCTCCCCCTTGATCATGCGCCTCCACTTGAGGTACCTGTTCATCATCCTGGGTTGGGGGATGCACCATAGTTGAGGAAGACGGTTGATCTTGCTCCAAATGTTCCTGAGGCCGTACATCTCCAATCGCCATGGTGCGTATCGCGGCCGTTGGAACGTCTTCTTCATCTACATCATCAAGATCAACAACTTGCTCTCTTGGAGAGCCATTAGTCTCATCAAATACAACGTCGCAAGAGACTTCAACCAAACCCAATGATTTGTTGAAGACCCTATACGCCTTTGTATTTGAATCATAACCTAATAAAAACCCTTCTACGGCTTTGGGAGCAAATTTGGAATTCCTACCCTTCTTCACTAGAATGTAGCATTTACTCCCAAATACACGAAAGTACGATACATTGGGTTTGTTACCAGTCAGCAGCTCATATGAAGTCTTCTTGAGGAGGCGGTGAAGGTAGACCCTGTTGATGGCGTGGCAAGCCGTGTTCACGGCTTCCGACCAAAAGCACTCGGGGGTCTTGAACTCTCCAAGCATAGTCCTCGCCATATCTATGAGCGTCCTGTTCTTCCTCTCTACCACACCATTTTGCTGTGATGTGTAGGGAGCGGAGAACTCGTGCTTGATCCCCTCCTCCTCAAGGAACTCCTCCACTTGAAGATTCTTGAATTCGGACCCGTTGTCGCTTCTTATTTTCTTCACCTTGAGCTCAAACTCATTTTGAGCTCTCCTTAGGAAGCGCTTGAGGGTCCCTTGGGTTTCAGACTTATCCTGCAAAAAGAACACCCAAGTGAAGCGGGAAAAGTCATCAACAATAACTAAACCATACTTACTTCCTCCTATGCTCAGATAGGCGACGGGTCCAAAGAGGTCCATATGCAGCAGCTCCAGAGGTCTTGACGTGATCATCACATTCTTGCTGTGATGTGCTCCTCCCACTTGTTTACCTGCTTGACAAGCTGCACAAGGTCTATCTTTTTCGAAATGAACATTGGTTAGACCTATCACGTGTTCTCCCTTTAGAAGCTTGTGGAGGTTCTTCATTCCCACATGTGCTAAGCGACGATGCCACAACCAGCCCATGCACGTCTTAGCCATTAAGCATGCATCTAGACCGGCCTCTTCTTTTGCAAAATCAACTAAGTAAAGTTTGTCATCTAGTACACCCTTAAAAGCTAGTGAACCATCACATCTTCTAAAGACAGACACATCTACATTTGTAAATAGACAGTTATATCCCATATTGCATAATTGACTAACAGATAGCAAATTATATCCAAGAGACTCTACTAAAAACACATTAGAGATAGAGTGCTCATTTGAGATTGCAATTTTACCTAACCCTTTTACCTTGCCTTGATTCCCATCACCGAATATTATTGAATCTTGGGAATCTTTATTCTTGACGTAGGAGGTGAACATCTTCTTCTCCCCCGTCATATGGTTTGTGCATCCGCTATCGATAATCCAGCTTGAACCCCCGGATGCATAAACCTGCAAGGCAAATTTAGGCTTGGGTCTTAGGTACCCAACTCATGTTGGGTCCTACAAGGTTAGCACAAATATCCTTAGGGACCCAAATGCAAGTTTTGTCTCCCTTGCATCTTGCCCCTAATTTTCTAGCAACAATCTTCCTATCCTTTCTACAAATAGCAAAAGAAGCATTTAAAGCATGATATATTGTAGAAGGTTCATTTACTTTCCTAGGAACATTAACAACATTTCTCCTAGGCATATTATGAAAATCATTTCTCCTACCAACATTTCTATCATGCACATAAGAAGAACTAGAAGCAAACATGGCATGAGAATCAAAGGCATTGTATGCATTACAATTCCTATAAGCATTTCTAGATTGTCTCCTATCATGGTACATAAAGGCATGGTTCTTTTGCACACTACTAGCCATAGGGGCCTTCCCTTTCTCCTTGGCGGAGATGGGAGCCTTATGACTTGTCAAGTTCTTGGCTTCCCTCTTGTAGCCAAGTCCATCCTTAATTGAGGGGTGTCTACCAATCGTGTAGGCATCCCTTGCAAATTTTAGCTTGTAAAATTCATTCTTGCTAGTCTTAAGTTGGGCATTAAGACTAGATAATTCCTCATTTAATTTGGAAATTGAAACTAAATGATCACTACAAGCATCAATGTCAAAATCTTTACACCTATTACAAGTTTCAACAATTTCTACACAAGAATTAGATTTGCTAGCTACTTCTAGTTTAGCATTTAAATCATCATTAACACTTTTTAAAGTAGCAATGGTTTCATGACAAGAAGATAATTCACTAGAGAGCATTTCATTCCTTTTAATTTCAAGAGCAAGAGATTTTTGTGCACTAACAAATTTATCATGCTCCTCATATAAAAGATCCTCTTGTTTTTCTAGTAATCTATTCTTGTCATTCAAAGCATCAATCAACTCATTAATCTTATCAATTTTAGATCTATCTAATCCCTTGAATAAGCATGAGTAATCTATCTCATCATCATCACTAGACTCATCCTCACTTGAAGAAGCATAAGTACTAGTATCATGAGTGCTTACTTTTTTCTCTCTTGCCATGAGGCAAGTGTGACGCTCGTTTGGGAAGAGGGATGACTTGTTGAAGGCGGTGGCGGCGAGTCCTTCATTGTCGGAGTCGGAGGAGGAGCAATCCGAATCCCACTCCTTGCCTAGATGTGCCTCGCCCTTTGCCTTCTTGTATGCCTTCTTCTTCTCCCTCTTGCTCCCTTGGTCCTGTTCACTATCATTATCGGGACAGTTAGCAATAAAATGACCAAGCTTACCGCATTTGAAGCATGAGCGCTTCCCCTTGGCTTTGGTCTTGATTGGTTGTCCCTTGCGACCTTTAAGCGCCGTCTTGAATCTTTTGATGATGAGGGCCATCTCTTCATCATTGAGTCCGGCCGCCTCAATCTGTGCCACCTTGCTAGGTAGCACCTCCTTGCTTCTTGTTGCCTTAAGAGCAAGGGGTTGCGGCTCGTTGATCGGACCATTCAAGGCGTCGTCCACGTACCTCGCCTCCTTGATCATCATTCGCCCGCTAACGAATTTTCCGAGGACTTCTTCGGGCGACATTTTGGTGTACCTGGGATTCTCACGAATATTATTCACCAAATGAGGATCAAGAACGGTAAAGGACCTTAGCATCAGTCGGACGACGTCGTGGTCCGTCCATCGCGTGCTTCCGTAGCTCCTTATTTTGTTGATAAGGGTCTTGAGCCGGTTGTATGTTTGAGTTGGCTCCTCGCCCCTTATCATCGCGAACCTTCCAAGCTCGCCCTCCACCAACTCCATTTTGGTGAGTAAGGTGACATCGTTCCCCTCATGAGAGATCTTGAGGGTGTCCCAGATCTGCTTGGCATTGTCCAAGCCGCTCACCTTGTGATACTCGTCCCTGCACAAAGAGGCTAGCAACACAGTAGTAGCTTGTGCATTCTTATGAATCTGTTCATTAATAAACATAGGACTATCCGAGCTATCAAATTTCATTCCACTTTCCACAATCTCCCAAATGCTTGGATGGAGAGAAAACAGGTGAGTACGCATTTTGTGGCTCCAAAATCCGTAGTCCTCTCCATCAAAGTGAGGGGGCTTGCCAAGTGGAATGGGGAGCAATTGAGCATTTGAGCTATGCGGAATGCGCGAATAATCGAAAGAAAAGTTTGAGTTAACCGTCTTTCGTCTGTCGTAGTCGTCGTTGTCCTTTTGGGAGGAGGAAGATTCGTTGCTGTCGTAGTAGACAATTTCCTTGATGCGCCTTGTCTTCTTCTTCCTCCCGTCTTTTCTTTTGTGGCCCGAGCCTGAGTCGGTGGGCCTATCATCATTGGGCTCGTTGACGAAAGACTCCTTCTCCTTGTCATTGATCACCATCCCCTTGCCCTTAGGATCCATCTCTTCGGGCGGTTAGTCCCTTTCTTGAAGAGAACGACTCCGATACCAATTGAGAGCACCTAGAGGGGGGGTGAATAGGTGATCCTGTCACACTTCAAAACTTAAGCCACAAAACTTGGTTAATTGTTAGCACAATAATTGCCAAGTGGCTATAGAGGAATCCTCAACAAAACACAATAACCAACAAAGATCAATCACAGAGATGGCACGGTGGTTATCCCGTGGTTCGGCCAAGACCAACGCTTGCCTACTCCACGTTGTGGCGTCCCAACGGACGAGGGTTGCAATCAACCCCTCTCAAGCGGTCCAAAGACCCACTTGAATACCACGGTGTTTTGCTTGCTTTATCTCAATCCCGTTTGCGAGGAATCTCCACAACTTGGAGCCTCTCGCCCTTACACTTGAAATTCACAAAGAACACGGAGCAAGGGAGGGATTAGCAACGCACACAAGACACAAGAATCAGAGTGTCAACACGCACACAAATCGCAACAAGAGCTCGCAACACGACTCAATGAGTTCACAACTCCACAAGAGCTCTATATGCTATCACAATGAAACGAATGCGCGAAATCGATGTCTTGGTGCTTAGAAATGATTAGGAGATGCTTGGTGTATTCCTCCATGCGCCTAGGGGTCCCTTTTATAGCCCCAAGGCAGCTAGGAGCCGTTGGGAGCAATCTTGGAAGGCAGATCTTGCCTTCTGTCGACTGGCGCACCGGACAGTCCGGTGCACACCGGACACTGTTCGGTGCCCGATTTCCTTCCTTAAATAGCAAAGCCGACCGTTGGCAGCCTGAGAGCCGTTGGCGCACCGGACATGTCCGGTGCACACCGGACAGTCCGGTGCCCCCTTCTAGCCGTTGGCTCGGCCACGTGTCTCGCGCAGATTGCACGGCCGACCGTTGGCCCGGCCGACCGTTGGCTCACCGGACAGTCCGGTGCACACCGGACAGTCCGGTGAATTATAGCCGTACGTCGCCGGTGAATTCCCGAGAGCGGCCAGTTCGCTCGAACCAGCCTGGCGCACCGGACACTGTCCGGTGCACCACCGGACAGTCCGGTGCTCCCAGACTCAGCAGATTCTTGGCTGCTCGAGCCAAGACATTTCCAATTGGATTTTTCCTGTTTCCAGCACTTTATCCTTGATTTGTACTTTGTCCACCTCTTTACATTTAGGCACTTGTGTTGGACACTAAATCACCAAAACACTTATAAATGGCCCAAGGGCACATTTCCCTTTCACGAGGTCGAGGTCGAGTCTGTCTTCCGTGGCCGTGGTCGAGTCCGAGCCCCTGGGTCGGGCGAGGCGGAGATTGTCGGCTGAGGCCAGGGCTGAGTCCGAGCCCTGGGGTCGGGCGAAGCGGAGTCCGTCGTCTCCTGGGGCCGAGCCCAAGTCCGAGCCCTGGGTCGGGCGGAGCGGAGTTCGTCGTCTTCTGGGGCTGAGCCCAAGTCCGAGCCCTGGGTCGAGCGGAGCGGAGTTCGCCGTCTTCCGGGGCTGGGCCCGAGTCCGAGCCCTAGGGTCGGGCGGAGCGGAGTTCGCCGTCTTCCGGGGCTGAGCCCGAGTCCGAGCCCTGGGGTCGGGCGAGGCGGAGTTTCCTATGACGCCCGAGGCCGGCCTTGGCTGCTGTCAGCCTCACTCTGTCGGGTGGCTCAGCAGTCGGAGCGACGCAGGCGGCGCTGTCCTTTTGTCAGTCCGGTCAGTAGAGCGGCGAAGTGACTGCGGTCACTTCGGCTCTGTCGACTGGAGGGCGTGCGTCAGGATAAAGGTGTCAGGCCACCTTTGCATTAAATGCCCCTGCGGTTTGGTCGGTCGGCGTGGCGATGTGGCCAAGGTCGCTTCTTGGTGAAGACTGGGCCTCGGGCGAGCCGATAGTGTGCTCGTTGCTGGAGGTGGGTCCTTGGGCGAGACGTAGGTTCTCCGGGGTCGGCTTCCCTTGCCCGAGGCTAGGCTCGAGCGAGGCACGATCGTGTCCCTTGGATGGACCGATCCTTGACTTAATCGCACCCATCAAGCCTTTGCAGCTTTGTGCTGATGGGGGTTACCAGCTGAGATTTAGGGGTCTTGAGGGTACCCCTAATTATGGTCCCCGACAGTAACCTTTTAATTTTCTCGTCTAGCTGGTTTTCAACTTCAGTCTTATAGATCTTAAAATGTTCTAGTGCCTCATCTTTAGTTCTGAGTAAGTAAATATAACAGAACCTTGTAGCATCATCTATCAAGGTAAGAAAGTATCTTTTACAGCCTTTTGTGATTATACCATTCATCTCACAGATATCTGAGTGAATTAGTTCTAAAGGAGTGGTACTTCTGCCTTCAACCGTATGAAACGGTTTTCTAGGCTGCTTAGCTTGCACACAAATACCGTATTTTACACCTTTAACATGTTTATATTCAGGAATTAAAGACATGCCACTTAATCTCTTAATGGCCTCAAAATTCACATGACACAAACGGGAATGCCATATATTATTAATGGAATCGTTATTACAGACCACATTAACATGGTAAGAAGAATGATTATTCAAAACAGAAAGACGGAACAAACTGCCTGACTGTAACACTATAAAAGTCATCAAATAAAATAATACATTTAGTTTGTTAGTGGTATTTATTTTAATAAATTTTTCATTGAAGTGTTTGTTATTTATTTTATTCGAAATGATTTTTTTTGATTGCTCATAAGTAATTTTGAATATTGAATATCATTTCTTCTTAAATTAAAATTTACATAAATAATACAATAAATATTAGTCTAAGAATTAATATTTTAATTATAAATAATTTTGGTTTGATTATTATGAATTTTTATGATTATTAGAATAGGTATTTCGAAATTTGAAAAAAAAAGAAAAAAAAACAAAACCTAACCCTAATCTACCCTGGCCGAATCGGCCCACTAAGGGCCCAACCGCGCCCCTGACCTAGCCGCCCTTGCCTCCTCCCAGCTCAAGCCGGCCGCCGCTCCCACCTCTCCCTGTGCCAGCCACCAAGCCATCTTCCTCTCTCTCCCATTCACTCTCTCTCTTCTCTCTCTCTCTCTCCCACCGGCCCTCCTCTCTCCATCCCGCCTCTCCTTCTCGCCGAGAGCCCTGCACGCCGGACGCGAAGCCCCGACCGCGCCGAACAGCCGGGCGCGACACCCAGCGCCCAGGACCTCGAGCCGCCCCGTCCCTGCACCTGCAACTTCGGCCTCCTCGCGCCGCGCCCAGGTGCCGCGAGTCCGACCCGACACCGACCGCCCCTGCCTGCGCGACCAACGCCGCGACGCCCGACCACGACCGTCCGTTCGCCACACGTGTAACGGAGAATCAATGTTGCCGTTTCCTCTCCTCCCACGTCCTCTCGGTCCTTCAATAGAGTTATGGCCGCCATTAATGGCCGTCGGCCACCATTTCCTCCTCCTGGCGCCCCTCTCTCTCCCTCTCTCGTACCCCCTCTGTATAAATTGGAGTCGGACCTCTCTCTCTCGAAGCCATTCCGAGCTCGCCCCGTTGCCCCTCAATCCTCGCCGACGAACCACCGTCCGCCGTTCACCGGAGTCGACACCACCGCGCCCGGAACTCGCCCGCGCAGCACCCTGACACCCGCAGCCGCGCCACGTACCCGCCGTCGAGCCCCTGCTCGCGCCGTGCCAAGCTCGTCGTCGCAAAGCTCGTCCGCATCCGTACGCCGTCCGTGGAGACTCGCTGGAGTTTGTACCTCGCCGTCCACCGACGACCGCGTCCGTTCCCTGCCGTTCGTCGAACCCCCTGTCCCGCTCCCTGCTCGTCGACGCACATGAGCTAACTCAAGGTTGAAAACAACCCCAAAAGTTGATTTACGTTCTAAATCACGTTTTAAATTAATTTATGAATTATTGTTGTAATATTGAGATGATGCGATTTGGCGATTCTCGTGTATGATTTTAGAGATTTCGATTTATACGTGTTGCCAAAATCAAACCCTGTGACAATACCTTCAATATGTTATGATTTTATAATTTTAAAAATGAGTACGGTCACTATTTATTACTTCAGTGATTTTCATACTAGAAAACGTTTAGAGATTTGATTTTACTTTTGTGGGTGGAACGATAATTGTTAGTAGTATGTTAAGCATAAACTTATTTGCATGAAGAAATAGAAGAAATACTAGGCCACGTATTTTCGGTCAAATGAGGATATAGTTTACTATTCTGAATTCATAAGTATATCACTTAATTACTTAGAATAGTAAAATGCTCATTTATGTCATGATAACTATGAATAGGTTATTAAAAGTCCCATTTAGTAATTTACAATTAATTCTTAGTATATTAGTGTTAGAGGAATTAAATAAACAATTTTTTTAGTATAAGTATAATCTCTATTTAGAAAAGAAAGGAGAAAAACCGGAATAGTAGAATTTATAATAATAACTTAATTAGGCGCTCATACTTTTCTATTAAAGAAATTGATAATTATATTGGTAAATATAGGTTTCTTAATAAAGAATTAGAGAAATTATTTCTAACAGTAAAATGACCCTTTTAATAGACATCATAATTTTGATTTAATAGGATTCATCATAGATATTTAAGTGTAGCCGTGCTAAATAGTAATATGTCTAATAATGATATAAAGGCTTAGTAAGTGCTCACATCGTCATAACTTAAATGATGGTTAATACCAATAAATATAGTATTCATTTTAATTATCTAGATCATTTGTTCCTACAATATAATTGAAGATAATTAATAGATTAATTATCCTTTATCATAATTTATTAGTCACACCTATTGTCAAACTTGTTCATAACTAGTTATATGGGCTTGATTAATTATTTTATCACATTTAGTCTATGTTATATAAATCATTTAGTTTTTCCTAAAAGGTAAAATAAAATAATAAGAGTTTAATTTCTTTTATAACTTAAAATGTTACTTTATTGACTTCAAATATAATAATACAGGCTATGTGTTTTTTTAATGACATTAAATGATGGTTATGTGTTCATTATCTTTTGCATGAAAATCCACTTAAGGCCCATAACCTAACTCGTCTTAAATAGTTGATTAATAATATAATTATGATCTTTTCACATAAAACCTATTTAGGCTTATATCTTAATTTGTCATAAGTGAATGATTAACAATATGCTCCATAATTCTTCTACAATTAATAACGTGATTAGTATCTCATTAACATTAGATATAACATATATCTTTTCTAAAATGTTAAAAAGGTTTAGTATTTTTATAACGTGTTTTATCATCTTATAAACCCTTTATCTTAGATATATCGCGTATGTCGTTTTATAAAAGATTAATTTGGTGAACCTAGTATTTGTATATTTTAATTAAGATATTTATAAGCTCATATCTTGTTTTATAAAGTATAGGTCACACATTTTTGAAAAGAACACCCTCCCATTATAACCATTACTTGCGACGTTTTTGAAAAGCGAACGCTCTCTTCGTTAGGCTTTCTTTTAGCTTTACGTATGGTGAATATGGTATGTTATTGAGTGGTGTTTGTTCTTCTTGTTTGTTTGTGTGATATTCAGTGGTTGATCTAATAATTAAGAATCAAGATCTATTCCTATCCGTGGAAGGACCCCAAGTTTTCAATAAGCAAGGCAAGTGGACTTCTCCCTCTGCATACTCTGTTTGATCCCAAACAATACATTTAATAAAGTTTATTCTTTTGGATATATATGCATAACTTGACGGGTTACCTATTTAGATAACCTTTCCAACCTTACTCCTTGTTTAACCTGGGATTATGATTTAACCAAGTAGCTATGCTATTGCTACAACTTAACTTTATGCAGTCACTCCCGCTTATGATATTAATGTTCCAAAATGGTAAGTTTACATTATTGTTGTTAACCCGATGGTTAAACAAGATTATTGCATATTAATTGGAACATGGAGTGACCACCCGGGAAAACAGTGCTACCATGAGGACTATCATGGCTCTGGTCTTGGCTAAATAACTAGGGAAGTCTTATGTTGGGTGTTGGTCGTGGTCGACAGGAACGGGGGCATCTGGCAAGCTCTTATAGTTCCGGCTCAGGCAGATTGGATACGGGCATAGTTCCCAAAGCTTTACCCTGTAGTCTGGACTATAAGTTGGTTACGGTAGGTGTGCCTTATGCAGTTGACCATTTCCAACATTTGCGTAATGAGGACTCTAGGGAGAAGCCTCGTAGTGAGACCCTGGCCATTCACCTCGGAAGTGAATACGGGTCTAGCTAACCCGGGCTAGAAGGGAATCACGACTCATGGGTAAAGATGTGCCACCTCTGCAGAGTGTAAAACTGATATATCAGCCGTGCTCACGGTTATGAGCAGCCTGGACTCCTCACATGATAATTGAACTTGAAGATGGAAATAAATCGAGATCCGATGATCTGCCAATGGTTTGCTTAAGTGGTTTCACTTAAGTGTTGTTGATATATTCTTATACCTTTATTTAATGGGATTACTTGGGATTCACACTTATTAGTAAGACATGTGTTGTTAATAAAATGTTGACCAACTAAAATGCTTACTGCTCAACCTTAGCCTCACCTTGTTACCTTGCATTAGTTTTTCCCCCACTTGCTGAGCCCCGACCATAAGTGAGCTCACCCTTGCTTAATTTTGATCAGAAGTTGCAGATGAAGATATGATGCTGAACTCCATGGATGCTAGTCTAGCGATACCCCCGGTCATCTTCCTGTGGATGGATGTCCATGTTCGCTGTACTTTGATGAATAAAGGTTAAGACATTATGTCTGTTTGAAGTGTAATATGTTAATAAAGTCGTTATTTACGCTTTTATGCATTGTTCTTTTGATATATTACACTTGTGACGTCAACATATGTGTGGAAATAGATCCTGGCACACATATGCTATGCACCCGGCTCTGTCCTTGGAAACGGGTGTGACAGAAGTGGTATCAAAGCAATGTGACCGTAGGTCGCTAGATTAGTTAGAAATGGAAAGCCCAGTCAGTCTTTCAAGCTTGATATATTTTTCTCCATAAAAATGTACTTTATACAAAAACTCATCTCTTTTATCTTCAACCCTTCTTGTCTGATTTTTGGTCTATCAGAAGGTTCTAATGAGAAGCATTGCAAGATGATCAAGCTAGGATTGCGGAACTTGAAGCGAAGTTTGCTAGAAGAAACCTTTTCGAAGCTATCAACGATGCCATATTCTCTGTCTTATCCCCACTCCGCAAGAAGTTTTGTTATGGATCCCCTGGGTCTATTATTTTACTTCTTGGCTAAGGTGATAGGATTGTTCTTTAGTATTAAGATTTTCGACTAGATCGGTAATGGCGATATTATATTATATTATATTATAAGTGGTTTTCTAATCCCTAATATTGCTATATAACCCTTGACTTCTTATACTTTTGTTGTCTTGCCACTATATTGCCACCCTTGCGCAATATCTACCTTGATATACTAAATTCTTTGTCTCCCTACTCCTACTTGATAATGCCTCTCTATTTTGTCTCCTTGATAATGCTTTCTCCCTAACTCACTTTATATCCTTGGTTGTATCATTCATCCTCACTTTAATAGTTCATGGTTATCTCATTTCACTCTTGGCCACCAACAAATATGTCATATCTAACTCCTTGATAATTCGTACCCAACTCCTTGATGTTATATTATCTTTCTTATTTCAAACCTTGTCTCACCATTGTTTTGGTTGAATGAGTAGAATTGGATTGTGTTGTGCTGGTATGCTTGAGTTCATTGTCCTTTGTGTTCATGTTTGATTTGCTTCTTTAAAATGATTGTTGGTGTTGTGTGACTTTTGTCCACAATGACATCAATTAGCTAGGAAAAACCTTAGATAGATGGGTTTTTGCTGCTCTCTATAATCTGTCTTTGCTCAACCCTTTCATCCCTTCCATTCTTCCATACCCATACAGATGTCAGACCTTGGAATGTCAACGACAAGTGATGTCACTAAATGCAAAGAATGCGGTGTGTTGGCAAATCAAAACAACACTATGAATAAAACAGCTGATGAACAGACAATCAAGACCCAAAATGATGCACAACCAAACCAACAGACAAGTAACCTTGGAACATGTTGTTGTTGTGAGTACTATGGAATTCCTTGTCGCCAGATCGGTACAAATGAAAGTGAAACTACAAAACAGAAGAACCGGATTTTATTTTCTGGCATAAATAGACAAATGTCCCCCCAAGAACATCTAATAGCAGATGCACTGTTAGACGATGAATTGCCAGGTTTTCCAAAGAGGAAACATCACAAGGATGCCCAGCCCCAAGAAGAAACACAGGAGTGTTACATTGATGGATGGACTATTACCTGCACACAGCTTCAGCCTCGTCGTCGCATCAGGTCCAAGAAACAAAAAGAGAAACATAGAAAAAGTCAAGAAATAACTTCAAGAAAAGCTTGTTATCAATGTGGACGTGAAGGTCATTACCTCCGTAACTGTCCTGAGAAGCGTTCACTACCGGACACCCCCGAGATAAAACTATCTCAGTCTCCAGACATGGGATATGAACAAAAATGCACAGAAACTTCTACCAACACAGTAAAGACAACTCCACCATGTAACTCATCAAGTCTTGCTTGCTTTGGCTGTGGTAATACCGGCCATCTTGTTAATGGTTGTCCTAAGAAGGATGTGGATATCAATAAGGTCCAAAAGAAAAGACAACACCCTCAAACCCAGGCATCAACAAAGAATAAACAACGGAAAGAGTCCACAAGAAGGATAAGTTATGCAGTGACAGGAACCATTCCATATGATGATGCAGTAATTTTTGGAACACTAGTCATTCACACAACCATCGCCACCGTGTTGTATGATCCTCATACAACACATTCTCTCATCAGTGCCCAGTTTGCAACAAAGTATGGTATCTTTAAGTGCCCCCTAAGATCAAAAAAGACCATCAGTACACCTGAAAGGAAAGTGTTAGCAAACTACATATGTCCGAAAGTAAGTATTAAAATCAACGGGATAGATTTTTCAGCTGATCTCCTAGTGATAGAATCTATGAGAAAAGATGTGATTCTTGGAAAGAATTGGTTACAAAGAACTAAGGCAGTAATCCAACATACTGAGAAAACCATGTGCTTGGAAACTCCGTCTGGAGAAACAATGGTAGTTGAAGACAACCGACCTCCAGCTCAGATTGGTACATCTGACAAGGAAGAATAAATTATCATTTAGCTAGAAGGAGTGTCTCACAAAAATGTCAAAGTGTTGCCCCTTTCAAGATTTGTAATTGTGCTAAGTGATATATGAATAAATTTGGAGAATCTTTCGCACCTATTGTGTTTTGCCTCTTTATAAAGAGAATAAAGTGTGGCATCATCTGCTGTATGCAAACAATGTGATGCTCTATTCTAGTTGCCCTAAAGTCCCGCTCAAGTCTTTCTCTCAATTTATACTCAAAGAATACTCTTGGATTAGAAAGATGATTTGGATATCATGCTCCGTAATTTATAAGGTTCAAAAGGATTTATGTTAAAGATTATAACACTTGTACGCTCTTGTAGTATGATGAAGCTAGGAGAAATATGAGACCACCCTTGTTCCTTGACTAATCTTGGAAATCAAAAAGTTGTGTTCGCCCTTTATCTTCATATCGTACAAGCCTCTTATGCAGTCTGTCTCACTAACTCTTTTACCCTCTGACTAGATGATGAATCCCAATGGAAATGAAGTAAATGATGTCAACAACAATATTCCTACCTTAACAACTATGAACGAGAAAAATGATTCACAGAGATATTCGATGAAAGGAATGAAGAACAACAAAAGGAATAGAAAAATGTTTGGATACATGATTAGTTCACCTCAACCACAAGCAAAAGCCACGAAACTCACGGATACCCAAACAGAAGAATCAAGTCAGACTCAGCTTTATGAGATACAGACACCCAGTGAACCCTCACCCCCTGTTGGTGAAGCAAAGTTGACTCGCAAAGAACTCAAAGCAAGAGGTGCTTGCTACTACTGCAAAAACGAAGGACACATTATTCGTGAATGCCCCAAGAAGCGTCTGGACCGACTAGAGAAGAAAGCTGTCAAGCATGACCTAATCAATAGCTCAGAAGACCCACCATTTTATAAGTACGATGATGAAGGTTGCTTGATTAGTATACATTTCGGTGCAGAGAAGTAAGGAAGTTCCTTAAGTTTGGAGGAGTTCAATGAGAACTAAGAACCTACAAATAAACCATGTATCTCCTTTGCTTTCGTGCTAGCCTTTCTTAATCTCGAGGACGAGATTCTTTTTAAGAGGGGTAGATTTGTAACACTATAAAAGTCATCAAATAAAATAATACATTTAGTTTGTTAGTGGTATTTATTTTAATAAATTTTTCATTGAAGTGTTTGTTATTTATTTTATTCGAAATGATTTTTTTTGATTGCTCATAAGTAATTTTGAATATTGAATATCATTTCTTCTTAAATTAAAATTTACATAAATAATACAATAAATATTAGTCTAAGAATTAATATTTTAATTATAAATAATTTTGGTTTGATTATTATGAATTTTTATGATTATTAGAATAGGTATTTCGAAATTTGAAAAAAAAGAAAAAAAAACAAAACCTAACCCTAATCTACCCTGGCCGAATCGGCCCACTAAGGGCCCAACCGCGCCCCTGACCTAGCCGCCCTTGCCTCCTCCCAGCTCAAGCCGGCCGCCGCTCCCTCCCACCTCTCCCTGTGCCAGCCACCAAGCCATCTTCCTCTCTCTCCCATTCACTCTCTCTCTTCTCTCTCTCTCTCCCACCGGCCCTCCTCTCTCCATCCCGCCTCTCCTTCTCGCCGAGAGCCCTGCACGCCGGACGCGAAGCCCCGACCGCGCCGAACAGCCGGGCGCGACACCCAGCGCCCAGGACCTCGAGCCGCCCCGTCCCTGCACCTGCAACTTCGGCCTCCTCGTGCCGCGCCCAGGTGCCGCGAGTCCGACCCGACACCGACCGCCCCTGCCTGCGCGACCAACGCCGCGACGCCCGACCACGACCGTCCGTTCGCCACACGTGTAACGGAGAATCAATGTTGCCGTTTCCTCTCCTCCCACGTCCTCTCGGTCCTTCAATAGAGTTATGGCCGCCATTAATGGCCGTCGGCCACCATTTCCTCCTCCTGGCGCCCCTCTCTCTCCCTCTCTCGTACCCCCTCTGTATAAATTGGAGTCGGACCTCTCTCTCGAAGCCATTCCGAGCTCGCCCCGTTGCCCCTCAATCCTCGCCGACGAACCACCGTCCGCCGTTCACCGGAGTCGACACCACCGCGCCCGGAACTCGCCCGCGCAGCACCCTGACACCCGCAGCCGCGCCACGTACCCGCCGTCGAGCCCCTGCTCGCGCCGTGCCAAGCTCGTCGTCGCAAAGCTCGTCCGCATCCGTACGCCGTCCGTGGAGACTCGCTGGAGTTTGTACCTCGCCGTCCACCGACGACCGCGTCCGTTCCCTGCCGTTCGTCGAACCCCCTGTCCCGCTCCCTGCTCGTCGACGCACATGAGCTAACTCAAGGTTGAAAACAACCCCAAAAGTTGATTTACGTTCTAAATCACGTTTTAAATTAATTTATGAATTATTGTTGTAATATTGAGATGATGCGATTTGGCGATTCTCGTGTATGATTTTAGAGATTTCGATTTATATGTGTTGCCAAAATCAAACCCTGTGACAATACCTTCAATATGTTATGATTTTATAATTTTAAAAATGAGTACGGTCACTATTTATTACTTCAGTGATTTTCATACTAGAAAACGTTTAGAGATTTGATTTTACTTTTGTGGGTGGAACGATAATTGTTAGTAGTATGTTAAGCATAAACTTATTTGCATGAAGAAATAGAAGAAATACTAGGCCACGTATTTTCGGTCAAATGAGGATATAGTTTACTATTCTGAATTCATAAGTATATCACTTAATTACTTAGAATAGTAAAATGCTCATTTATGTCCTGATAACTATGAATAGGTTATTAAAAGTCCCATTTAGTAATTTACAATTAATTCTTAGTATATTAGTGTTAGAGGAATTAAATAAACAATTTTTTTAGTATAAGTATAATCTCTATTTAGAAAAGAAAGGAGAAAAACCGGAATAGTAGAATTTATAATAATAACTTAATTAGGCGCTCATACTTTTCTATTAAAGAAATTGATAATTATATTGGTAAATATAGGTTTCTTAATAAAGAATTAGAGAAATTATTTCTAACAGTAAAATGACCCTTTTAATAGACATCATAATTTTGATTTAATAGGATTCATCATAGATATTTAAGTGTAGCCGTGCTAAATAGTAATATGTCTAATAATGATATAAAGGCTTAGTAAGTGCTCACATCGTCATAACTTAAATGATGGTTAATACCAATAAATATAGTATTCATTTTAATTATCTAGATCATTTGTTCCTACAATATAATTGAAGATAATTAATAGATTAATTATCCTTTATCATAATTTATTAGTCACACCTATTGTCAAACTTGTTCATAACTAGTTATATGGGCTTGATTAATTATTTTATCACATTTAGTCTATGTTATATAAATCATTTAGTTTTTCCTAAAAGGTAAAATAAAATAATAAGAGTTTAATTTCTTTTATAACTTAAAATGTTACTTTATTGACTTCAAATATAATAATACAGGCTATGTGTTTTTTTTAATGACATTAAATGATGGTTATGTGTTCATTATCTTTTGCATGAAAATCCACTTAAGGCCCATAACCTAACTCGTCTTAAATAGTTGATTAATAATATAATTATGATCTTTTCACATAAAACCTATTTAGGCTTATATCTTAATTTGTCATAAGTGAATGATTAACAATATGCTCCATAATTCTTCTACAATTAATAACGTGATTAGTATCTCATTAACATTAGATATAACATATATCTTTTCTAAAATGTTAAAAAGGTTTAGTATTTTTATAACGTGTTTTATCATCTTATAAACCCTTTATCTTAGATATATCGCGTATGTCGTTTTATAAAAGATTAATTTGGTGAACCTAGTATTTGTATATTTTAATTAAGATATTTATAAGCTCATGTCTTGTTTTATAAAGTATAGGTCACACATTTTTGAAAAGAACACCCTCCCATTATAACCATTACTTGCGACGTTTTTGAAAAGCGAACGCTCTCTTCGTTAGGCTTTCTTTTAGCTTTACGTATGGTGAATATGGTATGTTATTGAATGGTGTTTGTTCTTCTTGTTTGTTTGTGTGATATTCAGTGGTTGATCTAATAATTAAGAATCAAGATCTATTCCTATCCGTGGAAGGACCCCAAGTTTTCAATAAGCAAGGCAAGTGGACTTCTCCCTCTGCATACTCTGTTTGATCCCAAACAATACATTTAATAAAGTTTATTCTTTTGGATATATATGCATAACTTGACGGGTTACCTATTTAGATAACCTTTCCAACCTTACTCCTTGTTTAACCTGGGATTATGATTTAACCAAGTAGCTATGCTATTGCTACAACTTAACTTTATGCAGTCACTCCCGCTTATGATATTAATGTTCCAAAATGGTAAGTTTACATTATTGTTGTTAACCCGATGGTTAAACAAGATTATTGCATATTAATTGGAACATGGAGTGACCACCCGGGAAAACAGTGCTACCATGAGGACTATCATGGCTCTAGTCTTGGCTAAATAACTAGGGAAGTCTTATGTTGGGTGCTGGTCGTGGTCGACAGGAACGGGGGCATCTGGCAAGCTCTTATAGTTCCGGCTCAGGCAGATTGGATACGGGCATAGTTCCCAAAGCTTTACCCTGTAGTCTGGACTATAAGTTGGTTACGGTAGGTGTGCCTTATGCAGTTGACCATTTCCAACATTTGCGTAATGAGGACTCTAGGGAGAAGCCTCGTAGTGAGACCCTGGCCATTCACCTCGGAAGTGAATACGGGTCTAGCTAACCCGGGCTAGAAGGGAATCACGACTCATGGGTAAAGATGTGCCACCTCTGCAGAGTGTAAAACTGATATATCAGCCGTGCTCACGGTTATGAGCAGCCTGGACTCCTCACATGATAATTGAACTTGAAGATGGAAATAAATCGAGATCCGATGATCTGCCAATGGTTTGCTTAAGTGGTTTCACTTAAGTGTTGTTGATATATTCTTATACCTTTATTTAATGGGATTACTTGGGATTCACACTTATTAGTAAGACAGGTGTTGTTAATAAAATGTTGACCAACTAAAATGCTTACTGCTCAACCTTAGCCTCACCTTGTTACCTTGCATTAGTTTTTCCCCCACTTGCTGAGCCCCGACCATAAGTGAGCTCACCCTTGCTTAATTTTGATCAGAAGTTGCAGATGAAGATATGATGCTGAACTCCATGGATGCTAGTCTAGCGATACCCCCGGTCATCTTCCTGTGGATGGATGTCCATGTTCGCTGTACTTTGATGAATAAAGGTTAAGACATTATGTCTGTTTGAAGTGTAATATGTTAATAAAGTCGTTATTTACGCTTTTATGCATTGTTCTTTTGATATATTACACTTGTGACGTCAACATATGTGTGGAAATAGATCCTGGCACACATATGCTATGCACCCGGCTCTGTCCTTGGAAACGGGTGTGACACTGACTCATATGACTTTCCAACAAAAGTACCAAACTTAGACATGACCACTTTATTAGACTCAAACACTAATTTGAGACCCTATCGACATAGCAGCGACACTGATATGAGGTTTTGACTCATCGAGGGCACATAGAGTACGTCCTTCAGCACGAGCGTCTTTCCTGAAGTTAACTTCAGGTAGACCTGTCCAGTACCTCGAACTGCTGCCGGAACACCATTTCCCATCAAGACTGGTGCGCTGTTGTATCCCTGGAATGAAGAGAACATGGATCGATCAACACAAATATGAACAGTAGCACCAGAATCCATCCACCAGTCATCTGATGGACTTGCCATAAAGGCCTGAAGTGCATACCCTGGGGTGGAGTTAACCACCACGTTCCCTTCTTTGCGCTGAGGTGGAGGACCTTTTCCCTTCCTAAGTTTGCACCTCCGAGCTGTATGCCCGGAGACACCACAAACGTAGCAGATAAAGTCCTCCTTTTTCTTCTTCATCTTTTTGGATTTAGGTTGATTCAGATTCTTCTGTGGAGAGTTCTTCTTCTTCTTCTTCTAGAATTTTCTATCTCCACCCTTCTCAACAACGTGAGCCTGTAGTTGCTGGGATGGCTTGTTACTGGACCTTGCACGCTCTTCCACATTTATCGCAGCTGACAACTCAGCGAGAGTTATTTGCTTCTTCATGTGGCGGCGTGAAGTCACAAAGTATTGCCAAGAAGGCGGGAGCTTTGCTAGTATTGCATTCACCTGAAAACTGTCTGGTAGGACGCAGCCATATTGGACCAAGTCCCTAACAAGGAGTTGAATCTCCTGTAGCTGCTCCATAACAGACCTTCCCTGAGCCATTTTATAGTTGAGGTAGTTTTCCATTGTGAATGACTCATTGCCATTGTCAACTTCAGAGAACTCGTTCTCAAGTTCAGTCCATAGACCCTTAGCGGAGGTAAAACTAGAGTATACGTCAAATAAGCGGTTCGACAAGACGTTCAGCAGACGAGACAAGCATGCCTCATTGGCTTCGTCCCACTTGGCCTTCTCCGCTAGTGCGGCGGCCTTCGCTGCATCATCAGCATTATCTGATGCAGCCTCGGGAACAGCCGACGTCACTACCTAAAATAATTTTAGGTCAGTGAGCCACATGCGAGTCTTAATCTGCCAGCGCTTAAAGCTTGCGCCGTCGAACACTTCAGGCTTAATGACATCAGAACTGGAGGCCATTATACTGATTGGTTTTCTGGATTGTTGTAAATTTATAGAAATAAGTGACATACTTCCAACATATTTAAATAAATTAAATATTCTAATTCCGAATAAAACAAGCATATAACTCAGATAAATACCATATGTAATTATAACAGCAATGAACAGTAGCAATTCCATTAATTGAAACCATGAAACATAGCTACTCAGGTCCATTTATAAATTAAACATGGCTTATAGATGAAGAAGACAGATTAAACAAATAAACATGATTGTTTATCTTAAAATGTTGCTCTCAAAATAGCGGGTTGCTGCGCTAGACAACCCTCCAACGCTAAAGGGTGATCAAAGATCCTCGACTAACGTGACAGTCCAATCTTACCAAATCAGGGTTTTAGATCAGGTATTATGAGTCTACAAATCAAGCATGAATATTAAGATCAAAACAGTGTGCACATGAATTAAGGAACAATAATAAACTTAAATAATCAGCTTGCATAATAGTGAAAGAAATTACTAGGCATAAATAATATTACTGCTGAAAATAACAATACACTAAAACCGAGACTGTCACGTCGTCTCACTACACCGCTATCATCATCGAGCAAACAAATCCACCCACAACAGTGCAATCACACCCAAGTATTTAATACTAGCAGATTGCACAAAATTAAATAGTAAATAAAGTGAGGCAACGAACAACTCACAGCACGTAGATTGTCTACGTGGGAAGATAAGCTCAGCGAACACGAAGTTCTGTCCCAGAAAACCAATTCCGCCGCCCACGTCCGGGCCTGCACAGCGGGAGGTTGACACAGATACTAGAGCCGCTGCTAAGCCGAGGGAGACGTCCACAGCATCAGCCCAAGAAGAAGAACACCGCGCAGCAGGGAGCCCAAACACCAGGCCACGGTGGACAAAGACCAGACAGAGTGCACGGCACCACACAGGTACCCAAGCACAACAACGGAGAGAAATACAGTACGCAACCGAGCAGCACCGTGCCACCTCTAAATCCAATAGAGAGGATGAAGTCCTCCGCAAGTGCGGCAGCCACAGCACAACCAGCAATGGCGGCGGCAGTTGTATCAACGGGCAGGGAGAGAAAAGGTGGACCAGCGAGTCTCATAGTGCGATTCCGGGAGGGAGAGAGTGCCCATCCTTTAAGGAGCCGACCTCCAAGAAGTTGCGCAGGGGGCGGCATGGATTTTGGCGAACGCCGAACAGCTCGGCCGCCGCGCAGCGCCGCCAACCCCCACAGCCTCTTTTCAGCTCCCTGGCTTGCTTGCTCGTGCGGCAAGTTGTAGCCCTAGGAACGTGCCTCCTGTCTACTAGCCGGTTGGGTGGGCTGCTCGGCCTTTGGGCCTTGTAGCGGCCCAGCCTGGCTAGACATTTTTTTAATAAGGTGAAAAACACATAATCGGATAGCAGAGGGATGGAGGTCCCCAATTTCTTGTATAAGGTACTCGTTCGATGGCTCAGCATTGTCTATCTACATGGCCTTTCCCTTACCACGATGTTGACTTGGTATGCTTTTACCACTTCTATGTACATGTCACTCATCCTTCTGTCATTGCTAACACCTGAGATGTTACATCCTAATTCTCGAAATACTCTTCTTGCTCTACCATCAACCCAGAATAAGTTCTTCAAGTGACTATTGCCATCCACGTCCACCTTCACCTCACAAAAAAAATCTGGATTCTCTTCCCGTTTCTTATGAAAATACACCAAAGTTATTCAGCATCCATTCCAACGAGTTTTCTCCTTGCATATGTTATCTCATTACTAACATCCTTTCTTTGAACTTTAGATTACTCATACCACCGTGCAAAGCACCTAAATACTCATGTATTTTTGAGGTCTCAATATTTTGGGCACGCATATCTTCATTGACTTCCTTATCATCATCTTCCATTGATTGGTGAGACTAAAGGTTCCTTTTTCTTTGAAGGAGAGGTGACCATGGGATGGTTATGCTCATCATAAAAACACTAACTCACCACACTCCATCCTTCAATGTCACTCTAAGACATGCCTTGCAACTGGTTCGGGTGAGAGCAACCTCCTTTTGAGGGCTTTGTTGATTTCTTGCACTCTCCATTAATTTTGCAGCTTCCTTGACATCTTTAGAAAATCCTGCATTTAAGCAAAACCACAATCTAGATGTGATTTCCTCGTTTCTATCCGGTAAAAATAGATAGAGGAGGGAGAGTTTCTATATATGCAAAAAAATACACCTCTAAATATGGTGTCTTCTCCTCGAACCACTAGCACCAACGAGCCCGCACGAGCAGCGCTAGTGCCGACCCCACAATGAGCACCACCACTAGGAGTCCAAGCACCAAGAAGGATACCACCACTCCCACCATTGAGCCCATGCAACTCCCCTCGTCTTCCTCATAGCATAGATCACACCTCACTAGAGACTAAGCTCGTCGGCTGCTCGCCGCAGGTGCGGTGGTTGCTGAAGTGGACCTCTATCAGCTTCTTCTCCATCGAGGAGTGCGTCCGACAACTTTGAATTTCTTGGCATATCGAAAGGGCAGTCGTTGTGCCATTGATTGTGCGGGGAGGTCAAATTCTCTGTTTCTATCTGGTGAAATGCCTAGACCTAGGGCTAGAAATGATTCGAGCCAAGCCAGGCTCGGTTGGTGAGCTCCAATATGTGGCTTGTCTTGGCTAGATTATAGCTCGTGAGCTGGCTGGCTTGAGCCAGCTCGCGAGCCATCCACAATGCACCCACGAGGAGGTAGCCATGGAGCCAGGGAATAGGGGACGCGAGCCATCGCCGCATCGAGGAGCCTAAGGACCCGAGGAGGTGGGGCGTCAAGGGCATGTGGAGCTCGTGAGATTGAGACAGAGAGCCAGGGAGAAGGGGCTAGCCAGGTAGGGCACAGCCATGCCAAAGGGCCACGTGTCCCCATACCGGGAAGCCCACGAGATAGGGGCAGGGGACACATCGCACTGCTAAGATGACGAACCTACAAGGGCGAGGCCCAAGGAGGTCGAGGCGAGGTCATTGGGAGGTAGCGTCGTCTCGTTTCGTGCCATCTGAAGGAAGCGAGTTGGCGAGGAGTGCCGACTGATGAGGACCCAGGTGGACACAAATGGCACATGGCAACAAGAGATCGAAAGGGCGCATGGCGACAAGTGACATGTTAGAGCTTGTTCGATTATTCCTATCCCATCTGGATTGGATGGGATTGAAAAAAATTATAAAAGATTTTGACTTGTTTAGGATTGAAACCCATATAATCCCACTCAATCCACATGGATTGAGAGCAAAACAAAGAGGCCCTTACTGAGAATGGGAAGGAAAAACAAAATTGGATACTAGGATTGAGGATTTATTGAGTCAACGGTGCTTACTAGGCTGAGCTCACAAGCCATAGTGAGCTGGTTCAGCTTGGCTCGCTAACTTTGCAAGCCAGAAACCAGGCTTGAACTCGTACCGGCTCACGAGTCGAGACGAACCACTTTGATACAAGCCGGCCCACGAGTCCTAAGCTAGTTTTCGAGCCTTACCAAGACCCACACCCACATATGTATAGAGTTTATATGGATCCATTGAAGGCTATTAGGTGCCCGTATATTCGATTCAAGGCTATTTACGGGTCCAAGGCTATTTACGGGTCCGTTGGACTAGGAAGATCCGAGGTTTCATACACGAAGCAGCATCTCAGTGATTGTTTGAGACACCGCCAGAAGCCTAGAACAGCTCCAACAGCTGTTCGAGAATCGATACCAAACAGTTGAGGATTGGTGGATCGGAGAACCTTTGTTCAGTTGCCTCTAAATTGGAGGGGATTGAGGAGGATTATATCCCTTCATGTACAATTTTGAACGGGAAGGGTTTAATCCCACTCAATCCACTTTGAAACGAACACACAAATTCGGACCCGTACTAGCAGACCAACAGGAAAAAGAAAGAAAGAGAGACAGGACTAGAATTACAAGCAGAAGTCCACTTTGCAAATGTATGCCGACAACTCTCACACCATACATACATGCACGCCAGTTTTATGAGACACCCCATCCTGGAGCCCCGAGAGCCATGGGTACCTCTACAGTGTCTTATGGATAGTATGTATAGAAAATTAAAGGGGCAGTATTTCCAGCGCATGCAATTGCCTTCCTCAGGATTGCGTAGGGCTGGATGTCACACAACAAAACCATTTCTTCTGCGAACACAAGAATACAGTTAATGATATAGTGAAAAGATGACAGGTTTAAGAGATGAAATTGGTGCTCGTGTCAACTCGTCATCAAGTGGAGTTAACACAATAATACAGTTAATGATAGAGTGGAAAGATCACAGGTTTAAGAGATGAAATTGGGGTTCGTGTCAACTCGTCATCAGGTGGAGTTCAAAGAAGAGAATTGATACAAGTCATGAAAAAACGCACCGTGCTTGGTTTTGCAGCATAAGACTCCACCCTCTCAGTCCTGGGGTCCTTGGAAGGTGAGTCTGTGTCTTGACCATTCCCACCCTTCTTCTCATCTCTGGCTTTGTTGAATATGACAGTAAATCCGTCTGCAGAAGCCGGATCGTTGACATCCCATTCACCAAACTTTGGCAAGGGACGGCCTGATTCCTCCTGGTTAAAGCACCATTATACATGTTAAAAAGTAAATCTACTTGTTATTTTGTACTTGTGCCAAGCAATTGCTGTTATGACAAATTATAAATACCAAGCTTGTGTCAGCATGCGAAATACATATTGAGTGTGATCATGTGACTAGGGATGGAAACGGTCGGAAACGGTATTTATTCGGTAATCAGTTTTTTCTTTGATTGCGAATAAATAGGATATAGAATATATAATACAAATTTGTATTCTTGTTTTTAACATCCAGCTTGTTAAGATTCATAAAAGGTAAACCTCAAATTCATCCTACATTTTTTCAAATAATAAATATAAACTTCGGTATGGATTCGGAAACAAATTCGATATTTTTTTTCAACTTTTTGTGTTGTAGGGAGCAAATAATACATAAAACAACTTATATAATATTTTATTCATATTTGTACTAATGTGCTTGATAACATAAGAAAAGATCAACATCAAATTTTATACATATCTATTTTAAAATATTAAATTTGTTTTAACAGTTCGGATTACCACTTTCATCCCTACATGTGACTGTGTGATCAAATACAGTAAAGCACAGGCTTCTGCAAGCAGATAAATGCAGTAATGGTACAAAGGAAACCATTGAGGAAAAGAACAGAAATGGTACAAAAGGAGACCATTGAGTAATGGTACAAAGTAAAGTAGGTTTCTAAGCGTACTAGTTAGAAAACAAGCCCTATTGAAGAACCATTGGCCTCCATATGTGCATAATCCCATATGTAGGAATAGAAGTCTCAGCATATTCATCAGTGACAGAAGTTCCCTCCAAAGTCATATCTATCCATCTCCATCCACATGGCTTCCAAACTTAACATATCTTTAACACAATAATAATCAGATTCTGGATCAATAAAGTTCCAGCTCATGGCAGTAGCCACGAGCTCGCGAGTTGCAGACAACGAATTGAATGTAACCACTTAGGCTAAATTTCCGTTTCAGCATCTACACGTTCAACAGTTAAAGGCTGGGCTGCTAATTGACTGCTGTAGACTATAGTTGCAGTGAACCATGCATCCTGTACCAATCTCACTCAAAGAAGGCAAGGGACGACCTGATTCCTCCTGGTAAACTTGCGTCCAAGCAATTGCTACTATTGCAAATTAGAAATACCAAGCTTGTGTCAGCATGCAAAATCTTAGTAACCGGGAACTGGAAACGCGGCCACGTTCCTCGTTCCGGGAACGTGGGAACAATCTCGATCCCGTAGTGTTAAAACCTAGTTTTAGTAGCGCAATATACCATGTTCCCGTTCCTCGATCTCATCGATCCGGGAACCTGGTTACTAAGTGCAAAATACATATTGACTCTGATTGTGTGCCTGTGTGATCAAATACAGTAAAGCACAGGCTTACGCAAGCAGATAAATGCAGTCATGGTACAAAGGAGAACATTGAGGAAAAGAACAGAAATATAAATCAAATATCATTCAAGAAGTTGGTGATGTGGTTTCACTAAACACACAGGTGCCGTAATGTGGGGCGAATACAGCTATTAATGACTGTATTCAATCATGTGCAGGCATCTTGATGCCGAGATTGATGATACAGAGAAAATGGAATATTCAGAAAACAGAAGAGCATATACATGCAGTCATGAATTATGAATTCTGATTACATAGCGTTCCAGCATGAGAAAATATTAGCGGATCAATATTCATTAGCGTCAAAGACGTAATGTAACATAGTTATTGACCTATGAGTTGTGACCTCTTGACAATTGAGTTAAATGAGAACATATATGCATATGCCTTACAAAAAAAATCAGAGCATTTATTCTAGAGATCAAACTACCAGCAAGAAAAGAGTTGGCATGTCAAGTTGTCAACAGTTTCCCAAAAAATCATGTGGTTGCCATGTACTGTTGAACAGCTTTCATGGGAAGATTCAGCTGCCATGCTGATATTTGCAGGCATGATCCAATCGACATTCCCTTTAACACAGACCCTTTAAAAAATCAGACTATATATCCATATGAAGGATAGGCTGAAGGATCGTTACTTGTGTTTGTAACAGATAAATTGGTCGGTGAACTAAAATACAAAGAATGGAATTTGATATATCAGTATCTTCCAAAAAAACAAGTTCCACAACATTCTGAGCAGTATTCAGATAAACACTAAGGCCATGTTTGTTTCCCTTCTAGATTATAGTAGCCACGAGCGCGAGTTGCAGACGACGAATTAAATGTAAACGCTTAGGCTAAATTCCCGTTCCAGCATCTACACGCTCAACAGTTGAAGGCTGGGCTGCTAAATAATTGACTGCTGCAGACTGTAGTCGCAGTGAACCGTGCATCACGTATCAATCTCGCTCATACGAGGTAAAGCAAAGGCATGGACTACGCCGACAAGCAACAGGACTCAAAACGAAAACGCCAACCAACCCGCCCTGGCGGGAGAAGATTCCTCCCTACACATAGTTGTACCAAGGCTCGCAGGATAAAATCAATCGATCGATCTCCTGAAGCCAGCCGAAGCTGCCCAACCACACGAGTAAGAGTAATCGCACTAGTTTATTAGTCATATCACATCGCGTGCAAACGTTCCCACGTCATCCACTCGGCCACTGCACGCGAGTGACTTTGATGGCAACCAGCAGGAGAAACAAAACCCCCCCGTCCGGAACTAGTCGTCCCGAAGCTCGTCACAAGGCGAGCTCGCCTCGATCAGGACAGCAAACACCGATTCCCCACGGGCTGACACCACCACCGGGGTGGGGAAGGGGGGGAATAAGAAGGAACAAGGAAAACGGCAGAGAGGCGGCGCAGAGCCTTGCACGTACCGCCATGGATGGATTGCGCAGAACAGAGGTCCCGATCTGCTGGTTGCTGGGGGCCGGGGCGGCGGCGGGCTTCCCCTTTCTCTCCCTGCGGTTGCGGGTGGGAGGAGACGAGTACGACGAAGAGTAAAGAGCGGAGGAGGCGAATCGATGTGGAGTGGAACGGAAAGGAAAAGCCGCACTGGTGTGAACTGTGGAGAGACTGCTCTCTCTCTCTCTCCCGGTAAATATATTAAAAACAATAATAAAGTAGGAGTAAAAAATAACGGAAAGCGCCTAAAAATCGCTTGTACTACCCGCCGGTTATCGGGGCACGAAGCGCATGTGAGCCGGCCGCACGGGGCCCACAGGTCAGGCGGGGCTGGCGGAAGGTGGGGACAGGACCGGAGGAGTGGGTTTTGCGTTTGACCGGGGCGGCGGTGACGAGACACAGACAGGGTGGAAATGCGAGGGGAGGAGGGCCGCACGTCGGTGGCGGACAGACACGCACACGGGTGAAGCGCGGCTTCGCTGGCGCTCGGAATCTCTAGGCTGTGGCGTGGAGGGCCCAGACGTTGTTTACGTCCTGCTACTTGGCCTCTTGGGGGTGGTGACAGTGTACTCAAAAATCGATCGAAAGATTTGTTCAAACTCTGCGCTCAAATCCGTGCTGTTTTTAGCCGTTGGCACTGGATCCGAGCTGGCTAGGCTAGCTGTGAGCTGTCTCCTCCGTTCTACTGATACCCGTGCGGCGAATGTCAACTGCATAGGATGCCTGCTGGTGAGGGCGACGCTGAGGGTATTATTACGAATATATGATATGACAGCTTGGCATGTCTGTTGTCATCATACCTAATACAGCGTCTGAACCGGGCAAAGCTCCGCCGCGATTAAAGATAAACCGGGCCATGGCCCATGGGGATGGGGCAAGGTATCTTTTAAATAGGGTTGATAATATCTTGTTTTCTTTGGAGATACGTGAAGATAAACCGAATATTGTTGAATGTACTAATCTAGAATCGGACAAAGAATGCGCTAAAGACTAAATTTTTTATATGTTTATTAATATTAGAAATGAATACGAGTATTTATATTATAGGTTTTAGTTGGTTTCAGGGGTGGGCCCAATGTATATCATGGGTATTCAAATGAATACTCAAGAGTTTTGTCAAAAAAAAAAGTACACATAGAGTACAATACATATGTATATGTAAAAAACAAAAACAAATCCTGTTGAGAGGAGTAATATACATGAAGGTGATTTGAAAGGTTGTCTTGTAATTTAAGCTTTCTTATCGTTTACATATTTCATACCTTTTACTAGTTTCGGTGCACGTGCGTTGCTACGGTATTTTTTCTTTTTCAAGTAAGAATACGTGATATCTAGAGGCCCCCATTGAAACCTTCATTAAAAAGTACCATTGTCTGTGTTGAGGACTTGTTCTCAAATGCTATAAATTAAGAACAAGACAACAAAAAATGTTAAATGTTAATGTCCTTCGTCCTTCGAAACATTATTTCCCTTAGTATATAACGATCTTTGGACGAAGGTTATGAAGGACATACCTTCATAAATTTGACATATATAACCAAAGGATGAAGCTTATAAAACACAGGAAAATAATATAAATAATAATATAACAGCATAAACATTTATTATTGAACTAATATTGAATACATAAAAACAATATCAAATTACATTTGTACCTTGAGCATGACAGAAGACCAAGGCAAGAATAAGATGTCGAAAAGCGTGAATAGTACGGGGTACTGTTCATCTATTTATAGGCACAGGACGCGGCCTGTGAGAAATTACATTCATGTCCTTTACAAATGGTTACAATCATAACACAGGTTGTCATGGGCCAGTTGGTCATTTCATATTTAAGTCGGTGCATCGGGAGATACGCTACGAAACCCCCTTACTGGTAGCTTCGATATTGTGTTCTAGCCTTTCGAAGGTGTTTCTTCTCTCAAGACCTTTGGCGACGAAGCAGCTCCCCAACAGTAGCCCCTTCATGGTGCCAGGTCGTTTTTCGTAACGAGCTCGACCCGTGAAAAATTCTTTTAGGCTTCGGAATGCCGAAGATTCGAAAAACACCTTCCCTGAGCTCGTTGTCGAGAAACGATTTAAATATTCCCAGCGCAAGGTGGTCCCACCACAGGGCGGGTACGCACGATCTGGTGTTTCCTCTTCTCGCGCCCTGTGGTCCACCATCCAGTAAACGCGAGCGGCTGCTCGACGGGTGTGGGTAGCTTGACGATTCACCTTCCGACCTGCGGCACTATATAAACAGACGGGTAGGTGTGAAGTTACCATTGTGAAAGGGAAATGTGCCCTTGGGCCATTTCTAAGTATTTTGGTGATTTAGTGCCCAACACAGGTGCCTAATTGTAAAATGGTGGACAAAGTACAAATCAAGGATAAAGGTATGTTTCTCAGACTTAGTACATTGTTTTATGGACTAATGTATTGTGTCTAAGTGCTGGAAACAGAAAAAATCGAGTTGGAGAAGAGATGGCTCGAGCAGCCAAAGTCTGTCCAGTCTGGGTGCACCGGACTGTCCGGTGGTGCACCGGACAGTGTCCGGTGCGCCAGGCTGGCTCGGCGTGAAGTAGCCGCTCTCGGGAATTCGCCGATGGCGTACGGCTAAAATTCACCGGACTGTCCGGTGTGCACCGGACTGTCCGGTGAGCCAACGGTCGGCCGGGGAATCTGCGCGCGACACGTGGACGGGCCAACGGTCGGAAGGGGGCACCGGACTGTCCGGTGTGCACCGGACTTGTCCGGTGCGCCAACGGCTCCCAGATCTGCAACGGTCGGCAGCGCCATTTTAGGAAGGAAATCGGGCACCGGACAGTGTCCGGTGTGCACCGGACTGTCCGGTGCACCCGACGACAGAAGGCAGGATTGGCCTTCCAGATTTGCTCTCAACGGCTCCTAGCTGCCTTGGGGCTATAAAAGGGACCCCTAGGCGCATGGAGGAGATAACCAAGCAACCTTAGAGCATTCTTGATCATCCACACTCAGTCTTTGCGCATTTGTTTGTCATTCTCAGTGATTCGAGCTCTGTTCTAGTGAGAACTTTGAGATAGTCTTTTGAGCTCGATTCTTGGCCGTGTGTGTGCGCATTTTGCTGGGGATTTGTGTGTGTTGCTTTCCTCCCTTACTCCGAATTTCTTGTGAATCTCAAGTGTAAGGGCGAGAGGCTCCAAGTTGTGGAGATTCCTCGCACACGGGATATTGAAAGGCAAAACAAAACACCGTGGTATTCAAGTTGGTCTTTGGACCGCTTGAGAGGGGTTGATTGCAACCCTCGTCCGTTGGGACGCCACAACGTGGAATAGGCAAGCGTTGGTCTTGGCCGAACCACGGGATAAACCACTGTGTCATATCTGTGTCTGATCTCTTGTGGTATTGTGTTTTGTTGAGACTCCTCTTTAGCCACTTGGCAATTATTGTGCTAACACTTAACAAGTTTTTGTGGCTATAAGTTTAAGTTTCACAGGATCACCTATTCACCCCCCCTCTAGGTGCTCTCAATTGGTATCAGAACCGTTCTCTTCAAGGAAGGGACTAACCGCCCAAAGAGATGGATCCTAAGGGGAAGGGAATCGTGATCAACGACAAGGAGAAGGAGTCCTTCGTCAACGAGCCAAAGGACGACAAGACTACCGACTCGGGCTCGGGGCACAGACGCAAAGAAGGGAAGAAGAAGAAGACAAGACGCATCAAGGAGATCGTCTACTACGACAGTGACGAATCTTCCTCTTCCCAAAAGGGCGACGACAACGACTACAAAAAGACGGTCAATTCGAACTTTTCATTTGATTATTCTCGTATTCAACATAGTTCGAATTCGCATTTGCTTTCCATTCCTCTTGGCAAACCTCCACACTTCGATGGGGAGGACTACGGATTTTGGAGTCACAAAATGCGTAGTCACTTATTCTCTCTCCATCCAAGCATTTGGGAGATTGTAGAGAATGGAATGAAGTTTGATAGCTCGGATAACTCTATGCTCATAAATGAACAAATCCATAGAAATGCACAAGCTACTACTGTTCTCTTAGCGTCCTTGTGCAGGGAAGAGTACAACAAGGTGAGCGGCTTGGACAATGCCAAGCAAATATGGGACACCCTCAAGATCTCTCACGAGGGGAATGACATCACCATGCTCACCAAAATGGAGTTGGTGGAGGGCGAGCTTGGACGATTCGCCATGATAAGGGGAGAGGAGCCAACCCAAACGTACAACCGTCTCAAGACCCTCATCAACAAAATAAGGAGCTACGGAAGCACGCGATGGACGGACCACGACGTCGTCCGCCTAATGCTAAGGTCCTTTACCGTTCTTGATCCTCATCTCGTGAACAATATTCGTGAGAATCCCAGGTACACGATGATGACGCCCGAGGAGGTACTCGGAAAATTCGTAAGCGGGCGGATGATGATCAAGGAGGCGAGATACGTCGACGACGCGTTGAACGGTCCAATCCACGAGCCTCAACCCATTGCTCTCAAGGCAACAAGGAGCAAGGAGCCGCTACCCAGCAAGGTGGCGCAAGTTGAGGCGGCCGGGCTCAATGATGAAGAGATGGCTCTCATCATCAAGAGATTCAAGACGGCGCTAAATGGTCGCAAGGGGCAACCAAGGAAGACCAAGACAAAGGGGAAGCGCTCATGCTTCAAATGTGGTAAGGTTGGTCATTTTATTGCTAACTGTCCCGAAAATGATAGTGACCAGGAGCAAGGGAAGAATGGGAAAAGAGAGAACAAGAAGGTTTACAAGAAGGCCAAAGGTGAAGCACACCTTGGAAAGGAGTGGGATTCGGATTGCTCTTCGACCGACTCCGACGACGAAGGACTTGCCGCCACTGCCTTCAACAAATCGGCCCTCTTCCCAAACGAGCATCACACTTGCCTCATGGCAAGGGAGAAGAAGGTAATCAATCATAATGCTAATACTTATGATTCTTCTAGTGATGATGGGTCTAGTGAGGATGAAATAGATTACTCCAGTTTATTCAAGGGATTGGATAGAACTAAGATAGCTAAGATTAATGAATTGATTGATGCCTTGAATGAAAAGGATAGAATCTTAGAGAAACAAGAAGATCTTTTATATGAAGAGCATGATAAATTTGTTAGTGCACAAAATTCACTTGCTCTAGAAGTTAAAAGAAATGGAATGCTTTCTTGTGAACTTTCTACTTGTAACGAAACCATTTCTTCTTTAAAAGGTGAAATTAATGATTTAAATGCTAAGCTAGAAGTAGCAAGTAAATCTAACTCTTGTGTTGAACATGTTGAAATTTGCACTAAGTGTAAGGATGTTGATATTAATGCTTGTTGTGAACACTTAGTTTCAATTTCAAAACTAAATGATGAAGTGGCTAGTCTTAGTGCCCAACTTAAGACTAGCAAGAATGAATTTGATAAGCTGAAATTTGCAAGGGATGCCTACACGATTGGTAGACACCCCTCAATTAAGGATGGACTTGGCTACAAGAGGGAAGCCAAGGACTTGACAAGCCATAAGGCTCCTATCTCCGCCAAGGAGAAAGGGAAAGCTCCTATGGTTAGTAGTACTAAAAAGAACCATGCTTTTATGTATCATGATAGGAGACAAACTAGAAATGCTTATAGGAGTTATAATGCTTATAATGATTTTGACTCTCATGCCATGTTTGCTTCTAGTTCTTCCTATATGCATGGTAGAAATATGTCTAGGAGAAATGCTATTCATCATGTGCCTAGAAAGAATATTATTCATGCTCCTAGGAAAGTAGTGAATGAACCTTCTACAATTTATTGTGCTTTAAATGCTTCCTTTGCTATCTGTAGAAAGGATAGGAAAATAGTTGCTAGGAAGTTAGGGGCAAAATGCAAGGGAGACAAAACTTGCATTTGGGTCCCTAAGGATATTTGCACTAACCTTATAGGACCCAACATGAGTTGGGTACCTAAGACCCAAGCCTAAATTTGCCTTGCAGGTTTATGCATCCGGGGGTTCAAGCTGGATTATCGACAGCGGATGCACAAACCATATGACGGGGGAGAAGAAGATGTTCACCTCCTACGTCAAAAATAAGGATTCCCAAGATTCAATTATATTCGGTGATGGGAATCAAGGCAAGGTAAAAGGGTTAGGTAAAATTGCAATTTCTAATGAACACTCAATCTCCAATGTGTTTTTAGTTGAGTCTCTTGGTTACAATTTGCTATCTGTTAGTCAACTATGCAATATGGGATATAATTGTCTTTTTACAAATGTAGATGTGTCTGTCATTAGAAGAAGTGATGGTTCACTAGCCTTTAAGGGTGTACTAGACGGCAAGCTTTACTTAGTTGATTTTGCAAAAGAAGAGGCCGGTCTAGATGCATGCTTAATGGCTAAGACTTGCATGGGCTGGCTGTGGCATCGCCGCTTAGCACATGTGGGGATGAAGAACCTCCACAAGCTTCTAAAGGGAGAACACGTGATAGGTCTAACCAATGTTTATTTCGAAAAAGATAGACCTTGTGCAGCTTGTCAAGCAGGTAAACAAGTGGGAGGAGCACATCACAGCAAGAATGTGATGACCACGTCAAGACCTCTGGAGCTGCTGCATATGGACCTCTTCGGACCCGTCGCCTATCTAAGCATAGGAGGAAGTAAGTATGGTCTAGTTATTGTTGATGACTTTTCCCGCTTCACTTGGGTGTTCTTTTTGCAGGATAAGTCTGAAACCCAAGGGACCCTCAAGCGCTTCCTAAGGAGAGCTCAAAATGAGTTTGAGCTCAAGGTGAAAAAGATAAGGAGCGACAACGGGTCCGAATTCAAGAACCTTCAAGTGGAGGAGTTTCTTGAGGAGGAAGGGATCAAGCACGAGTTCTCCGCTCCCTACACACCTCAGCAAAATGGTGTGGTAGAGAGGAAGAACAGGACGCTCATAGATATGGCGAGGACTATGCTTGGAGAATTCAAGACCCCTGAGTGCTTTTGGTCGGAAGCCGTGAACACGGCTTGCCACGCCATCAACAGG
Source organism: Zea luxurians (assembly GCA_029449295.1). NCBI lineage: Eukaryota > Viridiplantae > Streptophyta > Magnoliopsida > Poales > Poaceae > Zea > Zea luxurians. Next base: position 6,296,684 of record JAOPSE010000100.1, read on the forward strand.
GTCTACCTTCACCGCCTCCTCAAGAAGACGTCGTATGAGCTACTAACCGGTAACAAACCCAATGTATCTTACTTTCGTGTATTTGGGAGCAGGTGCTACATTCTAGTGAAGAAGGGTAGAAATTCTAAATTTGCTCCCAAAGCTGTAGAAGGGTTTTTATTAGGTTATGATTCAAATACAAAGGCGTATAGGGTCTTCAACAAATCATCGGGTTTGGTTGAAGTCTCTAGCGACGTTGTATTTGATGAGACTAATGGCTCTCCAAGAGAGCAAGTTGTTGATTGTGATGATGTAGATGAAGAAGATGTTCCGACGGCCGCTATACGAACCATGGCGATTGGAGAAGTGCGGCCACAGGAACAAGATGAACGAGATCAACCTTCTCCCTCAACAACGATGCATCCCCCAACTCAAGACGATGAACAGGTTCATCAAAAGGAGGCGTGTGATCAAGGGGGAGCACAAGATGATCACGTGATGGAGGAAGAAGCGCAACCGGCACCTCCAACCCAAGTTCGAGCGGTGATTCAAAGGGATCATCCCGTCGACCAAATTTTGGGTGACATTAGCAAGGGAGTAACTACTCGATCTCGATTAGTTAATTTTTGTGAGCATTACTCCTTTGTCTCTTCTATTGAGCCTTTCAGGGTAGAGGAGGCCTTGCTAGATCCGGATTGGGTATTGGCCATGCAGGAGGAACTCAACAACTTCAAGCGCAATGAAGTTTGGACACTGGTGCCTCGTCCCAAGCAAAATGTTGTGGGAACCAAGTGGGTGTTCCGCAACAAACAGGACGAGCACGGGGTGGTGACGAGGAACAAGGCTCGACTTGTGGCAAAAGGTTATGCCCAAGTCGCAGGTTTGGACTTTGAGGAGACTTTTGCTCCTGTGGCTAGGCTAGAATCAATTCGTATCTTGCTAGCATATGCCGCTCACCATTCTTTCAGGTTGTACCAAATGGATGTGAAGAGCGCTTTCCTCAACGGGCCGATCAAAGAGGAGGTGTACGTGGAGCAGCCCCCTGGCTTCGAGGATGAACGGTACCCCGACCATGTGTGTAAGCTCTCTAAGGCGCTCTATGGACTTAAGCAAGCCCCAAGAGCATGGTATGAATGCCTTAGAGACTTTTTAATTACTAATGCTTTCAAGGTTGGGAAAGCCGATCCAACTCTTTTTACTAAGACTTGCGATGGTGATCTTTTTGTGTGCCAAATTTATGTCGACGACATAATATTTGGTTCCACTAACCAAAAGTCTTGTGAAGAATTTAGCAGGGTAATGACGCAGAAATTCGAGATGTCAATGATGGGCGAGTTGACCTACTTCCTTGGGTTCCAAGTGAAGCAACTCAAGGAAGGCACCTTCATCTCCCAAACGAAGTACACACAAGATTTGCTAAAGAGGTTTGGGATGAAGGACGCCAAGCCCGCAAAGACGCCAATGGGAACCGACGGACACACCGACCTCAACAAAGGAGGTAAGTCCGTTGATCAAAAAGCATACCGGTCCATGATAGGTTCCTTGCTTTATTTATGTGCTAGTAGACCGGATATTATGCTTAGCGTATGCATGTGTGCTAGATTTCAATCCGATCCGAAGGAGTGTCACTTAGTGGCTGTGAAGCGAATTCTTCGATATTTAGTCGCTACGCCTTGCTTCGGGATCTGGTATCCAAAGGGGTCTAACTTTGACTTGATTGGGTACTCAGATTCCGACTATGCTGGATGTAAGGTCGATAGGAAGAGTACATCGGGGACGTGCCAATTCTTAGGAAGGTCCCTGGTGTCATGGAACTCTAAGAAACAAACCTCCGTTGCCCTATCCACCGCTGAGGCCGAGTACGTTGCCGCAGGACAATGTTGCGCGCAACTACTTTGGATGAGGCAAACCCTCCGGGACTTTGGCTACAATCTGAGCAAAGTCCCACTCCTATGTGACAATGAGAGTGCTATCCGAATAGCGGAAAATCCTGTTGAGCACAGCCGCACAAAGCACATTGACATCCGGCATCACTTTTTGAGAGACCACCAGCAAAAGGGAGATATCGAAGTGTTTCATGTTAGCACCGAGAACCAGCTAGCCGATATCTTTACCAAGCCTCTAGATGAGAAGACCTTTTGCAGGCTGCGTAGTGAGCTAAATATCTTAGATTCGCGGAACTTGGATTGAATTGTAGCATATATGTGTTTATGCCCTTGATCATGTTTATTCTGCATTTTGTTGCTTATCGTGGTGCTCAAGTTGTACAAACACTCCCTGGACCTCACAAGTCCGTGGCAAAATGATGCACAGTTTTAGGGGGAGATGTGTTACAACTTGACCCTTTGAGACTAACCATATGCTTGAGTTTGCTTGTTTTAGTCTCAAAGGAGAATTGAAAGGGAAAAGGTGGACTTGGACCATGAAAGACTTCCACTGCACTCCGATGAGAGGGTAACTTATTCCAAGTTCATCTCATGAACTCTTATTGCCATTTGCTCTTAATTGAAGATTTTGGTGAGGCAATGGGGTTATAGTGCCAAGTTTAATCCCGTTTTGGTGTTTGATGCCAAAGGGGGAGAAAATAAAGGCCAAAGCGATAAATGGATCAGCTACCACTTGAGAGATTTTGAAAATAGTAGAATAGAGCTTTTGGTTTGTCAAAACTCTTTTGTTGTCTCTCTTATCAAAAGTTGGCTTCTTGTGGGGAGAAGTATTGATTATGGGAAAAAGGGGGAGTTTTTTGAAATCTTTGATCAATCTCTTTTGGAATGACTCTCTTTATGTTTCAACATGTGTGTTTGACTTAGAGATAGAGATTTGAGTTTGATTTGCAAAAACAAACCAAGTGGTGGCATAGAGTGATCCATATATGTCAAAATTGAATCAAAATAATTTGAGTTCTTATTTGAAGTGTTTTTGTACTTGTTCTACTTGCTTTATGTTGTGTTGGCATAAATCACCAAAAAGGGGGAGATTGAAAGGGAAATGTGCCCTTGGGCCATTTCTAAGTATTTTGGTGATTTAGTGCCCAACACAGGTGCCTAATTGTAAAATGGTGGACAAAGTACAAATCAAGGATAAAGGTATGTTTCTCAGACTTAGTACATTGTTTTATGGACTAATGTATTGTGTCTAAGTGCTGGAAACAGAAAAAATCGAGTTGGAGAAGAGATGGCTCGAGCAGCCAAAGTCTGTCCAGTCTGGGTGCACCGGACTGTCCGGTGGTGCACCGGACAGCGTCCGGTGCGCCAGGCTGGCTCGGCGTGAAGTAGCCGCTCTCGGGAATTCGCCGACGGCGTACGGCTAAAATTCACCAGACTGTCTGGTGTGCACCGGACTGTCCGGTGAGCCAACGGTCGGCCGGGCCAACGGTCGGCCGCGGAATCTGCGCGCGACACATGGACGGGCCAACGGTCGGAAGGGGGCACCGGACTGTCCGGTGTGCACCGGACTTGTCCGGTGCGCCAACGGCTCCCAGATCTGCAATGGTCGGCAGCGCCATTTTAGGAAGGAAATCGGGCACCGGACAGTGTCCGGTGTGCACCGGACTGTCCGGTGCACCCGACGACAGAAGGCAGGATTGGCCTTCCAGATTTGCTCTCAACGGCTCCTAGCTGCCTTGGGGCTATAAAAGGGACCCCTAGGCGCATGGAGGAGATAACCAAGCAACCTTAGAGCATTCTTGATCATCCACACTCAGTCTTTGCGCATTTGTTTGTCATTCTCAGTGATTCGAGCTCTGTTCTAGTGAGAACTTTGAGATAGTCTTTTGAGCTCGATTCTTGGCCGTGTGTGTGCGCATTTTGCTGGGGATTTGTGTGTGTTGCTTTCCTCCCTTACTCCGAATTTCTTGTGAATCTCAAGTGTAAGGGCGAGAGGCTCCAAGTTGTGGAGATTCCTCGCACACGGGATATTGAAAGGCAAAACAAAACACCGTGGTATTCAAGTTGGTCTTTGGACCGCTTGAGAGGGGTTGATTGCAACCCTCGTCCGTTGGGACGCCACAACGTGGAATAGGCAAGCGTTGGTCTTGGCCGAACCACGGGATAAACCACTGTGTCATATCTGTGTCTGATCTCTTGTGGTATTGTGTTTTGTTGAGACTCCTCTTTAGCCACTTGGCAATTATTGTGCTAACACTTAACAAGTTTTTGTGGCTATAAGTTTAAGTTTCACAGGATCACCTATTCACCCCCCCTCTAGGTGCTCTCACATTGCATTCATTACTATCGTACTGTTCTGCTGCTGAAAAATTTGACCATAGCCGAAGCATGTGCTTCGTATTCTTAGTTAAAGCATCGCCTTGTTTTTAGCTTCGTCAAAAGAGAGAGCTTCGGCAAAATCAAAAAGCAATCAACTTCATCAAAACCGGAAGAGTTTCAGCATCAAATGGCCAGGGTGCGCTCAACTGCAAGGGTGACTCGTGAGGGAGAAGAGACCGAGGTCAACGAGACGGCACCAATTTCCGAAGTCATGAAACGATCAGGTCTAGTTGTGACAGAGGGAACTACTGACGAAGGTGCACCTGCTGCCAAAACCGAGCAGGCAGATATTGAAGAGGGCAATACTGGTGAAGAAGAGATTGATTATAACACCATTATGCCATCCAAGCCCAGCCATTTGGATTTTGGGAAGTCGACTATCTCCGAAGCTGATATGCCCATGATGACGAAGCTAGGCTACTTCGGGGAAGCCGAAAAGAAGTTGATTCGCTTTGGCGGGGAAGAGACCATCCCGAAACCAGAAAGTGATGAAGTGGTAGTTTTTAAGAGCTTCTTCAAAGCAGGGTTGAGGTTTTCTCTGCATGGAATGATTGCAGATGTGCTGGAAATTTTTGAGATTTATCTTCATCAGCTGACTCCTAACGCTATCGTTAGGCTCAGCGTGTTTATCTGGGCTCTCCGAAGCTAAGGAGCCGAGCCGCTAGCTGAAGCCTTCTGCCGAGTACACGAACTTCACTATCAGTCGAAGGCTAGGAAGGATGGATTGCACGAGAACTTCGGCTGTTATAATTTTGCGTACCGCAAAGACATGAAGACACCGGTGGTCAGCTACCGCACCAAGTGGCCAACCGGTTGGAAGACTGAATGGTTTTATGTTAAAATTGATGAGAAAAAGGAGAAGCTAGTTCAGAGCCCGCTGGAACTAACCTTCGGGTTGACTAGGCCTCAGTGCAACATGACGCCCGGGGCACCATGCCCAGATGCTGTGGGCGAATTTAGAATTGTATCTGAACATATTGGTACTAGAGATTTAGTTCAGGAATACTTAGCCAACAGAGTATTCCCAATGCTAAGGGAATGGGGTATGCCGAAGCTTAAAGGAGAGAAGAGGAAGAATGAACTCGTTCGGCTGCCCTATCATTTTAAGTTCAAGAAACACTTCAAAGAACCCTGCCAATAATGGTTGGACACAATTGAAGTTATGTGCAATGAAATCCTGGGCAACTATACGAAAAAAGAAGATCAATTGATGACTGCAGCCTTCGGCACCCGACCGAAGCGAAGGTTGAATCGGGTGATGGATGCCCTGAATTTTGAATATCCTAACTATGAGCGATTGAACAAGGGTGCCGAAGGGCAAAAAAGAAAAAGAATTATTAGCATTCTGAGTAGAGAAGCTGCTAGAATGGTGAAAGAGGCTGAAGAAATTCTAAAGAAGAGAAAATTTAGCCCTGAGCCGAAGGTAGTTGCTCCGAAGAAAAGGAAAGTTGCGGCTCCGAAGCAAAAAGCGACTGATATAGAGGAAGAGACTCCTTCAACACCTTCTGCTGTCGACGTGGAAGAAATTTTAAAGGTAATGACTAAATCTTTGCCTATCAAGCTAAGTCCACTGGGGCCACATCTGACGAAGCTTTTACAGAAGGAAAAGGAGCCCTCGGCAGCGAAGAAGCCTGCTGGACCGAAAAAATGGAGAATTATTCATGTGATTGAAGCCATTGAAGAAACACCACCACTGGCCTCGGCATCAAAAACACCAGTTGTCGAGAGCGCTACTGCTGCCGAAGCTGCACCCACCGAGGCTGGAACTGCCGAAGCAGGAACTGCCGAAGCTACAAATCTAGAGAGCACATTCTCTGATATTGATAAAATGCTCCTGAATATGGCCACGGAAGAAGCTGCTACAACTGCTGAAGAGACCCTGGCCACAACGCCTAGAAAAGAAAAGGAGAAAGCTGAAGATACTTTGGAGGAAAAGGACTTTGATTTCCAAAACATAATTGGTCAGGAGTTATCTGAAGCTGAGAAAGAAGAGTTAAAAGATTGTGCTATATCCTGTGGTTATAAACCAGGAGCGCTGCTCTTCGGTGGCTTTGACGATGAAAGCTTAGGTTGCCTCCGAGACCAAACTGGGGCGAAGGTTATCAGTACTCTGTCGAAGAGTATTGGTTTCCCGAAGCTTGAGGCCGATATCAGCCGCTACCGACGACAGCATATCGTCGGTAGTTTGTTCTGTTCTAATTTCAAGGTAAAAACTTTTCTTCGGCTTTTCATTGTTTTAACGACGAAGGAGTTTTCTGATGAAGGTTGCTTTTTTGCATAGAGTATGCTATTAAGTAAAGCTTTGAAGATGCAACAGGACCTTGAAGACAAAAAACATGAGATTATAATTGAAGGTTTTGAGAGTAAAATAAAAGATCATGCAGCTGCTCTTGAAAAGAAAGATTTCGAACTTCAAACAGTGGAGGGTTTACTGGCAGAAGCTAAAGCCAAAATTGCAAAATTGAATAGTGAACTCCTCTCAAAGTCGGAAAGCTTCGAATAAGAAAAGCAGAAATTTGATACGAAGTTTGAGGCTGAAGTCGAAAAGAGTTCAAATTTGCAGAAATCACTAAAAGAGCTTCAAGATAAATGTCTAGACTTCGGCAACCGATGCGTGCAGCGGCTAAAGCAGGTTTTCAACTCGGTTGGAGCCAGCTCTGAGAAATTCAATCCTTCGGTTGAAGACCTGCCAGGGACCTTCAATCACATTGAGGGCAAAGTTGATGCTCTTGATGAAGTTATAGCTGGACACGGCGATTTCTGTGCCCTGCTAGCTTCTTGGGGCACAGCTGTTGCCTTCATGAAATCTGGTTGCACACATGGGAAAATTGTTAATAGACCAAACTTCAACTTATCACCGGCAGATTTAACTGATATCCCCAGCCTAGCTCGAAGCATAGGAAATAGATTCATAACACAAATCTGGACGAAGGGTGGGCGAGACATGGCTTGCGACGAAGCTCGAAGCCACCTTAAGCCGGTAAGAAATTTGTGCCTGTTGCTCTACCTTCTCCTTGAAATTTGCACTTTTCTCATACCGCTTTGATGTGTACAGGATGACAAAGCTGAGGAACAGTGAGCCGAAGCTTGACAGGTGATCCGAAGCTCAATGATGATGAAGCTGAAGACCTTGCTGCGAAAAAACTCTAGAAAGAATCTTGTATTATCCTTGTAAAAAATATTGTAATTTAAGAATCAGATACTTATTCTGTAAATTTGTCCATACCTTGTAATATATTTTTACCTTTTCGTCCATGTATGAGCTGCTTTGATGTGGACGAAACTTGTATTTTTTGAGCCGAAGGCGAAAAACACCTTCCCTTCTTTTCGTACACAACGAAGCATGAAACCGCTTCTTTTCTTTTTGCCGAAGCCTTATCCTTATAGCTGAAGCATCTGCCTGTATGATATGATGATGATGATCCTATGTATGTCTAAATGAATGTTTATGAATGCAATGTATGATGTAATGTGACGTGCAAATGAATGTCCAAACACACGCATACGAAGCCACAACCATAACCTTCATTCCCTTAGGAATGACTGAAGTCTCTTTGCCGCTTATTTTTCGGCTTCACCGCTTATCTTTTGGTGTAAGTTCTGCAACCCCTTAGGAACGTCTTTTGAACTTCTTCGCCTTCTATTTTAGCGGTATTCGCGTTGACTTTTCGCGCTTTGCCTTATATTTCGGCGGTATTTGGCTCTGCATTCCCTTAGGAACGACTTTTGAGTAGAAAACTTACGTTGTGCTCTCTTAGGAATGGCTTTTTTGTAGCTTCGTCGTGCTCTGCATCCCCTTAGGGGCGACTTTCGAGCTTCTCCCTGTTTTTTCCTTTTTCCCTGCACTCGATGGTGCATGCTCAGATTTTACATTTACATATTTTGGGGGATTTTGCTCTCGTAGAGCTGAATAAAAGAGGAAAAATTACAAACTATGGCCCCATTAAAAACCTTTCTCCCCCTTTGGAAAGGAAAAGGGTGCCATAGGAAAAATGAAAAAGATTACATCAAGTTACACATAATATCGCCGAAGCTCATCCGCATTCCAAGATCTAGGAATGTCGTTGTCGTCCATATCCTTCAATCTGTAAGAACCGAGTCTTGACGAAGATACCACCAGAAAGGGTCCTTCCCACTTTAGCTGTAACTTGCCTACTGTGTCTGGATTGGCCACTCTCCGAAGTACCAAATGCCCTGGCTTAATGTTTTTTAGCCGAACTTTTCTGTCATGCCATTTTATTGTTTCGGCTTGGTATTTATTGATATTCTCCACAGCCTGAAGTCTGGTCCCTTCTATAGCATCTTTTGCCACAGAATAATCAGCTTCGTCCTCTACCGAAGCTACTGTTCTAATTGACCCTGTCTTAGCTTCTTCTGGGGTTATAGCTTCGTCACCAAACAATAACTTGAATGGTGTAAAACCTATTGACCTTGATATTGTTGTGTTGTGGCTCCACACCACTTTAATCAACTCATCTGGCCACTTTCCTCTGGGCTGATTGAAGATTAACTTCATTATTCCCGTCATTATAATGCCATTTGCTCTTTCGACAAGTCCATTTGACTCTAGATGTCTGACTGATGCAAAATGAATCTTCGTGCCAATCTGATCACAAAATTCCTTGAAAGCTTCGGCATCAAACTGTGTTCCATTGTCTACAGTGATAGCCTTCGGCACGCCGAAGCGACAAACAATGTTTTGCCAGAAGAATTTCTGGACTGTGACCGAAGTTATTGTGGCCAAAGGCTTCGCCTCAATCCACTTGGAAAAATATTCTACCACCACAACATATTTTAAATTGCCTTGTGCTGGTGGAAGTGGGCCTAGCAAATCGAGGCCCCATCTTTGCAATGGCCAAGTGGGCTGTATTAACTGAGTGAGAGATGAATATTGCTTCTGGTCTCTTGCACATTTTTGACAGCCTTCACATTTTTGGACTAGCTCTGCTGCATCCGAAGCTGCTTTCGGCCAGTAAAATCCTTGTCGAAAAACTTTTCCCAGCAAGGGCCTAGACCCAATGTGAGATCCACACAGACCTACGTGTATCTCTTTCATTAATTCAATACATTCAGCTCTTGATAAACACTTGAGGAGTGGGGAACAAACTCCATGTTTATACAATTCCCCTTCTATTATCACATATGGTCTTGTCCTTGCCTCCATTCTCTTGTTATAAGCTTCGTCACTTCAAAGACAATTGCCTTGGAGGAAAGATATAATTTCAGTCCTCCAATCTTCACTGTGTACTGGACAAATAGCAAGTACTGCTCTCTCCATGAGTTCAACCGAAGGTACTTTTATTGTTTCAAAAAATACTTTCGAAGGTAAAGGGAGCCCCTGAGCCGCCGATTTGGCTAGCAAATCTGCATGCTCATTTTCACCTCTTGGAATATTCTTGACAGAAAAACCTTCGAAAGAAGCCTCCAACCTTCGAACTGTATCCAGATATTTTTCGAGCTCCGGATCTCTTGCCTTGCTACTTTTGTCCACATGGCCAGAAATAACTTGAGAGTCAGTCTTTAGGATGGCCCTTCTTATTCCCATTGCCCTTAACTTCCGAAGCCCCAACAGAAGTGCTTCGTACTCAGCGATATTATTTGTGCAACTGAAATCCAATTTGGTTGCATAACATGTTTTGACTTTTGAAGGTGCCACTAGGACCACAGCTGCTCCTGCACCGAAGGTTCCCCAAGAACCATCGCAGAACACTGTCCAAGCTTCGGTATCTTTGTTTATTTCTTCTTTGTGAGCCCCTGGCGTCCAATCAGCGATGAAGTCTGCTAACGCTTGGGATTGGATTGAAGATCTATGTACGTAGTCAATGGTGAATTCATTAAGCTTAGCGGCCCACTTTCCAATCCTTCCAGTAGCTTCTCTGTTCCTTATAATATCCTTCAGAGGCTGTGATGAAGGAACAATTATGTGGTATGCTTGAAAATAATGCCGAAGCTTTCTAGAGGCCATTAACACAACATACAACACCTTCTCCAATTCTGTATAGTTTTTCATTGATAAACTTAAAACTTCGGAGACGAAGTATACTAGGACTTGCTTTTTAGTTTGTCCTTCAAGCTTCTCTTGTACAAGTGCCGCACTCACTGTAGAGTGTGAAGCTGCTACATATAATAGCAATGGATCCCCTGGCACAGGTGGAGTTAATGTTGTTAGATCAATCAAGTATTGCTTCAGCTCTTCGAAGGCTTTCTGTTGAGCTGGGCCCCATTGAAAAACTTCAGCTGACTTTAGTACTTCAAAGAATGGTAAGTTTCTTTCTGCTGATCTAGATATAAATCGATTCAAAGATGCCAGTCTTCCTGTCAGCCGTTGGGCCCCCTTCTTTGTGCTTGGCGGCTCCATCCAAAGGATAGCTTCGATCTTGTTTGGGTTAGCTTCAATCCCCTTTGTTGAAACTAGACAGCCAATGAACTTGCCCTTCTTCACTCCAAAGACACATTTTTCTGGATTTAATTTCAGGCCAGCTTGCCTAAAATTAGCAAATGTTTCCTACAACTCAGTAATATGATTTTCTTGCTTCGTGCTTTTTACTATGATATCATCAACGTATGTTAGCACATTTATGCCTATCTGAGAGTGAAGGACCCTGGCTGTCATTCTGCTGAAGCTTCCTCCAACATTCTTGAGCCCCTTAGGCATCCGAAGATAACAATAGGTGCCACTAGGAGTTATGAAGCTAGTCTTTGGCTCGTCCTCCTTCTTCATCCATATCTAATGATATCCAGAGTAGCAATCCAGCAGACTCATAAGCTCTAAAGAAGCTACTGCATCTACAAGTGAGTCTATTCTTGGTAATGGAAACTTGTCCTTTGGACAGGCCTTGTTAAGATCTGTGAAGTCAATACACATTCTCCATTTGCCATTGGCCTTCTTCACCATAACAGTATTGACTAGCCACTCTGGATATTTTACCTCTCTGATGACACCAGCACTGAGAAGTCTTTTTACTTCATTTCGAGCACCTTCGGCTTTATCATCAGACATTTTCTGAAGCCTTTGCTTTCTAGGCCTGAAGGATGGATCGACATTGAGTGAATGTTCAATGACGTCCCTGTTGACACCACAGAGATCATTGGCTGACCATACAAAAACATCTTTGTTGTTGAATAAAAATCTTATCAAAGTTTTCTCCTGCTCTTCAGATAATTGAGACCCCAGCAATACCTTCTGCTCTGCTATGTCTTCACATAGAAGCATGGGCTTCGGCTGATCAGCCGAAGTAGCCTTCTCTCTTCTGTACTTGTACTGCTCACAAGCTTCAGCTCCATCTATATTGTGGATGGCTTTTGAGTCTGTCCAATTTCCCTCACCCTTTCTGGCAGCTTCCTGACTTCCATGAATAGCAATAGGCCCTTGTTTCGAAGGTATCTTCATGCATAGATATGCTGGATGAAGAATTGCTTCGAAAGCATTAAGTGTCCCACGACCAATGATTGCATTATAGGGGTATTCCATGTCAACAATATCAAACACAACCTGTTCAGTCCTTGTATTGTGGACAAATCCGAAGGTCACTGGCATTGTGATCTTGCCAAGTGCTACAATCTGCCTTCCTCCGAAGCCACAAAGAGGGTGTGTAACATCATGAATCTTGTCCTCTAGCTCTTGCATCTGTCTGAAGGCCTTGGCAAATATGATATCCACTGCACTGCTTGTATCAACTAGAACATTGTGGACCAGAAATCCCTTGATGACACAAGATATAACCATAGCATCATTATGAGGGTAATCCTTGAGCTGAAGGTCCTCCTGGGAGAAGGTGATTGGGATGTGGGACCATCTTGACTTGATGAAGGGTCCCTGCACCCCAACATGCTGCACCCTTCGCTGAGCCTCCTTCTTCTGTTTCTTGTTGGCCGGTTTTGAGCATGAACCGCCTATTATCGGGAGCACCAGCTTCGTAGTCGAAGCTATTTTAGCTTGATTGTTGAACAAAGCCATTAGCTCAATAGTGGAAGTGAGTTCACCGGAGGTGGGCGCCAATGTTGGGGACTTGTTCTCAAATGCTATGAATTAAGAACAAGGCAACACAAAATGTTAAATGTTAATACCCTTCGTCCTTCGAAGCATTATTTTCCTTAGGATATAACGATCTTCGGACGAAGGTTATGAAGGACATACCTTCATAAATTTGACATGTATAACCAAAGGATGAAGCTTATAAAACACAGGAAAATAATATAAATAATAATATAACAGCATAAACATTTATTATTGAACTAATATTGAATACATAAAAACAATATCAAATTACATTTGTACCTTGAGCTTGACAGAAGACCAAGGCAAGAATAAGATGCCGAAAAGCATGAACAGTACATGGTACTGTTCATCTATTTATAGGCACAGGACGCAGCCTGTGAGAAATTACATTCATACCCTTTACAAATGGTTACAATCATAACACAGGTTGTCATGGGCCAGTTGGTCATTTCATCTTTAAGTCGGTGCAGCGGGAGATACGCTATGAAACCCCCTGACTAGTAGCTTCGATATTGTGTTCTGGCCTTCCGAAGGTGTTTCTTCTCTCAAGACCTTCGACGATGAAGCAGCCCCCCAACAGTCTGCATTTCTTGAAACCCCGATAACAGGACAAAATTGCAATTGGTGCCGTAATGAACAATTCAAAAATGCAAGTTTCACCCTTGGAACCTAGATAAATTGCATATCTGGGTGTTGCTCTTCACGCTCATCATTAGGACTAACAGAGGGCCTGTGCTAAATTCCTCTTCGTCTTTCTTCCCAGCCTCATGTAAATAGTTAGAGAAGAGACTGAGTTAGCCATCTCTATGTATTGATAGAAGTCAGAAAAGCAACATGCATATTGTGCATTCAATGATTCTACCAAAAAGTGGATTTCTCTAACTTGTCATCATTTACATCTATGCTCATGAAGACAACGTTCTGAATTTTGGTCAGATACTCACACCCAGCTCTTGAAAAGCTAGTCAAAACAGCAATATGGAGTTTCCCATGCAAGCATGATATCAAACATCAAGAGCAAAGATTCTTAAGAGCTTTATGGAAGCAATACTCTAAAAGGTATCTTGCATATGTATTAGCCTCATAACAATTGTGTGGAAAATCAATATCAAAGCTTTGTTGTAAGTTCTCAATTGAAAGAGCAAGAAACCTGAAATTGTTAAAGTTAGGAAACAAAGCACTTTCACTTCATAAAAGAGGACCTTAGCAGGAACCAAGAAAAATCACATCAACAACTAAGTTATGATTAAATATGTACTTGATAGGATATAGGATCATGAGCCGATTTTAATATTAGTGCTAAATATGACATACTTCTTGGCATAGAATTATATTGGTTTATGTTTTAAAAATGAATTCAGATTAAGTTGATCTAATTGTACCCACTTTATGCACTTTGCCACCTCCGCTCACAACATGCCCAAACTTAATGAGAAGCTCCATGCTGAAATTTAATGTGAACTTGGCAAGTTTAAATGTGAAGGGCACATATATGGCAATAGGTAATTTCAGTCATATTGGATTTCTTTAAGGAATAATTGTTGACAAGTAAAACAATGGATTTTTGTAAGGAATAATTGTTGACGTGTAGAATATGTTGTTTTCTTCATTGCTTTCACTAATTGGTAGGAAAAATAAGCCTTGGCACATGACAAATATACCAATTAAATGCTCAGGCTAGCAAAATGTTGAGATTGATCTATATTTTCCAGCAATAGCTTAATGGGTTTCTCTGTACTTTAATTCTATACTTCTAGTACCAATCCAGTTTGGGGACAACAACAATCTGCTGCGTTGGGGCATAGTTCTAATGCTACGTGGTAAACACACCAATCACGATCACAAAAAAACATTCATGCTTATTCTTTGAATAATCAGTGGATAGCTCACATCTAACTTCTATAGCCAACCACTAGCAGAGTATATTCGCGTCAGATGAAGACACTACCTTGAGCAGCGGGAGATGATGAAGTTAGCGATGGAGGAAAGCTGCGGGATGCTCCCATCGTCACTGCCCTTGTCGTCGATGACCACGGTGGAAGAGGGTGAGGCGAGGAAGGCGGCTGCCACCGCCGCTCGGATCTGGGCAAGTCGGGCTAGGAAGGTGTGGATTAACTTGAGAATATTGAGCAACTCAAAAGAAAACATGTGAAGTACTTTTGATGAAATAAAACATGAAGACTACCTGAACCCCTGCCATCTAGCCCTCTTGTGTGTCCTTGTTTTCCTTGTAAAGGTGAAACCTGATAATATTGCTTACTATTACCAATCTGATCAAAGTCATTGATTGTGAGTTTTTTAGACCAAAACATTATTAAGCTCTCGGTCAATCATAGGAGTTTATCACGCTAAAGAAAGATAGAGTAAAATTCTAGCATAAAGAAATATTATAGGAATCCATAATCCTAATCCAAACTATATATTTACTATACCTAGAGGTTTATAATGTTGGTTTGGTCCGGCTTCTCTGCTAGAAAATGAATGAAAATTACCAACAGTGCACAAACAAAGTAGTTTATCCACATAAACGTATTCCATTTTATAACTAAAATACATCTATACATCATGCCGTTCCATCTGTCTAGGGAAACTAACCAAGAAGAACAGGCAAACCAACATAAATCTACTGAACCAACATAAATCTGACATCACCTTTGCGCCTCAGGATCATATCACATCCAATCAATGATTTTGCTCCTCTTTGGGTCTTCTTATACCTGTTATTCTCAAGATTCGCTTTTGAAAGGAAGGAATCCAGAACTACTGCTTCAGCAAGATTGTAAGGCGCCATCAAAACACTGGCACAATACCCACATGGGTGAGGGATAGATAGACATGGAAAAAAGAACATGATACCTAGCAGGAAACAGCTCATATGTTTGGGCTGACAGATGTAGATGTAGAGGCAAAGGCAGTGCTCTGCTCATCCCTGTGTGCTCGACTCTTATCGTTGTGCGCCACGAACATCCTCGTGAGTCCACGCATCATGGCCACCATCCTAGAGGCCCGTCACCAGGAGCTCCTAGACGCGTCGAGCAACGCACCGCCACTGAGCCAGTTTTTGTCCATGCCCACCCTCCCCGCCCCCTCGGCACGTTGGCGGCCATGAATCGATGGGAGAGGATTTGGAGGTCGACTTTGGGTAGGGGGGCCGCGGTTGAGATCGAGAGCTGGCGGAGAAGAAATGGGGGCAGTGGGGAGTTCAGGTAGGCGAAATCGGCGGTGTGCATGCGGGCATCTGGGTGGTGGGGTCAGGACCTCCTAGCAGGACAGATCGGTGGTGATATCGTGCGGGAGGGTATAGGGGGCGCGGAACTCTAGCCACGGCGTGCGGCAATCTCGGGGGCGGGCGTGGCGGGTAGGGGCGGTCGCGGAGGGGGTGATGAAGGGCGTGCTGGAACGTCGTCTGTCTCAGGGCTTCGGCATTGTGGGGGCGGGGGAATGGCCTCACTGCGTCATCTTCGTCGTGTTGTGCGCGGTGGGGTGGTGACAGCGGGGGGTTCGACGCGGTGACAGGGGATCACGGATGGGGATGGGGGCATGGCACTTTCACGCGCGCCGGGGCGATGATGGCGGGGGATCGGAGTGGTGATGGCTGAGGGATCGCGGATGGGGCGAGGGCAGGCGGGGGCATGGTAGTGTGGACGCTGACGTTACTAACTTAATAGAGTAGTATAGATATAATTCAAATGTTATCTTTTTCCGCTAGTATTTGAACAATTTTACTCAATTATATGCTCAACCAAAACTTGGTTTTGTTTGATATATATCACATACATGCTATAAAATCTTTGATATATAATATATTATGGTATTATATATATATCATATAGTTAGACTTTATATAGTTATTTTTATATGCTTTAACCGTCCTCTAAATTTTAGACCCGCCACTGATTGATTTCACTACAAAGTTGTTTTTATATGCTTTAACTAGTCTCCACTCATGCAACAAAGTGGCCACATCGAGGCTCACGCACGCCGGTAGCCAGGCTCGTTACATGCAGCGGCACTCACAACAAGTAGTTTCAGTTTGTTTTTCATTCTATCTTATAATTAAAAGATATAAGGCATGTTTGGTTCCCTAACTAACTTGCCATACTTTGTCTAACTTTTTTGCCTAAGGTTAGTTATTCAATTTGGACGACTAACCTTAGGCAAAATGTGGCACATTTAAGTACGAACTAAACATGCCTATAATCATCAAACCGATTTCATATTTATGTTCAAGATATTTTTCGAACAAAATGACACAACACATGTTGCATAATATTTGAAGATTTATTTATGACTCTTCTCTAGTACACATTCTCATGTATACAACCAAACACTGGTCATTGCAGTCAGGCCCAATTGAGCCAATTAACCAAACATTGGGCATTTACATGCGCTCAAGCAGGACAGCTGTAGCCTAGCTGACTAGTGCAAGCCAGGCTCGGCTCGCTAGGGAAGCGAACCAATCATACCTATAGCATCTACAGGTGCAGATCACACCTCATGTGATATCCTGGTCCAAGGTTTAATACGATTGATAGAATACTCATATCAATATGGTGCATCTTCTTTTTCGGAAGCTTACCCCCAGAGCAATATTCGGATGGGTGTGCGCACAAAAAATTCGTATTGGTCTGTGCGGATCGTCTATGATCATAGAGAGCTGCCACGTCGCTCTAGAAATTTGGGGCTAACCACCAGAGCAATATTGGGATGGGTGTGCGCATAAAAGGCTTGTATTAGTCTGTGGGAATGGTCTATGATCATAGAGAGTTGCCACGTTGTTGCAACGCTCTCTCAGCTACTGCCCTGTGGATCCCGACCCCGCCCGTGCAGCTACAACTCCGCACAAAATATAGTGCAAGACAAGCACTCGAATCCACTCCCCTTGCTCTAGAAATTTGGGCCTAACCACCGGACGACACATATCCTAATGTTTAGAAATAAATAATAATTATATTTGAATAAATATCTAAATACTCATTTATATAATATATAACAACCGTAGCAAAGCATGACCAACTGGCTAGTATATAGAGAAAAGAGGAACATTCTATATATTTAGAAGACAATTTAGAAGACGCCACTAGAGGGAAAAGGTGAGAGATTCTTCCCTAAATTTAGAGGATATGAGCATTTGCATGCTCTTGTGGGAGCTAGTCTCATACTAGATTTTTTAGATCTAGAGCATTCACTTGTCCTATACTAGCTTTCTTTTACCAAATTCTTGTTCCACTTATTAACTACGATGCAGGGCAGTGACCAAGTCTCTATGTCTGAGAAGTAACGACGATCTGAATCGATTAATACTCAGGTGGGGAACTACAACCACACGACATATGTAGCTCTTAACCCTTGCATATATCAACCCGCACCCGGATTTCTCAAGATCAAAACGAGTTCCCGCTACCCGAGAGTACAGTTACTCCACTGTCTAGCATCTTACCATGGATGGTACATGCTACTCTAGCCATCTCCCACACCTAGTGTGGGGGAGCTATTTTAGTATTGGTCCGACCGGGACAAGGCTTACCCATGACGAGACATGTGGCTAGTTAAAAGGTCCTCGATCATCAAGCCTACACCGGCTCGGTCCTTAAACGACTCAGACAGGGACACTACACCGAGACTCCTTTCTCATGCAAGTCAGTCGTTTGGTCTTCACTTCAAGTTATAACCCAAAGTTTGGTACCTGAGAGAGGTACTATTTTTGAATGATGAGCCCACCACGGACCTAATGGATTCATCATCATAAGTTTGTTTTTCAAAAAGCTCCCATACCTAGTGTAACACATCTTTTTAAAAAACAACTTTTAATCTTCTAGGCATGGCTAAGCATCTTTAATTGTTTTTATAAAATGGGGATCAAGGAACGTGTCGGCATTTTGAGACCGGGGGGTCCCTGAGCCGACGAGTGAAGTGTCGCCGCGTGCCCCAGCCCAGATGGGTCGACGCGAGGCCGAGCGCGAAGGGGGGAAAGCGAGGAGGCCGGAGATGGGCGAGAGAGAGGTGGGAATCCCGTGGCCTTCGTGTTCATCCCGCGCCCAGGTCGGGTGCGCTTGCAGTAGGGGGTTACAAGCGTCCACACGGGGGAAGGAGCGAGCGGCCTTACGCGAGCGCCCGTCTCGTCCTCGTCCCCGCGCGACCAACCTTCTCTAAGAGGGCCCTGGTCCTTCCTTTTATAGGCGCAAGGAGAGGATCCAGGTGTACAATGGGGGGTGTAGCAGAGTGCTACGTGTCTAGCGGAGGAGAGCTAGCGCCCTAAGTACACGCCATCGTGGCGGCCGAAGAGATTTTGGCGCCCGGTTTGCGTGATGTCGTGTCCGTCGGAGGAGCGCTGGAGCCTGGCGGAGGGACAGCTGTTGGGGCCGTCGAGTCCTTGCTGACGTCCTCTTGCTTCCGTAAGGGGGTCGAGAGCCACCATCGTCAGGGAGCGTGCGGGGCGCCATCATCGCCTATCTGGCGGAGCGAGCCAGATGGGACACCGGTCTTGCTCCCCGTAGCCTGAGTCAGCCTGGAGTAGGGTAATGATGGCGCCTTCTATTGACGTGGCCGGTCCGCGCCCTAGGTTGGGCGATGTGGAGGCTCCTCCGAGGTCGAGGTCGAGTCCGTCTTCTGTGGCCGAGGCCGAGTCCGAGCCCCTAGGTCGGGCGAGGCGGAGGCCGTTGGCTGAGGCCAGGGCGGAATTTGAGTCCTGGGGTCGGGTGAAGCGGAGTTCGTCGTCTTTTGGGGCTTTGCCCGAGTCCGAGCCCTGGGTCGGGCGGAGCGGAGTTCGCCGTCTTCCGGGGCTTTGCCCGAGTCCGAGCCCTAGGTCGGGCGGAGCAGAGTTTCCTATGGTGTGCGGCCGGGCCTGACTGCCTGTCAGCCTCACTCTGTCATGTGGCACCGCAGTCGGAGCGGCGCAGGCGGCGCTGTCTTTCTGTCAGACCGGTCAGTGGAGCGGTGAAGTGACGGCGGTCACTTCAGCTCTGTCAGCTGAGGGGCGCGCGTCAGGATAAAGGTGTCAGACCACCTTTGCATTAAATGCTCCTGCGATTTGGTCGGGGTTGCTTCTTGGCGAAGACAGGGCCTCGGGCGAGCCGGGAACGTGTTCGCCGCTGGAGGGGGGCCTCGGGCGAGGCGGAGATCCTCTGGGGTCGGCTGCCCTTGTCTGAGGCTAGGCTCGGGCGAGGCGTGATCGAGTCCCTCGAATGGACTGATCCCTGACTTGATCGCACCCATCAGGCCTTTGCAGCTTTGTGCTGATGGGGGTTACCAGCTGAGAATTAGGAGCCTTGAGGGTACCCCTAATTATGGTCCCCGACAGTAGCCCCCGATCCTCGAAGGGAGTGTTAGCACTCGCTTGGAGGCTCTCGTCGCACTTTTTTGCAAGGGGACCAGCCTTTCTCGGTTGCGTTTTGTTCCGGTGGGTGCGCGCGAGCGCACCCGCCGGGTGTAGCCCCCGAGGCCTCGGAGGAGTGGTTTGACTCCTCCGAGGTCTTAACGCCTCGCGCAATGCTTCGGCTGGTCTGGTCGTTCCCTCATGCGAGCTGGCCGTAGCCCGGGTGTTCGGTCGGGTCCCAAGTTCTCGGGCTGGTATGTTGACGCTGTCAACGGTTTGGCCGGAGCCGGGTTTGCAAGAGCAGCCCCCGAGCCTCTGCACAGGGCAAGAGGGCGATCAGGGACAGACTCGACTTTTTTTACATACGCCCCTACGTCGCCTTTCCGCAAGGAGGAGGGGGGAGAGCTCCATGTTGCCCTCGGTGGGCGCCGAACATGGTGTCTCTGGTGAGCTGCAGGCGGGTGATCCGAGCGGACGTTCGTGCCCCATTCGTTAGGGGTCGGCTAGGGGCCCAGAGGCGCGCCCAAAAGTACCTGCGGGTGATCTGCCGGACCCGGTCCCCTGGTGATGGGGTCCGAGGGCTCGATGCCTCCCTCCGATGGGATTCCGTTACAAGATCGTTCCCGCTGTTCTCGGAAATGTCCTAGGGTACCTTGGGAGCGCAGCCTGAGCCTTGGTTATGTATCGAACGTACCCATGGTCATCCCTCGCTCTGTGTCTGAGGCGGCTGTGAACCCTTCGGGGGCAGCCTTCGAACCCCTGATCAGTAGTGGGCGCGGAGCCCGAGTAGCCTGAGGCGGCCGTTGAACCCTTCCGAGGGGCCGGCCTTTGAACCTCTGACCAGTAGTGGGTGTGGAGCCCACGTGCTCTGAGGCGGCTGTTGAACCCTTCCGAGGGGATAGCCTTCGAACCTCTGATCAGTAGGGAGGCTCGGAGCCTGGTTCCTTCACAGGGAAGGATCCCTTTCAGGGTATCCCCCTTTCCCGGTCCCTGTTGCAAGAGAGAGAAAGAGGAAAAAAGGAAAAGGATACGAAATCGAATGACGCGGCGTACCTTTTTTGACGCGGTCATTATGGCGAAGGCGAAGCATCGCTCGCTTCTCCTGCCAGAGGCGCCGCCTGTCCCGCCGCGGAGTTAATGCGACGGGGTGAGTGGTTCGCAGGGTAGCCGTTGCGCGTGCGTGAGCCGTTCGAGGAACGGAACACGGGCGCGTTGTCTTCACGCCGTGAGAGAGGGTTCTCTCGCTGCCCCCGGACGGGACGTAAGCTTGGCTGACGACGTGACCGCTGCTCCTGCCCGCCTGCCACCGCCATTACTGCCGGCCCGTCTTCGGCCACATTGACCGTCGCGCCAGGCTGGAGCCGCTGGGTCGTGCGCTGGATCGCCTCGAGTCGCGGTATTGGTTCCGCAGTCGAGGAGGCGCGGTGGTGGCACAGGTGGCGGTGCAGTTGCAGGCACGAAGCATTCGGCGCGCCGGTTGCATGACGCGTGGGTCTGGGCCTCCATGCTGGGCGTGTTGGGAGTCGGAGAAGCGCGCCTACTTGGCGTGGTTGCATGCCACCTGCATGGCTGCCCGCCCTTTCGCCCGCTGGTCTGGGAAAAAGTGGAGAGCCGCTTGTAACCGCTGGGCGGTTGTGCGCACCACGCGCGGCGGTTTGGCTTCTTCTGCTCTGGGCCGGCTTGCATGACATGTGGGACCCAGCCCCCGCGCCATAGGGGGAGGACCTTGGAGCGTGTTGGAGAAGACTCAGCCCACGACGGCTGGGGACGCAAGTAGGGAGAGTCGCCTTTAAAGGGAGGGTGGGGCGCCAACTGTCGGCGTTTCGAGACCGGGGGGTCCCTGAGCCGACGAGTGAAGTGTCGCCGCGTGCCCCAGCCCAGATGGGTCGACGCGAGGCCGAGCGTGAAGGGGGGAAAGCGAGGAGGCCGGAGATGGGCGAGAGAGAGGTGGGAATCCCGCGGCCTTCGTGTTCGTCCCGCGCCCAGGTCGGGTGCGCTTGCAGTAGGGGGTTACAAGCGTCCACACGGGGGAAGGAGCGAGCGGCCTTATGCGAGCGCCCGTCTCGTCCTCGTCCCCGAGCGGCCAGCCCTCTCTAAGAGGGCCCTGGTCCTTCCTTTTATAGGCGCAAGGAGAGGATCCAGGTGTACAATGGGGGGTGTAGCAGAGTGCTACGTGTCTAGCGGAGGAGAGCTAGCGCCCTAAGTACACGCCATCGTGGCGGCCGGAGAGATTTTGGCGCCCGGTTTGTGTGATGTCGTGGCCGTCGGAGGAGTGCTGGAGCCTGGCAGAGGGACGGCTGTCGGGGCCATCGAGTCCTTGCTGACGTCCTCTTGCTTCCGTAAGGGGCCGGGAGCCGCCATCGTCAGGGAGCGTGCGGGGCGCCATCATCGCCTATCTGGCGGAGCGAGCCAGATGGGACGCCGGTCTTGTTCCCCGTAGCCCGAGTCAGCCTAGAGTAGGGTAATGATGGCGCCTTCTGTTGACGTGGCCGGTCCGCGCCCTAGGTTGGGCAATGTGGAGGCTCCTCCGAGGTCGAGGTCGAGTCCGTCTTCTGTGGCCGAGGCCGAGTCCGAGCCCCTAGGTCGGGCGAGGCGGAGGCCGTTGGCTGAGGCCAAGGCGGAATTTGAGTCCTGGGGTCGGGTGAAGCGGAGTTCGTCGTCTTCTGGGGCTGAGCCCAAGTCCGAGCCCTGGGTCGGGCGGAGCGGAGTTCGCCGTCTTCCGAGGCTTTGGCCGAGTCCGAGCCCTGGGTCGGGCGGAGCGGAGTTCGCCGTCTTCCGGGGCTTTGCCCGAGTCCGAGCCCTGGGTCGGGCAGAGCGGAGTTCGCCGTCTTCCGGGGCTTTGCCCGAGTCCGAGCCCTGGGTCAGGTGGAGCGGAGTTCGCCGTCTTCCGGGGCTTAGCCCGAGTCTGAACCCTGGGTCGGGCGGAGCGGAGTTCGCCGTCTTCCGGGGCTTAGCCCGAGTCCGAGCCCTGGGTCAGGCGGAGCGGAGTTTCCTATGGTGCGTGGCCGGGCCTGACTGCCTGTCAGCCTCACTTTGTCAAGTGGCACCGCAGTCGGAGCGGCGCAGGCGGCGCTGTCTTTCTGTCAGACCGGTCAGTGGAGCGGCGAAGTGACGGCGGTCACTTCAGCTCTGTCAGCTGAGGGGCGCGCGTCAGGATAAAGGTGTCAGGCCACCTTTGCATTAAATGCTCTTGCGATTTGGTCGGGGTTGCTTCTTGGCGAAGACAGGGCCTCGGGTGAGCCGGGAACGTGTTCGCCGCTGGAGGGGGGCCTCGGGCGAGGCGGAGATCCTCCGGGGTCGGCTGCCCTTGTCCGAGGCTAGGCTCGGGCGAGGCGTGATCAAGTCCCTCGAATGGACTGATCCCTGACTTGATCGCACCCATCAGGCCTTTGCAGCTTTGTGCTGATGGGGGTTACCAGCTGAGAATTAGGAGCCTTGAGGGTACCCCTAATTATGGTCCCCGACAGTAGCCCCCGAGCCTCGAAGGGAGTGTTAGCACTCGCTTGGAGGCTCTCGTCGCACTTTTTTGCAAGGGGCCCAGCCTTTCTCGGTTGCGTTTTGTTCCGGTGGGTGCGCGCGAGCGCACCCGCCGGGTGTAGCCCCCGAGGCCTCGGAGGAGTGGTTTGACTCCTCCGAGGTCTTAATGCCTCGCGCAATGCTTCGGCTGGTCTGGTCGTTCCCTCATGCGAGCTGGCCGTAGCCCGGGTGTACGGTCGGGTCCCAAGTTCTCGGGCTGGTATGTTGACGCTGTCAACGGTTTGGCCGGAGCCGGGTTTGCGAGAGCAGCCCCCGAGCCTCTACACAGGGCGAGAGGGCGATCAGGGACAGACTCGACTTTTTTACATACGCCCCTGCGTCGCCTTTCCACAAGGAGGAGGGGGGAGAGCGCCATGTTGCCCTCGGTGGGCGCCGAACATGGTGTCTCCGGTGAGCTGCAGGTGGGTGATCCGAGCGGACGTCCGTGCCCCATTCGTTAGGGGTCGGCTAGGGGCCCAGAGGCGCGCCCAAAAGTACCTGCGGGTGATCTGCCAGACCCGGTCCCCTGGTGACGGGGTCTGAGGGCTCGATGCCTCCCTCCGATGGGATTCCGTTACAAGATCGTTCCCGCTGGTCTCGAAAATGTCCTAGGGTACCTCGGGAGCGCAGCCCGAGCCTTGGTTATGTATCGAACGTACCCATGGTCATCCCTCGCTCTGTGTCTGAGGTGGCTGTGAACCCTTCGGGGGCCAGCCTTTGAACCCCTGATCAGTAGTGGGCGCGGAGCCCGAGTAGCCTGAGGCGGCCGTTGAACCCTTCCGAGGGGCTGGCCTTTGAACCTCTGACCAGTAGTGGGTGTGGAGCCCACGTGCTCTGAGGCGGCTGTTGAACCCTTCCGAGGGGACAGCCTTCGAACCTCTGATCAGTAGGGAGGCTCAGAGCCTGGTTCCTTCATAGGGAAGATCCCTTCCGGGGTATCCCCCTTTCCCGGTCCCTGTTGCAAGAGAGAGAAAGAGGAAAAAAGGAAAGGGATACGAATTTGAACGACGCGACGTACCTTTTTTGACGCGGTCATTATGGCGAAGGCGAAGCGTCGCTCGTTTCTCCTGCCAGAGGCGCCGCCTGTCCCGCCGCGGAGTTAATGCGACGGGGCGAGTGGTTCGCTGGGCAGCCGTTGCGCGTGCGCGAGCCGTTCGAGGAACGGAACACGGGCGCGTTGTCTTCACGCCGTGAGAGAGGGTTCTCTCGCTGCCCTCAGATGGGACGTAAGCTTGGCTGACGACGTGACCGCTTCTCCTGCCCGCCTGCCACCGCCATTACTGCCGGCCCGTCTTCGGCCGCATTGACCGTCGCGCCAGGCTGGAGCCGCTGGGTCGTGCGCTGGGTCGCCTCGAGTCGCGGTATTGGTTCCACAGTCGAGGAGGTGCGGTGGTGGCGCAGGTGCAGGCACAAAGCATTCGGCGCGCCGGTTGCATGACGCGTGGGTCTGGGCCTCCATGCTGGGCGTGTTGGGTGTCGGAGAAGCGCGCCCACTTGGCACGGTTGCATGCCGCCTGCATGGCTGCCCGCCCTTTCGCCCGCTGGTCTGGGCAAAAGTGGAGAGCCGCTTGTAACCGCTGGGCGGTTGCACGCACCACGCGCGGCGGTTTGGCTTCTTCTGCTCTGGGCCAGCTTGCATGACGTGTGGGACCCAGCCCCCGCGCCGTAGGGGGGGACCTTGGAGCGTGTTGGAGAAGACTCAGCCCACGACGGCTGGGGACGCAAGTAGGGAGAGTCGCCTTTAAAAGGAGGGTGATCCTCTTGGAAGGCGACCGTGTCTTCGCGCTCCCTTATGCATCGTGTCTTTCCATCTTCCAAGCCCCCGGATGGGGGATGTCCGCCGTCTTTCCGCTTCGTCGTTGGAGGAACGCAACTCTGCGGGAGTTGGTACCTTTCAGCCGTCGTTCGGCTTCAAGGATTTTCATCATGCAGCCCGGTCGCACCCCTCCACCGACGGTCACCCAAGATGGTGACCTCCAGTTCGATGGCGGGGGAGAGCGAACCGGGCCGCGGCCTCTGCCCCTCCCTCAGCCTCAAGGATTTTCATCACCAGGGCTGGGGAGGGGAGTGTGCCGAGTTGGGGTCGGCCCTTGAGTGTGCGGTGGCCCGCTCCTTCCCTCAGTGATCGGGGGGAAGGGCAGGAGCCGTCCATGGCGCTGGCAGCTGCACCGTGCCCGGCTCTCTGAGCCGAGTGGCTTCGGAGCCGCTCCTGGTGCCGCCTCTCGCCGCGGCAGCTGGAAGAGGTTCCGCCGCCGACGAGCTTGCCGGCGCCACCCGCGGACCGACCTCCAACTCCACGGCCTTCTGCCCGTCCTTGCCTCACGAGTTTGGGCACGGGCGGGGGCCTCCTGGCAGCAGCATCCGCCCTGAGGTCATCGCTGCTGCTGTTCGGCCCCCTGGAGCAGAAGTCTTCATCGTCGCCGCTGCTGGGGCGGGCGACGGCGAGTCGTTCGTCGGTCTTCTGTTGCTCCGCAGGCCCCTCCCCCATCGAGTGGGGTTGTTCGTACCTACGGAGGTGGAACCGGAGTTCCGTTTGTAATGGCACTTCGAATGCCAGCGTTTTTGTTCATTGTGGCTGTCGAGGCCTGAACATGTATGTAAATTCGGCACGGAGCCGTGTTTTTCCCCATTTTCGAGCACTAAGACTCGCCTGTTGGTTGTCTGAACCGCTTCACCAAGCGTGAGTCACCCCGTGTAAAGGTGATGAGTGAGGTATCCGTATCCCGGAGGCGTAGGAGTCCCTCGGCTCGGTCAGCCTTGTTGTCCGAGGCTTCCCTGGCTTAGTTAGAGGAAACCCTCGGCCGCTCTTCAATGAGCCGAGGCCAGGGGTAGCGGTGCCAGCGCAAACAGAGGCAGAGTTGGCTCGAAAAGAAGACCAGGTCAGCCGGAGCCTGGCTGGGTCGTCCGTTAGCGGGACCGACGCCGGATTGACCTGCCGAGGCCTCGGGCCGAGCTGATGTCCTTGGGGGACAGCTAGCCGAGGCCCCGGGGTGACCGGCTGAGCCGCCTGCTCGGGCCGGATTCTTGGAGAAGACCCTGGCGGCGATGGCCCGGGCTTGGTGATGACGTTGTCCTTCAGAGCGGAGACCCTTGGACCGCGTCGCCGTCCGAGGCTAGGTCGGACCTCGCTAGAGGTGTTGTCGACGCCGAGGGTGCTGCTGCTCCCTTTAGTCGTCAAGATCCGAGCCTGCAGGATCGGATTATCTTGTAGCGTGTGTTTTCTGCGGCCGTCGAGGCCGAAACACACCCTCGCCGTATTGTAAAGCCGCATCTCCTTTCCTCTTGTTTCGAGTATCTGGACTTTTTTGTCGGTAACAGAACTGTTTGTGCGAGCGAGAGTTGCTTCTCACGGAAGGTGATGAGTGAGGTATCCGTATCCCGGAGGCGTAGGAGTCCCTCGGCTCGGTCAGCCTTGGCTGCTTACGTGTACTCCATCGTTTTCAGGATCCACTTTCGAAGTAGTCGAAAAGCACGAAAGACATTCCGGCGGAAAAGATCTTTTTTCGAGGAAAATTTCGACGCAGAGGGGGTTCCCCCCTTTTAGCCCCCGAGGGAGGGTCGGGCTTTGCCGAGGCAAGGCTGACCCTTCCTTGATGACTAAATTTTGCGTGAGAGCGAGGTATATGAACAACTTGAAAACATCTTAAGGGTAGAAGCGACGTAGCTATTGGATGTTCCAAGCGTTGCTGTAGACCTCGCCTTGACTGTTGGCCAGCTTGTATGTTCCGGGCTTCAGAACTTTGGCGATGACAAGCGGCCCTTCCTAGGGGAGCGCGTAGCCCCCGGGTGTCTCCGACAAGGGCCCGGGGTGTGGTGGTGGAGCTCCTTCCCGTCCCTCAGCAAGACAAACGACTTGGCGCGCCGCGCCAACCGCCGAGCTCTGGCTCGGTCGAGGGGTAGCTCTCCTCGGTGGAGATATTGCAGGTACGGGGTCTTCCAGCTTTGATTAGGCGTGACCCCGCTTCGCTCCTCCTCGACGCGCAACGTCTCGCCCTCGGGGGCCGAGGGTGCCTCGGGCCGAGCTGAGGGTGCCTCGGACTGGGCTGAGGGTGCCTCGGGCTCGGGCGTGTCGTCGATTTTGATGGAGGGTTGATGCAGGTCTCGGGGCAGGCTTCCGGGGGAAACGTTATTCGCCCCGAGGCGGTACAGAGGCAGGCCCCCTTTGCCGAGGTGCGGGATGAAAAGGCTGAGGGCCGCAAGACATCCCATGACTCTCCGTACGCCTTTCAAGTCCGCGATGGGCCCCATGTTGGTGATGGCTGCGATCTTCTCCGGGTTGGCTTCGATGCCCCGCTCGGAGATGATGAACCCCAGGAGCATGCCTCGGGGCACCCCGAAGACACACTTTTCGGGATTGAGCTTGACACCTTTCGCCTTGATACATCGGAATGTCACTTCAAAGTCAGAAAGGAGGTCGGAGGCTTTCCTCGTCTTGACTACGATGTCATCGACGTAGGCCTCGACCGTTCGGCCGATGTGTTCGCCGAACACATGGTTCATGCACCGCTGGTACGTTGCACCCACATTCCTCAAACCAAACGGCATGGTAACATAGCAGTACATGCTGAAGGGTGTGATGAAAGAAGTCGCAAGATGGTCGGACTCTTTCATCCTGATTTGGTGATACCCTGAGTAGGCATCGAGGAAAGACACGGTTTCGCACCCAGCAGTGGAATCCACGATCTGATCGATGCGAGGCAGAGGGTAGGGAACCTTCGGACATGCTTTGTTCAGACCAGTGTGGTCTACACACATCCGCCATTTCCCCCCTTTCTTTCTCACAAGCACAATGTTGGCAAGCCATTCGGGATGGAATACCTCTTTGATGAACCCTGCCACCATTAGCTTGTGGATCTCCTCGCCTATGGCTCTGCGCTTCTCCTCGTCGAATCGGCGCAGAGGCTGCTTGACGGGTCGGGCTCCGGCTTGGATGTCCAGCGAGTGCTCGGCGACATCCCTCGGTATGCCGGGCATGTCCGAGAGACTCCACACGAAGACGTCGGCGTTCGCGCGGAGAAAGTCGACGAGCACCGCTTCCTATTTGGGATCAAGCCCGGAGCCGATCCGGACGTGCTTGGAGGCGTCGCTGCTGGGGTCGAGGGGGACGGACTTAACCGTCTCCGCTGGCTCGAAGTTGCCGGCATGACGCTTCACGTCTGGCACCTCCTTGGAGTGGCTCTCTAGGTCGGCGATGAGGGCCTCGGACTTGGCGAGGGCCTCGGTGTACTCCACGCACTCCACGTCGCATTCGAACGCATGTTTGTACGTGGGGCCGACGGTGATGACCCCGTTGGGGCCCGACATCTTGAGCTTGAGGTAGGTGTAGTTGGGGACGGCCATGAACTTCGCGCAGCAGGGCCTCCCCAATACCGCGTGGTAGGTTCCTCGGAACCCGACCACCTCGAACGTCAGGGTCTCCCTTCGGAAGTTGGAGGGTGTTCCGAAGCAGACGGGAAGATCGAGTTGTCCGAGGGGCTGGACGCGCTTCCCCGGGATGATCCCATGGAAAGGCGCAGCGCCCGCCCGGACCGAGGACAGATTGATACGCAGAAGCCCGAGGGTCTCGGCGTAGATGATGTTGAGGCTGCTGCCTTTGTCCATGAGGACCTTGGTGAGCCTGACGTCGCCGATGACGGGGTCGACGACGAGCGGATATTTCCCCGGGCTCGGCACATGGTCGGGGTGGTCGACCTGGTCGAAGGTGATGGGCTCGTCGGACCAGTCTAGGTAGACTGGCGCCGCCACCATCACCGAACAGACCTCCCGGCGCTCTTGCTTGCGGTGCCGAGCCGAGGCGTTCGCCGCTTGCCCGCCGTAGATCATGAAGCAGTCGCGGACCTCGGGGAACTCTTCTGCCTGGTGATCTTCCTTCTTGTCGTTGTCGCGGGCCCTGCCACCCTCCGCGGGTGGCCCGGCCCTGTGAAAGTGGCGCCGAAGCATGACACACTCCTCAAGGGTGTGCTTGACGGGCCCCTGGTGATAGGGGCACGGCTCCTTGAGCATCTTGTCGAAGAGGTTGGGACCTCCTTGGGGTTTCCGAGGGTTCTTGTACTCGGCGGCGGCGACAAGGTCCGCATCGGCGGCGTCGCGTTTCGCTTGCGACTTCTTCTTGCCCTTCTTCTTGGCGCCGCGCTGAGCTAACGCCTCGGGGGCATCCTCCGATGGGCGGCCCTGGGGCTGCTTGTCCTTCCGGAAGATAGCCTCGACCGCCTCCTGGCCAGAGGCGAACTTGGTGGCGATGTCCATCAGCTCGCTCGCCCTGGTGGGGGTCTTGCGGCCCAGCTTGCTCACCAGGTCGCGAGAGGTGGTGCCGGCGAGGAACGCGCCGATGACGTCCGAGTCGGTGATGTTGGGCAACTCGGTGCGCTGCTTTGAGAATCGCCGGATGTAGTCCCGGAGAGACTCTCCCAGCTGCTGTCGGCAGCTTCGGAGGTCCCAGGAATTCCCGGGGCGCACGTACGTGCCCTGGAAATTGCTGGCGAAAGCTTGGACTAGGTCGTCCCAGTTGGAGATCTGCCCCGGAGGCAGGTGCTCCAACCAGGCGCGAGCGGTGTCGGAGAGGAACAGGGGGAGGTTGCGGATGATGAGGTTGTCATCGTCCGTTCCACCCAGTTGGCAGGCCAGACGGTAGTCCGCGAGCCACAGTTCCGGTCTCGTCTCCCCCGAGTACTTTGTGATAGTAGTCGGGGGTCGGAACCGGGTCGGGAACGGCGCCCATCGTATGGCCCAGCTGAAGGCCTGCGGACTGGGTGGTTCGGGCGAGGGACTCCGATCCTCCCCGCTGTCGTAGCGTCCCCCGCGCCTAGGGTGGTAGCCTCGGCGCACCCTCTCGTCGAGGTGGGCCCGACGATCGCGGTGATGGTGCTCGTTGCCGAGGCGACCCGGGGCCGCAGGTGCTGTGTTGCGCGTGCGCCCGGTGCAGACCGAGGCTTCCCGCATGAATCGGGAAGTTGCGGCATGATGTTTCGAGGGGTACCCCTGCCTTCGGGAGGCGGAGCTCTCGGCCCGCCGGACCGTGGCGCCTTCCAGGAGATCTTTGAGCTCTCCCTGGATTCGCCGCCCCTCGGTGGTTGATGGCTCCGGCATCGCACGGAGGAGCATTGCTGCTGCAGCCAGGTTCTAGCTGACCCCACTGGATGCAGGTGGCGGCCTGACCCTGACATCGTCGGCGATGCGGTGCTGGAAGCCCTGGGGTAGATGACGCATTTCTCCGGCCGGAGGTTGGCCCGCCCATGCCTGCCCGACGTCCCGGCGGATTGGCTCAAGCGCTCCTGCTCCCTCGTCGAGCCTGGCCTGCACCCCGCGAATTTGCTCGAGTTGTGGGTCGTGACCCCCCGCCGGAACGGGGACCACAGCTAGCTCCCGCGGGATGTCAACGCGAGGCACCGGCCTAGGGAGATCACCGTCCTCCGGCATGCCGAGATGGTTGCCTTCGGAGGGACCCCCTAGATCGACGTGGAAACATTCACGGCTCGGGCCGTAGCCCTCGTCGCCGAGGCTACGGCTACCGTCGGAACAGTCGGAAAGGCAGTAGTCGCATGCGGTCATGAGGTCCCGCATGACACCGGGGTTGCCAAGTCTGGAGAAATCCCAATGGAAGCTGGGCTCGTCGTCTTCCTCGGACCCGGAGGGCCCGTAGGTCGAGACGTCCGTCAGCCAGTCCCAAGGTGACCGCATACGAAACCCCAGAGGGTTCGGATTCGCCTCTACGAGGGCGTCCGCCAAAGCGGAGCCGCTAAGCGGGTCGAGGCTAAATCTGAAAGGCGTGGGATGGGAATCGGTCGGTACCTCTTGGTCGACGGGCGGTGATGAGGTCACGTCGGGGGCTGACTGCACCGTCGTCTCAGGTATGAGGGCGACACCCAACAAGCCTTTCGCGAGCGTGCTGGCGTCGTCCGTTTGCTCGGGATTGACGTGTCGTGGGGAGACAGCGCCCATCTTCGTCTCAAACGCGAGGCCGATGCCCGGCGCGCCCCCCGTTGGAGTGCTGGCGTTGTCGACTCGCTCGACGGCCGATGAGGCGCCGCCTCCTGCTTGGCCTTGGTTGCCCCGCCTCCTCCTCCTCCATCGACGGGGAAGAGGACGAGGCGAGCTCGAAGGTTGTTCTTCCACCACGCGGGGAAGACGTTGTTGATCCCACCGTCGGCGGGCGGACTGTCGGCCGCCACTGTTGCTGTCGCCCGGCGGTGGAAAGAGTATCATGTCGTAGCTGCCGTCGAGGGACATGAACTCAAGGCTCCCGAAACGGAGCACCGTCCCGGGCCGGAGAGGTTGCTGGAGACTACCCATCTGGAGCTTGACGGGAAGCTGTTCGTCAACATGCAGCAGGCCCCTACCTGGCGCGCCAACTATCGGCGTTTCGAGACCGGGGGGTCCCTGAGCCGACGAGTGAAGTGTCGCCGTGTGCCCCAGCCCAGATGGGTCGACGCGAGGCCGAGCGCGAAGGGGGGAAAGTGAGGAGGCCGGAGATGGGCGAGAGAGAGGTGGGAATCCCGCGGCCTTCGTGTTCGTCCTGCGCCCAGGTCGGGTGCGCTTGCAGTAGGGGGTTACAAGCGTCCACACGGGGGAAGGAGCGAGCGGCCTTATGCGAGCGCCCGTCTCGTCCTCGTCCCCGAGCGGCCAACCCTCTCTAAGAGGGCCCTGGTCCTTCCTTTTATAGGCGCAAGGAGAGGATCCAGGTGTACAATGGGGGGTGTAGCAGAGTGCTACGTGTCTAGCGGAGGAGAGCTAGCGCCCTAAGTACACGCCATCGTGGCGGCCGGAGAGATTTTGGCGCCCGGTTTGTGTGATGTCGTGGCCGTCGGAGGAGTGCTGGAGCCTGGCGGAGGGACAGCTGTCGGGGCCGTCGAGTCCTTGCTGACGTCCTCTTGCTTCCGTAAGGGGGCCGGGAGCCGCCATCGTCAGGGAGTGTGCGGGGCGCCATCATCGCCTATCTGGCGGAGCGAGCCAGATGGGACGCCGGTCTTGTTCCCCGTAGCCTGAGTCAGCTTGGAGTAGGGTAATGTGTTAGAAATATGCCCTAGAGATAATCATAGAGATGAGCATATTTCTTTGTATCCATGATATATATATTGCTTAATTGAATATCCATGGAAGGCACCTTGTATTGATTAGCAATTATGTGAATTGTTTGTGAGATTCTTTACTTATATGGTTATTCTAAATGATGTCCCTAGTCAGAGTCGATGACTAGCACATGTATTAGTTGATGACTACATTTCACAAGTCATGAACATGGAGATGTTAAATTAATAATGTGGGCGCATGTATGACATGAGGCTGGACCGATCCAACGTGAGATATTGTAATATAGTTCTCTTCTTGCAACATGAATACTGTATCCTTAGACCTGAGATTGTCGCATGTTCTCAAGATGTGAATTGACTTACTTAGGGACTATCAAACGCTATCCCGTAACTGGGTAGTTATAAAGGTAGTTTTGGGTTTGTCAGGAAGCATGCTATGAGGCATGGTCAGTCAAGATGGAATTTGTCCCTCTCTTTGTGAGAGAGATATCTCTGGGCCCCTCGAGTGATTGGATCAAGAAATGCATGGCCGTGCTAGGGTTAAGAGTTAACCATTGAAAGGATTCCAATTCACAGTATCGAGAAAGAGAGGTCAGCTTAGAGCCAGACCAAATATCGTGAGACAAAGGGAACAGCATGTACTTAATGTCGCAATGGTTCGTCTGATATGATCTTTACGTACACATAGGAGTTGACATGTCTTGCTATAGGCCGCTGTCAATTATTGGGCCAAGTAAGAGTACTCGGGCTATGTCTATTTGTACGTGAACCTATAGGGTCACACACTTAAGGGGAAGGAAGCCTAATTCAGATTAGATCCGAAATTAGACTGGGCTTTTGGGTTAATGATGGGCCTCGGCGTCAGAAGCCCACCATAACGCCTATATAATGAGGGGCGGGGGCGCGGTTAAGAGATAACCTAATTCGCCACCTGCAAACCAGCAGCCGCCGCTCGCCTCTCGCCCTCGCCAAGCCGCCGTCGCGAACCTAGCAGTTTGGTACGCGGCGCCTCCTCCCTGTACGTGTGGATACCTCGGAGGTGCTGCATCTGGAGCACTTGGACGAACCGTGCGAGGACGTGAAGGACACCGGCGACTGCACGACACTGCTCGACGCGTTTGTCTACATCGAGACGTCTTCCGCTGCTCTGCGCGTCTAGTGGTAATTCCATGACCTATAACCGCAGTAGTTCTTGGTATTATGGGGTTGAAAATTTTGTTTTGCGCTAGCGTAGCCTCCCCGTAATCCTACAGTGGTATCAAAGCCTGGTTCTGCGTAGTTTTAGGTCTGGATCTAGGTTCATGAGATGGATCTACTTGATGCACGGTTTGATTAGATCAATTGGTAATAAAGGGTTGAAGTAGATTACATCGGATATGACTGGAGAGATCAGTTCATCCTTCTCCGTTGTATGCGCGACTTGCCCCTACCGGGTGGAATCACCATCGGGGCTAACTGCGTACACAACTAGCAGATTGACGTAACAGATCAACGTCATGAGTGTAATCTTCTTCGGGTCGAAAGTCTCGGATTTGGGTTGATTTGATCAACCGCATGAGATTTCCAGTGGAATTTCCATACATACGATGCATGGGACCGCCGTGGCTATCTGCTGAAGTGGCGAACGTATAGAAACGTGTTTGTCTAACCTGTTTTTGCAGGACATCTTGTGATCGGTATGGCTATTGTGTATATGATGCATGTTAATAAATTATTCATGACCTGCGTGTCGTGACCAGGGCAATACGGCTGGAGCCACATGTATTGTCCAAATTTAATGTAATGACCTGCGTGTCAACATGTGATGATCCAAAGCGTATATGTAATTTATTTACCAGCATACGTTAGATAGGTCTTGAAGGACTCATCACCTGGAGGATGGCATACCTATATCATGGAGATGGAGATCATCGTGATGGACAGATTATTGGAGATGGGGATCACCATGTGACAGCAAGCCATACTGAATCACAACTGTTGTGTGAATGCCTGTAACACCCACTTTGTAATTGCTAGATAAAATACCAATAGAGAAAACAATTTCTCTCTTTATGTGAGTTTGATGCATCATCATATGAGAACACCATGTCCAAAAACAATTAACAAAGAGACATACTACTAAATCATTGCATCATGCTGGATATTTTATTTGTGTGTGTATTTGGTGACAACATAGAAATGAAATGACAATGAGAAAAGGATTTGAGAAAAAAGGAGAAAGAAAGAAAGAAATAATATAAAATATAAAACAAAATTTATAAATACACCAACTCAACTATACTGGTATGATTGAAATTTATCTGTAATTTGAGTACAAGTTCAAAGTCATACTTGGAATTCAAATTGGGAATTGAAAAATAAAAAAAAAGAAAACAGAAAAATAGAAAATATAAAAAGAAAAGGGATACTATACCTAACTGGGCCGCAGAACACCATTTCGGCCCACAACCGTGTTTCCTCTGCGCGGCCCAACATTCCCCCTCACACCGTG
Source organism: Zea luxurians (assembly GCA_029449295.1). Lineage (NCBI taxonomy): Eukaryota > Viridiplantae > Streptophyta > Magnoliopsida > Poales > Poaceae > Zea > Zea luxurians. The sequence continues at coordinate 6,331,275 of JAOPSE010000100.1, forward strand.
TGCCGACAAGTGGGGCCGCGATGTCAGTGCCCCACTCATCGCGCGCTCGCGCTTCCTCTGGCGCCAACGCATTGGGCCCAGTCGTCAGCCGCCCTCGCGCGCGCGTCCGCAACCGTGTCGCTGCGCCGCGGGCCCCGCTGTCCAGTCCCACGCCCGCTCGCTCCTCTTCCCTTTCCGCTGCCGTGTGGGGCCCCCTCGCTGACAGGGTCTTCCTCTCCGTGTGGCGCGCGAATCGGGCGAGCTCGGCGTGGCGGAAATCACGGATTCCGTTGATTGACCAACCGACTGTGCATAAAAGTGTGTCGCGCCTCGCCCCTCCTATCCCTTAACCCAACTCGCGTTCACCGGAGGGATCGATTGAGAGAGCAAGTGGAGGTTGCCGGAACCCGTGGTGGCCGTGCGGGTGGATTGGCGGCGCGCCATCGTCGTTCGTGCTCGACGCCAAATTGAGGCCTCGGGTGCGGGCAGAAGGCTTCGCCCGAGCCCCGGGACCGCTTGAGTGGCGATCGTGAGCTCGGAAGGTGACCGTGGGGCGCTCAATTCCTCGCCACCGTCGCAAGGCCGCGGGTCGTCGCGGACAGACCAGGTGAAGGCCGGAATCCCTTTGAAAGCGCACCTCCCATGTTTGTTACATTCTCAATTTCGTTTTGCACTCGAGATACGGGGGAAATTGGGTACCGTGGTGCGCAATCGGCGTTCCGTCCATGGCGCTCCGCCGTGCGGGCGCTTCGCCGCCGTTGGAGTCCGCGTGAGAGAGACGATACCCGAGCACCGTCCGATCCTCAGCGGGCGGCTCATATTAGAAAACGCGTAACGTTTCGGTCGGGTTCGCGATGGCCGTCGATATCCGATCGGACGGATCGGGTAGCCCTGAGTAAAAATTAAATATGCGCCGTTGGATCTAGATCCAACAGCTCTCGGTCCGTAACGATTCGTTAAGATATACATCTGATCACCGCCGTCGGTTCTCGATCGGACGGCCCTGTGATCACGATACCCCTTCGCCGTTTGATTTTGTAAAAGAACCCCTCGGGTTTCACTAAATCAACCCGCCGTCCATATGTTACTGTGCGCTGTGTCTCGGGCAACTTGCTCCGAGCCCCCTGGGTTTTCCAGGAATTGACGCCCGGTCCAGTCAACACGAAAACCAGAGAAAATGTTTATTAAATAGATTTTTAATAGGAAAATAATTGCTAGAACTTCAATAATTCATAGAAAATTCATACTAACTCCAAATTCCTCCATTCCAGTTCCAAAAATTTTGTAATTTTATTCTCTAGCACTTAGTGTCTCTGTTTTGGCATAAAAACAGTAAGGAAATTTATTTATCATTTAATCCTATTTAAAGCACATAAAAACCTTTGAAAATGCATAACTTAAAATCTATAACTCAGAAAATTATGATTCCAGTTCCTAAGTTTTTATTTTAATAGGTAGAATATCTCTGTGCATTTTGTATATATGTTTGGTGTAATGTTAATTTTCCCTATATCCTGTGCTTGTTTGTATTGTGGCGAGTAGAAGAGCCCGTTGCTGAGGAGCCTGGTGAGCAGCAGGTTGAAGTAGCTGAGCAGGAGCTCATTGCAGGCAAGTTGTGCCCTTGACCACTTTTTACCCAATAATGTTCTTTAAATATCACTTATCCATGCATAGGTTAATTTTGATGGGACCCAATAGGTCACCCTAGATTGTTTATCTCATTACCTTGTTTACCCCTGAATCACTTGGGTAGTTTGCTATTGCTTTATATGGTTTTGGGATAATCATTTATTACCTCTATGTTCCAATTCTTGTTGTTATTCTGTTTATGTTCATGTTGTTATCATTAATGTTAATTGGAACATAGAGCTTAACTTGAGAACCACGTGCCACCACAAGGGAGGAATGGGACCCCTTGGCTGACTAATTAGGAAAGCTAGTGGAAGACTACCTTACCCGAAAGGGGCAAGGGCAGTAGGGGAGAGGTCAGTGCGGGGAGGTCCCTGGTTGGTTTTGCTGGGATGGCAGTCAGCCAGGAACCCTTTACTGGATCTTCCCATAAACTGTAGCGGGTTTTCGGAAGCTAGTGGAACTTTGTAAAGGCCTCGTAGTGTTGCCCTGCCGTGCTTCCTAGGTAGAGGTATATGGGATTCATGACCCCTTGGCAGATGGGTAACATGACTTGTGGGTAAAGGGTACAACCTCTGCAGAGTGTAAAACTGGTATACTAGCCGAGCTCACGGTCACGAGCAGCTCAGGACTCTCTGATGTTTAAATTATGGAACTTAAATTCAATTTTGTCATATGCATTGCATGGGTTTGTTATTAATTTTGTTCTATTATTTTACTTATGGTTTGGTATTTACTTACACTTAGTAATTGCTAATAAAAGTTTGACCAACTACTTAAAAGCAATGCTCAGCTTTAACCCCTATCATTGATTAGCCTTACACATCACATGAACTCACACCTTTGTGAGTTTATGTTCACTGGTTCCCCACAACTTGTTGAGCTATGATCATGTGTGAGCTCACCCTTGCTGTCTCACACCCCCCCACAGGAGATGATCAGGTGGTTCAGGAGGAGCTGCCTAACACTGAGGAGTTCGATCTGATCTAGGTGGCGTTTCCCAGTCGACATTGGCGCCGACGATCCTTAGTTTGTTTTATCTTTATTACTTTATTTTGTAATAAGTCTTCCGCTATGTAATAAATACTCTGATGATTTATGACATTTATCTCTATACACTCTGTTATTATATATGTTGTCTTCTTGGCGCATGTATGAGATGCACTTGGCTTTGTTCCTTAAAGCCGGGTGTTACAGAAGTGGTATCAGAGGAATGTTGACTGTAGGACGAGACCTAGATAGAAATGGACAACCCTTACCTACTTATCTCATTCTGATTCATTCTACACTCACCTTACTCTGATTCTTTCTACACTCATCTTGATCTTGTCTCACCTTCTACTGCTCTACTCTGATCATTCTCACCTTTTCTACTCTAAGACAAGATGGATTTCACACCTTGGAATCCTATGACTATGACATTTTTAAGAGATAGGAAGCCTAAGACAAAATTAAAACTATTTTCTCTATTTAAAAATGTTGTTTGATTGTGCTGATGCTAAATGCCTGATTTGCTTCTTTGATTGATTGAACTATGGACATCTCAGTATGTACCACCATAAGGTATTGAATTAGCTAGGATATGTAAAATATTAATCTGCTTAGCTAAAAAGTCCCCCAAAGTAACCTGATTTGTAAATACCTGCCTTGTCTATTATCTTCTTACCATATGTATCTAACTCAGATGGTCAATACCAGGCGGGGTGGTGGAATTGACTTGCCTCCTAACCAACACACTCGAAGACAACCTCAGCCACAACCTGCTGGGATGAATCCTCCCAACCCTCCACCAGGCGGAGTTGACCCACTGGTTGCTGCTCAGATGGCGGTGATGCAGCAAATGGCAGATACTATGGCGGATATGCGTGCTCAGATGCAGCAGGAACGCCAGGAGATGCGTCAGGAAAGAGAGGATATACGCCAGGAGTTGCGCCAGGAGCGAGATGAGATACGCCAGGAAAGGAGGGCGCAACAACAGCAGCTGCAACAGCAAATGCAACAACAGCAACAGCAGCAGCAAGTACCACTGCCTCCACCACCACCACCAGTTCCACCTCGTGATAAGCACCGGGAGTTTATGAGTCATAAGCCACCGACCTTCGCCAGTTCGCCAGATCCACTTGATGCAGATGATTGGCTGAAAGCGATTGAGAAGATGCTCAACATTGCACAATGCACTGACCGGGAGAAGGTTTTATATGCTTCTGGACGTCTGATTGGTCCCGCTGCTGACTGGTGGGATTCTTATACTGCTGCCCATGATGCTGCAGATGCTATTACCTGGGCAGAGTTCAGTACGCAGTTCAGGAACTACCATATTCCAGCTGGGATGATAAAGATCAAGAAGAAGGAATTTCTGTCGCTGAAGCAAGGAAGTATGTCAGTCAGCGAGTACCGCGACAAGTTTATCCAGTTATCCAGATATGCCCCTGAAGAAGTTGCTGAAGACGAGAGGAAGCAGGAGCATTTCATTGAAGGACTTAATGGACCACTGCAGTATGCTCTTGTGGCACACACATTTCCATCATTTCAGAGGCTGCTTGATAAGGCACTGGCTATTGAACACAAGCGTGTTCAACTGGGAGATTTGAAGAGGAAGGCCATATCCCAAGGACAAGGAAGCAGCAGTGTTCGTCCTCGCTACAGTTCACCCCAGAGTACACCGACTCGACCCGGAGGACCACGCCCAGTTCCGCAATCACCACTGAGGACTCCACCTCCTCGACAGGCTACCCCTACTGGCACCCCGACGAAGTTTGCAGGACAGAGTCCGGGCACTCAATGTTTCAAGTGTGGGAAGATTGGTCATTATGCAAATGTCTGCCCACAGAGGATTGCTACTACTCCAGTTCAGAACAGGCAGCAAACTCCAGGAACTGGCAAGGGATATTCTATTGCCAAGGTTAATCAAGTCAGCGTTGATGCTACTCCGGATGGAGGGGACCTCGTAATTGGTATGTTTTATGTTAATGCAATTCCTGCCACCATATTATTTGATTCTGGTGCTACACATTCATTCATGTCTGCTAGATATGCCAACACAAATGAAATACCACTGCTAAATATGAGAAAACCCCTGATAGTAATTACACCTAAAGGGCCTGTTGAGGCGAATCAAATGACACGTAGATTGACATTAACCATTATGGGTAGAGAATTTGGAGCTACTGCTATAATATTGGAGTCAAGCAGTATAGATTTGATCCTTGGTATGTCATGGCTAAGAAAGGCAAAGGCCGTTATAGCATGTGGTAGAGGTACCGTAGAACTCACTACTACTAAAGGAGAAAGGTTTCAAGTTAACATTGCAGTAACCTCCTCATCTATGCGTGCAATGTTCTTCATGCCTGAGGAGTTTGTTGGTGACAATATCCGGGTGGTTAGAGATTTTCCGGATGTCTTCCCAGAGGAGTTACCAGGGATGCCACCTGATAGAGAAGTTGAGTTTGTTATTGACCTCTTACCTGGAACCGCCCCTATTTCTAAACGGCCATATAGAATGTCCGTAGAAGAGTTGAAGGAGCTCAAGAAGCAGTTAACTGAGTTACAAGAGGCTGGGTACATTCGTCCGAGTTCCTCACCTTGGGGAGCACCGGTCTTGTTTGTACAGAAGAAGGATGGATCGCAACGGATGTGTGTGGACTATAGATCTCTTAATGATGTTACAGTGAAGAACAAGTATCCGTTGCCCCGTATTGAAGATTTGTTTGATCAAATGAGAGGTGCTAGAGTATTTTCGAAGATTGATCTCCGATCCGGTTATCATCAGATGAGGATTAGACCATCGGATATTCCCAAGACGGCTTTCTCGACTAGATATGGATTATATGAGTTCACAGTTATGTCGTTTGGATTGACTAACGCACCAGCCTATTTTATGAACTTAATGAACAAGGTGTTTATGGAGTATTTGGACAGATTCGTCGTGGTATTCATCGACGATATCCTCATTTATTCTCAGAGTGAAAGTGATCATGAGGAACATCTGAGGATGGTGCTACAGAAGCTACGAGATAATCAGCTATATGCCAAGTTCAGCAAGTGCGAGTTTTGGATTGGCGAAGTGCCATTTCTTGGTCATATTATTTCTAATGGAGGAATAGCAGTGGATCCTGCTAAGGTTAAGGAGATAATGGAGTGGAGAGTACCCACTACAGTTACTGAGATTCGAAGTTTCTTAGGACTTGCTGGATATTATCGGAGGTTTATCGAAGGATTTTCTAAGATTGCTAAGCCAATGACTTCGCTTTTGGAGAAAGGAAAAGAATTTAAGTGGGACGAGAAGTGTCAAGACAGCTTTGATCTATTGAAGAAGAGGTTGATGTCGCCACCAGTATTGGTTATGCCGGATCTACAGAAAGGATTTGACATCTATTGCGATGCATGTGGCCAAGGCTTAGGATGTGTACTCATGCAAGAAGGACATGTGATTGCCTACGCGTCTCGTCAGTTGTGGAGACATGAATTGAACTACCCCACTCATGACTTGGAATTGGCTGCCGTCGTGCATGCGCTTAAGATTTGGAGACATTATATCATGGGGACCAAGTGCCAAGTATATACGGATCATAAGAGTTTGAAGTATATATTCACTCAGAAGGATCTCAATCTTAGGCAACGCCGTTGGTTGGAGCTTATTAAGGATTATGATTTGGAGATTCACTATCACCCGGGCAAGGCAAATTTGGTCGCAGATGCCTTGAGTCGCAAGGAGCATGTTCATTCAGCTATTGTTGCCCAGCTACCCGACGAGATTGTTGAGGATTTCAGGAGACTTAACCTGGGTATAGTTGCTCATACTGAAGGAGTTACTATTGATGTGGAACCTACTTTGGAGCAAGAAATCCGCATGGGACAAATTGGTGATGATAAGATAAAAGAGATTAAGGATCTGATTACTGAAGGTCGAGTTCCGGAGTTCACGGAAGATGAGCAGGGCACTGTATGGTTCAAGGACAGAATATGTGTTCCTAATGTTAAAAGCCTTCGGGAGACTATTTTAAAGGAGGCCCATGACTCGGATTATTCTATTCATCCTGGTAGTACCAAGATGTATCAGGATTTGAAACGGAAGTATTGGTGGTATGGATTGAAAAGAGATGTAGCTGCACATGTGGCTATGTGCGATGTATGTCAAAGAGTTAAAGCTGAACACCAGAGGCCAGCTGGATTATTGCATCCACTAAAGATACCCGAGTGGAAATGGGAAGAGATTGGTATGGATTTCATTACTGGATTGCCTCGCACCCAGAAAGGATATGATGCTATATGGGTGATTGTGGATAGATTGACTAAAGTGGCTCACTTTATTCCTGTCAAGACTACTTATAAAGGTTCTCAGCTAGCAGAGTTATATATGGCTCGGATTGTGTGTTTACATGGAGTACCAAAGAAGATCGTGTCTGATCGAGGTTCACAGTTTACCTCAAGATTTTGGAGAAGCTTTCATGAGAATATGAGTACAAAGTTGAATTTTAGTACAGCTTATCACCCTCAGACTGATGGACAGACTGAAAGGACTAACCAAGTTTTGGAAGATATGTTGAGAGCATGTGCCCTTCAGCATGGAGGAAGTTGGGATAAGAGTCTGCCTTATGCTGAGTTCTCATATAATAATAGTTATCAGGCCAGTCTGAAGATGTCACCTTTTGAAGCTTTATATGGGAGGAAGTGCAGGACTCCTTTGTATTGGGATCAGACTGGAGAGAGACAGTTCTTTGGGCCTGAACTGATTCAAGAAGCAGAAGAACAAGTCCGTATAATTCGAGAGAATTTGAGAGTTGCTCAAACCAGGCAAAAGAGCTATGCTGATAATAGAAGGAGACCACTGGAATTTGAAGAAGGAGATTATGTGTATCTCAAAGTGTCACCACTTCGTGGAATGAGGAGATTTAAAGTCAAGGGCAAATTGTCCCCTCGCTTCATTGGACCATTCTTGATCTTTAGAAGAGTTGGGGAGATGGCATACCAACTCGAGTTACCGGATAGTCTGTCGGATGTGCATAATGTGTTCCATGTGTCTCAACTTAAGAAGTGTCTCCGTGTTCCCGAGGAACAGTTACCCATGGAAGAGCTTAGTGTTCAAGGTGATTTGACTTACACGGAGTACCCGATCAAGATTTTGGATACATTGACTCGAGTTACAAGGAATAAGGTGGTAAAGATGTGTAAAGTGCAATGGAGTCACCACAGTGAAGATGAAGCAACTTGGGAAAGAGAAGAAGAGCTTCGCATAGATTTTCCCCACCTTTTCCCTAGTTCTCCTTAAATCTCGAGGACGAGATTATTTTTAAGGGGGGTAGGATTTGTAACACCCACTTTGTAATTGCTAGATAAAATACCAATAGAGAAAACAATTTCTCTCTTTATGTGAGTTTGATGCATCATCATATGAGAACACCATGTCCAAAAACAATTAACAAAGAGACATACTACTAAATCATTGCATCATGCTGGATATTTTATTTGTGTGTGTATTTGGTGACAACATAGAAATGAAATGACAATGAGAAAAGGATTTGAGAAAAAAGGAGAAAGAAAGAAAGAAATAATATAAAATATAAAACAAAATTTATAAATACACCAACTCAACTATACTGGTATGATTGAAATTTATCTGTAATTTGAGTACAAGTTCAAAGTCATACTTGGAATTCAAATTGGGAATTGAAAAATAAAAAAGAAAAGAAAACAGAAAAACAGAAAATATAAAAAGAAAAGGGATACTATACCTAACTGGGCCGCAGAACACCATTTCGGCCCACAACCGTGTTTCCTCTGCGCGGCCCAACATTCCCCCTCACACCGTGTGCCGACAAGTGGGGCCGTGATGTCAGTGCCCCACTCATCGCGCGCTCGCGCTTCCTCTGGCGCCAACGCATTGGGCCCAGTCGTCAGCCGCCCTCGCGCGCGCGTCCGCAACCGTGTCGCTGCGCCGCGGGCCCCGCTGTCCAGTCCCACGCCCGCTCGCTCCTCTTCCCTTTCCGCTGCCGTGTGGGGCCCCCTCGCTGACAGGGTCTTCCTCTCCGTGTGGCGCGCGAATCGGGCGAGCTCGGCGTGGCGGAAATCGCGGATTCCGTTGATTGACCAACCGACTGTGCATAAAAGTGTGTCGCGCCTCGCCCCTCCTATCCCTTAACCCAACTCGCGTTCACCGGAGGGATCGATTGAGAGAGCAAGTGGAGGTTGCCGGAACCCGTGGTGGCCGTGCGGGTGGATTGGCGGCGCGCCATCGTCGTTCGTGCTCGACGCCAAATTGAGGCCTCGGGTGCGGGCAGAAGGCTTCGCCCGAGCCCCGGGACCGCTTGAGTGGCGATCGTGAGCTCGGAAGGTGACCGTGGGGCGCTCACTTCCTCGCCGCCGTCGCAAGGCCGCGGGTCGTCGCGGACAGACCAGGTGAAGGCCGGAATCCCTTTGAAAGCGCACCTCCCATGTTTGTTACATTCTCAATTTCGTTTTGCACTCGAGATACGGGGGAAATTGGGTACCGTGGTGCGCAATCGGCGTTCCGTCCATGGCGCTCCGCCGTGCGGGCGCTTCGCCGCCGTTGGAGTCCGCGTGAGAGAGACGATACCCGAGCACCGTCCGATCCTCAGCGGGCGGCTCATATTAGAAAACGCGTAACGTTTCGGTCGGGTTCGCGATGGCCGTCGATATCCGATCGGACGGATCGGGTAGCCCTGAGTAAAAATTAAATATGCGCCGTTGGATCTAGATCCAACAGCTCTCGGTCCGTAACGATTCGTTAAGATATACATCTGATCACCGCCGTCGGTTCTCGATCGGACGGCCCTGTGATCACGATACCCCTTCGCCGTTTGATTTTGTAAAAGAACCCCTCGGGTTTCACTAAATCAACCCGCCGTCCATATGTTACTGTGCGCTGTGTCTCGGGCAACTTGCTCCGAGCCCCCTGGGTTTTCCAGGAATTGACGCCCGGTCCAGTCAACACGAAAACCAGAGAAAATGTTTATTAAATAGATTTTTAATAGGAAAATAATTGCTAGAACTTCAATAATTCATAGAAAATTCATACTAACTCCAAATTCCTCCATTCCAGTTCCAAAAATTTTGTAATTTTATTCTCTAGCACTTAGTGTCTCTGTTTTGGCATAAAAACAGTAAGGAAATTTATTTATCATTTAATCCTATTTAAAGCACATAAAAACCTTTGAAAATGCATAACTTAAAATCTATAACTCAGAAAATTATGATTCCAGTTCCTAAGTTTTTATTTTAATAGGTAGAATATCTCTGTGCATTTTGTATATATGTTTGGTGTAATGTTAATTTTCCCTATATCCTGTGCTTGTTTGTATTGTGGCGAGTAGAAGAGCCCGTTGCTGAGGAGCCTGGTGAGCAGCAGGTTGAAGTAGCTGAGCAGGAGCTCATTGCAGGCAAGTTGTGCCCTTGACCACTTTTTACCCAATAATGTTCTTTAAATATCACTTATCCATGCATAGGTTAATTTTGATGGGACCCAATAGGTCACCCTAGATTGTTTATCTCATTACCTTGTTTACCCCTGAATCACTTGGGTAGTTTGCTATTGCTTTATATGGTTTTGGGATAATCATTTATTACCTCTATGTTCCAATTCTTGTTGTTATTCTGTTTATGTTCATGTTGTTATCATTAATGTTAATTGGAACATAGAGCTTAACTTGAGAACCACGTGCCACCACAAGGGAGGAATGGGACCCCTTGGCTGACTAATTAGGAAAGCTAGTGGAAGACTACCTTACCCGAAAGGGGCAAGGGCAGTAGGGGAGAGGTCAGTGCGGGGAGGTCCCTGGTTGGTTTTGCTGGGATGGCAGTCAGCCAGGAACCCTTTACTGGATCTTCCCATAAACTGTAGCGGGTTTTCGGAAGCTAGTGGAACTTTGTAAAGGCCTCGTAGTGTTGCCCTGCCGTGCTTCCTAGGTAGAGGTATATGGGATTCATGACCCCTTGGCAGATGGGTAACATGACTTGTGGGTAAAGGGTACAACCTCTGCAGAGTGTAAAACTGGTATACTAGCCGAGCTCACGGTCACGAGCAGCTCAGGACTCTCTGATGTTTAAATTATGGAACTTAAATTCAATTTTGTCATATGCATTGCATGGGTTTGTTATTAATTTTGTTCTATTATTTTACTTATGGTTTGGTATTTACTTACACTTAGTAATTGCTAATAAAAGTTTGACCAACTACTTAAAAGCAATGCTCAGCTTTAACCCCTATCATTGATTAGCCTTACACATCACATGAACTCACACCTTTGTGAGTTTATGTTCACTGGTTCCCCACAACTTGTTGAGCTATGATCATGTGTGAGCTCACCCTTGCTGTCTCACACCCCCCACAGGAGATGATGAGGTGGTTCAGGAGGAGCTGCCTAACACTGAGGAGTTCGATCTGATCTAGGTGGCGTTTCCCAGTCGACATTGGCGCTGACGATCCTTAGTTTGTTTTATCTTTATTACTTTATTTTGTAATAAGTCTTCCGCTATGTAATAAATACTCTGATGATTTATGACATTTATCTCTATACACTCTGTTATTATATATGTTGTCTTCTTGGCGCATGTATGAGATGCACTTGGCTTTGTTCCTTAAAGCCGGGTGTTACAATGGCATTCTTATTGTTCTACTTGTTTATATTGCATATATGTCCTTGCGTGCGATGTTATAAGTAGGACGATCCCTCATAAATGTTTAAGCTTTAATGCCTCTCCAAACCTTGCACTATCATAAGTCTTGTACAATTGGTGGTGGGTCTATGAAATTAGGGTGCCACCAGTTTTCCTTGACTAGATAGGTTTGTATCGGATACGAACTGCAGAAAGGGTTGGTTAACTTAAACAAAGTCAGCTTAATGGTTAAGGACTTTGAGGCATAAGGTTGGGAGCCGAGACATAGAGATGTCACCCAACAACAGGAGTCATATATATGATATGATTAGCAAGGAGTTGCTTACCGATCTACCTTGTCTTCTAGCGGTGATGCTAAAGCTCACTAGTAGACTTGTTAGTTGTGGGTTCTGAATCACTAAGTATCAATCGAGGGATATTGATTTTAGTGGGAGTAGACTATTAAATGTTTAATATGATTTACTCTGTCATGGATATTTTTGTCTTAGTATTTTGCATTATTTTGTTGTAGATAAATGGCACCTAGCACACCAACATTTACTTTGCGATCAATTCTTGAAAAGGATAAGTTAAATGGAACAAACTATACGGATTGGATCCGTAACCTGAGAATTGTTCTCAGGGCTGAAAAAAGGAAGACGTTCTAGACACCCCACTACCAGAGGATCCTGGTGAAAATGCAACTGCTGCAGCTAAAACCGCTTACAAGAAAGCAATGGATACTAATCTTGAAGTGAGTTGCCTAATGCTTGCTTGCATGGAGCCTGAGCTGTAGATGCAGTTTGAGACAAACCATGAGGTACACGATATGATCGTGGCGCTCAAGGATATGTTCCAGACTCAGGCTAGGACTGAAAGGTTCAATGTGTCCAATGCCTTTCTGGAATGCAAGCTAGCAGAAGGCGCAGCAGTTGGGCCACACGTAATCAAAATGGTTGGTTACAGTCAGAGGTTGGAGAAGCTAGGCTTCCCAATAAGCCAAGAGTTGGCCACTGACTTCATTTTGGCATCTCTTCCGCCCAGCTATGGAAACTTCATCACGAACTACCATATGCATGGGGCGGAGAGGGGCCTCAATGAACTATGTGGCATGCTGAAAACTGCAGAAGGGGACATAAAGAAAAGCGCTGGCAGCAGCGGCCATGTGATGGCGGTCCAAAACAAACCCAACTTTAAGAAGAAGGGTAAAACTCAAAAGAAGAAGGGCAAGGCAAAGGATACAGTATCCAAGCCAAATCTAAAGCCCAAGGCTGGACCAGCTGCAGATGCAGAGTGCTTTTATTGCAAAGAACTTGGTCACTGGAAAAGGAATTGCAAGCAGTACTTGGCCTCTATTAAGGATCGCGGCGGTAAGGGTACAGCCGCAGCAGGTACACTTGCTATTCACATTACAGAAATTTTTCTTGCTGATTCTTATATTAATTCTTGGGTATTTGATACCGGATCGGTTGCCCATATTTGCAATTCGATGCAGGGAATGATAAGAAGTAGAAGCGTGAAAAGAGGAGAAGTTGATTTCCGGGTAGGCAATAATGCAAGAGTTGCTGCGTTGACCGTCGGGACGATGCAACTCCACCTCCCATCAGGATTTATTTTGGAGTTAAATAATTGTTATCTAGTTCCTAGTATGAGTCGAAACATTATGTCTCCTTCATGTTTGATGAAGGATGGTTATTCATTTGCGAGTGAAAACAATGGTTGTGTGATCTCTAAGAATGGCATGTTTGTGGCTTTTGCATCCATTATGAATGGGTTATTCATTTTAAATCTTGATGATGCACCTATCTGTAATATTAGTGCTAAAAGGCCTCGGCCTAATGATTTAAGTCCTACCTACATGTGGCACTGTCATTTGGGTCATATAAGTGAGAATCGCATGAAGAAGCTTCATTCTGATGGGCTTTTAACTTCGTTTGATTTTGAATCATACGAGACATGTGAAGCTTGCTTACTTGGTAAGATGACCAAGGCGCCCTTCACGGGTTTACCGGAGAGGACGTTAGATTTATTGGAACTCATACATACTGATGTGTGCGGACCAATGAACGACAGCTAGGGGAGGATTCCAATACTTCATAACCTTCACTGATGATTTTAGTAGATATGGGTATGTCTACTTAATGAAACACAAGTCTGAATCCTTAGAAAAGTTCAAAGAGTTTCAGAATGAAGTAGAAAATCAGCGTGGCAAGAAAATTAAAGCACTGCGATCAGATCGTGGTGGTGAATATTTGAGTCATGAGTTTAGCAATCATCTAAAGAGTTGTGGAATTGTTCCACAGCTTACGCCGCCTGGAACGCCTCAGAGGAATGGCGTGTCTGAGCGACGTAATCGGACTTTATTGAATATGGTTCGATCAATGATGAGCCAGTCGGACCTACCTTTGTCGTTTTGGGGATACGCTCTAGAAACAGCAGCTTTCACACTAAATAGGGTACCGTCTAAGTCCGTAGTTAAGACACCATATGAGATGTAGACTGGGAAGACTCCCAGCTTGTCTTTTCTGAAGATTTGGGGTTGTGAGGTTTACGTCAAGCGACTACAGTCGGATAAACTCACTCCAAAATCGGACAAGTGCATGTTCGTGGGATATCCAAAGGAAACTTTAGGATATTACTTTTACCACCGGTCAGAGGGCAAAGTGTTTGTCGCCCGGAACGGTGTGTTCTTAGAGAAAGAGTTTCTCAAAAGAGAGAAAAGTAAACAAAAGGTGTATCTTGAAGAAGTTCAGGATGAGCCAGTGGGACAAGATTCAACAAGTGATGCTAATGTAGCAGAACAAGTTGAGACGTCTATGGCAAGAGAATCACCACCACAACCACGAAGGTCAGCAAGGCTTCGCGAGGCACGAGGAGAAGTGCTATTGTTGGGCAATGGGGAAGTGTTGTTGTTAGACAACGACGAACCTGCAACATATTCAGAAGCGATGATGGACCCAGATTCCGAGAAATTGCATGTCGCCATGAGATCCGAGATAGATTCCATGGGAGAAAATCAAGTTTGGAACTTGGTTGACCCGCCTGATGGTGTTAGACCTATAGAATGCAAATGGATCTATAAGAAGAAGAAAGACATGGATGGAAATGTTCACATCTATAAGGCTCGACTTGTTGCAAAGGGTTTTCGACAAGTTCAAGGAGTTAACTATGACGAGACATTCTCGCCAGTAGCGATGCTTAAATCTATTCGGATCATTCTAGCTATTGCCGCATATTTCGATTATGAGATTTGGCAGATGGATGTCAAAACAGCTTTCCTTAATGGAAACCTAGATGAGGACGTGTATATGATACAGCCCGAGGGTTTTGTCGATCCGATCAATGCTGGAAAGATATGCAAACTTCAGAAATCCATTTATGGGTTGAAGCAAGCATCTCGGAGTTGGAACATTCGTTTTGATGAAGTGATCAAAGGGCTTGGTTTTCATCAGAATGAAGAAGAAGCTTGTGTTTACAAGAAGGAAAGTGGGAGCGCTGTTGTATTTCTAATCTTGTATGTGGATGACATATTATTGATTGGGAATGACATTCCTATGCTGGAGTCCGTCAAGGCTTCACTGAAAAAGAGTTTTTCTATGAAGGACTTAGGGGAAGCAGCATATATTTTGGGCATAAGGATCTATAGAGATAGGTCGAAGAGGCTTATAGGATTAAGTCAAGATACGTACATTGACAAGGTTTTGAAACGGTTCAACATGGAACAGTCCAAGAAAGGGTTCATACCTATGTCACATGGTAAACACCTTAGCCAGATGCAATGTCCTGCAACGGCTAATGAGCGGGAGCGCATGAGTAAGGTACCATACGCCTCAGCAATTGGTTCAATCATGTATGCCATGATAAGTACACGCCCAGATGTTTCATACGCTATAAGTGCTACGAGTAGATACCAGGCTGATCCAGGTGAGGATCACTGGACAGCGGTAAAAGGCATTCTTAAGTACTTAAGAAGGACTAAAGATATGTTCCTGGTATATGGGGGTAAGGAGGAGCTCGTTGTAACTGGTTACACCGATGCTAGCTTCCAAACTAACCCAGACGAGTTAAAATCGCAATCAGGTTTTGTGTTCACAATAAATGGTGGTGCTGTTAGTTGGAAGAGTTCCAAACAGGAGACTGTGACTGATTCTACAGCAGAAGCCGAGTACATTGCAGCTTCTGAATCTGCGAAGGAAGGTGTTTGGATAAGAAAGTTCCTCATCGAGCTTGGTGTGTTTCCTAATGCATCTAGCCCATTGAACCTCTACTGTGACAACAATGGGGCTATTGCGCAAGCTAAGGAGCCAAGGAACCACCAGAAAAACAAACACGTACTGCGGAAGTTTCACCTCATACGGGAATTCATTAGGTGGGGTGAGATAAAGATATGCAAAATACATACGGATTTGAATGTTGCTGATCCTTTGATAAAACCTCTTCCACAACCTAAGCATGAGGCACACGTGAGATCTATGGGTATTAGATATCTTCTAGATTAACTCTAGTGCAAGTGGGAGACTGTTAGAAATATGCCCTAGAGATAATCATAGAGATGAGCATATTTCTTTGTATCCATGATATATATATTGCTTAATTGAATATCCATGGAAGGCACCTTGTATTGATTAGCAATTATGTGAATTGTTTGTGAGATTCTTTACTTATATGGTTATTCTAAATGATGTCCCTAGTCAGAGTCGATGACTAGCACATGTATTAGTTGATGACTACATTTCACAAGTCATGAACATGGAGATGTTAAATTAATAATGTGGGCGCATGTATGACATGAGGCTGGACCGATCCAACGTGAGATATTGTAATATAGTTCTCTTCTTGCAACATGAATACTGTATCCTTAGACCTGAGATTGTCGCATGTTCTCAAGATGTGAATTGACTTACTTAGGGACTATCAAACGCTATCCCGTAACTGGGTAGTTATAAAGGTAGTTTTGGGTTTGTCAGGAAGCATGCTATGAGGCATGGTCAGTCAAGATGGAATTTATCCCTCTCTTTGTGAGAGAGATATCTCTGGGCCCCTCGAGTGATTGGATCAAGAAATGCATGGCCGTGCTAGGGTTAAGAGTTAACCATTGAAAGGATTCCAATTCACAGTATCGAGAAAGAGAGGTCAGCTTAGAGCCAGACCAAATATCGTGAGACAAAGGGAACAACATGTACTTAATGTCGCAATGGTTCGTCTGATATGATCTTTACGTACACATAGGAGTTGACATGTCTTGCTAGAGGCCGCTGTCAATTATTGGGCCAAGTAAGAGTACTCGGGCTATGTCTATTTGTACGTGAACCTATAGGGTCACACACTTAAGGGGAAGGAAGCCTAATTCGGATTAGATCCGAAATTAGACTGGGCTTTAGGGTTAATGATGGGCCTCGGCGTCAGAAGCCCACCATAACGCCTATATAATGAGGGGCGGGGGCGCGGTTAAGAGATAACCTAATTCGCCACCTGCAAACCAGCAGCCGCCGCTCGCCTCTCGCCCTCGCCAAGCCGCCGTCGCGAACCTAGCAGTTCGGTACGCGGCGCCTCCTCCCTGTACGTGTGGATACCTCGGAGGTGCTGCATCTGGAGCACTTGGACGAACCGTGCGAGGACGTGAAGGACGCCGGCGACTGCACGACACTGCTCGACGCGTTTGTCTACATCGAGACGTCTTCCGCTGCTCTGCGCGTCTAGTGGTAATTCCATGACCTATAACCGCAGTAGTTCTTGGTATTATGGGGTTGAAAATTTTGTTTTGCGCTAGCGTAGCCTCCCCGTAATCCTACATAATGATGGCGCCTTCTGTTGACGTGGCCGGTCCGCGCCCTAGGTTGGGCAATGTGGAGGCTCCTCCGAGGTCGAGGTCGAGTCCGTCTTCCGTGGCCGAGGCCGAGTCCGAGCCCCTAGGTCGGGCGAGGCGGAGGCTGTTGGCTGAGGCCAGGGCGGAATTTGAGTCCTGGGGTCGGGTGAAGCGGAGTTCGTCGTCTTCTGGGGCTGAGCCCAAGTCCGAGCCCTGGGTCAGGCGGAGCGGAGTTCGCCTTCTTCTGGGGCTTTGCCCGAGTCCGAGCCCTGGGTCGGGCGGAGCGGAGTTCGCCGTCTTCCAGGGCTTTGCCCGAGTCCGAGCCCTCGGTCGGGCGGAGCGAAGTTCGCCATCTTCCGGGGCTTTGCCCAAGTCCGAGCCCTGGGTCGGGCGGAGCGGAGTTCGCCGTCTTCTGGGGCTTAGCCCGAGTCCGAGCCCTGGGTCGGGCGGAGCGGAGTTTCCTATGGTGCGCGGCCGGGCCTGACTGCCTATCAGCCTCACTCTGTCAAGTGGCACCGCAGTCGGAGCGGCGCAGGCAGCGCTGTCTTTCTGTCAGACCGGTCAGTGGAGCGGCGAAGTGACGGCGGTCACTTCGGCTCTGTCAGCTGAGGGGCGCGCGTCAGGATAAAGGTGTTAGGCCACCTTTGCATTAAATGCTCTTGCGATTTGGTCGGGGTTGCTTCTTGGCGAAGACAGGGCCTCGGGCGAGCCCGGAACGTGTTCGCCGCTGGAGGGGGGCCTCGGGCGAGGCGGAGATCCTCCGGGGTCGGTTGCTCTTGTCCGAGGCTAGGCTCGGGCGAGGCGTGATCGAGTCCCTCGAATGGACTGATCCCTAACTTGATCGCACCCATCAGGGCTTTGCAGCTTTGTGCTGATGGGGGTTACCAGCTGAGAATTAGGAGCCTTGAGGGTACCCCTAATTATGGTCCCCGACAGTAGCCCCCGAGCCTCGAAGGGAGTGTTAGCACTCGTTGGAGGCTCTCGTCGCACTTTTTTGCAAGGGGACCAACCTTTCTCGGTTGCGTTTTGTTCCGGTGGGTGCGCGCAAGCGCACCCACCGGGTGTGTCGGCGTTTCGAGACCGGGGGTCCCTGAGCCGACGAGTGAAGTGTCGCCGCATGCCCCAGCCCAGATGGGTCGACGCAAGGCCGAGCGCGAAGGGGGGAAAGCGAGGAGGCCGGAGATGGGCGAGAGAGAGGTGGGAATCCCGCAGCCTTTGTGTTCGTCCCGCGCCCAGGTCGGGTGCGCTTGCAGTAGGGGGTTACAAGCGTCCACATGGGGGAAGGAGCGAGCGGCCAACCCTCTCTAAGAGGGCCCTGGTCCTCCCTTTTATAGGCGCAAGGAGAGGATCTAGGTGTACAATGGGGGGTGTAGCAGAGTGCTATGTGTCTAGCGGAGGAGAGCTAGCGCCCTAAGTACACGCCATCGTGGCGGCCGGAGAGATTTTGGCGCCCGGTTTGCGTGATGTCGTGGCCGTCGGAGGAGTGCTGGAGCCTGACGGAGGGTCAGCTGTTGGGGCCGTCGAGTCCTTGCTGACGTCCTCTTGCTTCCGTAAGGGGGCCGAGAGCCGCCATCGTCAGGGAGCGTGCATGACGCCATCATCGCCTATCTGGCGGAGCGAGCCAGATGGGACGTCGGTCTTGTTCCCCGTAGCCTGAGTCAGCTTGGAGTAGGGTAATGATGGCGCCTCCTATTGACGTGGCCGGTCCGCGCCCTAGGTTGGGCGATGTGGAGGCTCCTCCGAGGTCGAGGTCGAGTCCGTCTTCCGTGGCCGAGGCCGAGTCCGAGCCTCTAGGTCGGGCGAGGCGGAGGCCGTTGGCTGAGGCCAGGGCGGAATTTGAGTCCTGGGGTCGGGCGAAGCGGAGTTCGTCGTCTTCTGGGGCTGAGCCCAAGTCCGAGCCCTGGGTCGGGCGGAGCGGAGTTCACCGTCTTCCGGGGCTTTGCCCGAGTCCGAGCCCTGGGTCGGGTGGAGCGGAGTTCGCCGTCTTCTAGGGCTGAGCCCAAGTCCGAGCCCTGGGTCGGGCGGAGCGGAGTTTCCTATGGTGTGCGGCCAGGCCTGACTGCCTGTCAGCCTCACTCTGTCAAGTGGCACCGCAGTCGGAGCGGCACAGGCGGCGCTGTCTTTCTGTCAGACCGGTCAGTGGAGCGGCGAAGTGACGGCGGTCACTTCGGCTCTGTCAGCTGAGGGGCGCGCGTCAGGATAAAGGTGTCAGGCCACCTTTGCATTAAATGCTCCTGCGATTCGGTCGGGGTTGCTTCTTGGCGAAGACAGGGCCTCGAGTGAGCCAGGAACGTGTTCGCCGCTGGAGGGGGGCCTCGGGCGGGGCGGAGATCCTTCGGGGTCGGCTGCCCTTGTCCGAGGCTAGGCTCGGGCGAGGCGTGATCGAGTCCCTCGAATGGACTGATCCCTGACTTGATCGCACCCATCAGGCCTTTGCAGCTTTGTGCTGATGGGGGTTACAAGCTGAGAATTAGGAGCCTTGAGGGTACCCCTAATTATGGTCCCCGACAGTAGCCCCCGAGCCTCAAAGGGAGTGTGAAGGCCGTGGAGTTGGAGGTCGGTCCGCGGGTGGCGTCGGCAAGCTCGTCGGCGGCGGAACCTCTTCTAGCTGCCGTGGCGAGAGGCGGCACCAGGAGCGGCTCCGAAGCCACTCGGCTCAGAGAGCCGGGCACGGTGCAGCTGCCAGCGCCACGGACGGCTCCCGCCCTTCCCCCCGATCACTGAGGGAAGGAGCGGGCCACCGCACACGCAGGGGCCGACCCCAACTCGGCACACTCCCCTCCCCAGCCCTGGTGATGAAAATCCTTGAGGCTGAGGGAGGGGCAGAGGCCGCGGCCCGGTTCGCTCTCCCCCACCATCGAACTGGAGGTCACCATCTTGGGTGACCGCCGGCGGAGGGGTGCGACCGGGCTGCATGATGAAAATCCTTGAAGCCGAACGACGGCTGAAAGGTACCAACTCCCGCAGAGTTGCGTTCCTCCAACGACGAAGCGGAAAGACGGCGGATATCCCCCATCCGGGGGCTTGGAAGATGGAAAGACACGATGCATAAGGGAGCGCGAAGACACAGTCGCCTTCCAAGAGGATCACCCTCCTTTTAAAGGCGACTCTCCCTACTTGCGTCCCCAGCCGTCGTGGGCTGAGTCTTCTCCAACACACTCCAAGGTCCTCCCCCTACGGCGCGGGGGCTGGGTCCCACACGTCATACAAGCCGGCCCAGAGCAGAAGAAGCCAAACCGCCGCGCGTGGTGCGTGCAACCGCCCAGCGGTTACAAGCGGCTCTCCACTTTTGCCCGGACCAGCGGGCGAAAGGGCGGGCAGCCATGCAGGCGGCATGCAACCGCGCCAAGTGGGCACGCTTCTCCGACTCCCAACACGCCCAGCATGGAGGCCCAGACCCACGCGTCATGCAACCGGCGCGCCGAATGCTTCGTGCCTGCAACTGCACCGCCACCTGCGCCACCACTACGCCTCCTCGACTGCGGAACCAATACCGCGACTCGAGGCGACCCAGCGCACGACCCAACGGCTCCAGCCTGGCGCGGCGGTCAATGCGGCCGAAGACGGGCCGGCAGTAATGGCGGTGGCAGGCGGGCAGGAGCAGCGGTCATGTCGTCAGCCAAGCTTACGTCCCATCCGGGGGCAGCGAGAGAACCCCCTCTCACGGCGTGAAGACAACACGCCCGTGTTCCGTTCCTCGAACGGCTCGCGCACACGCAACGGCTGCCCTGCGAACCACTCGCCCCGTCGCATTAACTCTACGGCGGGACAGGCGGCGCCTCTGGCAGGAGAAGCGAGCGAAGCTTCGCCTTCGCCATAATGACCGCGTCAAAAAAGGTACGCCGCGTCGTTCGATTTCGTATCCTTTTCCTTTTTTCCTCTTTCTCTCTCTTGCAACAGGGACCGGGAAAGGGGGATACCCCGGAAAGGATCCTTCCCTGTGAAGGAACCAGGCTCCGAGCCTCCCTACTGATCAGAGGTTCGAAGGCTGTCCCCTCGGAAGGGTTCAACAGCCGCCTCAGAGCACGTGGGCTCCACACCCACTACTGGTCAGAGGTTCAAAGGCTGGCCCCTCGGAAGGGTTCAACGGCCGCCTCAGGCTACTCGGGCTCCGCGCCCACTACTGATCAGGGGTTCGAAGGCTGGCCCCCGAAGGGTTCACAGCCGCCTCAGACACAGAGCGAGGGATGACCATGGGTACGTTCGATACATAACCAAGGCTCAGGCTGCGCTCCCGAGGTACCGTAGGACATTTCCGAGACCAACGGGAACGATCTTGTAATGGAATCGCATCGGAGGGAGGCATCGAGCCCTCGGACCCCGTCACCAGGGGACCGGGTCCGGCAGATCACCCGCAGGTACTTTTGGGCGCGCCTCTGGGCCCCTAGCCGACCCCTAACGAATGGGGCACGGACGTCCGCTCGGATCACCCGCCTGCAGCTCACCGGAGACACCATGTTCGGCGCCCACCGAGGGCAACATGGCGCTCTCCCCCCCTCCTCCTTGCGGAAAGGTGACGCAGGGGCGTATGTAAAAAAGTTGAGTCTGTCCCTGATCGCCCTCTCGCCCTGTGCAGAGGCTCGGGGGCTGCTCTCGCAAACCTGGATCCGGCCAAACCGTTGACAGCGTCAACATACCAGCCCGAGAACTTGGGACCCGACCGTACACCCGGGCTACGGCCAGCTCGCATGAGGGAACGACCAGACCAGCCGAAGCATTGCGCGAGGCGTTAAGACCTCGGAGGAGACAAACCACTCCTCCGAGGCCTCGGGGGCTACACCCGGCGGGTGCGCTCGCGCGCACCCACCGGAACAAAACGCAACCGAGAAAGGCTGGTCCCCTTGCAAAAAAGTGCGACGAAAGCCTCCAAGCGAGTGCTAACACTCCCTTCGAGGCTCGGGGGCTACTGTCGGGGACCATAATTAGGGGTACCCTCAAGGCTCCTAATTCTCAGCTGGTAACCCCCATCAGCACAAAGCTGCAAAGGCTTGATGGGTGCGATCAAGTCAGGGATCAGTCCATTCGAGGGACTCGATCACGCCTCGCCCGAGCCTAGCCTCGGACAAGGGCAGCCGACCCCGGAGGATCTCTGCCTCGCCCGAGGCCCCCCTCCAGCGACGAACACGTTCCCGGCTCGCCCGAGGCCCTGTCTTCGCCAAGAAGCAACCCCGACCAAATTGTAGGAGCATTAATGCAAAGGTGGCCTGACACCTTTATCCTGACGCGCGCCCCTCAGCTGACAGAGCTGAAGTGACCGCCGTCACTTCGCCGCTCCACTGACCGGTCTGACAGAAAGACAGCGCCGCCTGCGCCGCTCCGACTGTGGTGCCACTTGACAGATTGAGGCTGACAGGCAGTCAGGCCCGGCCGCACACCATAGGAAACTCCGCTCCGCCCGACCCAGGGCTCGAACTCGGGCAAAGCCCCGGAAGACGGCGAACTCCGCTCCGCCCGACCCAGGGCTCGGACTCGGGCTAAGCCCCGGAAGACGGCGAACTGCGCTCTGCCCGACCCAGGGCTCGGACTCGGGCAAAGCCCCGGAAGACGGCGAACTCCGCTCCGCCCAGGGCTCGGACTCGAGCAAAGCCCCGGAAGACGGCGAACTCCGCTCTGCCCGACCCAGGGCTCGGACTTGGGCTCAGCCCCAGAAGACGACGAACTCCGCTTCACCCGACCCCAGGACTCAAATTCCGCCCTGGCCTTAGCCAACGGCCTCCGCCTCGCCCGACCTAGGGGCTCGGACTCGGCCTCGACCACGGAAGACGGACTCGACCTCGACCTCGGAGGAGCCTCCACATCGCCCAACCTAGGGCACGGACCGGCCACGTCAACAGAAGGCGCCATCATTACCCTACTCCAGGCTGACTCAGGCTACGGGGAACAAGACCGGCGTCCCATCTGGCTCGCTCCGCCATATAGGCGATGATGGCGCCCCGCACGCTCCCTGACGATGGCGGCTCTCGGCCCCCTTACGAAAGCAAGAGGACGTTAGCAAGGACTCGACGGCCCCGATAGCTGTCCCTCCGCCAGGCTCCAGCACTACACCCGGCGGGTGTCGTTGTCGCTGCTGCCGGGACGGGCAACGGCGAGCCACCCGTCGGCCTTCTGTTGCTCCGCAGGCCCCCCAATCGCGTGGGGTCGCTCGTACCTGCGGAGGTGGAACCGGAGCTCCGTTTGTAATGGCACTTCGAATGCCATTGTTTTTGTTCATTGTGGCTGTCGAGGCCTGAACATGTATGTAAATTCGGCACGGAGCCATGTTTTTTTCCCCATTTTCGAGCACTAAGACTCGCCTGTTGGTTGTCTAAACCGCTTCACCAAGCGTGAGTCGCCCCGTGTAAAGGTGACAAGTGAGGTATCCGTATCCCGGAGGCGTAGGAGTCCCTTGGCTCGGTCAGCCTTGTTGTCCGAGGCTTCCCTTGCTTAGTCAGAGGAAACCCTCGGCCGCTCTTCGATGAGCCGAGGCCAGGGGTAGCGGTGCCAGCGCAAACAGAGGCAGAGTTGGCTCGAAAAGAAGACCAGGTCGGCCGAAGCCTGGCCGAGTCGTCCGTTAGCGGGACCGACGCTGGAATTGACCCGCCGAGGCCTCGGGCCGGGCTGATGTCCTTGTGGGACAGCTAGCCGAGGCCCCGGGGTGACCGGCCGAGTCGCCTGCTCGGGCCGGATTCTTGGAGAAGACCCTGGCGGCGATGGCCCTGGCTTGGTGATGACGTCGTCCTTCAGAGCGGAGACCCTTGGACCGCGTCGCCGTCCGAGGCTAGGTCGGACCTCGCCAGAGGTGTTGTCGACGCCGAGGGTGCTGCTGCTCCCTTTAGCCGTCAAGATCCGAGCCTGCAGGATCAGATTATCTTGTAGCGTGTGTTTTCTGCGGCCGCCGAGGCCGAAACACACCCGCGCCGTATGGTAAAGCCGCGTCTCCTTTCCTCTTGTTTCGAGTATCTGGACTTTTTTGTCGGTAACAGAGCTGTTTATGCGAGCGAGAGTTGCTTCTCACGGAAGGTGATGAGTGAGGTATCCGTATCCCGGAGGCGTAGGAGTCCCTCGGCTCGGTCGGCCTTGCCGCTTACGTGCACTCTTACCCGTCCATGGGGTTCTGTCACCAACGCAGTCGAGAAAGCTCGAAGAATCGCTCCAGCAAAAGAGCTTCCGAACGTGAAGACTTGTTCGGTCCGCGGAATCACTTGTCCGAACGTGAGTTACTTATGGCAGAAGGTGATGAGTGAGGTATCCATATCCCGGAGGCGTAGGAGTACCTCGGCTCGGTCAGCCTTGGCTGCTTACGTGTACTCCGTCGTTTTCAGGATCCACTTTCGAAGTAGTCGAAAAGCACGAAAGACATTCCGGCGGAAAAGATCTTTTTTCGAGGAAAATTTTGACGCAGAGGGGGTTCCCCCCTTTTAGCCCCCGAGGGAGGGTCGGGCTTTGCCGAGGCAAGGCTGACCCTTCCTTGATGACTAAACGTTGCGTGAGAGCGAGGTATATGAACAACTTGAAAACATCTTAAGGGTAGAAGCGACGTAGCTGTTGGATGTTCCAAGCGTTGCTGTAGACCTCGCCTTTACTGTTGGCCAGCTTGTATGTTCCGGGTTTTAGAACTTTGGCGATGACGAACGGCCCCTCCCAGGGGGGCGTGAGCTTGTGTCGACCTCGGGCGTCTTGTCACAGCCGAAGCACCAGGTCGCCCACCTGGAGGTCTCGGGGCCGGACCCCTCGGGCGTGGTAGCGTCGCATGGACTGCTGGTACCGCACCGAGTGTAGTAAGGCCTTGTCCCGAGCCTCTTCCAGCTGGTCCAGCGAGTCTTCTCGACTAGCTCGGTTGCTTTGGTCGTCATAGGCCCTCGTCCTCGGGGAACCGTATTCCAGGTCTGTGGGCAAGATGGCCTCGGCCCCATAGACTAGAAAGAACGGCGTGAAGCCCGTGGCTCGGCTCGGTGTCGTTCTTAGGCTCTAGACCACCGAGGGGAGTTCCTTCATCCATCGCTTGCCGAACTTGTTGAGGTCGTTGTAAATCCGAGGCTTGAGTCCTTGTAGAATCATGCCATTGGCATGCTCTACTTGCCTATTCGTCATGGGATGAGCCACGGCGGCCCAGTCCACCCGGATGTGGTGATCCTCGCAGAAGTCCAGGAACTTTCTGCCGGTGAACTAGGTGCCGTTGTCGGTGATGATGGAGTTCGAGACCCCGAAACGATGGATGATGTTGGTGAAGAACGCCACCGCCTGCTCGGACCTGATGCTGTTCAGGGGCCGGACCTCGATCCACTTGGGAAATTTGTCGATGGCGACCAACAGGTGCGTGTAGCCCCCGGGTGCCTTCTGCAAGGGGCCGATGAGGTCCAGACCCCACACAACAAAAGGTCATGTGATGGGTATCGTCTGTAGAGCCTGAGCGGGCAGGTGGGTCTGCCTTGCATAGAACTGACACCCTTCGCAGGTGCGGACAATTCTAGTGGCGTCGGCCACCGCCGTTGGCCGGTAGAAACCTTGTCGGAAAGCATTTCTGACAAGGGCTCGAGGTGCTGCGTGGTGGCCGCAAGCCCCCGAGTGTATTTCTCGGAGGAGTTCCTGACCTTCGGTGGTGGAGATGCATCGCTGGAGGATGCCTGAAGGGCTGCGGTGGTAGAGCTCCTTCCCTTCTCCCAGCAAGACGAACGACTTGGCGAGCCGCGCCAACCGCCGAGCTTCGGCTCGGTCAAGGGGTAGCTCTCCTCGGTGGAGATATTGCAGGTACGAGGTCTACCAGTTTTGATCAGGCGTGACCCTGCTGTGCTCCCCCTCGACGCGCAGTGTTTCGCCCTCAGGGGCCGAGGGTACCTCGGGCCGAACCGAGGGTGCTTCGGGCCGAGCCGAGGGTGCCTCGGACTGTGCCGAGGGTACCTCGGGCTAGGCCGAGGGTGCCTCAGGCTCGGGCGTGTCGTTGATCTTGATGGAGGGTTGATGCAGATCTCGGGAGAAGACGTCCGAGGGAACCGTTGTTCGCCCCGAGGCTATTTTAGCCAGCTCGTCCGCAGTCTCGTTGTAGCGCCGAGCGATGTGGTTGAGCTCGAGCCCGTAGAACTTGTCTTCCATGCGCCGAACCTCATCGCAGTAGGCCTCCATCTTTGGGTCGCGGCAGTGGGAGTTCTTCATGACTTGGTCGATGACGAGCTGCGAGTTACCGTGAGCGTCGAGGCATCGGACCCCTAGCTCGACGGTGATCCGCAACCCGTTGACCAGAGCCTCGTACTCAGCTACATTGTTGGACACCGGGAAGTGGAGGCGTAGCACGTAGCGTAGGTGCTTCCCGAGGGGCGAGATGAAGAGTAGGCCTGCGCCGGCTTCTGTCTTCATCAGCGACCCATCGAAGAACATGGTCCAGAGCTCCGGTTGGATCGGAGCTGTTGGTAGCTGGGTGTCGACCCATTCAGCCACGAAGTCCGCCAAGACCTGGGATTTGATGGCCTTCCGAGGGGCGAACGAGATTGTTTCGCCCATGATTTCCACCGCCCACTTTGCAATCCTACCCGAGGCCTCTCGGCAATGGATGATCTCCCCCAGGGGGAAGGATGACACCACAGTTACCGGATGAGACTCGAAGTAGTGCCGCAACTTCCGCCGTGTCAGGATCACCGCGTACAACAGCTTCTGAACTTGTGGGTAGCAGATTTTGGTTTCGGACAGTACCTCGCTGACGAAGTAGACTGGCCTCTGAACGGGCGATGCATGCCCTTCTTCTTGCCTCTTGACCACAATCGCGACGCTAACCACCTGGGTGGTCGCGGCGACATAGACCAAGAGGGCTTCTCTGGCAGCTGGGGGCACCAAGATAGGCGCCTTCGTGAGGAGCGCCTTCAGGTTCCCGAGGGCTTCCTCGGCCTCAGGGGTCCAAGTGAAGCGCTCGGCCTTCCTTAAGAGGCGGTACAGGGGTAGACCTCTTTCGCCGAGGCGTGAGATGAAGTGGCTCAGAGCCGCGAGACATCCCATGACCCTCTGTACTCCTTTCAAGTCCTGGATGGGCCCCATGCTGGTGATGGCTGCGATCTTCTCCGGGTTGGCTTCGATGCCCCGCTCGGAGATGATGAACCCCAAGAGCATGCCTCGGGGCACCCCGAAGACACACTTTTCGGGATTGAGCTTGACACCTTTCGCCTTGAGACATCGGAATGTCACTTCAAGGTCTGAAAGGAGGTCGGAGGCTTTCCTCGTCTTGACTACGATGTCATCGACGTAGGCCTCGACCGTTCGGCCGATGTGTTCGCCGAACACATGGTTCATGCACCGCTGGTACGTCGCGCCCGCATTCCTCAAGCCGAACGGCATGGTGACATAGCAGTACATGCCGAAGGGTGTGATGAAAGAAGTCGCGAGCTGGTCGGACTCTTTCATCCTGATTTGGTGATACCCTGAGTAGGCATCGAGGAAAGACAGGGTTTCGCACCCAGCAGTGGAATCCACGATCTGATCGATGCGAGGCAGAGGGTAGGGAACCTTCGGACATGCTTTGTTCAGACCAGTGTAGTCTACACACATCCGCCATTTCCCCCCTTTCTTTCTCACAAGCACAGGGTTGGCAAGCCATTCGGGATGGAATACCTCTTTGATGAACCCTGCCGCCATTAGCTTGTGGATCTCCTCGCCTATGGCTCTGCGCTTCTCCTCGTCGAATCAGCGCAGAGGCTGCTTGACGGGTCGGGCTCCGGCTCGGATGTCCAGCGAGTGCTCGGCGACATCCCTCGGTATGCCGGGCATGTCCGACGGACTCCACGCGAAGACGTCGACGTTCGCGCAGAGAAAGTCGACGAGCACTGCTTCCTATTTGGGATCGAGCCCGGAGCCGATCCGGACTTGCTTGGAGGCGTCACTGCTAGGGTCGAGGGGGACGGACTTAACCGTCTCCGCTGGCTCGAAGTTGCCGGCATGACGTTTCACGTCTGGCACCTCCTTAGAGAGGCTCTCCAGGTCGGCGATGAGGGCCTCGGACTCGGCGAGGGCCTCGGCGTACTCCACACACTCCACGTCGCATTCGAACGCGTGTTTGTACGTGGGGCCGACGGTGATGACCCCATTGGGGCCCGGCATCTTGAGCTTGAGGTAGGTGTAGTTGGGGACGGCCATGAACTTCGCGTAGCAGGGCCTCCCTAATACCGCGTGGTAGGTTCCTCGGAACCCGACCACCTCGAACGTCAGGGTCTCCCTTCGGAAGTTGGAGGGTGTTCCGAAGCAGACGGGAAGATCGAGTTGTCCGAGGGGCTGGACGCGCTTCCCAGGGATGATCCCATGGAAAGGCGCAGCGCCCGCCCGGACTGAGGACAGATCGATACATAGAAGCCCGAGGGTCTCGGCGTAGATGATGTTGAGGCTGCTGCCTCCGTCCATGAGGACCTTGGTGAGCCTGACGTCGTCGATGACGGGGTCGACGACGAGCGGGTATTTCCCCGGGCTTGGCACATGGTCGGGGTGGTCGGCTTGGTCGAAGGTGATGGGCTTTTTGGACCAGTCTAGGTAGACTGGCGCCGCCACCTTCACCGAACAGACCTCCCAGCGCTCTTGCTTGCGGTGCCGAGCCAAGGCGTTCGCCGCTTGCCCGCCGTAGATCATGAAGCAGTCGTGGACCTCGGGGAACTCTCCTGCCTGGTGATCTTCCTTCTTGTCGTCGTCGCGGGCCCTGCCACCCTCCGCGGGTGGCCCGGCCCTGTGGAAGTGGCGCCGAAGCATGACGCACTCCTCAAGGGTGTGCTTGACGGGCCCCTGGTGATAGGGGCACGGCTCCTTGAGCATCTTGTCGAAGAGGTTGGGACCTCCGGGGGGTTTCCGAGGGTTCTTGTACTCGGCGGCGGCGACAAGGTCCGCGTCGGCGGCGTCGCGTTTCGCTTGCGACTTCTTCTTGCCCTTCTTCTTGGCGTCGCGCTGAGCTGACGCCTTGGGGGCATCCTCCAATGGGCGGCCCTGGGGCTGCTTGTCCTTCCGGAAGATAGCCTCGACCGCCTCCTGGCCGGAGGCGAACTTGGTGGCGATGTCCATCAGCTCGCTCGCCCTGGTGGGGGTCTTGCGACCCAGCTTGCTCACCAGGTCGCGGTAGGTGGTGCCGGCGAGGAACGCGCCGATGACATCCGAGTCGGTGATGTTGGGCAGCTCGGTGCGCTGCTTCGAGAATCGCCGGTTGTCGGAGAGGCTCTCCCGGCTACTGTCGGCAGCTTCGGAGGTCCCAGGAATTCCCGGGGCGCACGTACGTGCCCTAGAAATTGCCGGCGAAAGCTTGGACTAGGTCGTCCCAGTTGGAGATCTGCCCCGGAGGTAGGTGCTCAAACCAGGCGCGAGCGGTGTCGGAAAGGAACAGGGGGAGGTTGCGGATGATGAGGTTGTCATCGTCCGTTCCACCCAGCTGGCAGGCCAGACGGTAGTCCGCGAGCCACAGTTCCGGTCTCGTCTCCCCCGAGTACTTTGTGATAGTGGTCGGGGGTCGGAATCGGATCGGGAACGGCGCCCGTCGTATGGCCCGGCTGAAGGCCTGCGGACCGGGTGGTTCGGGCGAGGGACTCCGATCCTCCCCGCTGTCGTAGCGTCCCCCACGCCTGGGGTGGTAGCCTCGGCGCACCCTCTCGTCGAGGTGGGCCCGACGATCGCGGTGATGGTGCTCGTTGCCGAGGCGACCTGGGGCCGCAGGCGCTGTGTTGCGCGTGCGCCCGGTGCAGACCGAGGCTTCCCGCATGAATCGGGAAGTCGCGGCATGATGTTCCGAGGGGTACCCCTGCCTTCGAGAGGCGGAGCTCTCGGCCCGCCGGACCGCGGCGCCTTCCAGGAGATCTTTGAGCTCGGATTCGCCGCCCCTCGGTGGTTGATGGCTCCGGCATCGCGCGGAGGAGCATTGCTGCTGCAGCCAGGTTCTAGCCGACCCCACTGGATGCGGGTGGCGGCCTGACCCTGACATCGTCGACGATGCGGTGCTGGAAGCCCTGGGGTAGATGACGCATTTCTCCGGCCGGAGGTTGGCCCGCCCATGCCTGCCCGACGTCCCGGCGGATTGGCTCAAGCGCTCCTGCTCCCTCGTCGAGCCTGGCCTGCACCCCGTGGATTTGCTCGAGTTGTGGGTCGCGACCCCCCACCGGAACGGGGACCACGGCTAGCTCCCGTGGGATGTCAACGCGAGGCACCGGCCTAGGGAGATCACCGTCCTCAGGCATGCCGAGATGGTTGCCTTCGGAGGGACCCCCTAGATCGACGTGGAAACATTCGCGGCTCGGGCCGTAGTCCTCGTCGCCGAGGCTACGGCTACCGCCGGAACAGTCGGAAAGGCAGTAGTCGCATGCGGTCATGAGGTCTCGCATGGCACCGGGGTTGCCAAGTCCGGAGAAATCCCAATGGAAGCTGGGCTCGTCGTCTTCCTCAGACCCGGAGGGCCCGTAGGTCGAGACGTCCGTCAGCCAGTCCCAAGGTGACCGCATATGAAACCCAGAGGGTTCGGATTCGCCTCTACGAGGGCGTCCGCCAAAGCGGAGCCGCTAGGCGGGTCGAGGCTAAATCTAAAAGGCGTGGGATGGGAATCGGTCGGTACCTCTTGATCGATGGGCGGTGATGAGGTCACGTCGAGGGCTGACTGCACCGTCGTCTCAGGTACGAGGGCGACACCCAGCAAGCCTTTTGCGAGCGTGCTGGCGTCGTTCGTTTGCCTGGGATTGACGTGTCGTGGGGAGACAACGCTCGTCTTCGTCTCAAACGCGAGGCCGATGCCCGGCGTGCCCCCCGTTGGAGTGCTGGCGTTGTCGACTCGCTCGATGGCCGACGAGGCACCGCCTCCTGCTTGGCCTTGGTTGCCCCGCCTCCTCCTCCTCCGTCGACGGGGAAGAGGACGGGGCGAGCTCGAAGGTTGTTCTTCCACCACGCGGGGAAGACGTCGTCGATCCCGCCGCCGGCGGGCGGACTGTCGGCTGCCACTGTCGCTGTCGCCCAGCGGTGGAAAGAGTATCATGTCGTAGCTGCCGTCGAGGGATATGAACTCAAGGCTCCCGAAACGGAGCACCGTCCCGGGCCGGAGAGGTTGCTGGAGACTACCCATCTGGAGCTTGACGGGAAGCTGTTCGTTAACACGCAGCAGGCCCCTACCTGGCGTGCCAACTGTCGGCGTTTCGAGACCGGGGGGTCCCTGAGCCGACGAGTGAAGTGTCGCCGCGTGCCCCAGCCCAGATGGGTCGACGCGAGGCCGAGCGCGAAGGGGGGAAAGCGAGGAGGCCGGAGATGGGCGAGAGAGAGGTGGGAATCCCGCGGCCTTCGTGTTCGTCCCGCGCCCAGGTCGGGTGCGCTTGCAGTAGGGGGTTACAAGCGTCCACACGGGGGAAGGAGCGAGCGGCCTTACGCGAGCGCCCGTCTCGTCCTCGTCCCCGCGCGGCCAACCTTCTCTAAGAGGGCTCTAGTCCTTCCTTTTATAGGCGCAAGGAGAGGATCCAGGTGTACAATGGGTGGTGTAGCAGAGTGCTACGTGTCTAGCGGAGGAGAGCTAGCGCCCTAAGTACACGCCATCGTGGCGGCCGGAGAGATTTTGGCGCCCGGTTTGCGTGATGTCGTGGCCGTCGGAGGAGCGCTGGAGCCTAGCGGAGGGACAGCTGTTGGGGCCGTCGAGTCCTTGCTGACGTCCTCTTGCTTCCGTAAGGGGGCCGAGAGCCACCATCGTCAGGGAGCGTGCGGGGCGCCATCATCGCCTATCTGGCGGAGCGAGCCAGATGGGACGCCGGTCTTGCTCCCCGTAGCCTGAGTCAGCCTAGAGTAGGGTAATGATGGTGCCTTCTGTTGACGTGGCCGGTCCGCGCCCTAGGTTGGGCGATGTGGAGGCTCCTCCGAGGTCGAGGTCGAGTCCGTCTTCCGTGGCCGAGGCCGAGTCCGAGCCCCTAGGTCGGGCGAGGCGGAGGCCGTTGGCTGAGGCCAGGGCGGAATTTGAGTCCTGGGGTCGGGTGAAGTGGAGTTCGTCGTCTTCTGGGGCTTTGCCCGAGTCCGAGCCCTGGGTCGGGCGGAGCGGAGTTCGTCGTCTTCCGGGGCTTTGCCCGAGTCCGAGCCCTGGGTCGGGCGGAGCGGAGTTTCCTATGGTGTGTGGCCGGGCCTGACTGCCTGTCAGCCTCACTCTGTCATGTGGCACCGCAGTCGGAGCGGCGCAGGCGGCGCTGTCTTTCTGTCAGACCGGTCAGTGGAGCGGTGAAGTGGCGGCGGTCACTTCGGCTCTGTCAGCTGAGGGGCGCGCGTCAGGATAAAGGTGTCAGGCCACCTTTGCATTAAATGCTCCTGCGATTTGGTCGGGGTTGCTTCTTGGCGAAGACAGGGCCTCGGGCGAGCCGAGAACGTGTTCGCCGCTGGAGGGGGGCCTCGGGCAAGGCGGAGATCCTCCGGGGTCGGCTGCCCTTGTCCGAGGCTAGGCTCGGGCGAGGCGTGATCGAGTCCCTCGAATGGACTGATCCCTGACTTGATCGCACCCATCAGGCCTTTGCAGCTTTGTGCTGATGGGGGTTACCAGCTGAGAATTAGGAGCCTTGAGGGTACCCCTAATTATGGTCCCCGACAGAATGGTAATCAATATTCCAAGGAATGGTAATGCAACAATTGTTTATGACACAACTCCTATCACCTAATGCAACATATAAGGTGATAAAATTTTAAAAACATGAGGAGGGGTAAACGCACCGGGGCTTGCTTGAGTTAACACTATGTTAGTGTTTGTTAGACGACGATCACTTGGCGACCAGCTTTTGTTCTGACACTTGCTCAGTCTGCTCATCCTTAGGTTTGTCCACCAGCATCACCTTGCAGAGTAGCCCACCTGTGTACATAATCTTGGGGTCGACTCGGTTCTTGACCTCCGCATCACGTGATCAACTAGCGTACCTAATGAGATGCACGGTGCACATGTATGGTCATGAGGAGGAATAGCTCAAGACTAAACATTGCACATGGAAATGAACTAAACACTTAATGTAGGGCGCATTACAACATTCATAAGCAAACACTAGAAACTGATACAACATTAAACATAACATCCACGCTTCTCTAGCTTATCCTGATCTAACTCACACATCAAGAAGCAATAAACTGTACACACACTCTATACTTCCCTTAGCTAAAGCGTAACATCGACAGATTCACGACACTTGGATTCACCAACCTAGGATATCTAAAACTCAAAACATGCATAGAAACAAGCTAACCTGTTAAACCACTATTTTTAGACAATCATGTAAAGCGCACCATCTAAATAAATCATTACACCACTCTTGGATCTAACAAGCAGAGCATTATCATACAACATACGGTTCTATGAAAATGCTCCCTTAACAACCAAAGATCTAAAGCGCTTATGCACACTATGCACCGGTACTTCTTAGATTTTTACAGAAATGGACTTATCAAGGTTACTCGCTTCCTAATTATTTAGGCTAACACCAATTATTTATTTATGACATTTAATCTATTAATAAACCTAGAGAATGCGATGACTGATATGGTAGGGTATCAACTTTGTTCGACAACACACTAGGCACAATTAAGAATAACACAAGCTATCGGCTAATTGCTAGAAACACTAATCCATCCTACTCATCACTGACATGCCACACCCTACAAACATAGAACCAATTCCATCACACTAGACCTACACGTCTACCCAAATTCTCCTCGCCAACGCAGGAGACGAAGTATTTCAACAAGCATTCAAGGCAATATTACCCCTACCACTTATCACGTGCGTATCATCTAGTTAAATATACCCGACACATACACATCAAGCACCCTTCACATAACCTACAAACTAATGATTATTAGACGATGCGCTTAAATCATCACGTATCACTCTTGCTAAAAATACGAGAATCATCGTGATTACTATATATATATATATAGATTGTATATTATGAGCCTGTCACACCCGGTTTTGGAAGGCGAACCGAATGCGAACAATGTACATGCTAGGATCAGAAACTCACGTACACAGCGATTACATAATTGGACATCATCACACAATGCTCGAAATAAATAGCGGAAATGTACTTTAATTACATCAAGATGTCCAAGACATCCACAGAATCTAATACATAACCATTGTCTTTAACATAAACATCAAAGTGCGGAGAAAACGAAACGTAGATGATAAGCCTACACATGCAGCTGACTGGGGGTTTGCCACTAAGAAAAACTAGAACTCGTCGTAGTCCTGGAACTCCTCAAAGTCCTCCATGTTGCCAGCATCACCTCCTAAGCACTGAGTATAGTGGGGACAACCTGGGGTGGGGGTGGTTTGTAAAGCAAGGGTGAGTACACATCAACGTACTCAGCAAATGTCCTGTTTGGCTAAAGTGGACTAGTTGTATGTGGGGTTGAGGTTAAGCAGTTGCTTTTAGTTAGTCAAACATTTATTACTATTAGTAGAGCCAAGTTTTAGTAATAAGCCCAATTATTACCCAAAAGTACTCCCTCCAAGAGGAAATACTAGAGATCAGAATTATAACCAACATTATTAACCATCATCATAAAAGTAACAAAAGTTCTTCTAATCAAAGAGTATCCCAAGGCTGCTCTTAATCGTGAGCTCGGCTGATATACCAATTTCTAACACTCTGCAGAGGTTGCACACTTTACCCACAAGTCGTGATCCCTTTCCAGCCTAGGTTGTACAGACCCGATTTTCACTACTGAGGTGAATGGCCAAGGATACACTACGTAGCCTTTACAAAGACTCCCCTGGTGCATAGCTGCTCGTTAGGTTTCGCCAGTCGTACAAACGCAGTACACCTCCCCAAGGTGGCTGACTAACAAAACCAAATCGAATGAACCTCTGCACCCCCTTGGTAGAGCAAGCACTACGCCCCGGCCCCCATTGACGGCCCTCCGGCAAAGCCAACTACACCCCTAGGTTCATCTAATTATTCAGCTAAGGGCGTCCTATTCCACCATCATGGTTGCACTGTTATCCCGGGTGGTCACTCCATGAACAGGTCCTTACGGAGAGGTACACAGGAAAAATACCTGAGCCCCCTAGAGTATCACCATATCATCATTGGGATAACATCATTGTATCATAAATAATCACATCATGTTCATTGATTAAGTTAAAGCAATAGCATAAAGCTAACCATGATAACCCAAAAAGGTAAACAAGGATAAGGTAAATACAGA
Organism: Zea luxurians; assembly: GCA_029449295.1. Classification (NCBI taxonomy): domain Eukaryota; kingdom Viridiplantae; phylum Streptophyta; class Magnoliopsida; order Poales; family Poaceae; genus Zea; species Zea luxurians. Next base: position 6,366,427 of record JAOPSE010000100.1, read on the forward strand.
CTAGTCAATCCTTAGGTTAAGTAATGTAATGCGGGACAGTGAATCATAAAGTATGTAGGACATAATAGGTCAGAGGATACTTGCCTTCACCAGGTTGTTGCTCAGGGAGGTCTCCAGCAACACACTAGGGAACCTCGGACTGCTCGTTGTCTAAATAAAGCGAGCATGCATTCAATACGTTTGGAAGGTACAACTGAATAGCACACCAAACATGTACAAACATTGGAATACATCCTAAAAAGGCACAATACTAAATAAGGAATAATGAGATCAAAGTATAACATGAACTAATTTCATTTAGAAATAGATTATTCTTTAAGTGTTGTCCATAATTACACAACCTAGTTCTATTTATTTTACTGTGACCTAAAAGTTAGACCAGAGATAATTTCATGTGATACATGTTATTAGTCTCACCAAACTAAATATAATTTAACCCCTAAGGTTTTCCTTTTATTTATTTTATTAAATAAACAAATCTACACATATACTAATCCATAGTTAACTATAAAATTGGAATGTACAGATTGTAAATGGAACTAATTTATTTAAATAGAGAATATTCCTATGAACATTTTGCAATTTGAATCACTAAATTTGGAGTTCATATGCAAAAGATATGAAATAAACAAGTTTGGGAATTTAAAATATGAAAATAGGTCTAATTCTATAATTATTTAAAAGCCTAGGGTTCAATCTGCAAGATTACAGGGGCCTGCACGCGAAAACCAGGCAGGGCGCGTTAATTCCGATTAACCCGAGGGTCTCTTAAGCAAAACTACACACGAAAGGGTATCGGGCAATCTCAACTGTTAGATCAGAAACCAACGGCCGAGATTAGATTTGCGGACGAAGGTGCGCGCGCGAGCGGGCGAGCGCTGACAGGCGGGCCAGCGGCGTCAGCGACCGAGGGGGGGGGGCGCACTGGCCGATTGGGCCCAGCGCCAGGGGGACATGGGCGCTGACAGACAGGCCTGGACGCAGGGCGCATGTGCGTGAAGCGGTATCCCGTGATCTGGGCCGTGCGATCGAGATCGGACGGGGGAGATCAAACCGGGAGGGGTGAACGGCTACGTGTAGCGCCGCTCCTTCCCACGGCGGTAAAGTCATCGGAGTTGGGGCGGGTGCGTGCTGCGGCAGTTCCGGAGTCGCCGGAGTTGGTCAGAGAGGGGGAAGACGACTCGACAAACTCGATGGCGGGGTTGTGGCCACGAGACCGAGGTCAGAGAGGGGGGAACAACGGGGGAAAAGCTCCGGACGGGCCAGGGTAACTCATGTGAGGAATTCCGACCGCCAAGAGGGGCAATCGACCGTGATAGGGCTCGGGCTAGTTCCAGTAGAGGTGGGGGAGCACTCTGGGCCAAAGCCGGGGCACTGGATGGGGTCGGGATGGCCGGACACAGTGTGGGCGCGGCGAGCAAGCGCGACCGCACGCCGGTGAGGCCAAATTGGATAAGGGCAAGCGCGAATAAAGTAAAACAAGCACGGGGGCGGGTGTCTCACCTCGGGGCAGAGCTCGAGGTCGCTTGGCGTGGCCTCCTGCGAGCTAGATGACCGGGGAGGTGAGCGCGGGTCTCCGGCGAGGTCGGACGGCGTGGGCAAAGCGTGAGCGGGAGTGGGGCTACGTGAAATGAGGTGGGCGAGTGAGTGCGGGCATGGGCGGGGCTAAAAAAGGGAGATGGGGCGCGTGGGCGGGCGTCATGGCCGAGGATTCCGGCGACGTGCGCGAGTGCGCGCGCGCTGGTCCACGGCGGGCGCGGGGAGGGTGGAGTTGACAGGGGAGGCCCATGGCGCAGCGAGAGAGAGAGAGCGAACGCGCGGGGCAACGGCTCGGTGACTGGCAAAACGGGCCCGCAAAGCAGAGAGAGAAGAGGGGCGCGCGAGTGAAGAAACCGGCGTCGATAGCTTGCCCCCACTGGGCAGCGAACGAGAGAGAGAAGAGTGCGGGGGAGGGAGTTGCCGCTGACAGGTGGATCCCACCTATCAAGCGGCGCGGGCGCTCGGCCTGGCTGGGCCGAGCTTGGCCGGTTGGGCTGCTTTGCCTTTTTTCTTTTTCCCTGGATTTTCTAATTGTTTTTCCATTTATTTTTCTCTAGGGTTTTCAATTCAAATTCAATTCAAGTTTCAAATTCAAACTAATTCAAACATGTGCAACAATTCAAAAAATATTTAAACTTAGCATGATGCAACATTTCATGACTCATAGTGTTTTGGCAAAAATAAGTAATTAATCCCTCCTTAATTAAGCTATTTATACTAAAAAAGGAAAGAGAGAGAGAGAGGGAATCTAGAGATAGATAGAAACTAGAGAGAGAGAAGAGTAACACTTGAATTTGGGTGATAATTAGAAAGAAATTTTATACCCCCAAATTCAGGGTGTTACAGACCTGTCGGAGAGGAAAATCTCCGGCCAGGTGGCGGAACGCACCCGCCCTAAATCCTAAGATGAGGAGGGGGCCTAAGTGTTTTGCCTGCTAGGTGGATTCGGGATGAACACAGAAGCACACAAGGGTTTAGAGTGGTTCATGCCGCCGGAGCGTAATACCCTACTCCACTGTGTGTGTTGTATTGAGTTTGTGAGCTTGAGAGAGCTTGTGAGCCTATCTCCGGGTCTGTCTTGTAACGTTGTGTGCCTTCCCTTTTATAGCTCAAGGGGGGCACATACAAGGATGCTGAGCCCTGACATGTGGGCCCAGGAGCAAAATGGAAGGAATACATTATAAGAGTAACTAATGCAAGTAACGCCTGAGCAATCTCTAGGCGTCCTGGTGTCCGCAGTCCACGCAGTATTGATATGCGGCTGCTGCTTCCTTGGTAATGTCCGAGTAATGATGAGCATAGTGCACGCGACAGGTTAGGCGTGCCGCCTGCCAGTGGAATGGATAGGCACGCCGCCTGCGGAATGGACAGGTCATCGCCTGCCAGCGGAATGGACAGGTCGCCGCCTGCCAGTGGAATGGATAGGTTTCAATAAATGCAGAGGCGGCACACCGCCTACCAGTGGAATGGACAGGCGGCACGCCTTATCCTCAATAAATGCAGAGGCCGCGTAGCCTAGAGGCCTTACGTCAGGCTCCGCCCGTTGGCTTGCGTCACATGCAGTAGGCCACGCGGCAACATCTGGTCTCCGCCTGGGCGGGGAGCAGAAGCGTATACGATAAGGTCCAGACACGTGTTGGCTCCGGACCCCCGCCCGGCCTTGATTAAGGCCTGGGTATTTTCTGTCCCAGAATCCCGGGACCCTGCTGTGAGCGGCCCAGACCCCACACAGAGGGGTCCGAATCCCATCCTAGGGGTTCGGTTTGCACCCGTGGAGGTCCTAGACCTTACCCGGAGACACGGTCTATATATACAGTGGTCCGGCACTTTCCCATGGGAGTCCGGACTCACTGTTCATACCTTGGAGTATATCATCTTCTCTGGCCACGTGGTGGCCCCAGATCCATCCACGTGGTGGGGTCGGGTGCTGTTGCTGGCCCAGAGTAGTCACTCGAAGCTGGGGTGAGTCACGGTCTGGCCCCACGCACAGATCCATTACCACGCGACCAAAGATAGCCGTGTGGGTACTGCGTCTTCATACAGTAGTAAGGGGTACCCCTATTTTAGGGTACTGACAGTGGCCCCCGGGCCCACCTTAGGGGAGGATGCGAGCCTGTAGGTGGGGCCAATAGCCTGATTGGTGATTGGCGCGCCGCTTCCATGCATCTGCTGACGTACCCACCGTCAATCCGCCTTCGGTCACGCCAACTGCCATATTTGTCTCTGCGGCTGACTGACCCACGGCCCCCACGCCTGGAGGTTTCATCAGGCCACGCGCGGGGCGCCTCGATACCGCTGCATTGGTTTAAAAAATTACCTTCTGTCTTCTATCGCGGCCCCGAGGAGGCGCAGTACCGGCGCGAGCGGCAGTTCGCTCTTTCCGCACCCGGGATTCGGCACCCAAGGAATATGACTCGTGGGCCTGGGCCCCCGTGTCATAGACTGGGCTGTTGTTTCTTGCAGCGGAGATGAAGAGGCACGCTACTGCGGGCGGCGATTCACTCTTCGAGCGCGCGTGGCGGTTCGCTTTTTCCGCACCCGAAGTTCAGCGCACAATCGGTATGACTTGTGGACCCAGGCCCCCGTGTCATAGACTGGGTTGCCTTGGTGCGCGTTGGGCAAGATTTTCTGCGGCAATTGAGGAGCGCATGGAAGGGTTTCCCTAACAAGGACTCTGGTTTCCTTGAAAAAGGATTCTTCTCCGCGTGCAGCAGCTACTCTTTCGCATTTTCTTCCAATCGACCGTGCCCTTTCGCCTTCGTGCTCCTCTGCTCCCCTTTGCCTTCGCGCTCTTCTGCTTTGCGCCGCCTTAGTTACCATGGCTTCGCTAGGACATCCCGAGCATTTCCAATCTGAGGGGGTGCTCAACCTAGTGCGCAACCTGCTCGGATGGAGCACGCCGGTGCTCGCCGGAAGGATCCACACCAGCGCCACTCCCCTCGGCGATCTCGCTGCCGGGGAGTTCGTGTTGTTCGTCTCCTACCTCTCCTATGGGTTGGCGCTGCCGATCTTGCCTTTCTTCTTGCTGCTGTTGGAGGAGTTCAGGCTCCAGCTTCAGCACCTTACTCCCCACTCCATCCTCCAAGCTGCCATCTTTGTCCACCTCTGCGAGATGTTCGTAGGGGTGGCCCCCTGTACTTCCCTCTTCCGCCATTTCTTCGTGCTGGTCAAGTCTAGGAAAGCTAGGGACCATCTTGGTGCCTACTAATTTCAGACGAGGCCGGATTCGGCCGTAGCCTACATCTCCACCTTCGGCGGCACAAGGTGGGTGAAAGTCGCCTAGAGGGGGGGGGGGTGAATAGGGCGAAACTGAAAATCACAAAAATAATCACAACTACAAGCCGGGTTAGCGTTAGAAATATAGTGGAGTCCGCGAGAGAGGGCGCAAAACAAATCGCAAGCGAATAATGAGGTGAGACACGCGGATTTGTTTTACCGAGGTTCGGTTCTCTCAAACCTACTCCCCGTTGAGGAGGCCACAAAGGCCGGGTCTCTTTCAACCCTTCCCTCTCTCAAACGGTCCCTCGGACCGAGTGAGCTTTTCTTCTTCTCAATCAAACGGGAACAAAACTTCCCCGCAAGGGCCACCACACAATTGGTGCCTCTTGCCTTGGTTACAATTGAGTTTTGATCACAAGAACAAGTGAGAAAGAAAGAAAGCGATCCAAGCGCAAGAGCTCAAAAGAACACGACAAATCTCTCGCTAGTCACTAAAGGCTTGAGTGGAATTGGAGAGGATTTGATCTCTTTGGTGTGTCTAGAATTGAATGCCTAGCTCTTGTAAGTGGTTGGAAGTTGGAAAACTTGGATGCCTTGAATGTGGGGTGGTTGGGGGTATTTATAGCCCCAACCACCAAACTAGCCGTTTGGTGAGGCTGTCTGTTCGATGGCGCACCGGACAGTCCGGTGCACACCGGACATGTCCGGTGCGACAGCCACGTCACCAAAGCCGTTGCAATATGACCATTGGAGTTCTGACTTCTGGGCCCGCCTGGATGTCCGGTGCACACCGGACATGTACTGTTCGATGTCCGGTGTGCCTGCTCCCGCGTGCCTGACAACTGCGCGGTTCTGGCGCGCATTAAATGCGCCTGCAGGTGACCGTTGGCGCGAAGTAGCCGTTGCCTTGAGGTTGCACCGGACAGTCCGGTGTACACCGGACATGTCCGGTGAATTATAGCGGAGCAGTCTTCGCGAATTCCCGAGACTGGCGAGTTCCGGAGCCGCGTCTCAAATGAGCACCGGACACTGTCCGGTGTACACCGGACAGTCCGGTGAATTTTAGCGCGCAGGCTCTGGAAAATTCCCGAGGGCGACGAGTTTGAGCTGAAGTCCTCTGGTGCACCGGACACTGTCCGGTGTACACCGGACAGTCCGGTGTGCCAGACCAGAGGGGCCTTTGGTTGCTCCTTTGCCCTTTTGTTGAACTCAACACATGGTCATTTTATTGGCTAAGTGTGAACCTTTTGCACCTGTATAACTTATACACTAGAGCAAACTAGTTAGTCCAATTATTTGTGTTGGGCAATTCAACCACCAAAATTATTTAGGAACTAGATATAAGCCTAATTCCCTTTCAATCTCCCCCTTTTTGGTGATTGATGCCAACACAAACCAAAGCAAATATTGAAGTGCATAATTGAACTAGTTTGCATAATGTAAGTGCAAAGGTTGCTTGGAATTGAGCCAATATAAATACTTTCATGATGCGCATGGATTGTTTTCTTTATTTTTGACATATTGGACCATACTTGCACCAAAAGTTTTGTTTTAGCAAATTCTTTTGTAAATTCTTTTCAAAGTCCTTTTGCAAGATAGTCAAGGTAAATGAATAAGATTTTTCAAAGCATTTTCAAGTTTGAAATTTTCTCCCCTTGTTTCAAATGCTTTTCCTTTGACTAAACAAAACTCCCCCTCAAATAAAGTCTCCTCTTAGTGTTCAAGAGGGTTTTAAGACATCAATTTTGAAAATGCTACTTACTCCCCCTTTAGAGCACAAAGATATATCAATTTGAAATTTTCCAATTGAAAAACCATTAATTTTAAAATTAGGGGTGGTGGTGCGGTCCTTTTGCTTTGGGCTAATACTTTCTCCCCCTTTGGCATGAATCGCCAAAAAAACGGAGTCATTAGAGCCCTTAGAAGTACTTTCTCCTCCTTTGGTCACAAAATAAATGAGTGAAGATTATACCAAAGTTGGAGAGATGCTCGGAGTGACGGCGAAGGATGAGTAGTAGAGTGGAGTGGAAGCCTTGTCTTCGCCGAAGACTCCAATTCCCTTTCAATATACCTATGACTTGGTTTGGAATACACTTGAAAACACATTAGTCATAGCATATAAAAGAGACATGATCAAAGGTATTATCATGAGCTATGTGTGCAAGTTTAGCAAAAGAAATTCCTAGAATCAAGAATATTAAGCTCATGCCTAAGTCTGGTAAAAGATTGTTCATCAAGTGGCTTGGTAAAGATATCGGCTAATTGATCTTTAGTGTTAATGTATGAAATCTCGATATCCCCCTTTTGTTGGTGATCCCGAAGAAAATGATACCGAATGGCTATGTGTTTAGTGCGGCTATACTCAACGGGATTATCCGCCATGCGGATTGCACTCTCATTATCACATAGAAGAGGAACTTTGGTTAATTTGTAACCGTAGTCCCGCAGGGTTTGCCTCATCCAAAGCAATTGCGCGCAACAATGGCCTGCGGCAATATACTCGGCTTCGGCGGTAGAAAGAGCGACCGAATTTTGCTTCTTTGAAGCCCAAGACACCAAGGATCTTCCCAAGAACTGGCAAGTCCCCGATGTGCTCTTCCTATTAATCTTACACCCCGCCCAATCGGCATCCGAATAACCAATCAAATCAAAAGTGGATCCCCGAGGGTACCAAAGCCCAAACTTAGGAGAATAAGCCAAGTATCTCAAGATTCGTTTTACGGCCGTAAGGTGTGATTCCTTAGGGTCGGCTTGGAATCTTGCACACATGCATACAGAAAGCATAATGTCCGGACGAGATGCACATAAATAAAGTAATGAACCAATCATCGACCGGTATACCTTTTGATCCATGGACTTACCTCCCGTGTCGAGGTCGAGATGTCCATTTGTTCCCATGGGAGTCTTGATGGGCTTGGCATCCTTCATTCCAAACTTGCTTAGAATGTCTTGAGTATACTTCGTTTGGTTAATGAAAGTGCCCTCTTGGAGTTGTTTGACTTGAAATCCTAAGAAATATTTCAACTCCCCCATCATCGACATCTCGAATTTCTTTGTCATGATCCTACTAAATTCTTCACATGTAGATTCGTTAGTAGACCCAAATATAATATCACCAACATAAATTTGGCATACGAACAAATCATTGTCAAGAGTTTTAGTGAATAAAGTAGGATCGGCTTTGCCGACTTTGAAGCCATTTGCAATAAGGAAATCTCTAAGGCATTCATACCATGCTCTTGGGGCTTGCTTGAGCCCATAAAGCGCCTTAGAGAGCCTATAAACATGGTTAGGGTACTCACTGTCTTCAAAGCCGGGAGGTTGCTCAACATAGACCTCCTCCTTGATTGGTCCATTGAGGAAGGCACTCTTTACGTCCATTTGATAAAGCTTGAAGCCATGGTAAGTAGCATAGGCCAATAATATGCGAATTGACTCAAGCCTAGCTACGGGTGCATAGGTTTCACCAAAATCCAAACCTTCGACTTGTGAATACCCTTTGGCCACGAGTCGAGCTTTGTTCCTAGTCACCACACCATGCTCATCTTGCTTGTTGCGGAAGACCCACTTGGTTCCTACAACATTTTGATTAGGACGTGGAACCAATTGCCATACCTCATTCCTTGTGAAATTGTTGAGCTCCTCTTGCATCGCCATCACCCAATCCGAATCTTGAAGTGCTTCCTCTACCCTGTGTGGCTCAATAGAGGAAACAAAAGAGTAATGTTCACAAAAATGTGCAACACGAGATCGAGTAGTTACCCCCTTATGAATATCGCCGAGGATGGTGTCGACGGGGTGATATCGTTGTATTGCTTGGTGGACTCTTGGGTGTGGCGGCCTTGGTTGTTCATCCTCCTTGTCTTCATCATTTACATCTCCCCCTTGATCGTTGCCGTCATTTTGAGGTGGCTCATCTTCTTGATCTTCTTGTTCAACATCTTGAGCCTCATCCTCAATTTGAGTTGGTGGAGATGCTTGCATGGAGGAGGATGGTTGATCTTGTGCATGTGGAGGCTCTTCGGATTCCTTAGGATACACATCCCCAATGGACATGTTCCTTAGCGCTATGCATGGAGCCTGTTCTTCACCTATCTCATCAAGATCAACTTGCTCTACTTGAGAGCCGTTAGTCTCATCAAACACAACGTCACAAGAAACTTCAACAAGTCCTGAGGACTTGTTAAAGACTCTATATGCCCTTGTGTTTGAGTCATATCCTAGTAAAAAGCCTTCTACAGTTTTAGAAGCAAATTTTGATCTTCTACCTCTTTTGACAAGAATAAAACATTTGCTACCAAAAACTCTAAAATATGAAATATTGGGCTTTTTACCGGTTAGGAGTTCATAGGATGTCTTCTTGAGGATTCGGTGAAGATATAACCGGTTGATGGCGTAGCAAGCGGTGTTGACCGCTTCGGCCCAAAAACGATCCGGTGTCTTGTACTCATCAAGCATGGTTCTTGCCATGTCCAATAGAGTTCGATTCTTCCTCTCCACTACACCATTTTGTTGTGGAGTGTAGGGAGAAGAGAACTCATGCTTGATGCCCTCCTCCTCAAGGAAGCCTTCAATTTGAGAGTTCTTGAACTCCGTCCCATTGTCGCTTCTAATTTTCTTGATCCTTAAGCAGAACTCATTTTGAGCCCGTCTCAAGAATCCCTTTAAAGTCTCTTGGGTATGAGATTTGTCCTGCAAAAAGAACACCCAAGTGAAGCGAGAATAATCATCCACAATAACTAGACAGTACTTACTCCCACCGATGCTTATGTAAGCGATCGGGCCGAATAGGTCCATGTGTAGGAGCTCCAGTGGCCTGTCACTAGTCATGATGTTCTTGTGTGGATGATGAGTGCCAACTTGCTTCCCGGCTTGGCATGCGCTACAAATCCTGTCTTTCTCAAAATGAACATTGGTTAGTCCTAAAATGTGTTCTCCCTTTAGAAGCTTGTGAAGATTCTTCATTCCAACATGGGCTAGTCGGCGGTGCCAGAGCCAACCCAAGTTAGTCTTAGCAACCAAGCAAGTGTCGAGTTCAGCTCTATCAAAATCTACCAAGTATAGCTGACCCTCTAACACTCCCTTAAATGCTATTGAATCATCACTTCTTCTAAAGACAGTAACACCTATATCAGTAAAAAGACAGTTGTAGCCCATTTGACATAGTTGGGATACGGAAAGCAAATTGTAATCTAAAGAATCTACGAGAAAAACATTGGAAATAGTATGGTCAAGTGATATAGCAATTTTACCCAATCCTTTTACCAAGCCTTGATTTCCATCCCTGAATGTGATAGCTCGTTGGGGATCTTGGTTTTTCTCATATGAGGAGAACATCCTTTTCTCCCCTGTCATGTGGTTTGTGCACCCGCTGTCGAGTATCCAACTTGAGCCCCCGGATGCATAAACCTACAAAACAATTTTAGTTCTTGACTTTAGGTACCCAAACGGTTTTGGGTCCTTTGGCATTAGAAACAAGAACTTTGGGTACCCAAACACAAGTCTTGGAGCCCTTGTGTTTGCCCCCAACAATCTTGGCAACTACCTTGCCGGATTTGTTAGTTAAAACATATGATGCATCAAAAGTTTTGAATGAAATAGCATGATCATTTGATGCATTAGGAGTTTTCTTTCTAGGCAACTTGGCACGGGTTGGTTGCCTAGAACTAGATGTCTCACCCTTATACATAAAAGCATGGTTGGGGCCAGAGTGAGACTTCCTAGAATGAGTTCTCCTAATTTTGCTCTCAGGATAGCTGGCAGGGTACAAAATGTAACCCTCGTTATCCTGAGGCATGGGAGCCTTGCCCTTAACAAAGTTAGATAAATTCTTTGGAGGGGCATTAAGTTTGACATTGTCTCCCCTTTGGAAGCCAATGCCATCCTTGATGCCAGGGCGTCTCCCATTATAGAGCATGCTTCTAGCAAATTTAAATTTTTCATTTTCTAAGTCATGCTCACTAATCTTAGCATTAAGTTGTGCTATGTGATCATTTTGTTTTTTAATTAAGGCTAGGTGATCATGGATAGCATCAACATTAATATCTCTACACTTAGTACAAATGGAAATATGCTCAGTAGATGTAGAGGGTTTGCAAGTTTTTAATTCTATAACCTTAGCATGTAGTATATCATTCTCATCTCTAAGGTTAGAAATGCAAACATCACAATCTCTAGCCTTAGCAAGCAATTTTTCTTTTTCATCTCTAAGGCTAGCAAGAAAAACATTCAACTCATCAATTCTAGCAAGTAAATCAATATTATCATCTTTAGAATTGGAAGTTGAAACATTACAAACATGTGAATCAACCTTAGCAATCAATCTAGCATTTTCATTTCTAAGGTTGTCAATAGTGTCATGGCATGTGCTTAGCTCACTAGTTAATTTGTTACATTTTTCTACCTCTAGAGCATAAGCATTTTTAATCTTAACATGTTTCTTGTTTTCCTTAATTAGGAAATCCTCTTGGGAGTCCAAGAGATCATCCTTTTCATGGATAGCACTAATTAGCTCATTTAATTTTTCTTTTTGTTCCATGTTAAGGTTGGCAAAAAGGTTATGCAAATTGTCTTCCTCACCACTAGCATTATCATCACTAGAAGATTCATATTTAGTGGAGGAGTTAGATTTAACCTTCTTCCTTTTGCCGTCCTTTGCCATGAGGCACTTGTGGCCGACGTTGGGGAAGAGAAGTCCCTTGGTGATGGCGATGTTGGCGGCGTCCTCGTCGTCGGAGGAGGAGTCAGTGGAGCTCTCGTCGGAGTTCCACTCGCGGCACACGTGGGCATCGCCGCCCTTCTTCTTGTGGTACCTCTTCTTTTCTCTTCTCTTGCCCTTCTTGTCGTCGCCCCTGTCACTGTCACTAGACATAGGACATTTTGCAATAAAATGACCGGGCTTACCACACTTGTAGCAAACCTTCTTGGAACGGGATTTGTAGTCCTTCCCCTTCCGTTGCTTGAGGATTTGCCGAAAGCTTTTGATGATTAAGGCCATCTCCTCATTGTCGAGCTTGGAGGCGTCAATTGGTTGTCTACTTGGTGTAGACTCCTCCTTCTTCTCCTCCGTTGCCTGGAAGGCCACCGGTTGCGCCTCGGATGTGGAAGGTTCGTCAAGCTCGTTGATCTTCTTTGAGCCCTTAATCATGCATTCAAAGCTTACAAAATTCCCGATAACTTCCTCGGGGGTCATTAGTGGATATCTAGGATTACCACGAATTAATTGAACTTGAGTGGGGTTAAGGAAAATAAGAGCTCTTAGAATAACCTTAACCACCTCGTGGTCATCCCATTTTTTGCTCCCGAGGTTGCGCACTTGGTTCACCAAGGTCTTGAGCTGGTTGTACATATCTTGAGGCTCCTCCCCTTGGCGAAGACGGAAGCGACTGAGCTCCCCCTCGATCATTTCCCGCTTGGTGATCTTGGTGAGTTCATCACCCTCGTGCGCTGTCTTGAGTAGGTCCCAAATCTCCTTTGCATTCTTCAACCCTTGAACTTTGTTGTATTCCTCCTTGCTTAGAGAGGCGAGGAGAATGGTTGTGGCTTGGGAGTTGAAGTGCTCGATTTGGGCCACTTCGTCCGTGTCATAATCCTCATCCCCTATTAATGGTACCTGTGCTCCAAACTCAACAACATTCCATATACTTTTGTGGAGTGAGGTTAGATGAAATTTCATTAAATCACTCCACCTAGCATAATCTTCGCCGTCAAAAGTTGGCGGTTTGCCTAATGGAACGGAAAGTAATGGAGTATGTCTAGATGTACGGGGATAGTTTAAGGGGATCTTACTAAACTTCTTGCGCTCTTGGCGCTTAGAAGTTACGGACGGTGCATCGGAGTCGGAGGTGGATGTTGATGAAGTGTCGGTCTCGTAGTAGACCACCTTCCTCATCCTCTTGTGTTTGTCGCCTTTCCGATGCGACTTGTGAGAAGAAGATTTTTCCTTCTTCTCATTGTGGTGAGAAGAGGAAGATCTTTTCTCCTTCCGTTTGGAGGAGCCCTTCTTCTTCTCCCTCTTCTTGGTGCGGGACTCTTCCGATGAAGTGCTCCCTTGGCTTGTAGTGGGCTTGTCGCCGGTCTCCATCTCCCTCTTGGTGTGATCTCCCGACATCACTTCGAGCGGTTAGGCTCTAATGAAGCACCGGGCTTTGATACCAATTGAAAGTCGCCTAGAGGGGGGGTGAATAGGGCGAAACTGAAAATCACAAAAATAATCACAACTACAAGCCGGGTTAGCGTTAGAAATATAGTGGAGTCCGCGAGAGAGGGCGCAAAACAAATCGCAAGCGAATAATGAGGTGAGACACGCGGATTTGTTTTACCGAGGTTCGGTTCTCTCAAACCTACTCCCTGTTGAGGAGGCCACAAAGGCCGGGTCTCTTTCAACCCTTCCCTCTCTCAAACGGTCCCTCGGACCGAGTGAGCTTTTCTTCTTCTCAATCAAACGGGAACAAAACTTCCCCGCAAGGGCCACCACACAATTGGTGCCTCTTGCCTTGGTTACAATTGAGTTTTGATCACAAGAACAAGTGAGAAAGAAAGAAAGCGATCCAAGCGCAAGAGCTCAAAAGAACACGACAAATCTCTCGCTAGTCACTAAAGGCTTGAGTGGAATTGGAGAGGATTTGATCTCTTTGGTGTGTCTAGAATTGAATGCCTAGCTCTTGTAAGTGGTTGGAAGTTGGAAAACTTGGATGCCTTGAATGTGGGGTGGTTGGGGGTATTTATAGCCCCAACCACCAAACTAGCCGTTTGGTGAGGCTGTCTGTTCGATGGCGCACCGGACAGTCCGGTGCACACCGGACATGTCCGGTGCGACAGCCACGTCACCAAAGCCGTTGCAATATGACCGTTGGAGTTCTGACTTCTGGGCCCGCCTGGATGTCCGGTGCACACCGGACATGTACTGTTCGATGTCTGGTGTGCCTGCTCCCGCGTGCCTGACAACTGCGCGGTTCTGGCGCGCATTAAATGCGCCTGCAGGTGACCGTTGGCGCGAAGTAGCCGTTGCCTCGAGGTTGCACCGGACAGTCCGGTGTACACCGGACATGTCCGGTGAATTATAGCGGAGCAGTCTTCGCGAATTCCCGAGACTGGCGAGTTCTGGAGCCGCGTCTCAAATGAGCACCGGACACTGTCCGGTGTACACCGGACAGTCCGGTGAATTTTAGCGCGCAGGCTCTGGAAAATTCCCGAGGGCGACGAGTTTGAGCTGAAGTCCTCTGGTGCACCGGACACTGTCCGGTGTACACCGGACAGTCCGGTGTGCCAGACCAGAGGGGGCCTTTGGTTGCTCCTTTGCCCTTTTGTTGAACTCAACACATGGTCATTTTATTGGCTAAGTGTGAACCTTTTGCACCTGTATAACTTATACACTAGAGCAAACTAGTTAGTCCAATTATTTGTGTTGGGCAATTCAACCACCAAAATTATTTAGGAACTAGATATAAGCCTAATTCCCTTTCAGTGGGAAAACTGGCGCGACGACTGGGTGATCGCTAGCGCTGAGGCCAACGACCGCCTCGTGCTGCAAAACAACAGGCCAACCCTCGATCGCAAGCACTGGAGGACCAAGCCGTCCTTGGTGCCAGAGTTCCTGCCCGTATGGGACAGGATCAAGACCTTGGCAACCGGTGGTCTGACATCGATGCACGTGGTTGGCGACTTCCTAAAGCGCCGGATCGCGCCACTGCAGAGGAGGGCGCGCCTGTGTTGCTGCTTCACCGACCCGAACGACATCGGCCGGATCTAGCGCGGGCTGGGTACCGTCCTGTCCTGGGAGGAGCTGGAACTCCTAGTGATGGGGATTACTGGTGAGACCTTCGTCCCTAAGTCCCTAATCCTCCCCTAGGGCATCCCTACGCTCTGCGACGACCCAGGGTTGAGGACGGCGATCTTGGCCATGCTGCCGACCCTCGACGAGAGCGGTGTGGCAGTTCGCCAGACCGGTGGCCTGGACCCCCACCGCGGGATCTGGATCTCTGATGCGCTAGCTGGAGGCCCCTAGCCTGCCGGCGTGGCTCCCAGCGCCCCCGCCGTGGCTCCCAGTGCCCCCGCCGCGCCCCCCACCCCTTGGACAAGGGCAAAGGGGCTGCAAGCAGTTCCTCCGCCCTATGTGGCACCAGGGGGTCAGAGGAAGAGAGGCGACGCCGGCTACGCCGCGTCGACGGGTCATTTGTTTTGGACCCCCCCAGAAGCGTCAGAGGACTACTAGTGGGGCCGAGGAGGCTGGCTCCCAGGCCCAGGGCATGCAGAGGCGCGTCAGTCCTCCGCCACCACCACCATCGGGTCCGCCGCCACCACAACCACCACCACCATCGATCCCGCCGCCACCACCACCACCTGGGGGTGATCTCCCCCATGGGCACCAGCAGCAACAACAACAACAGCAACAGCAACAGCAGCAACAGCAACAACAACGATCGCCTCGCTTCCAGGGTGGCTAGAAAGTCCAGGGCCCCAAGTGAGTGCACCCCTTTTTTATATTAGTCTATTTATCATGCCGACGGGTCTTAACCCATCCTTTGCTTGTCTGGGCTTCCTCCCCCTCTGCTCCCAAAGTCACGTCTCCTCTGCCAGATACCATGTCCGGCGGGTCTGGCTCTCAGCAGCAGGTGTCTGCTAGGAGTGGTGCCGGCGATCCGCCCCTGGCTACTGCAACTGCGCCGACGACTACCGTAGCCTCAACGACGATGATACCGTCGAGTACACCATCGGCAGCGGCGGAGGAGGTCCAACTGCGCCCACCCCCGCCATCGAGGGTGACGCGGAGGGCGCGTCCTACTCCATCCCACCGCCCACTCTAGAGGAGACGAATGTGGTTTTTGGGCGACGGCTCCGGTCTGACGCCGAGCTAGAAGCAGCGCCAGTTCCCCTCCCCCGGGTGCTGTCTCGTTCCCATCAGGCTCTTCATGAGACTAAAGCGGCGATCCTGCGGGAGTGGGAGGCGCTTGAGGCCGAGCACCAGTGCCTCAGCGACTAGCACACTCAGCTGGAGGAGCGCACCAAGGCGGCGTCCCATCAGTTTGCCTCCGAGCGGTCCGAGCTCGAGTGGGACCGCAAGGATTACAAAAGGGACCTCTAGAAGGTGTTCACCAGGGAGCTGGAGGCATCGCATCGGGAGAAGATGCTGGCCAAGAGGGAGGAGGCCCTAAGCGAGAGGGAGGCCCTCACAACAGAGCTCCGGGCCAAGCTGAAGGCCCTGGACCAGACCCTAGAGGCCCAGCGGGTCCAGCAAGTGGAGGCCATAGAGAAGATCAAAAAATGGGAGCGGGAGCTGGAGGACAAGGCCAACAACATTGCCCTCGCCGAGGAGAACCTCAAGGAGAAGGATGCATCCCTGGATAGGCGGGAGACGGATCTCGCCAGGCGGGAGAAGGATCTCGCCTTCAGGGAGGAAATGCTTGAAAGGTGGGAGATGTTGCTGGCCAAGCATGAGCTCGAGGCGGAGGAGAAGGAGCGGAAGTTGGAGGAGCGGGTCCGCCAGTTCGAAGCGGCGCAGGCGACGCCGGGTCCCCAGGTGGCGGAGGCCGCCAAGAAGGCCGTAGAAGATCTACAGGCAGAACACCGCCCTGGGGTCCAGCGGATAGCTGAGTGGGCCAGCGAGGCAAGCATGACGCTGGTGCCACTGGGGATAAGTCCCATCCCAGTGTTGGGGCCGCCAGCGTCGTTCTCCGATGCCCTCCCGGTGCTGGACTCTGCCGCCGAACGCCTCCGTCACCTAGACCAGATCCTCGGCGCCCGCCTGGAGGCAGAGGGCAGCAAGCTCTGCCGGGCAGTGGTGGATTACGTGTTGATGTGCTTCCGGAGCCATGACCCGACCATGTCCTTGGCGCCGGTGCTCGACGGTCCGGTGGCCGCCACAGAAGACGCTGCCCGGGAGAGCGTCCAAGACACCGTGGAGACGGTGGCCACGCGCTTCCAGCGTGACCCTACCGATGCTGAGTAGTTCATACCTGCAGAAATGAGCTAGGGCTCCGCTTGAAGGCGGATGTAATAACTTTTGGTTTTGTACAATACTCTTGAGAACTATTAATTAAAGATCACTTATCTGTATGCTATTTGTCCTCGCTGTGTGTAGCGTTACCAACTTCTCCCTGGTACTTGGCCCCCTGGGATGTAGTCTCGATGTGTCGAGGCTGGATACCAGTATTCCTAAGGGAAAATTAGTTGGTGACCCGACCCCTAGGATGCAGTCCGGACTGGGACCTGGACCTGTACACAGTTTCGGCTAGGAAGTGTTAGTAGCACACCCATAGGACCCATCGTCTGGTATCTGCCATCCTTTGATTCATGCAACAGGACCTGCAGGATTTAGTCTGGGAAGCCAAGCTGTATGCCTGGATCCCTTGGATCATAGTTCCAAATACTAGGACGCCTGTTGCAGAGTGGTGGAGCGTGCAGGCTTAGGGTACGAGACCATGCTAAGCGGCTACACAGCTCCGGACCACCCCAGGAGACGTGTGTCCATTCTCTTAGAACCGGACCCTAGGTTGCCGGACACACAGGACTATAGTTCCAAATACTAGGGTGCCCGTCCCAGAGCGGTGGAGCGTGCAGGCTTAGGGTACAGAACCAAGCTAAGCAGCTACACAGCTCCGGACCACCCCAGGGAGCGAGCGCCCATTCTCTAGAACTGGCCCCCCGGCTGCCAAACTCCCCTGCCTTTGTAGAGGGGTCCTAAACTGCAAACCTGGCTACTCAATTCGGATGGCATCATACCAGCAAGGGTGGGAAACTGTATGGGTGGGTTAGATAAAATGTAACGGTTGTGAACTGAAGCAGAATAAAACCATCATAAAAGCTCCTCTGGGGGGTAAATTCTTTTCTTATAACTTGATATACGTGGGTGCAGGCCAATAGGCCGGGCTTACGAGGGTGGACCTCACCGGATTGACGGACACATATGCACAACCTAGTTATGAAGGAAGCAAACTCAACCCCCTAGTTTCGCTTCTATGGGAAGAACTTACGGAGATGCTCTATGTTCCATGGGTTGGGAAGAGGCACTCCTTCAGTTGTGGCAAGGCAGACACACCTGGGTCGGTATACTTTCGTCACCTTGAAGGGTCCTTCCCAACTGGGGGAGAGTTTGTGGAGCCCTTCTCAATTCAGTACTCGCCTTAGGATTAGGTCCCCGACCCTAAGTTCCCTACTATGCACGAACCGTTGGTGGTAGCGCCTGAGCGCTTGGTTGTACCGTGCATTTCTGATCGCCGCTCGCCATCTGCGCTCATCGATGAAGTCCACGTCCTCACACCGTAGTTGTTCCTGCATAGACTCATCAAACGACTAGACCCATGGGGAGCCCATAAGGATTTCCGGGGGAAGGCAGGCTTCGGCCTCGTAGACCAGGAAGAACGGGGTCTCCCCAGTAGCTCGGCTGGGTGTGGTCCGGTTCCCCCATAGCACAGACGAAAGCTCATTGACCCAATTTGCACCATGCTTTTCCAAGCAGTCATAGGTGCGTGTCTTGAGCCCCCTGAGGATTTCTGCGTTTGCCCTCTCCGCCTGGCCGTTGCTCTTGGGATGAGCCACAGACGCAAAGCAGAGCTGGGTGCCGATGCCGTCGCAATACTCCTAGAAGAGCCGACTTGTAAACTGGGTCCCATTGTCCATAATGATACGGCTTGGGACCCCGAATCTGCAGACGATCAACTTGAGGAAGGCAACAGTAGCACCCCGGGTAATGCTGACCATAGGGGTGGCCTCAGGCCACTTTGTGAACTTGTCGATGGCGACGAAGAGGAATCAGTACCCGTCGATGGCCCTGGGGAATGGTCCCAGGATATCCACCCCCATACGGCGAATGGCCAGGAGGGTGGAATCATCTGCAGAGCCTGAGCTGCTGTGTGTATCTGCTTTGCATGGAACTGACATGCCTTGCAGGACTTTACCATCTCAGCTGCATCCTGTAGAGCGGTTGGCTAGTAGAAGTCGTGCCGGAAGGCCTTACCGACCAGCGTGTGGGATGACGAATGACTTCCGCACTCACCTCCATGGATCTCCGCGAGCAACTCATGGCCCTCCCCCTGGGTGATGCACCGCATGAGAATGTCGTTGGCGCCACGGCGGTAGAGATCCCCTTCCACCACCGCGTATCATTTAGCCAATCGCACTATGCGCTCTGCGGACACATGATCTTCAGGAAGGATGTTTTCCTTCAGGTAGTCCCCGATCTCGGAGATCCATGCATCGGGACCACTCTGAGATACTGGCTGTGGCGCTAAGGGGCTGGCAGGACCCCCTGTAGCACACAGAGTCTTCAGTGGGTTCTGTAGATGGTATGCCACCGGGGCCGCTAGCTTTGAGGTGCTAGTCTCGCCCCCTTCGCCCAGTTCGGCAGGCTGGGCGGTGGGTCTCAGCAGCCGTCTTTTGAAGACGCCCTCGGGCGCGGGTGCCCAAGTTGATGCCCTCTTGGAGAGTTCATCTGCCGCCGAGTTGTTAGCTCGAGGAACAAGTTGCAGTTCCAGGGCTGTGAAGTCCTTTTCTAGCTTCCTTACGTGGAGGAGGTAAGCTACGAGCCTGGGTCATTGCAGCTACATTCCCCGCGGACCTGCTTGATGATTAGCTAGGAGTCCCCCTTCACGAGGAGCTGGCGGATCCCTAGGGATAGGGCCACCGACAAGCTGAAGATCAATGCTTCGTACTCCACCATGTTGTTGGTGGCCTTGAACTCAAGGTGCACCATGTACTTCACTTGATCTCCGCTTGGGTCGATGAGGACCACTCCGGCTCTGCCACCCTGCTGATGGGCGGATCCGTCGAAGAAGAGTGTCCAATGGGGCTCGGTGAAGACCGGACCCCTGGGCTCCGCAGGTGTGGGGTCCGAATCGGGATCCGGACCACCAAGGGCGCTCGGGGGAGGTGTCCACTCCACGATGAAGTTAGCCAGGACCTGGCTCTTGACGACATGGCGAGGCTAGAAGTCCAGCTGGAACTCAGCGTGCTCCGCGGCCCACTTGGCAATGTTGCATGTGGCGTTAGAGTTGTGGAGGATGGCCCTTAACAAAAAGGAGGTCACCACCATGACCCTGTGTGCCTGGAAATAGTGGCGCAACTTTTTGGATGCAATAAGCACATCATAGAGAAGTTTGTGTGTCTCAAGGTACCTAGCCTTTGCTTCATGGAGGACCTCGTTGACGTAGTAGACCGGCCTCTGAACGGTCCGGACCCCTGTAGCCAGTCCCGAGCCCTCAGGTTCCTGGCCTTCTTGTGCCGTCCTTTCGACGATGCTCGCCGCTTCTGCAGCCGCCGTGATGTATAAATACAATGGCTCCCCAGGTTCTGGAGCTACCAGTATTGGTAGGGACACCAGGTGCTGCTTCAACTCTTGAAAGGCTTGTTCTGCCTCTT
Organism: Zea luxurians; assembly: GCA_029449295.1. Lineage (NCBI taxonomy): Eukaryota > Viridiplantae > Streptophyta > Magnoliopsida > Poales > Poaceae > Zea > Zea luxurians. Next base: position 6,386,539 of record JAOPSE010000100.1, read on the forward strand.
CGGTTCAAGAGAATGGGCCGGACTTCCGCAACAGCTTGAAGAAGGGCAGCGCCCTCTCAGCCAGCCTTGAAATGAAGCGGCTAAGGGCAGCTAATGACCCCGTAAGCTTCTAGATGTCCTTGATACGGGCCGGAGGCCTCATCGCCTCAATCGCTTTGATCTTCTCTGGGTTTGCTTCAATGCCCCGATGTGAAACCAGGAACCCTAGCAACTTTCCTACGGAGACACCAAAGACGCACTTGTCTGGGTTCAGCTTTGTGCGTGTTGCCCGCAGCTTGTGAAAGACCAGGATTAAGTCTTCCACTAGGGTCGACCCTCTCTTAGTCTTGACTACAATGTCATCGACGTACACTTCCACCTTGTCCCTAATCAGGTCCCTGAAAGTCTTACTCATCGCTCGCACAAATGTTGGCAAGGTGTTTTTCAGACCGTAAGGCATTACGACATAGCAGTAAAGCCCATCCACTGTTACAAAAGCGGTATGCTTCTTATCTTCCCTAGACATCTGGATTTGATGGAAACTAGAGTAAGCATCTAAGAAGGACAAGAGGTCGCACCCGGAGGTAGAATCCACGATTTGATCTATACGTGGAAGTGCATACGGGTCCTTGGGACAAGCTTTATTAAGGCTCGTGTAGTCGATACACATCCAAAGCTTCCCGTTTGCCTTTGGGACGATGACTGGATTGGCCAGCCACACTGGGTGGTGAACCTCTTTGATGAAGCCAGCGTCCAGCAGCTTCCGGACCTCCTTACGGATGATGTCCTGTCGCTCAACGGACTGTCTCTGAGGCTTCTGACTCACCGGTTTGGCGTCAGGGTGGATCTTCTGATGGTGCTCGATCACCTCCCTGGGGATCCCAGGCATCTACGATGGATCCCATGCGAACACGTCTGTATTTGCCTAGGGGAAGGTGACGAGCGCGAGTTCCTATTTTCCCTCCAGATCACCCGCAATGCGAGTGGTCTAGGAGGAATCCACGCTGATCTGGATGGCCTTGACGGGGACGTCGTCTACTTCGGATGGCCGCACCTTTGGCACCCTGGTAGGCGCCTTGGTACCTGAGGTCGAGGGGTCCCTCCCTCCGTCATCCGGGCGAGCAGTTTCTACCGCCAGGGCGTGCAGCTTCTCCACAGCCGCAAGCGCAGTGGCGCGGTCACCCCGCACGGTGAGGACCCCGGTTGGAGACGGCATCTTGAGGACCAAATACCCGTAATGGGCAATGGCCATGAACTGGTACAGTGCTGGCCTGCCAATGATGGCATTGAACGGGAGGTTAACCTCCGCAACGTCGAACTGAGCGTTCTTTGTGCGGAAGTTTTCCTCTATCCCGAATGTAACCGGGAGCATGATGCTCCCAAGGGGATACACCGGTTGAGCGCCCACTCCGGAGAATGTACAAGAGGGCCCCAGTCGGGACCCTAGGATCTGCAGCTGCCTGAATGCAGCGTGGCTGATGACGTTGAGCCCAGCCCCACCGTCGATCAGAACATGATGCAGCTTGATGTTGGCAATGATAGGGGTGGTGATGAGCGGCAGTATGCCAGCCCCTGCCATGTTCTTGAGGCAGTCGGATGCCCCGAAGGAGATAGTGGTGCTCCGCCACCGCTGGTGTGGGGCTGCCCTCGGGACCCCTGGCACAACAGCAAAACTGAATACTCCCATCGGCCATAATAATTCCCGTCGGTTTTTAGGGTTGCCGACGGGAGTTAATTAACTACCGTCGGCCATAATGAAGCCGACGGGAGATAATGTAGCTCCCGTCAGCCTCCGGACTAACCGACGGGAGTTATACTCCCGTCGGTTAGTCCGGAGGCCGACGGGAGCTACATTATCTCTCGTCGGCTTCATTATGGCCGACGGGGTTTAGGGCGGGCCTGGCTAAACGCGCGCGCCGGCCACTCGCCCAGGCCTTTCTCCATCGCGCGCGTCGTTCTCCATCGCCGGCCACTCGATCCCGCGCCGCCGCCGATCGCCGTCCGCGCCTGCGCCGCCGCCGACCGCCGACCCCGCCTACGCCGCCGCCGACCGCCGACCCCGCGCCTGCGCCGCCGCCGCCGTGCGCCGACCCCGCCGCGCCCGAGCGCCGCCCACGCCTACGCCGCCGCCACCGACCCCGCCGCGCCCGTCCCGTCCTCCGCCGCGGCTTGCCGACGCCGCTGCCCCCGCCCGTCCCCTCCCCCGACGCCACTGCAACCTCCAAAATCTGAGACAGTAAGATTGAAATCATTTAAAATTATATCATTGCGACATATATTTATATTTATATCGAAAATAAGCTTATTCCCGTCGGTTGGTTGATTGTATTGATTAAGCCGACGGGAGTTAACTACGTTGTGGTAGTTTGATTAGTATGATACACTGTTTATTTTCCTAGAGTTTTAGGGTTAAGTGCGCAGACCAGTAGTTAACCCTAGGCGTCACCCGTTCCGGAAGCATGCACATGCATCACATTTATTCATATGTTTGGGCCTAATGCACCTAGACAATCTATGGATGCATAGATTGTATAGTTTCATTCGGTCCAAACACAAGATTACTTGTGATGTGCGTGGTTCCGGGATTGTCCACGTATTTGGACAGCCGGAGAATGGGTGTGGCCGCATGTGATTCGTGCATGTGTCCGTTGGTCCGAACGAGATTTCAGCAGCATAACCCAGTTGTTCTCCGTCGCACCATGATAGGCGTGTGTTCGGAGAGCAGCGGGGTTATGCTGCCGAAATTTCGTTCGGACCATCGGGCACGTCACGAGTCGCATGCGGCCGCCTCCATTCTCGGGTGGGTTTATGTCCTTTCCTATAGTAGGGTTATCACCTAAGCCACGTGCATCGCTCTTATATGCTGAATTTTTGGTTGGTGGTTTACACAACAGCAAAACTGAGCCACCCTAGTCCACAAACATGGAAGATGACCGTGAGTGGATGTATGCTGGTTGGAAGAAGGGCGGATGTCACACAAAGGAATGATTTCAGAAGACAGAAAAGTTTTTAGAGAACGCTCGTGGAGAGTCAACGCACGCTGTGATTAGGTGCCCATGCACCAAATGTGGGAACATCCAGTCACATGACAAGAGAACTGTGGCACTACACCTTTGCAGTCATGGGTATGTTCAAGGTTATAAGGTTTGGGATAACCACGGCGTTTCACGGAGTATAGTATCAGCACAGATGGAGGTGGATGACGGTGAAAACGTTGATCGATTGGATCATATGTTAGAAGATATGCAGGCAGAGTTTGTCAACAATCCTGAAGATCCGCCTACAAAAGAGGTTGAAGAGTTGTTCAAACTCCTCCAAGACTTAGAAATGCCTCTGCATGGACACACAACGGTTACCATCCTCCAGTTCGTGACCCGTCTAATGAGCATAAAGTCAAAGTTTGGTTGCTCAGCCAAATGTTATAAGGCGATTTTGGACTTGTTTAGTGATGTCCTTCCTGCCGATCATAAGGTGCCTAAAGACATTTACCGGTCAAAGAAGCTGCTAAAGGCTTTGGGAATGCCATATGAAAAGATCGATATATGCCCGTCCAACTGCATGATATATTGGCGCGATCGTGCGAAACTAGAGAAATGCTTGAAATGTGGCCTGTCGAGGTACATAGAGGTGGTAAACGAAGAAGGGGAGAAGGTGACAACAAAGAGGGCACATAAGCAGCTTCATTGGATGCGTCTCACTCCAAGACTGAAACGTCTGTTCTTGGCTAGTAGAATTGCGAGCCGCATGAGGTGGCGCAAGAATCGTAAGCCCCCGAAGGATGGGGTAATGCAGCATCCGTGTGATAGCGATGCATGGAAGGCCCTGGACAGCTTCGATATAGAATTTGCTAGTGAAGAGAGGAATGTTCGTATTGGGCTGGCGACAGATGGTTTCACGCCTTTCAGTATGACCGCAGCGTCTTACTCATGTTGGCCTGTCTTTGCCATACCGTACAACCTTCCACCTGAAGATTGCATGAAAGATGAGTTTATGTTCTTAACTCTCATCATACCTGGGAAGGATCATCCCGGCGTAAACCTCAATGTTATGCTTGAGCCATTGATTGAGGAGTTGAAAGAGCTTTGGGAAGGAGTGGAGGCGTATGACAGCTTCATGAAGCAAAAATTCAAACTTCGGGCAGCATATTTGTGGTCCACACATGAATATGTATTATTCTTGTATTCAACAGGGACTTGTGCCGCAGCAGCCTCAGTTTAGCACACCGCCGGCACAGCTACCTGCCCCTGGAGCACAGGTTTGTATTCTAACTCTATAGCTATCGCCGACAGTTCAGCAGTTAATATGTACGATTTCTGACAAATTGCATTCTCGCTCCATAGGACAATCAGGAAGGAAGTGGAACGATGGATGGCTTCGTCAACTCCCTATTCGCGTACCCAACTCCGGACGGAGGCAGCGGCCAAAGCTCCAACAACCCTAGCCACGGCGGTTCGTGAATGTGCTTCGATCTTTACCTTTTCAGTAATGAACACTTCGATCTCTACCTTTTCAGTAATGAACACTTCTTATGTGGATGAACACTTCTTATGTGGATGAATGTTCTTATATATATGTGTGTCGATGGATGTGATTGAGGCCCTGGATGGATGTGATTGATGTGTGAATGTGCATGATGATATTGTGTATATTTTCTGTGCCATTGATCATAAATATGGGCTTTTTTGGGGGGGGGGGACAGTTTAACTCCCGTCGGCTTTGCAAAGCCGACGGGAGTTAAACTGGTACTATCCAGGATAACTCCCGTCGGCTTAGCCAAGCCGACGGCAGTTGTCGCTCCCCCGTCCCGGCACCCAGGGCTGACGTGGCGGACCCATAACTCCCGTCGGCCCATGCCCTGGCCGACGGGAGTTAAGCGCCCGCCACGTCAGCCCTGGGTCGGGGCGCGATAACTCCCGTCGGCTACCTAGGGCCGACGGGAGTTAATTATCTCCCGTCGGGGCCGACGGGAGTTAATGCAATCCCCGTCGGGTAGCTCCTGTCAGCCGGGTACCAACGGGATTTACTCTAAAACCGACGGGAATAGCTAAATCCCGTCGGTTTTAGAGTAAATCCCGTCGGTACCCAGCCGACGGGAATAGCCTGGATTGCTGTTGTGTGGGGTCGCCGACAGGACCTCGTGGCACAGGGACTTCACGTTCCTACGAGAGATGAGTTCTCAGCTTCCGCCGTACATCACGTACAACTTCTTGCGGCGGTCGTTATCATCACCGGAGTCAGAGTCTCTAGTGAGGATGTCCTTGAGGACCTGCTCGGGGGACTGATACCCGAGGTCCTGTTCTCCCGCGGCCACATCACCGTCGTCGACCCTCTCCTTGCCAGGCCAGCGACGAGGTGGGGAGCTATCCTTGGAAGTCTGCTAGCGCAACTCTGGGATGCTGTGGCAACTGTTGGGGTGCACAGGGCATGAGCCGCTGTTGCCTCCCTGTGGTCGTGGGCGCTTGTTGCGCTCGTTCTGGCCCCCAGCTACAGTTGCGACGATCGGAGCAGCAGACTGCGACCTCTCGTGGCTGCGGTTCTTCTTCCTTTTTATTTTTGCCATCATGGGTGATGGCACCTGAGCCACCCATCTGGGCAACTCCGGTCTGTGGTGTCGAGTGCCATGCACGGCCCTCGGTAGCTCTAGCACACTTGTCAGCAAGAGCAAAGAGCATGGTGATAGTTTCCACGTCATGCGTGGCCAACTTCTCCAGCATCTTCTCATCACGTATCCCCTAGCGGAAAGCAGTGATGATGGAAGCATCAGAGATACGAGGTATAGTCCCTCGTACCTTAGTGAAGCGGGAGATGAAAGCCCGAAGAGTTTCCTCGGGTTCCTGCCTCACTGCATGGAGGTGAGCCTCCACGCCATGCTGCTGATAAGCACTAGCGAAATTCACTGTGAACCGAGCGCAGAGCTCTTCCTAGGAGTAGATCGATCTCGAGGTGAGGTTCACGAGCTAGGTCCGGGCTGGCCCAGACAAGGCTACATGGAAATATGTTGCCATTATAGCAGTGTCTCCACCTGCTGCCGTAATAGTGGTGACGTATACCAGCAAGAATTCCGACGGGTTTGACGTATCGTCGTACTTTTCTGGAAGGTGTGGCCGGAACTTGGATGGCCAAGTCGTCGCGCGAAGATGATCTGCCAGTGTGGCGCAGCCCACGCCATCCAACAGGACACCCGCCTGAATTCGGGCACCCCTTGGAGTTTGCGGTGCGACCGCAGTGAAGTCTTGATCGAGGTTGCGACCCTCGAAGTTTAGTCGGTGCTCACGCGCCCTCTCCAGAGAGACTCGTGCGTCCTCACCCGCATGCCTGCGGTTGAGTTCTGTCCACAGGTCATCAGGCCTCTCCAGAGAAATTAGGGCATCCTTGCCCGCACGCCAGCGGTTGAGCTCCGCCCATAGGTCCTCGGTCACCCCTCACTGAGGGTGAGCGCACAGACACCGTCGCCTCGCGTTGACGCCAGAATGACTGAGGCCTGGACCTGGTCGAGCCAAAATGTGCCATGCCAAGGAGACAATCAACATCGTCACGCCACTGCTTCATGGCCCCCGGCGAGGCCGTGGAGCTCAGAGGGTGGCATAGCAACTCCCTGGCTGCAGACAAGGCCCCAGGCGCAGCCCTTGATGCTCTAGATGTTTGCGCAGGAGTGTGCTGCCGCGTAGAGCGCATAGCAGCAGCACCAGGCGCAGGGCGGCTGGAGGCCCGTGGCATGGAAGACACAGCCTCTTCCTCCATCGGGAAGTCCTCAAGAACGAAGTCATGGTGCTCGACGATCTGGACCATGGCGTCGAGCAGGAAAATAGGCGAAAACCTAATGCCAAACCCCCTACCTGGCGCGCCAAATGTCGAAGAGGAAAATCTCAGGCGGGTGGCGGAACGCACCCGCCCTAAATCCTAAGAAGAGGAGGGGGCCTAAGCATTTTTCCTGCTAGGTGGATTCGGGATGAACACAGAAGCACACAGGGGTTTAGAGTTGTTCAAGCCGCCGGAGCGTAATACCCTACTCCACTATCTGTGTGTTGTATTGAGTCTGTGAGCTTGAGAGAGCTTGTGAGCCTGTCTCTGGGTTTTCTTGTAACGTTGTGTGCCTTCCCTTTTATAGCTCAAGGGGGGCACATACAAGGACGCTGAGCCCTGACATGTGGGCCTAGGAGCAAAATGGAAGGAATACATTATAGGAGTAACTAATGCAAGTAACGCCTGAGCAATCTCCGAGCGTCCTGGTGTCCACAGTCCATGCAGTATTGATATGCGGCGGCTGCTTCCTTGGTAACGTGCGAGTAATGATGAGCGCAGTGCACGTGGTAGGTTGGGCGTGCTGCCTGCCAGTGGAATGGACAGGCACACCGCCTGCGGAATGGACAGGTCGCCGCTGCCAGCGTAATGGACAGGTCGCTGCCTGCCAGCGGAATGGACAAGTCTCAATAAATGCAGAGGCGGCACACCGCCTATTAGTGAAATGGATAGGCGGCGCGCCTTATCCTCAATAAATGCAGAGGCCATGTAGCCCAGAGGCCTTACGTCAGGCTCCGCCCGTTGGCTTATGTCACGTGCAGTAGGCCACGCGGCAGCATCGGGTCTCCGCCTGGGCGGGGAGCAGAAGCGTATACGATAAGGTCCGAACACGTGTCGGCTCTGGACCCCCGCCTGGCCTTGATTAAGGCCTGGGTATTTTCTGTCCCAGAATCCCGGGACCCTGCTGTGAGCGGCCCGAACCCCACACAGAGGGGTCTGGATCCCATCTTAGGGATCCGGTTTGCGCCCGTGGAGGTCCTGGACCTTACCCGGAGGTCCGGTCTATATATACAGGGGTCCAACACTTTCCCATGGGGGTCTGGACTCACTATTGATACCTTGGAGTATATCATCTTCTCTGGCCACGTGGCGGCCCCGGAGCCATCCACGTGGTGGAGTTGGGTGCTGTTGCTGGCCCAGAGGAGTCACTCGAAGCTGGGGTGAGTCACGGCCTAGCCCCACGCACAGCTCCATTACCACGCGACCAAAGATAACCGCGTGGGTACTACGTCTTCATACAGTAGTAAGGGGTACCCCTGTTTTAGGATACTGACAAGACCTATCCCCCTTAAAAGAATCTTGCCCTCGACATTCAGGGCTGGCTAGCAAAGAGCTCAGGGAACTTGGCTTTCAAATCATCTTCTCTTTCCCAGGTTGCTTCTTCTTCTGAGTGGTGAGCCCATTTGACTTTGCACATCCTGATGGTACTTCTCCGAGTGACCCGATCTGCTATTTCCAGAATTTGAGTTGGCTTCTCAATATATGTCAGATCTTCTTGAACTTCAAGGTCCTCTGTTGGCAACTGCTCTTCTGGCACTCTCAAGCATTTCTTCAACTGAGACACATGGAACACATCATGCACAGCGGACAGATTCTCTGGTAAGCAGAGTTGGTAAGCCACTTCTCCGCGTCTTGCTTGAATCTGATACGGCCCGGTATATCAAGGTGCTAGCTTGCATTTGACTTAGAACCTTTTGATTCCTCTGATTGGTGACACCTTCAAGTAGACATAGTCTCCTATTTCAAAACTCAGTTCTCTTTTTCGGGTGTCGGCATAGCTTTGCTGTCTGGACTGCGCTGCCTTCAAATTCTCTTGGACCATTCTAATGTTTTCTTCGGCTTCAAGCAGAATATCTGGACCGAACACCTATCTTTCACCAGGTTGGTCCCAATGCAATGGAGTTCTGCAATTCCTCCCATAAAGCGCTTCGAATGGTGACATCTTCAGACTGGCTTGATAGCTGTTGTTGTAAGAGAATTCCGCATATGGTAACCTCTTGTCCCAACCTATCTTGTCTTGCAAAGCACAAGCCCTCAACATATCTTCCAGAATCTGATTGGTTCTCTCTGTTTGACCATCTGTTTGTGGGTGGTAAGTTGAGATGAATTTTAAGTGTGTGCCCAAAGCTTCATGTAACTGCTGCCAAAAATGAGAGGTGAACTGAGTGCCTCTATCTGATACTATCTTCTTCGGAACGACATGCAAGCACACAACCTGAGACATGTATAGTTCGGCCAACACTGCACTGTTTTAGGTGGTCTTGACTGGTATGAAATGGGCCGCCTTTGTCAAACGGTCCACTACTACCCAGATGGAGTCATAACCAGTACGAGTGCGAGGCAAACCAACTATGAAGTCCATTCCGATCTCACCCATTTCCATTGAGGGATCTGCAACGGCTGCAACAACCCTGCAGGTCTCTGATGTTCTGCTTTAATCCTCTGACAACTGTCACATACAGCCATATACTCTACTATCTCCCTTTTGATACCGTACCACCAAAATCTTTTCTTTAGGTCTTAGTACATCTTCTCACTACCAGGGTGTATAGAGTGTGCTGTCTCATGGGCTTCCTTGAGAATTAGTCCCTGGATCGATTTGATGTCAGGAACACATAGTCTGTCCTTGAACCATACCACTCCTTCTGCATCTTCATGGAAATCCTTGCCCTTTCCATCTATGATCAGCTGTCGGATCTCGTTGATCTTATCATCATCCTTCTGACCCTTCCTGATGTCTTGCTCTAGAGTGGGTTCCAACTCAATTGTCACTCCTTGAGTGTTGTTCAGAAATCCGAGACTTAATCTGTCGAATTCCTTCGCTAGCTCATACGGCATCGGGTGAGCAGCCAAAATATTGACTTGACTCTTTCTACTTAGAGCATCTGCAACCACATTTGCTTTGCCTGGGTGATAATGAATCTCTAGCTCATAATCTTTGATCAATTCTAGCCATCTTCGCTGCCTCATGTTTAACTCTAACTGAGTGAATATGTACTTGAGACTCTTATGGTCCGTGTAGATATCACACTTCTGCCCATAAAGATAATGCCTTCAGGTATTCAGTGCATGAACCACGGCTGCTAATTCTAGATCATGAGTAGGAAAATTCTTCTCATGAATCTTCAATTGGCGGGATGAATATGCCACTATTCTCCCTTCCTACATCAACACACATCCCAGTCCGGTGTACGAAGCATAACAATATACTGAGAATGGCTTGTGAACATCTGGCAGAATCAGTACTGGTGCCGTTGTCAACTTCTCCTTCAATGTCTCAAAGGACTTCTGGCATGCTGGGGTCCACTTGAACTCAACCTTCTTTGCCAACAAGGCTGTCATTGGCCTGGCAATCTTGGAGAAACCTTAAATGAAACATCGATAATAACCGGCCATTCTGATGAAACTCTTGATTCCTCAGACATCTTTTGGTGCTTTCCAGTCCAATATAGTTGTTACCTTCTTTGGATCTGCAGCCAATCCCTCTCGGTTTATAATGTGACCCAAGAACAGGACTTCTCTGATCCAGAACTCACACTTGCTAAGCTTGGCATACAGTCGACAATCTCGTAGCCTCTGAAGTACCTTCCTCAAATGCTCCTCATGCTCTTGCTCATTCTAGGAATATATAAGAATATCAACAATGAACACTACTACAAACTTGTCAAGGTAGTCCATGAACACACTGTTCATTAAGTACATGAAGTAAGCTGGCGCATTTGTCAATCCAAACGACATGACCGTGAACTCATATAGTCCATACTTGGTGATGAATGTTGTCTTCGGTATTTCCGAAGGTCGGATTCTGAGCTGATGGTAACCTGACCTCAGATCTATCTTTGAGAACACACTGGCTCCTCTCAACTGATCGAATAAATCTTCAATTCTGGGTAGGGGGTACTTGTTCTTGACAGTGACTTCATTCAAAGCTCGATAATCGATGCACATCCTCTTCGTGCCATTCTTCTTCTCCACAAATAGCATTGGGGCTACCCAAGGCGAGGTACTCGGTCTGATGTAGCCTTTCTCTGACAACTCATCAATCTGCTTCTTGAGTTCCACCAATTCTGGTCCAGACACTCGATAGGCTTTCTTGGAAATAGGGGCGGTGCCTGGTATAAGCTCTATGGCAAACTCAACCTTCCTTTGAGGTGGCATACCTGGTAACTCCTTGGGAAAGACATCTGGGAATTCTGATAGTACATTGATAGCCTCTGATGGTTTAATCTCCTCAATATGGGCAGTGACTTGGTTACAGCTTCCTTTCCTTGGTCCAGACAAGACCAACTCCACTAACACTTCTTCTCCTGATAGGGACATTAACTTCACTGTTCTCTTGTCACAGCTAAGACTGGCCTGATACTTGGTTAGCCAATTCATCCCTAGGATGACATCTATAGTTGTATCCTGGTTACCCATAACTATTAAATCAGCGGGGAATTATATCCCCCTTATTTGAACTTTTGCACTAGGGCAAAATCTATCCGTTTGGGTCCTTCAACCAACTGAACTAACCCTCATTGGTGGATACATAGGTACTACTGGTATATTATGTGATTCTACCCATGATACAATCACAAAAGAATGCGTTGCTCCAGTATCAAATAACACATTTGCAGAATGGTACTTGACTGAAAAGGTACCTAGTGTCACTTCTAGTCTCCTGGACTGTGTCAGACTCCAAGTGGTTCATCTTTCCATACTGGGCATGAGGCTGACCACGGTTGTTGCCTCCTTGCTGCATTGCATTCTGTCTAACTGGGGCACTGGGAGCTAGCTGCTGCTGAGCTACTTTCTTTGGGCAATGATTCGCCCAGTGGCCTTGTTCCCCATAGTGGAAACATGCACGACTTCCTCCTTGCGCTAGCGCTGCTTGGTTGTTCTGGTTGATTGCTGGGGCAGGAAGACGGGGTGCCTGGTTGCTCTAACGCTGATATTGATTTCCTCCCTGCTGGTTATTCTGACGGTACTACTGCTGCTGCTGAGGAAACTGCCTCTAGTACTGCTGTTGCTGGTTCTGACGATGATGCTGGTGCTGGTGGCCCTGCTTGAATGGTTGAGGTGGGTTGCCTGAGTAGCGAGGACGGCTGCTACTCCCGACCTAAGATCCACCAATCTTGTGTTTCCTGTCCTCCATCTCTTGACGCTTCCTTTCAGTCATGATTGCTCTGTCGATCAAATGCTGGAAGGTAGGGAAGGTGTGGTTCATCAAATAGTAATGGAGGGGATCAACTAATCCTCTCAAGAAGCGGTACTGCCTCTTGGCATCCGTGTTGACATCTTCTGGGGCATAATGCAACAGCTGCAAAAACTTATCCCTATACTCACTGACGGATAGGGGACCTTGCTTCAAGGCAAGAAACTCCTCCTTCCTCACTATCATCAGTCCCTCGGGCACATGGTAGCGATGGAAGTTGTCCCTGATTTCTTCCCAAGTGATGGCTTCAGGGTTGGCATGGGTGGCGAGGTAAGACTCCCACCAAGACTGTGTTGCTCCCCTTAGTTGTTGGGGGCATACAACACCTTCTCATGATCGTTGCACTGGGCAGTGTGCAACTCACGCTCCATGGTACGCAACCAATCTTCGGCGTCCATGGGATTAGAAGAATGGGCAAAGACTGGGGGATGGCCCCTCATGAATTATGCACGCTTATCTCTGGGCACTTGTGGCATCTAGACTTGCACCTGAGGCTGAGGCAATGGTGGCTGCTGCTGCACCTGCTGCATCACTGCTAAAGTCTGTCCAATTGGTTGGACTGCTTGGGTCTGCATCAGGAACATTTGCTCAATGGTCATCAGGGTGGCGGTGGCAAATGCTGCTGTAGTGTTGTCTCCTCTTGGGGTGCCTACTGCTCTGGCTGAGCACGCCTCGCACCTCTGCACCTGTTCTCAGACATCTGTAGAAATCATACACATGTATCAAATCTGACTCTACAGTCTTTCAGCATAAGAAAAGATGTATAGAAAATCTTCATAGCACTGAACAAATGACCATCTTCACTGACAACTTCTCAGATAAAGAGGAAAGTGGAAATAAATGGATTACCTAGCTAAATAACTAACTTTATTAATAACTACACCAAGTTGCAGGGGATACCCGCCCCTTGGTGACAATCATTACAAAGATCCAACTTCATTACATGTCCATCATAACAAGCATCCAACATAAGATAAGCAAATTAACTCTAACTAAGACTGACTAGACTAAGACACTAAATTAAGCATTATTACAGACTCCAACTCTGTCGATCTATGGATCCAAATCTATCCTGGTCCTGCAGTCTGGGGTACCATAGTCGAAGCGACCACGGGGTTGTGAATGGTAAGGGTGCTGAATCCCGACAGGGGCAGGAGAACCACCATCCAGATAGTGGCGTGCTGGGCACTCAGCACGCAATTTCGCAACCTCCACCCGAACCTTGCTCAACTCGTCAAAGGCGTGGTCCAACTCTGTGTTGAGCACGGCGGCCAGGTTGACCATGTTGTTCATCCTGGGATTGCGCTCACCAACTGTCGTGACAATCACACCTCCAGCACTGTCGGTCGAACGGTGAGGGTAGTACTTCAGGTCTAGGCCATCAGCTACCCCGCTGAACAACGAGCAGTACTAAGAAAGTGCCTGTCGTGCTGCATCTTGCATGGCTGCCTCGGCACTCCCTCTCAGTAATAGAATAGTGCTCTGAGAAGGCCTTTGCACCCCCGAGATCATCGTCCGGACGGCGCACCAAGCAAGTAGCCTCCCACTGGTCCGGGTATAACCCACGATGCTGGTAGACTACACAATGGTACTTGATAGACCAAGTGTGTCGGTCGAAGGCCTGACGCAGCAGGGTGTTGAGAGCATCGTGGAAGTGACACCCACGAGCGGTGTCACAAGTGATGGGTCTAGCGATCCATCCCTTCGGCTCTGGCTCCTCCGCGAGCTCCGTGCCGTGGCTCGAACTGCCACCGGTGTCATCATCATCTCCGACTCTATCAGGGTCTCCTCCAGCAGCCGAGATGCCCTGTGGTGGTGCAAGGGGCATCCCTGACTGAGGTGTAGGGGAAGGTGGCCTCTCAGACTCCTCTTGCTGAGGCGAGGGGGAAGAGTCCTGCTGCTCCTGCTCCTACTCCTGGTGTCGGTGCTCCTGCTCCTCATGCAGGCGACGATGCAGTCTCTCCAGGTGACTGGACTGACCTGGCACCGTGCGACGTAGTAGACGCTCCGCTAGGCAAGAAGGCAAAAAGGGGATCACAGACTTACGTGCAGTGCACCTAAGACGAGCCATCTACAAAAGACATCGTAAGCACAAGAGTAAAAGTAGAACTATGAGATCAGAAAGTAAACAAAAATAAAAGTGAGACAAAACTTTTGAGATAAGTAAATAACATAGAGTTGGTCAAGATGACCAACTTTTAAAATGACTCTAAAGATCAAGGTAAGAGTAGGGGTCTTTAGTTCCTTAGGGCGACCATTCTAGTCTAGGTTAGCGGTCCTACAGTCAGCGAGGCTTTGATACCACTTATGTCACACCCGGTTTTGGAAGGCAAACCGAATGCGAACCATGTACGTGCCAGGATCAGAAACTCACGTACACAACGATTACATAATTGGACATCATCACACAATGCTCGAAATAAATAGCGAAAGGTACTTTAATTACATCAAGATGTCCAAGACATCCACAGAGTCTAATACATAATCATTGTCTTTAACATAAACATCAAAGTGTGGAGAAAACGAAATGTAGATGATAAGCCTACACAGGAGCTGACTGGGGGTTTGCCACTAAAAAAACTAGAACTCGTCGTAGTCCTGGAACTCCTCAAAGTCCTACATGTTGCCAGCATCACCTCCTGAGCACTGAGTACAGTGGGGACAACCTAGGGTGGGGGTGGTTTGTAAAGCAAGGGTGAGTACACATCAACGTACTCAGCAAATGTTCTGTTTGGCTAAAGTGGACTAGTTGTATGTGGGGTTAAGGTTAAGAGTTGTTTTTAGTTAGTCAAACATTTATTACTATTAGTAGAGCCAAGTTTTAGTAATAAACCCAGTTATTACCCAAAAGTACTCCCTCCAAGAGGAAATACCAGAGATCAGAATTATAACCAACATTATTAACCATCATCATAAAAGTAACCAAAGTTCTTCTAATCAAAGAGGATCCCAAGGCTACTCTTAACCGTGAGTTGGGCTGATATACCCATTTCTAACACTCTGCAGAGATTGCACACTTTACCCACGAGTCGTGATCCTTTTCCAGCCTGGGTTGTACAGACGCGATTTTCACTACCGAGGTGAATGGCCAGGGATACACTACGTAGCCTTTACAAAGACTCCCCTTGTGCATAGCTGCTCCTTAGGTTTCGCCAGTCATACAAACGCAGTACACCTCCCCAAGGTGGGTGAATAACAAAACCAAATTGAATGAACCTCTGCACCCCCCTTGGCAGAGCGAGCACTACGCCCCGGCCCCCATTGACGGCCCTCCGGCAAAGCCAACTACACCCCCAGGTTCATCTAATTATTCGGCTAAGGGCGTCCCATTCCACCCTCATGGTTGCATTGTTATCCCGGGTGGTCACTCCACGAATAGGTCCTTACGGAGAGGTACTCAGGAAAAAGGCTTGAGCCCCTAGAGTATCACCATATCATCATTAGGATAACATCATCGTATCATAAATAATCACATAATGTTCATTGATTAAGTTAAAGCAATAGCATAAAGCTAACCATGATAACCCAAAAAGGTAAACAAGGATAAGGTAAATACAGACTAGTCAATCCTTAGGTTAAGTAATGTAATGCGGGACAGTGAATCATAAAGTATGCAGGACATAATAGGTCAGAGGACACTTGCCTTCACCAGGTTGTTGCTCAGGGAGGTCTCCAGCAACACACTCGGGAACCTCGGACTTCTCGTTGTCTAAATAAAGCGAGCATGCATTTAATACATTTGGAAAGTACAACTGAACAACACACCAAACATGTACAAACATTGGAATACATCCTAAAAGGCACAATACTAAATAAGGAATAATGAAATCAAAGTATAACATGAACTAATTTCATTTAGAAATAGATTGTTCTTTAAGTGTTGTCCATAATTAGACAACCTAGTTCTATTTATTTTACTGTGACCTAAAAGTTAGACCAGAGATAAATTCATGTGATACATGTTATTAGTCTCACCAAACTAAATATAATTTAACCCCTAAGGTTTTCCTTAGTTAATGGAACAAATCTACACATATACTAATCCATAGTTGACTATAAAATTGGAATGTACAGATTGTAAATGGAACTAATTTATTTAAACAGAGAATATTCCTATGAACATTTTGCAATTTGAATCACTAAATTTGGAGTTCATATGCAAAAGATATGAAATAAACAAATTTGGGAATTTAAAATATGAAAATAGGTCTAATTCTATAATTATTTAAAAGCCTAGGGTTCAATTTGCAAGATTACAGGGGCCTGCGCGTGAAAACCAGGGACGACGCGTTAATTCTGATCTGCGGACGAGGGTGGGCACGCGGGCGGGCGAGCGCTGACAGGCGGGCCAGCGGCGTCAACGACCGAGGGGGCGCACTGACCGATTGGGCACAGCGCCAGGGGACACGGGCGCTAACAGACGGGCCCGGGCGCAGGGCACGCGTGCGCGAAGCGGTATCCCGTGATCTGGGTCGTGTGATCGTGATCGGACATGGAAGATCAACCGGGAGGGGTGAACGGCTGCGGGTGGCGCCGCTCCTTCCAGCGGCGGTGAAGTCGCCGGAGTTGGGGCGGGTGCGTGCTACGGCGGTTCCGGAGTCGCCGGAGTTGGTCAGAGATGGGGAAGACGACTCGGCGAACTCGATGGCGGGGTTGTGGCCACGAGACCGAGGTCAGAGAGGGGGGAACGGCGGGGAAAAGCTTCGAGCGGACCGGGGTAACTCCGGTGAGGAATTCCGGCTGCTAGGAGGGGCAATCGGCCGTGATAGGGCTCGGGCTAGTTCCATTAGAGGTGGGGGAGAACTCTGGGCCAAAGCTGGGGCACTAGACGGGGGCGGGATGGTTTGACACTGTGCGGGTGCGGCGAGCAAGCGCGACCGCACGCTGGCGAGGCCAAATTGGCTAAGGGCAGGCGCGAATAGAGTAAAACAAGCACGAGGGCGGGTGTCTCACCTCAGGGCAGAGCTCGGGGTCGCTTGGCGTGGCCTCCGGCGAGCTAAGCTAGATGACCGGGGAGGCGGGCGCGGGTCTACAGCGAGGTCGGACGGCATGGGCAGAGCGCGAGCGGGAGCGGGGCTGCGTGAAATGAGGTGGGGAGTGAGTGCGGGCATGGGTGGGGCTCAAAAAGGGAGCTAGGTTGCGTGGGCGTCGTGGCCGAGGATTCCGGCGACGTGCGCGAGTGCACGCGCGCTGGTCCACGGCGAGCGCGGGGAGGGCAGAGCTGACAGGGGAGGCCCACGGTGCAGCGAGAGAGAGAGAGAGAGAGAGAGAGAGAGAGCGCGCGCGGGGCAATGGCTCGGGCGACTGGCAAAACGGTCCCCCAAAGCAGAGAGAGAATAGGGGCGCGCGGGCGAAGAAACCGGCGCCGACAGCTTGGCCCCACTGGGCAGCGTGCGAGAGAGAGAAGAGTGCGGGGGAGAGAGTTGCCACTGACAGGTGGATCCCACCTGTCAAGCGGCACGGGCGTGCGGCCTGGCTGGGCTGCTTTGCCTTTTTCTTTTTCCCTAGATTTTCTAATTGTTTTCCATTTATTTTTCTCTAGGGTTTTCAATTCAAATTCAATTCAATTTTCAAATTGAAACTAATTCAAACATGCACAACAATTCAAAGAATATTTAAACTCAGCATGATGCAACATTTCATGACTCATAGTGTTTTGGCAAAAATAAATAATTAATCCCTCCTTAATTAAGCTATTTCTACTCAAAAAGAAAAGAGAGAGAGAGGGAATCTTGAGATAGATAGAAACTAGAGAGAGAGAAGAGTAACACTTGAATTTGGGTGATAATTAGAAAGAAATTTTATACCCCCAAATTTAGGGTGTTACAGAGCCCTGGGCTTCCAATAACTAGATGAAGCCCAGGCCAGATAGTGCAGTCCGGTCGAGCCGGACCAGGTCCAAACATCTATAAAAGAAAACCCGAAGTATTAGGGTTTTGTTTTTCATGCCCCATCCCGATTTATTAGAGACAGCGGTTGCCCGAGAGCGCGCGCGGCTGTGGACCCTCGGCCGGCGGCTGCGGTGGTCGCGGCTCCCTGACCTCGACGCGCGGTGGCGGTGGTTCCTCGGTCCGGAGTACTGGCGGCGGTTCCCAGGTCGGTGGCGGTATCTTCCCGATCCAGAGGGCAAGCGACGATGGGGCCCTTGTGTGGGCAAGCGGCGGCGTCCCTGGGGCCCCGACGCGGCGACACTTCCAAGTCCGGCGAGCAAGCGGCGCCCCTCGATGTGCGAGTAGCAACAGCGACGCACGAGGCACGAGGTTCAAGTGGCGTCATGGAAGGCGCGAGGTGCCCGCAGCGACGATCGAGCCTGATATCCTCCGATCTGGCACAGTTTGTGCGATATCGAGTGACGACCTACATCTGTGCTTGCATCATCGACAATGTCCTCCGACGACTACCTCCTCCGATTCGTGTTTTCTTTTCGATTATTATGTTTTATGACTACCACATGTACTATTTACGCTAAAAATGTACGATTTTATGCTTAAACATGGAGTTCGTATATCAGTTTACTGCATGCGTATTTTTTGCACGCACATTGGAAAGGCAATTCCTTGATTTATGTTGTTCGTAATTACCATAGAAAATCAAATCATTTATGTTCGTAAATGTCAGATTTGTACATTTGCTATAAAACTATCCCTAATTATCGTAAAAAATCAAATCACTTAAGTTCGTATATGCCAGATTTTTACGTCTGCCATAAAACTGTCCCTAATTTACGCTGGCATTCTTAGTTGGACCGAAATTATGTTTTTTTATCAATTATGCTACATGGTGTAAGTATTTATGCGACGTTGTATTAAAATTTATGCTCTATGTGACTCATGTCATCCAATTTTTTGTGCACGTGAACTTGAAAGGAAAATATAATCCAAAATTTACGCGCATGCAATGGAAACTCTCACGATTTGCCATAATTTTTGGATCTACATAAAAATAGAAACTGCATGCATGCGACTGCCATGTTTTTCGGATCTACCATAAAAATAGGATCGTAATAACAACCTACTAGTGCTATCAACCTCTTACATTGACTCGGTATTTACGCTTATAACTAAGGGGTTTTATGCTCAAAACTTAAGGTTTTTATGTTCGAACCTGTAGATGCGTCCACCAGTGAACAACATGCCAGATTTTTTACTTGGTGTACCGCATTGTATAAATACTTACATCGTGTAGCTTAATTTGTATAAGTATATATCATAAACTGGTCTAACGAGACTAGTTGCATGGTTGTTGTAGTGATCCTATATTTATGGAGAAAATAAAGCATTTAAATAAGTTATTTGTTTCTATGCATGCCAATCGATTTCCTTTCATCGCAAATCTTGCCATCCTAAATTTGTGCGCATGCAGCAGGAAACAGATTTTTACGGAGTGTACCAAATTACAAAAATACCTATATCGTGTAGTATAATTAGTACAAGTACATATCATAAACTAGTTCTAACGAGTTTAGCTGCATGGCTGTTGGAGGGATCTTATATTTATGGAGGAAATAAAACATTAAATATGATTTTTTTTTTGTTTCTATGCATATCAATTAATTTTCTTTCATTGCACATTCTTTCTATCATAAATTTGTGTGCATGCAACGTGCAACAGATTTTTATGCAGTATACCGAATTGCATAATTATCTACACAGTGTAGCATATTTAGTATCTTTATATATCATAAACTGGTCCTTACGAGCCGAGCTGCATGGATGTTGCTGCGATCCTATATTTATGTTGGAATTAAAGCATTTTAAAATAGAAACCGTCACACATCTCTTTTCTAAATTTACACGCATGCAAGAGAACGTGTTTGACTCATGCATGCATTCCTTTTTTGCGCGCATAGATATGGGTGACACACCCGACAGCCTGCTTGAGTCGACGCGTCGGGTTGAACCAGGCTGCCGGGGTGATCGACCTGGCTTCCTCTAACTATTGGGAGCTCAGGGCTCCTATTATACATGCCCTATATATATATATATATATATATATATATATATATATATATATATATATATATACTATATGTATTTAGAGCCCTGGGCTCTATTTAGCTACAGGAAGCCCCAACCAAATATGAACGCACGTCCATTCACAGCTGACCGACTTTTCAGATTCCATATATATAATGATGTGCTCTGCCATTAGCTCCTTTTCTCCCGGTCTCAGTTTCCATAACCGACTACACGACCTCAAAACCCCAACCTCGCCTCGCGACTTCGGGAATCTCCGCCAACTCAGCCATCCCCGACGACTCCGCTCCACTCGCCGCTCGCTGTCGATCCAGTCGCAATCGACAGTTGAGCGGCGCCTCCTCGGTGTCCCCAATCCGCGCTCCAATATCCTCGCTGCTGCGTCAGGAGACGGGAGTCCAGACCGAAGAAAACCCCAGTTTCTTCGCGCGACGTGACTGCTTCCACGCTCTCCGCCGACCCGACTGCTTCCACGTTCTCCGCCATCTTCCACATTCGCCGCCGTCAACGGGTACCGCTCCAACTCGTAGCCTTCCCCAACCATCTACGGTGTGTTCTTCCCATACCGCAGCTCACGCGCATTTCATGGGATCGAATTTGACCGTCAACAAATGTGTTGTTTTTTTGTTCATACTGCATTCTAAGGATTACGGCTAGGGTGAAAAATATTTATGCAGTTGATTTAATACATTTACGCACATTTGCACAGTTGGTTACGCACATTAGAATACATGTTTATGCATTCAGTTAAAGTTTTTTTTCATAGATGATGTTCAATTGGTAATTGAGTGGTCAGCTAGTTGTTTTTGTAGAGTATATGATTCATTGAAAAGTCCATAAACTTTTAGTGACTGCATACATTTATTTATTCCATTATTTTATAGTTAATACACTACTATTCACAGCATGTATTGTTTTATTGAATCATATCCTGTTTTTTATTATTATAAAATAGACATTATTTATTACACTAGTTCACAGTTAATACAACAATGTTTATAGCAAGTTTTGTTTTGCTCAAACATATTCAGTTTGTTATGATTATAAAACAGGGCAGAACATGTATGCAAGTGATTGTTGTAAAGAAGCAGTCAATTAGTTGTTTTTGGCAGAGTATATTTTTTTATTCAGAATTTATTATCTGGTTAGTGATATGCAATCATTTATGTATTCATTAGTATATAGTTAATACATTAATGTTTTACAACAAGCTTTGTTTTTTTGAAACATATTGATATTTTTATGAGTGTAGAACAGGCCATTACATGTATGCAACTAGTTATTTTTCATGTATGTAACTGTATGCAAATGTGTTTTTTCATGTATGCAACTGTATGCAAAATGTGTTTCATTTATGCAACTGTATGCAACTGTGTTTTTTATGACTGTAGAACAGGACAGAACATGTATGGAACTATGTTTCATGTATGCAACTATATGCAACATATTCAGATTTTTATGATTGTAGATCAGGTCAGAACATGTATGCAACTGTGTTTAGTAAATGAGCAGTCAATTAGTTGTTTTTCATAGAGTATATTATTTATATAAAATTTTCATATATGTTTAGTGCATATATTTATGTATTTCAGATGATTATAGCTAATACATTATTGGTTACAGCAAGGTCTGTTTTTATTGAAACATATTCAGATTTTCCTTATGTTTGAACATGTCAGTATATGTATGCAAATGTAAATAGAGTACAGTATATTCATATGTTTATTGAGACATTATTATTGCTATGCAAAATTTATACAGTGTGCTTTTATGCTTGGTATTTAAAACAACTAGGTTCATTGATTCAATCATACCACACAATAAATACATATGCATATCCAACAGATTATTTTTTACAATATTGTGTACTATGTATGCAGCTTTTAATTTAAAAAATGAAGCACGTGGACCGTCCTCCGAATAACCCCAAACGTATAACAATTCAGTCAAGCCAGGAGTGTTTCAGTGTTGACATTCCGTGCGCAGAACAGTCTAATCCATGTCCAGAAGTTGGAAATCCTCCAAATGTTGACAGTCAAACTTTGATCAATGAAACAATACAACTTGATTCTGATGAAGATGACTTCATGCCAGCTCTGAAGAAGTGTAATGTTTCTGAAAGCCATACAAGAGTTTTAAGAAAAGTTGTGACAAAGAGGATTTAACATGAGGATCTACCCTGACAGGTTAGTGTTATGCATACTCAACAAACAATTTCATATTTGTAAGATTCTAAATATTTTTTTGATAATAACACATTTATTTCATGTTTTATATTGTATAACAGAGGCTCAATGTGAGGTGCAACCCTCAAGATGTCATTGCAAGCATTAACATTTTGAACGAAAGACAAAGTGAGGCCATAAGACGTAATGGTTTCTCTAACATTCTTGATATGACAGTAGATGCGCTGTGTAGTAGATCACACCTTCAATGGTTGATGGACAAGCTGGACCACAAGGACATGACAATTTGTCCTGGTCCAGGAAAGGAACTAAAGATCACAAAGGACATTGTTCATCTTATCCTTGGTGTACCAAATCATGGCGGTGGTAAACCATTGGGGATTGACGAAGCAGTTGCGGCAAGCAACTTGAGGGCAGAGCTTGGTTTGGCTAAAGACGAGTTCAATGTGACATTTCTACAGGATCGTTTAAGGAAAGGCGAGGATGATGACCTTACAATCAGATGTTTCTTCCTCATTTTATTCAACCGTCTGTTGTTTCCAACTGCTAGCTGGGGCATAACAAATCATGAGGTGCTTCTGACAGAAGAAATGCACCGTTTCCATGAGACCGACTGGTGCCAGTTGATTTTTAATGATCTCTGTGAAGCTGCGAAGAAGTGGCACAACCGAAGCACCACAAATGTATCCACGACTATATACGGATGCTCCATTGTTGTCCTTGTAAGTATAGTGTTTATCCTTATGTACATTTTATTGCATATTTGGGTGCTCACTATGAGTAATTATGTAACATGTTTTATGATGTTTGTTATGTTTACTTACACAGCTATTGAACTTTGTAATTCTTTTATGTAGTTGTATTACTTGGATCACCTGCATGCAGCTGCTGCCCCTCAAAATAAGATTGGCACACCTCACATTAAATTCTTTGATAAGAATATCATAAAAGCTTTGACCAAAGCTGACAAGAGGAAGGTACGCGATGGGGCCGAACCTTTCGGACATTGTGAAGTAAGTTATTCATATTTAATCAAGTGTATTTTATGCTAAATTTTATGTCGATTATATGTCCTTTTGTTTCTAGTACCATTTTTGCATAACTCATGGTCCATTTCAACTTTCACTTTAATTTTATTTTTTAGTTTCGAAGCTCGACTGAGACATGCTATTCAGTTGGACCTAAGCTCGATCGCCAATCCGAGGCAAATTTATGATGTATTATATACATAGTTTATTAAGATTTATGGAACAAATGGAATAGGAATGTGGACATGGATTCTTATTAATTTTGCTGAACAACCAGCCGGAGTGCAGGACCAATATTTTTGATGCACCGCGCCCTGCCCCAACGCCTCGGCCCACTTTTAACATCCAACTTCCATCGATCAAAGAGATGATGTCAAGTAAGATCAACGATCTCCCACCTCGTCATCGATCTAAATTCACAGACATTCTTGCTGCATATGACTTGGAGGTTGACAAGTCATGCATAGCCATAAAAGTTAGCATTGACAAAATTATTGAGAAGCAATACGACATAGCAGACAAGTTTATAGAGTTGATCGACGAGGTACTACGTGTCGAGTCTAATAATTTAGAAAATGAGACAGATGAACCATAGCATCCGAGGAATTCGGCTGATTCAGCAGGTCAGTCATACAATTATCCCTTGTCATACATTCAGAACATTTAACAGTCTACATGTGCATACGGTTTTTTTTTATACATACAGTTAACAGCATTTTGTTTTTTCAAGTATACGCAACAACATTTGATCTATAATGCAGGTTTTGACATATATTATTTTCAATATAATTGTGTACAAGGACACACTGTTCATGCCACCCAACCCACACCGGATATGTCATCCCAAGCATCGCAGCTCGAGACCCAGCTGGGTGGTACTCAGTTTGAAGAAATTCATGAAAGACAACAACATATCCGTAGAGTACTGGAGACTTGTCCTGACGAATCGGATGTTGTTACAGGACAACAGGTAATATATCCAACTCCAATACCTTTTTTACTCATCCTACATACATTGATTGCATATTACTTTTTAGCTGGATACGAACCACACTTTTTTGTCAACAAGATTTCTGTTTTGATGTTCGAAACAACATGTTGAGGAACACAAATATCACACCTCAAACCACACCAGCTTGCACCCGTTTGTCGAAATTTGACGTGACACCGCAAAAAAATGTTTGTTAGCAGTACATGTCTCATGTTATAATTCCATTTTATGATACATACTACATAAGTATACTAATCATATACCTTTGTGTAGAGAGGTGAAATGGTGAAAGGGAAATGTGCCCTTGGGCCATTTCTAAGTATTTTGGTGATCAAGTGCCAACACAAATGGTTTAATGTGAAACTATGCCAAATGGTGGAAGAAGTGCAAAGTCAACACAAAGGTATGATTCTAGACTTACTACATTGGTTTTTGTGTACTAACATATTTGTCTAAGTGCTAGAATCAGAGAAAATACAATTGGAAAAGACTTGGCTCGAGCAGCCAAGACTCTGCTCAGTCTGGGTGCACCGGACTGTCCGGTGGTGCATCGGACAGTGTCCGGTGGTGCATCGAACAGTGTCCGGTGCGCCAGGCTGGAGTCTAATCAACTGGCTGCTCTCGGGTCTCGACAGCGGTGTACGACTATAAATCACCGGACAGTGTCCGGTGAGTCGGAGCCGTCGCTCTCGGGAACCAAGTCAACAGTGTACGGCTATAATTCACTGGACTGTTCGGTGAGTCACCGGACTGTCCGGTGAGCCATCGGTCGGGCGCGCCAACGGTCGGCCGCGCAATCCGCGCGTGACGCGTGGCCGAGCCAACGGTCGGATGGAGGCACCGGACTGTCCGGTGTGCACCGGACAGTGTCCGGTGCACCAATGGCTCCAAGTCTCCAACGGTCGGCTGCGCCAGAATAGGAAAGAAATCTACACCGGACAGTGTCCGGTGGTGCACCGGACTGTCCAGTGCGCCAGTCAACAGAAGGCAAGAATTGCCTTCCTGGATTGCTCTCAACGGCTCCTAGCTACCTTGGGGCTATAAAAGGGACCCCTAGGCGCATGGAGGAGCACACCAAGCATCCCTTGAGCATTCCTAAGCACCAAGACTTCATTTCCGCGCATTCGATTCTTTGTGATAGCAACTAGAGCTCCATTTGAGTAGAGAACTCTTCGAGTTGTGTTGAGAGCTCGTGTTGTGACTTGTGTGCGTATTGTTGCTCTAATTTTGTGTCTTGTGTGTGTTGCTCATCCCAACCTTACTTCCGTGATTCTTTGTGATAATCAAATTGTAAGGGCGAGAGGCTCCTAGTTGTGGAGATTCCTCGCAAGCGGGATATAGTGAAACGAAAGCAAAACACTGTGGTATTCAAGTGGGTCTTTGGACCGCTTGAAAGGGGTTGAGTGCAACCCTCGTCCGTTGGGACGCCACAACGTGGAGTAGGCAAGTGTTGGACTTGGCCGAACCACGGGATAAACCACTGTGCCTCTCTCTGTTGATCTCTTTGTGGTTATTGTGTTTTGCAAGAACTCATCTCTAGCCACTTGGCTTCATTGCGCTAACACTTAATCAAGTTTGTGGCTTTGAGTTTAAGTTTTTTACAGGATCACCTATTCACCCCCCCTCTAGGTGCTCTCAAATGGCAACAGAGGAAATGGAACACAATGACAGTGGGCCAGTTTTTGATCAGACCCCAACTCCTCATGTCAGTATAATAACATACATATTATATAATGCATTTTATGCCATTAAACTAATTATTTTAATGTTCAATCACTTATAACCATGTTGCATTTTAGGATGATACACTGAAAGGGACAACAATTTCTGGAACTGATCCGCTCCTTACAGAGCTTGAGTGCGTTCATTCTCTGTGGGATTTACTTTGTTCCAAGGACATTGACCAAAGCAGGTACATGTTACACAAATTACGAATGTCGTATTTATAAGTTTGTTTCATTTATGCAATATGAATATATAACTATGTTCATCATACAGGGTTATCATAGATTACGGTGAATACAGTGCAAACTGTATCGATATTTATGAATCTTTCACAGAGGGGAAATGTCTTGAGAATGTCTTCATGCAGTGTTTCATTGAGTGTGTTCGTGATGATTCCAAAAATTATCGTCGAACTATGACATCTAACAGATTAGTACTTGATGTCAATGTTGGGGTAGGTTCTTCTTCACAGTTATTGTAACTATACACAGAATATACTTACACACTCTATTTGTGGTTTTTTAAGGCTCTGTTAAATTTTGAAGAGCAGGAACGTCATAGCAAGAATCCTTAGCCGTTTGATCAAAATGTGTTACAGAATTGCTTGTACAACATATTGCCTCCATTGGTAAATCTGGATAAATGCAAGTCGGTAAGCCTCAGTAACATTTTGTTCCCAGGTTCATTAGCATATTAACTGTACCTTTTACTCCATCATGACATTGTAACAGCAACATGTAACTTATTTTTTTCATCAACAGATATTGGTACCTATGCTTAGTAGGGGACATTAGACACTGTATGTAATCAACCTACACCATCGGTGTATACACATTTTAGATTCGAATCCGTATGGTATAGAACTTGGTGGCACCACATGGAAGGACTACCATTATGACCCAATCTATTTAGGTGGAAGGAAATTCCCATGGGCTAGGGTTATAATGAGTAGGCTGAGCAAAGCGTTACAACATGTTTGCCCCAATGCAGCCTTCCCTAAATTTGGTAATTTTTCCAATGGATATGCCATCTAATTGCCCAACAATGAGAACAGGGTCAAACGACTGTGGCTTTTATGTAATGAGTTACCTGAAGTATTATGATCACAATGCAGGTGTCATAACTTCTTTCACTCAACCAGTAAGTCATTATGCTAACTCTTTTATATTCCGGTTGCCATCGTTGTACATGTTAGCTATATACGTGTATAATGCATACTATGCTTTTATTGCAGGACAATTCCCGAGACCTACGTGCTCATGCCCTTCATCAACTCACATTCCATCGCATGAACAAGGCGCTGCCACTTCCATTAGATATCCAGAGATTTATGTTTGCGCGCAAGTAGTTATCTATGTGTCAGAACTAAGCAATGGTGTGTGCAATGTATCGTACTGTGGTTTTTTGGCCATGCTTGTTAGTTAACAATGTTAGGAAGCTTCCTTATATGTGTTGATTTAGAACAGTTGTTATGCTACCTTGTCTTAGGTTGTTACACAGGTACTTTCTGTGAACATTAGCTGGTTGGATAGTTTTGGTTATGCTGCGACTATGCTTTTCTGTCGTGCGAACATCAGATGTTTTCACTTTTGTGGGCTTAAATATGATCTTTTTATATGTTATGAAGTTGTTATATGAATACCTCATTTCTTAATATTACGATCAGTTCATTTAAGTTTATACTTTTTGGTTAATATGTATATAAACTTATTGGTATCCCTATCATTTTTATATTATTTGTTATACTGTTATTCTCTAATCATATTGCGCATCCATCACATTAATGGTCATATAGTTTACGTATTATACGATTATCATACATGTTATATACGATGTTTTTTACTTCCAATTATGCAACATTAGTAAGCAATATACTCTACATTTATTAGATTTCAACAACCACCTGTATATGAATCATTTGTCACTCATGCAATGTTTATTTCAAAAAACAAATTATTCGTATCACATACAACAGACTAATCACTGCTACCGAAATCAATTGCGTGTTTTTTTGATGTTGTTGTCTCATTCCAATCAGGAGCGTTACTTCCACACTTGTTCCTAGATCCAGGAGGTCGTCCTCTCTTACGTCCAGCAAGGCTGGCCAACCGTAATCTATTCTCCTCAATTGACAAACATGTCCTACTATTGTGACCATCAGCAATTCCACACTTTGTACCTTTTGCTCCCAATTTAATAACCTTTTGTTCACTCCCCTTTATTGTTCTTCCTTTTGGTTTTGAGTTATTTGGTCTTGCCAAGCTTATCCCATCGACTGCAAAATCCAGTTTCTGCAATTCAAAAGTAAATATTTCTCAGCATATAATATTATGCAGTCCAACATTCAGTATAATACCATTATTACCTTTCTAGCATGATCATTTTGTTCATTGTCACCACTCATTCATATTTGCGTGATCCTGCAAATTAACCTGTACCTGCCAACACATTTTAAGCTTAATCATAAGCCAATAACACAAACCTATAAATCATTTATACGTATAACCGCAAATCAATATAGTTGTTAAAGATATTACCTCTTCTAATGGACGTATCGGTATAGGTATTTGAACATTGTCCACACCCCGTTCAAGTATATTAGATACGTCTTGAATTTCCTGAAAAATTGGTTGAAAGCTCAGTATAAATCATTTACAAATAAACATTCACAACAATATGATCAAAACCTTGTTATTCCTTTCATCCAATTCACCATCTCTTTCGATGTCTCTATTGTCTTCATCATCATCCTGAAATTTTATTGTTTCATACCTCATCAATATATTATGATGAATAATATGTTACAAAATACATATTAAATCATTACATACCTGTATACCATCTCCTCCACTAGTTCCACATGTCTCCTCAACTTCTATATCTGTCTCCAAACGCGAAAGTACCTCGAGAAGCTCATCCATTACTGCTA
Organism: Zea luxurians; assembly: GCA_029449295.1. Lineage (NCBI taxonomy): Eukaryota > Viridiplantae > Streptophyta > Magnoliopsida > Poales > Poaceae > Zea > Zea luxurians. The sequence goes on from JAOPSE010000100.1 coordinate 6,415,351, forward strand.
GGGTTCTATCACTTCCTGCCTTGGATAAACTAGCATGATGCACTACTTTCATTGCCTTTTTTAGCAACATCTTCTGTCTATATGATTTTGTTTCTCCATCCTTCCCCTTCAAATTCCTATCATCTCTTGAAAACGGAACATCTTGCCTTGCAGAGTAGGTGTATCTTTGTAAAATGTATTCCTTTGGTATCCGTTCAATCTGAAGATGCATAAACGCGCGTAGTACATGTACACAGAATAGCCCTATAAAAACAATAACGATCATAAGAATTTTTTTTATATGTTTTCAATGTATATATTTACTATTTCGTATTCCATACCTATATGTTCCCAATGTTTGCATTCACAAGTATACTTTCCTGCATCTTCATCAGCTGTCACTTTGAATTGGTGTTATCCCCACACAATTTTATTTGATCTTGTTGTATGCTGCACTACCCAATCATTTGCACCCTCTTCTTCATCATGCATTATCTTGAATGCAGTTGCATATTTCAAAGATTCCTGGAATTTATTCATCACAGCCCTTGTGTATGCTCTTGCAACCCTTATCTCAAACATATAGAGCGTGTTCGTTTCCTTTTGACCCTGTGGCGTATATAATGCAAATTAGATGACACTTATATTAAGGTATAAATATACAACATAACAATTTATCCTCACCATGCTTCCCACTGCTTCTTTTGACTCTTTCATCATTCTACTGTGTAGAAGCTTCATCATTTGCTTGGCGAATTGATGAAGCGGAGTGTTTGCATCGACATGTGCACTTTTCACAAGCATGTTCATGCTTTCGCTACGCTGTGTAGACAACATTAGACCACAATAATGATTCTTGAAAAAAGCAGGCACCCAATCCTTTCGTATTCCATACATCTTATTGAGAGTAATGTTATCGTGCAGATGGAAATCTTCAAGTAGCATTGACCATGCAGTCTCAAACTCCAACTCAGTCAAAGGATGATGTATTATAGATTGGAACCGTGTCTTAAAGTCCATTTCCTCAAACCTTGCATACAACTCGTTTAGAAAAGGCATATACCTATTTTGCACATGCCATAGACACAATCGATGTATTGTGTGTGGGAAAACCCTCTCGAGTGCTACTGGCATTGCAGGATCTTGATCTGCATTCATATATGACAAAATTGTATGAATCTTATTCCATGTTATAAAGAAAATAAGATCAAATTTAAGACATATTTTATGTATATACATTCCTTCATTATTATCAGTCGTACCTGTCAGCATCACTCGTGGCCCTTCGGTTCCCATGCATGTTTTGAAGGCGTTGAATACCCATTCAAATGTATCAACTGTTTCATCCCCCAACAATGCGAAAGCAAATATAGTGCAATGGAGGTGGTGATTTGAACCAACAAACATACCTAGTGGTTTTTCATATAGATTAGTCTTATGTGTTGTGTCAAATGTAACTGCATCACCAAAATCCATGTAATCCCCTTGCTGGCTTGCATGTAACCAAAATATGCTCAAAATCTTTCCTTCTTTATCCAATTGGAAGTCAGAGAAAAATTGTGGATTATCCTTTTTGCATGATGCAAAAAAAGATAGCAGCTTTGCCACATCATTTGCATTTCTTTCTCGTTGCTTTGCCTTTTTCCTGAAATTATTGTCAACATTTAGCATTAGACGAATCCAACATTTTGCAAATTTCAATTCTGAATTACAATCTAAATATATTATAAACTTACAGGTTATACATGTCCTGTGCTGTTACAGGCACACTCTCAGGACCACCGTGCATTTCTGATACATAATCCATAATACAATGTTGCGGGATTCGACTCTCCTGCATTGAACTTATGAACTCCATGTACTCAGGATCATGCGTCTTGTTGCATTGTAATTGATTCTTTTCGGTATCCTTCTTAAAAAAATCATGATTATGATCTAAGTGCAACAGATCAATATGCACTGATATAACTGTCAATTTTGCATCATCATAAATTTTTTTAAGTTTCATACCGGCCTTGCATTGTGTCCGCTTCGAGCTGGTATTGCGTACCTTTGGGTTTGATATTCCCCTTACTGCACTCTTGCCTTCCATCGAGCAATTCAACCACTTACAATTTTTTCGTTCCCTATACTTTTTCAATGGAAATCCAACTTCATATGCATACCTACTATAAAATTTATATGCTTCATCCACACCACTGAATGTCATACTACCAACCTCGGATCAATTGTATCTTCCTGTGCAAAAAAATAAAATATAATAACATGTATGATGTATGGTTTCCTGCACAATTTTACTTCGTATGCACAATATAATATTTTCACACCATCTAGCTGCATTCTACCGTATAGAATTTAACCTACAATACTGAAAATCCAAATCAATTAAATAGTACTTACATGTCTCTGCAGAATTAATGGTGTGTCCTGTTCATGCTCACCAATAGTACGCATAGTATTAAGGTGCTGTCCTCCTTGATTTCCTGTCATCCTCGATGCCTCAAATGTGGTCTGATCATCAACCCCCGGGGCCCTCAAAGTTGTTGGTGGAGTAATTGCCCCTACGGTAGTAGCTGTTTGCATATGCGCACTTGCATCCGAGGTAAACTGGTTCCTTCCTTGTTGTTCTTCCTGCACCATTGTTACGATATCCAAGCATGGATTTGTTCAATGAACTGAAGTCGGCATCATATACTCACTGATTGACTCTTTACCTAGTGGCGTCGCCATCTTCCAGATCAGATTACGCCCTTCAGCCAGGCATGCCCTAACAAATGATTCGTACTATCTACCTTTTTGGAAGCTTATGCATATTTCGTTTTGCCCATGCGCGTATCCATTATTGTGGATGCGATATTCACGGCGCATATCCATTATCCACTTCATTATAGATCGTGGGCACGCTGATCGTGGGCGTAACAGCCATTTATGCAAAGTTATACGTAGGTTTATGATGTCGTAACTGTCTATTTAAATCCGCTTCCCCAATTCTCGGGTGACACGTCACTGATCCACGTACCGAGTAATGGCCCACGTTTTGTTACGCATATTTTTACTAGTTGTTATACTTGCGTAAATGCGGTCCACAAATGCGGGTCGCCTGGATCGGCCCATTCGGTCCGACCAGGCTTGGCTTGTCTACGTAACCTGGCCAGAGCTCCCCCGCACCTATCTGAAGCCCAGGGTTTCCATTACCATCGCCCTATATATATACATATATATATATATTGTTAGGGACTTGTTCTCAAATGCTATGAGTTAAGAACAAGGCAACACAAAATATTAAATGTTAATGTCCTTCGTCCTTCGAATCATTATTTCTCTTAGGATATAACGATCTTCGGACGAAGGTCATGAAGGACATACCTTCATCATCGTAGTATATGTTAAATAAAAGAAGAAGCATATGACATATAGGAGACAACATAAACAATCATATAACATTATTAATTCATTCTTAATTATATAATCATGGAAAGGCAGGAACAATACTGAATTACAAAAGTGCCTTTGGCTTGACAGAAGGCAAGAAAGCACAAGCGTGACGCAAAAAGCAAGTACCAGCCAGCGTGAACAGTACGGGGGTACTGTTCATCTATTTATAGGCACAGGACGCAGCCTATGAGAAATTACATTCATGCCATTTACATTTATTATTGACTTATAGATAAATCTATGTGGACTAGATAGTCTTTTCCCCTTTAAGTCGGTTCCTTTTTCTGCGATTGAGCCGAAGCTTCCTTGCGTGCAGCTTCGGAGCAACGGCAACCTTCGTAACGATCATGCTCTTCTCATCGTATATGCTTTTATCCTGAGTCCGAAGGTACCTGTCCATAAGCCATGCTTGGAAGACATTATAAAATTACGTTTTTGAGGACCTTCGGAGGACGAAGGCCCCCAACAGTAGCCCCTCGCAGTATTAATTTATTTAGGATAACAAATTAAAACTGCGACATGGACGAAGGCCTTAAGCCGAAGGTCCAAAAAACACCTTCCCTTTGCTAGAATAGCAACAGTCAATGACAGACGGGACCCTCCAATTTGGAGCGCGCCGAGCGTATAAATAAGAACTCACTCTGACCACATTTGGTACGCTGTTTGTGCCACTTGCTTTGTTTGCTCAATTTTATAGCTCTTGCTCAACAACGCTTGCTTAGTTTTTCAAGTTTCCTGAGCTTCGCTTAAAGAGACACGTTTTCGCTATTGCTGAAGGAAAAATGTCTCAAGACAAGAAGGCTGTTGCTGAGACGAAGCTAACCGAAGAGGAGAAGCTCTTTGAACAGAAGAAGGCGGCGAATCCTTATATAGCTGGGTTTTTAGAATCAATGGAAAAATCAAATATAGAGAAGATTACAAAAGAGATATTAGAGGGTCTGTCTGAAGACACTGGTGACAGTGACAACTATGATGTAGAAAGTGGGGGTGAAGATTCCGAAGATCGACCATGGAGGCCAAGCCATACAATTTTCAGAAAGTCGACCATCAAGCAAAGTCACCTTGAGAGCATGAGGGGGAGGTACTTTCGATATATATCTATTGTGAGGGCTGGCGAGATAATAACACTCCTGCGCCTGAGGAGAATGAAGTTGTGATCTTCCGAAGCTTCTTTAAAGCTGGGCTTCGGTTCCCACTGAGCAGGTTTGTAGTTGAAGTGTTAAAAACCTTCCAAATTTTCCTTCATCAACTGACCCCAAAGCTATATTAAGGATGGGAGTCTTCGTCTGGGCGGCAAGGAGCCAAGGTATAGACCCAAGCGCAAAATGCTTCTGCAGCATGCATGAACTTATGTATGAAACAAAGGCCACGGGAAAAGAACAGTATCACAACAACTTTGGTTGTTATGTATTTATTGCCCGTCCCAACTCAAGCTACCCAGTGCTAACATTTTGGAAAAGATGGCTGGGAAATTGGATGGAACAATGGTTTTATGTGAAGAATGATTTGGTGGCGAGGGAGGATGTTAAGGAGGTTATTATGCGCCCCATTTGGTCTCGCTTCGGCCTCCGAAAGCCGAAGGTTGAGATTGACGAAGCCGCTGAAGCATGCCAAAAAGATTTTGGTACTGTCTGCTTTTTTATTGGTACAAGAGATTTAATCTAAGAGCATATAGCCTTCAGAGTATGGCCGCTTGTAGAGAACTGGGAAATGCTGAAGGAGACTGTTACCGAGTCTAGCGAAGGTGACCTGGTTCGACTGAAATACACCTTCATGTTGGGGGTATGCTTCATAGCCGAAGATCCTAAAGAAAGAGAACACCTTCGGCAGATTCTCTCAGAAGCAGCGTCGAAGCTACCACCGATAGAGCTTCGGCACAGTGACAAATCTCAAGACGAAGGGGGCAAACCGACTTAAAGATGAAATGACTCAAAGACCCATGATGTTTTGTGTCAGTATTGTAATTGATTATAAAGGGCATAAATGTAATTTCACATAGGCTGTGTCTTGTGCCTATAAATAGATGAACAGTACCCCTGTACTGTTCAGACAATCTTGTAATTGCGGACGCATCACACTGGGACTATTGTTTCCATCAAGGAGAAGGTATAAATGTACCCAAACATCATGTTTTAATATTTAGATCCATATAATGAATTATACGAATAATGTTATCTGTTTCTGACATATGTTTTACATGATATACTTCATTTTACATTGTTGTATAAGTCTAATCACGAAGGTATGACCTTCGTGACATTTTGCCCGCGACCTTCGTCCGAAGTTCATTAAATCCTTGGGGAGATGATGCTTCAGCGGACGAAGGGCATTAACATTTAACATTTTTATGTTGCCTTGTTCTTAATTTATAGCATTTGAGAACAAGTCCCCAACATTCGTGCCCACCTCTAGTGAACTCACTTCCACTTTCTGAGCTAATGGCTTCGTTCAACAACCAAGCTGGAGCTGCTTCGGTTATGAAGCTGGTGCTCCCGATAACAGGCGGATCGTGCTTAGAACCGGCCAACAAGAAGCATAAGAAGGAGGCACAGAGAAGGGTACAGCATGTCGGGGTGCAGGGACCCTTCATCAAGTCAAGATGGTCTCACATCCCAATTACCTTCTCCCAAGATGACCTTCAGCTCAAGGATTACCCTCACAATGATGCTATGGTTATTTCTTGTGTTATCAAAGGGTTTCTAGTCCACAATGTTCTGGTTGATACAGGTAGTGCAGCGGATATTATATTTGCTAAGGCCTTCAGACAAATGCAAGAGCCAGAAGATAAGATTCATGATGCTACACACCCTCTCTGTGGCTTCGGAGGAAGACAGATTGTAGCACTTGGCAAGATCACGATGCCAGTGACCTTCGGATTTGTTAATAACACCAGAACTGAACAAGTTGTGTTTGATATTGTCGACATGGAGTACCCCTACAATGCAATCATTGGTCGTGGAACACTCAATGCTTTCGAAGCAATTCTTCATCCAGCATATCTTTGCATGAAGATACCTTCGGATCAAGGACCTATTGCTATTCATAGGAGTCAAGAAGCTGCCAGAAAGGCTGAAAGGAACTGGACAGATTCAAAGGTAATCCATAATATATATGGAGCCGAAGCTTGTGAGCAGTACAAGTACAGAAGGGAGAAGGCTGCTTCGGCGGATCAGCCGAAGCCCATGCTTTTATGTGAAGATATTGCAGAGCAGAAGGTGCTACTGGGATCTCAATTGTCTAAAGAACAGGAGAAAACCCTGATAAGGTTTTTGTTCAACAACAAAGATGTCTTTGCATGGTCAGCCAATGATCTCTGTGGTGTTAACAGGGATATTATTGAACACTCGCTCAATGTTGATCCATCCTTCAGACCCAGAAAGCAGAGGCTTCGGAAAATGTCTGATGACAAAGCCGAAGGTGCTCGAAATGAAGTGAAAAGACTTCTTAGCACTGGAGTCATCAGAGAAGTGAAATACCCAGAATTGCTAGCCAACACTGTTATGGTGAAGAAGGCCAATGGTAAATGGAGGATGTGTATTGATTTCACTGATCTCAACAAGGCTTGTCCAAAGGATGAGTTTCCATTACCAAGGATAGATTCTCTAGTAGACACAGCAGCTTCGTCAGAGCTTATGAGTCTGCTAGATTGTTATTCAGGCTATCATCAAATTTGGATGAAGAAAGAGGATGAGCCAAAAACTAGCTTCATAACCCCTAGTGGAACATATTGTTATCTTCGGATGCCTGAGGGGCTCAAGAATGCTGGAGGAAGCTTTAGTAGAATGACAGCGAAGGTTCTTCATTCTCAGATAGGCAGAAATGTGCTAATCTATGTTGATGATATTATAGTAAAAAGCACGAAGCAAGAAAATCACATTGCTGATCTGCAGGAGACATTCGCTAATTTTAGACAAGCTGGTCTGAAGCTGAATCCAGAGAAGTGTGTCTTCGGAGTAAAGAAGGGGAAATTCCTTGGTTGTCTGGTTTCAACAAAAGGAATCGAAGCTAATCCAAATAAAATCAAAGCTATTCTTTGGATGGAGCCGCCAAGCACAAAGAAGGGGGCTCAACGGCTGACAGGAAGACTAGCATCTCTGAATAGATTCATATCTAGATCAGTAGAGAGAAATTTACCATTCTTTGAAGTGTTGAAGTCAGCCGAAGTCTTTCAATGGGGATCAGCTCAGCAGAAAGCCTTCGAAGAGCTGAAGCAGTATTTGATAGATCTAACGACGCTAACTCCACCAACGCCAGGGGCTCCTCTGTTGTTGTATGTGGCAGCTTCGCACTCAGTAGTGAGTGTGGCACTTGTCCAAGAAAAGCTTGAGGGACAAACCAAAAGGCAAGCCCCGATATACTTCGTCTCCGAAGTCCTTAGTCTATCAAAGAAGAACTATACAGAATTGGAGAAGGTGTTATATGCTATCTTAATGGCCTCCAGGAAGCTTTACTTTCAAGCATATCATATAATTGTTCCTTTGTCACAACCTTTGAAGGACATCATGAGAAACAGAGAAGCTACTAGAAGAATTGGAAAGTGGGCTGCGGAACTCAATGAGTTCAGCATTGATTATGTGCATAGATCTTCAATACAGTCCCAGGCGTTAGCAGACTTCATCGCTGATTGGACGCCAGGGGCTCAGGGAGAAGAAACAACTAAAGATGCCGAAGCTTGGACAGTATTTTGCGACAGTTCTTGGGGAACCTTCGGGGCAGGAGCAACTACTGTGTTAGTGAGAGCACCTAGAGGGGGGTGAATAGGTGATCCTGTAAAACTTAAACTTAAAGCCACAAAAACTTGATTAAGCGTTAGCACAATATTAGCCAAGTGGCTAGAGAGGAGTCTAAGCAAGACACGATAACCACAAGAAGATCAACACAGATAGACACAGTGGTTTATCCCGTGGTTCGGCCAAGTACAACACTTGCCTACTTCCACGTTGTGGCGTCCCAACGGACGAGGGTTGCAATCAACCCCTCTCAAGCGGTCCAAAGACCCACTTGAATACCACGGTGTTTTGCTTTGTTCACTTTATCCCGCTCGCGAGGAATCTCCACAACTTGGAGTCTCTCGCCCTTACAAAGATGTTCACAAAGAAGCACGGAGTATGGGAGGGACGAGCAACTCACACAAGACACAAAGATCATAGCAAATACGCACACACAAGACCCAGACTTGAGCTCAAAAGAGTATCACAAGTTTCTCACTAGAACGGAGCTCAAATCACTAAGAATGTCGAACAAGTGCGCAAGAATGAAGTGTGAGTGATCAACAATGCTCAAAGGATGCTTGGTGTACTCCTCCATGCGCCTAGGGGCCCCTTTTATAGCCCCAAGGCAGCTAGGAGCCGTTGAGAGCATTCCAGGAAGGCAGATCTTGCCTTCTGTCGCCTGGCGCACCGGACAGTCCGGTGCACCACCGGACACTGTCCGGTGCGGATTTGTTTCCTTATTTGGCGAAGCCGACCGTTGCAGATTAAGAGTCGTTGGCGCACCGGACACTGTCCGGTGCACACCGGACAGTCCGGTGCTCCAATGTGACCGTTGGCTCGGCCACGCGTCACGCGCGGAATCCTCGGCCGACCATTGGCCCGGCTGGCCGTTGGCTCACCGGACAGTCCGGTGCACCACCGGACAGACCGGTGATTTTTAGCCTTACGTCGTTAATCACTTCCCGAGAGCGACGACTTCGCCTGTGAACGGCTCACCAGACAGTCCGGTGCACCACCGGACAGTCCGGTGATTTATAGCCGTACACCGCCGTCGAAGTCCCGAGAGCAGCAAGTTCGCCAGAGCCAGTCTGGCGCACCGGACATTGTCCGGTGCACCCAGACTGAGCAGACTTTGGCTGAACAAAGCCATCTCTTTTCCAACTTGATTTTTCCTGTTTCCAGCACTTAGATACAATACATTAGTCCATAAAACAATGTACTAAGTCTAGAAACATACCTTTACTTTTGATTTGCACTTTGTCCATCACTTGGGATACTTTAACACTTAAGCACTTGTGTTGGCACTCAATCACCAAAATACTTAGAAATGGCCCAAGGGCACATTTCCCTTTCAATCTCCCCCTTTTTGGTGATTTATGCCAACACAACATAAAGCAACTAGAACAAGTGCAATATCAATGCAAATGAAAACTCAAAATTGTTTTGATTCAAATTTGGCATATATGGATCACTCTTTGCCACCACTTGGTTTGTTTTTGCAAATCAAACTCAATTTCCTATCTCTAAGTCAAATTCACTTGTAGAGACATAAAGAGAGGTATTCCAAGAGAAATTGATCAAAGATTTCAAAAACTCCCCCTTTTCCCATAATCGACTATTCTCCCCACAAGAGGCAAACTTTTGACAAAAGAGACAACACGAGAGTTTTGACAAACCAAAAGCTCTATTCTACTATTTTCAAAATTTCTCAAGTGGTAGCTGATCCATTTATTGCTTTGGCCTTATTTTCTCCCCCTTTGGCATCAAGCACCAAAACGGGATCAATCTTGGCCCTTTTAACCCCATTGCCTCACCAAAATCTTCAAATAAGAATACAAAGGCAATAGGAGTACGTGAGATGAACTTGGAATAAGTTACCCTCTCATCGGAGTGCAGTGGAAGTCTTTCATGGTCCAAGTCCACCTTTTCCCTTTCAAACCTCCTTTGAGACTAAATCAAGCAAACTCAAGCACACGGTTAGTCTCAAAGGGTCAAGTTGTAGCTCATCTCCCCCTAAATATGTGCATCACTTGCAAAAGGACTTGTGAGGTCCGGGGAGTGTTTGTACAACTTGAGCACCACAAGTGAGCAACAAAATGCATAAGGAACATGATCAAGGCATAAACACATGTATGCTATAAATCAATCCAAGTTCTGCGAATCTAAGACATTTAGCTCACTACGCAGCCTGCAAAAGGTCTTTTCATCTAAAAGCTTGGTAAAGATATCGGCTAGCTGGTTCTCGGTGCTAACATAAAACACTTCGATATCTCCCTTTTGCTGGTGGTCTCTCAAAAAGTGATGCCGGATGTCAATGTGCTTTGTGCGGCTGTGCTCAACAGGATTTTCCGCTATGCGGATAGCACTCTCATTGTCACATAGGAGTGGGACTTTGCTCAGATTGTAGCCAAAGTCCCGGAGGGTTTGCCTCATCCAAAGTAGTTATGCGCAACACTGTCCTGCGGCAACATATACTCGGCCTCAGCGGTGGATAGGGCAACGGAAGTTTGTTTCTTAGAGTTTCATGACACCAGGGACCTTCCTAAGAATTGGCACGTCCCCAATGTACTCTTCCTATCGACCTTACATCCAGCATAGTCGGAATCTGAATATCCAATCAAGTCAAAGTTAGACCCGTTTGGATACCAGATCCCGAAGCAAGGCATAGCGACTAAATATCTAAGAATTCGCTTCACAGCCACTAAGTGACACTCCCTTGGATCGGATTGAAATCTAGCACACATGCATACGCTAAGCATAATATCCGGTCTACTAGCACATAAATAAAGTAAAGACCCTATCATAGACCGGTATGCCTTTTGATCAACGGACTTACCTCCTTTGTTGAGGTCGGTGTGTCCGTCGGTTCCCATCGGAGTCTTTGCAAGCTTGGCGTCCTTCATCCCAAACCGCTTTAGCAAGTCTTGCGTGTACTTCGTTTGGGAGATGAAGGTGTCGTCCTTGAGTTGCTTCACTTGGAACCCAAGGAAGTAGTTCAACTCGCCCATCATCGACATCTCGAACTTCTGAGTCATCACCCTGCTAAACTCTTCACAAGACTTTTGGTTAGTAGAACCAAATATTATGTCATCGACATAAATTTGGCACACAAAAAGATCACCATCGCAAGTCTTAGTGAAAAGAGTTTGATCGGCTTTCCCAACCTTGAAAGCATTAGCAATTAAAAAGTCTCTAAGGCATTCATACCATGCTCTTGGGGCTTGCTTAAGTCCATAGAGCGCCTTAGAGAGCTTACACACGTGGTCGGGGTACCGTTCATCCTCGAGGCCAGGGGGTTGCTCCACGTACACCTCCTCCTTGATTGGCCCGTTGAGGAAAGCGCTCTTCACATCCATTTGGAACAACCTGAAAGAATGGTGAGCGGCATATGCTAGCAAAATACGAATTGATTCTAGCCTAGCCACAGGAGCAAAGGTCTCCTCAAAGTCCAAACCTGCGACTTGGGCATAACCTTTTGCCACAAGTCGAGCCTTGTTCCTCGTCACCACCCCGTGCTCATCCTGTTTGTTGCGGAACACCCACTTGGTTCCCACAACGTTTTTCTTGGGACGAGGCACCAGTGTCCAAACTTCATTACGCTTGAAGTTGTTGAGCTCTTCCTGCATGGCCAACACCCAGTCCGGATCTAGCAAGGCCTCTTCTACCCTGAAAGGCTCAATAGAAGAGACAAAGGAGTATTGCTCACAAAAATTAACTAATCTAGAACGAGTAGTTACTCCCTTGCTAATGTCACCCAAAATTTGGTCGACGGGATGATTCCTTTGAATCGTCGCTTGAACATGGGTTGGAGGTGCCGGTTGTGCTTCTTCCTCCTCAACTTGGACATCTTGTGCTCCCCCTTGATCACACGCCTCCACTTGAGGTACATGTTCGTCATCTTGATTTGGGGGATGCACCATTGTTGAGGAAGAAGGTTGATCTTGCTCCAATAGTTCCTGTGGTCGCACATCGCCAATTGCCATGGTGCGTATTGCGTCCGTCGGAACATCTCCTTCATCTACATCATCAAGATCAACAGCTTGCTCTCTTGGAGAGCCATTAGTCTCATCAAATACAACGTCGCTAGAGACTTCAACCAAACCCGATGATTTGTTGAAGACTCTATACGCCTTTGTATTTGAGTCATAACCCAACAAAAACCCTTCTACGGCTTTGGGAGCAAATTTGGAATTCCTACCCTTCTTCACTAGAATGTAGCATTTACTCCCAAAAACACGAAAGTAAGACACATTGGGTTTGTTACCGGTTAGCAGCTCATACGAAGTCTTCTTGAGGAGGCGGTGAAGGTAGACCCGGTTGATGGCGTGGCAAGCCGTGTTCACGGCTTCCGACCAAAATCGCTCAGGGGTCTTGAACTCTCCAAGCATCGTCCTCGCCATATCGATGAGCGTCCTGTTCTTCCTCTCTACCACACCATTTTGCTGTGGTGTGTAGGGAGCGGAGAATTCGTGCTTGATCCCTTCCTCCTCAAGGTACTCCTCCACTTGAAGGTTCTTGAACTCGGACCCGTTGTCGCTCCTTATCTTTTTCACCTTGAGCTCAAACTCATTTTGAGCTCTCCTTAGGAAGCGCTTGAGGGTCCCTTGGGTTTCAGATTTGTCCTGCAAAAAGAATACCTAAGTGAAGCAGGAAAAATCATCAACTATAACAAGACCATACTTACTTCCTCCTATGCTTAGATAGGCGACGCGTCCGAAGAGGTCCATATGCAGCAGCTCCAGGGGTCTTGACGTAGTCATCACGTTCTTGATGTGATGAGCACTTCCCACCTGTTTACCTGCTTGACAAGCTGCACAAGGTCTATCTTTTTCGAAATGTACGTTAGTTAGACCTATCACGTGTTCTCCCTTTAGAAGCTTGTGAAGGTTCTTCATCCCCACATGTGCTAAGCGGCGATGCCACAGCCAGTCCATGCAAGTCTTAGCAATTAAGCATGCATCTAGACCGGCCTCCTCTTTTGCAAAATCAACTAAATAAAGTTTGCCGTCTAGTACACCCTTAAAAGCTAGTGAACCATCACACCTTCTAAAGATAGACACGTCTACATTTGTGAATAAACAATTATATCCCATATTGCATAATTGACTCACAGACAGCAAGTTATATCCAAGCGACTCAACTAAGAACACATTAGAAATAGAGTGCTTGGACGAAATAGCAATTTTACCTAACCCTTTCACCTTGCCTTGGTTCCCATCACCGAATATGATTGAATCTTGGGAATCCTTGTTCTTGACGTAGGAGGTGAACATCTTCTTCTCCCCCGTCATCTGGTTTGTGCATCCGCTGTCGATAATCCAGCTTGAGCCCCCGGATGCATAAACCTGCAAGGCAAATTTAGGCTTGGGTCTTAGGTACCCAACTCTTGTTGGGTCCTACAAGGTTAGTCACAATAGTCTTAGGGACCCAAATGCAAGTTTTGTCTCCCTTACATTTGGCCCCTAACATCCTAGCAATTACCTTCTTATCCTTTCTACAAATAGCAAAGGAAGCATTGCAAGCATTATAAATTGTAGAAGGTTCATTAATCTTCCTAGGAACATGAGTAACATCTCTCCTATCCATATGATGAATGATATTTCTCCTAGGCATATCTCTATCATGCATATAGGAAGAACTTGAAGCAAACATTGCAGGAGCAGCTGCTGTGTTAGTGAGAGCACCTAGAGGGGGGTGAATAGGTGATCCTGTAAAACTTAAACTTAAAGCCACAAAAACTTGATTAAGCGTTAGCACAATATTAGCCGAGTGGCTAGAGAGGAGTCTAAGCAAGACACGATAACCACAAGAAGATCAACATAGATAGACACAGTGGTTTATCCCGTGGTTCGGCCAAGTACAACACTTGCCTACTTCCATGTTGTGGTGTCCCAACGGACGAGGGTTGCAATCAACCCCTCTCAAGCGGTCCAAAGATGCACTTGAATACCACGGTGTTTTGCTTTGTTCACTTTATTTTGCTCGCGAGGAATCTCCACAACTTGGAGTCTCTCGCCCTTACAAAGATGTTCACAAAGAAGCACGGAGTAAGGGAGGGATGAGCAACTCACACAAGACACAAAGATCACAGCAAATACGCACATACAAGACCCAGACTTGAGCTCAAAAGAGTATCACAAGTTTCTCACTAGAACGGAGCTCAAATCACTAAGAATGTCGAACAAGTGCGCAAGAATGAAGTGTGAGTGATCAACAATGCTCAAAGGATGCTTGGTGTACTCCTCCATGCGCCTAGGGGCCCCTTTTATAGCCCCAAGGCAGCTAGGAGCCGTTGAGAGCATTCCAGGAAGGCAGATCTTGCCTTCTGTCGCCTGGCGCACCGGACAGTCCGGTGCGGATTTGTTTCCTTATTTGGCGAAGCCGACCGTTGCAGATTAAGAGCCGTTGGCGCACCGGACAGTCCGGTGCTCCAATGTGATCGTTGGCTCGGCCACGCGTCACGCGTGGAATCCTCGGCCGACCGTTGGCCCGACTGACCGTTGGCTCACCGGACAGTCCGGTGAACCACCGGACAGTCCGGTGATTTTTAGCCGTACGCCATTAATCACTTCCCGAGAGCGACGACTTCACCTGTGAACGGCTCACCGGACAGTCCGGTGCACCACCGGATAGTCCGGTGATTTATAGTCGTACACCGCCGTCGAAGTCCCGAGAGCAGCAAGTTCGCCAGAGCCAGTCTGGCACACCGGACACTGTCCGGTGCACCACCGGACAGTCCGGTGCACCCAGACTGAGCAGACTTTGGCTGAACAAAGCCATCTCTTTTCCAACTTGATTTTTCCTGTTTCCAGCACTTAGACACAATACATTAGTCCATAAAACAATGTACTAAGTCTAGAAACATACCTTTACTTTTGATTGGCACTTTATCCATCACTTGGGATACTTTAACACTTAAGCACTTGTGTTGGCACTCAATCACCAAAATACTTAGAAATGGCCCAAGGGCACATTTCCCTTTCAGTTAGTTGCACCTTCCAAAGTTAGAACTTGCTATGCAGTAAAACTTGATTTTAGCTGCACAAATAATATTGCTGAGTATGAAGCTTTGCTTTTGGGGCTTCAGAAGTTAAAGGCAATGGGCATTAGAAGGGCGATTCTTAAAACTAATTCCCAAGTTATTTCTGGTCATGTTGACAAGAGTTGTAAAGCAAGAGACCCGAAGCTTGAGAAATACTTGGACACGGTCTGAAGGATTGAAGCTTCCTTTGATGGGTTTTCTGTCAAGAATATTCCTCGAGGAGAAAATGAACATGCTGATTTGCTAGCCAAGTCAGCGGCACAGGGGCTGCCCTTACCTTCGGAAGTATTTTTTGAAACAATAAAAGCACCTTCGGTGGAACTTCTTGAAAGAGCAGTGCTCAATATATCTCCTGTTCATAATGAAGATTGGAGAACTGAGATTATGTCTTTCCTCCAGGGTAATTTCCTTTCAGATGACGAAGCTTATAATAAGAGAATAGAGGCAAGAGCCCGACCATATGTCATAATAGAAGGGGAGCTATACAAGCATGGAGTCTGTTCTCCATTGCTCAAATGTTTATCCAGAGCTGAAGGTATAGAATTGATGAAGGAAATACACGCAGGCCTGTGTGGATCTCACATTGGATCTAGGCCCTTGCTGGGAAAAGTTTTTCGTCAAGGATTTTATTGGCCGAAGGCAGCTTTGGATGCAGCAGAATTAGTTCAAAAATGCGAAGGCTGTCAGAAATGCGCAAGAGATCAAAAACAACCTTCGTCTATGACTCAGTTAATACAGCCCACTTGGCCATTGCAAAGTTGGGGCCTTGATTTGTTAGGCCCATTACCACCAGCACAAGGAAATTTAAAATATGTTGTGGTGGTAGTAGAATATTTTTCTAAGTGGATTGAGGCGAAGTCTTTAACCACAATAACTTCGGTTACCATTCAGAAATTTTTCTGGCAGAATATTGTTTGTCGCTTCGGAGTGCCGAAGGCCATTACTGTGGATAACGGAACACAGTTTGATGCCGAAGTTTTTAAAGAGTTCTGTGGACAAATTGGCACGAAGATCCATTTTGCATCGGTTAGGCATCCAGAGTCAAATGGACTTGTCGAAAGAGCTAACGGCATCATAATGACGGGAATAATGAAATTAATCTTCAATCAGCCCAGAGGAAAATGGCTAGATGAATTAATTAAAGTGGTGTGGAGCCACAATACAACAGCATCAAGGTCAACATGCTTTACACCATTCAAGTTATTATTTGGTGACGAAGCAATACTCCAGAAGAAGCAAAAGCGGGATCAATAAGAATAGTGGCTTCGGCAGAGGACGAAGCTGATTACTCTGTGGAGAAAGATGCTATAGAAGGGATCAGGCTTCAGGCTGTAGAAAACATCAATAAATATCAAGCCGAAACAATAAAATGGCGTGATAGAAAGGTTCGGCTAAAGAACATTAAGTCAGGACATTTGGTGCTTCGGAGAGTGGCCAACCCAAATACAGTGGGCAAGCTACAGCTGAAATGGGAAGGACCTTTTCTAGTAGTATCTTCGTCAAGACCCGGTTCTTATAGATTGAAGGATATGGACGGCAACGACATTCCTAGATCATGGAATGCGGATGAGCTTCGGCGATATTATGTCTAGCTTGATGTAATTTTTTCTGTTTTTTTCCTATGGCACCCTTTTCCTTTCCAAAGGGGGAGAAAGGTTTTTAATGGGGCCATAACATGTAATTTCTCTTTTTCTTATTTCAGCTTTATAAGAGCAATATCCCCCAAAGATGTAAATGTAAAGCTGAGCACGCACCATCGAGTGCAAAGAAAAAAGAAAAGAAAACAGGGAGAAGCTCAAAAGATGTCCCTAAGGGGATGCAGAGCACGACGAAACTACAAAAAAGCCGTTCCTAAGGGAGCGCAGCGTAAGTTTTCTGCTCAAAAGTCGTTCCTAAGGGAATGCAGAGCTTACAGCGAAAAATAAACGCTGATTCCGCCGAAGTAAAAGGCGAAGAAGCTCCTAAGGGAGGCTTATAGCGAAAAATAAACGTTGATTCCGCCGAAGTAAAAGGCGAAGAAGCTCCTAAGGGAGGCTTACAGCGAAAAATAAACGTTGATTCCACCGAAGTAAAAGGCGAAGAAGCTCCTAAGGGAGGCTTACAGCGAAAAGTCAGCGTTGATACACCGAAAAGTAAACGGTGAAGCCGAAAAATAAACGGCAAAGAGACTGTGTCTATTCCTAAGGGAACGGAGACTATGGCTATGGCTTCGGATATGTGTTTGGACATTCATTTGCATGATACATCACATCATAGCATTTGCATTCATAAACATTCATTTAGACATATGTAGGATCATTATCATCATAACACAAGTAATTGCTTCGGCTCTAAAGATCACGCTTCGGCAAAAAAGAAAAAAGAAGCAGTTTTTTTGCTTCGCTGCGTACGAAAAGAAGGGAAGGTGTTTTTTCGCCTTCGGCTCAAAAATGATAATTTCGTCCACACCAAAGCACTTCATACATTGACGGAAAGGTAAGAATATATTACAAGGTATGGACATAGTTCACAGAATACAATTTAATTACATCTGTAAAAGTTATTACAAAAAGTTTTTAGAATCTCATCTACAGTCATTTATCTAAGCTTCATCAAATATTCATTGAGCTTCAGCTTCAGCATTGCCATCCAGTAAAAGCTTCGACGTCATCTTTTTACTCTTCAAGCTTTGGTTTCGGCTTCATCATCCTACACGTATTAAAGTATTATAAGCAAAATTCAATTTCGAAGGAAGAGGTAAGCACGAAGGTATGATTTTGCTACCAGTTTTAGATGACTCCGAGCTTCGTCACCAGCTTTCTCTCGCCCACCCTTTGTCCATACCACCTCTATAAATTTATTCCCAATGCTTCGGGCGAGGCTGGGAATATCATCCAGAACTGCTGGTGATAGGCTGAAATTGGGTATGTTGATGATTTTTCCATGCTTACAGCCAGATTTCAGGAACGCAGCAGCGGTGCCCCAAGAAGCTACTAGGGCACAGAAGTCACCGTGTCCAGCAATAACATCATCAAGGTCATCAATCTCACCTTCGATGTGTTCGAAGGCTCCTGGTAGATCTTCAGCTGAAGGAGTAAATTTTTCACTACTGGCCCCGACCGAATAAAATACCTTCTTCAGCCCTTGAACACACTGATTGCTGAATTCCAAACATTTGTTTTGAAGGCTTATCAATGATTTTTTCAAATCTAAACCCTTCTAGACTTCGGCCTCAAGTTTTTCATTAAGCTTCAGCTTTTCCTGTTCGAAACTTTCTGACTGGCAGAGAAGCTTCATATTTAGTTCTGTTATTTTAGCTTCGGCTTCTGCTAATAAGCCTTCAGTTGTCTGGAGTTCGAACTCTTTCTTCTCAAAAGCGGCTGATTGTTCTTTTATTTTGTTTTCTAAGTTCTCAATTATAACCTCGTGCTTTTTATCTTCTAGATCCTATTGCATCTTCAAGGCTTTGCTCAGTAGCATACTCTATACACGAACAACCTTCGTTAGAAAACATTTTTGTTATGAAAAATAAAATGTTAGAGAGAAATTGTTTACCTTGAAATTAGAATAAAACAAACTAACGACGATATGCTGTCGTCGGTAGCGGCTAATATCGGTGTCGAGCTTCGGGAAACTGATACTCTTTGATAGGGTACCGATAACCTTCGCTCTGGCCTGATCCCGGATGCAGCCTAGCTTCTCATCATCAACACCCCCGAAGAGAATCGCCCCTGGCCGATAGCCGCAAGATATAGCATACTCTTTTAGTTCTTCTTTTTTGGCTTTCATCAGTTCTTGTCCAATCAAGTTTTGAAAATTGAAAATTTCATCTCTCGATGTTTCTTCAGCAATTTCTTTCTTTTTCTCGGGTCCTGGGGCCGAAGCTTCTTTGGTGGCCCCAGCAGCTTCCTCTGTGGCCATGACTAGCAGGATTTTATCTATATTAGCAACCATGCTTTCTAAATTAATATCTTCGGATCTAGTAGCTTCGGCATCTATGGCCTCCGAAGGTGCAACTTTAGTAGCTATCGAACTTTTAGCAGCTGGAGCCTTCGGAGCTGAAGCTCCTGGTGGTGTCTTTTCAATGACTTCTGTCACCGTGATTATTCTTTGCTTTTTTGCTCTAGCTGCTTCCTTCGATTTCGCGGGCTCCTTTTCCTTCTGAAAAAGCTTCGTCAGTTGTGGCCCCAGTGGACTTAGCTTGACAGGCAAAGATTCATTCATTACCTTTAAAATTTCCTCTACTTCGGTAGTAGAGGGTGTTGCAGGAGTTCCTTCTTCTTTGTCAATTGCTTTTTGCTTCGGAGTCGAAGCTTTTCTCTTCTTCGAAACACCTGTTTTTGGCTCAGACTCCGGCTTTTTCTTTTTCGATTGTTCTTCATCGTCTTTGTTCAGAACATCAGCTACTCTTTTTCTCTTTTGGCCTTCAGCACCCTTATCTAGCCGCTCGTAGTCAGGATATTCAAAACCCAGGGCATCCATTACGCGGTTTAGCCTTCGCTTCGAACGGGTGCCGAAGGCCGCAGTCATCAATTGGTCTTCTTTTTTAGAATAATTTCTGAGTATTTCATTACACATTACTTCGATTGTGTCCAGCCACTCTTGGCAGGGTACTTTGAAAAGTTTCTTGAATTTGAAATGGTAGGGCAACCGAAAAAGTTCCCCTTTCTTCTTTTTCCCCTCTAGCTTCGGCATTTCCCACTCCTTCAAAGTCGGGAATACTCTAAAGACTAGAAATTCTAGCACCAAGTCTCTAGTGCTAATATGATCTGCAATCACTCTAAATTCAGCTAGAGCAATTTGACTTGGACTCCCTGGTAACATGTTGCACGGGGGTTGGGTCTCTCCGAAGATCAACTCTAACGGACTTTGGACCAACTTATCTTCATCTTCGTCAACTCTGACGTAGAACCACTCAGATTTCCATCCAGCTGGCCATTTGCTTCGGTAACTGATCACTGGGAACTTTGTAGTCTTGCGGTAAGCAAAGTTGTAGCAGCCAAAATTTTCATGAAGACCATCTCTTCTAGCCTTGGTCTGGTAGTGCAGTTCGTGCACTCGGCAGAAACCTTTAGCGAATGGTTCCACCCCCTAGCTTCGGAGACCCCAGATATAAACATTTAGCCTAACGATAGTGTTAGGGGTCAGCTGATGAAGGTAGATCCCAAATTTCTTTAGTACATCAGCAATCATCTTGTTCAAAGGGAATCTTAAACCAGCTTTAAAAAGACTTTTGAAAACCACTACTTCATTCTTTCCCGGCTTCGGGATAGTTTCTTTTCCACCAAAACGAATCAACTCCTTCTTTGCTTCACTAAAATAGCCCAACTTCACCAACTTAGGAAGATCAGCTTCGGAGATGATGGACTTTCCGAAGTCCAGGTGACTAGGTTTGCTCGGCACTGCACTGCTGTAATCATCTTCGGAATCAGTTTCTTCAGCATCGGCCCGCTCTGCTTCGGCGGCAGGTGTATCCTCCGATGTTGCCAGCCCAGACCGCTTCATTGCTTCGGAAATTGGAACAGTTTTAGTAGCTTCGGTCTCATCTCCCTCACGGTCAATCCTAGCAGTAGAACGCACTCTTGCCATCTGATTATGAATTATTCGAAATTTTTTGAGTTGTTGATTTTCTCGATTTCTCCGAAGTTCTTTCTCTTGTGACGAAGCAGAATCGAAAGCGGTGCTTCGTTTGAGCACAATGATCAAGCTTCGGCTATGGTTAAATTTTTGACAGCACAACAGTACAATAGCAATGAATGTTGTGGTAACTTCACACCTACCCGTCTGTTTATATAGTGCCGCAGGTGGGAAGGTGAATCGTCAAGGTCTTCCGTACCGGAAAAACAGCCACCCCCACTCATTGACCGGTGGGCCACATGGTCCGGGAAGGTGAATCGCCAGGGCGTGCACAACTGCTGCAAGATGGGGCCACCTCGCGCGCGGATTATTTTAATCGTTTCTCGCCAACGAGCTCAGGGAAGGTGTTTTTTCGGATCTTCGCCCCGAAGCCTAGAAGATTTTTTTTCATGGATCAAGCTCGTTATGAAAAACGATCTAGCACCGCGAAGGGGCTACTGTTGGGGGTATGCTTCGTAGCCGAAGATCCTAAAGAAAGAGAACACCTTTGGCAGATTCTCTCAGAAGCAGCGCCGAAGCTACCACCGATAGAGCTTTGGCACAGTGACAAATCTCAAGACGAAGGGGGTGAACCGACTTAAAGATGAAATGACTCAAAGACCCATGATGTTTTGTGTCAGTATTGTATTTGGTTATAAAGGGCATAAATGTAATTTCACATAGGCTGTGTCATGTGCCTATAAATAGATGAACAGTACCCCTGTACTGTTCAGGCAATCTTGTAATTGCGGACGCATCACACTGGGATTATTGTTTCTGTCAAGGAGAAGGTATAAATGTACCCAAACATCATGTTTTAATATTTAGATCCATATAATGAATTATACGAATAATGTTATCTGTTTCTGACATATGTTTTACATGATATACTTCATTTTACATTGTTGTATAAGTCTAATCACTAAGGTATGACCTTCGTGACATTTTGCCCGCGACCTTCGTCCGAAGTTCATTAAATCCTTGGGGAGATGATGCTTCAGCGGACGAAGGGCATTAACATTTAACATTTTTATGTTTCCTTGTTCTTAATTTATAGCATTTGAGAACAAGTCCCCAACACTTCAGATATGGAGATAAATTTGATGAACCAAATGATGACTGGCTGAAATGTATCGAAGCTACAAGTGATGAACTGCTTGGGTCGTATTCCAAAGTAGAAGATAATGCATTATCCACATCCTTCAGATTCCTCCCTGAAATATCGCTGCTGATGGGTCTGTTGGCTCCCTTTTGGGCTTCTGGCTGCTGACCTCATGAATATGCAGGTTGTAGTGGTGGCGGAGGTGGAAGCTGTGGCTAAGAAGCCTGTGGCTGACTAGCCGAAGCAACAGAAGCTGCAGGATGATTACCCACATATTCTGGTATGTAGGGTGAGTGACACGAAGCAGTGTGCAGGACCTGCTTCGGTTAACTTTGCCGGGCTTCGGCTTCTGCGATCTCCTTCTGCTTTTGGATGGTGATTTGGCACATTCTTGTGGTATGGCCCTTGTCTTCACCACAAAATAGGCAGTAGATCTTCCTGGGTTGATCCCCATATCTTCCTCCGAAGCCCCTGGCACCTCTGCCTCTTGGAGCTGGCGGCCAGAAAGAGCTTTATTGCTGCCCCAAAGATTGTGAAGTATATTGTGGCCTCTGCAGCTGACTTCCTCTATCATCACTCTGAGTGGAGTTGTGAATTGACCTGACATGCCTCGGGTGGATTCTTCCTCCGAAGCTTCTGGTCATCTCAAAAAACCTGTAAGCTTCCTCCCTTCTTTGGCGGAAGTCATTGTCAGCCCGGATGTACTCATCCATCTTTTGAAGCAGCTTCTCCAGAGTCTGTGGAGGCTTTCTAGTGAAATACTGGGCAGTAGGTCCTGGACGAAGCCCCTTGATCATGGCCTCAATGACAATTTCATTGGGCACTATAGGATGACAATTTCATTGGGCACTATAGGCACTTGTGCTCTCAGACGCAAGAACCTTCAGACATATGCCTGGAGATACTCCTCATGGTCTTGCATGCACTGAAACAGGGCCTGAGCTGTGACTGGCTTTGTTTGAAAGCCTTGGAAACTTGTCACTAGCATATCCTTGAGCTGCTGCCATGAAGTAATAGTCCCTGGCCGAAGAGAAGAATACCATGTTTGGGCCACATTCTGAACTGCCATGACGAAGGACTTGGCCATGACAGCTGCATTGCCTCCATATGAAGATATAGTTGCTTCATAACTCATCAAAAACTGCTTTGGATCTGAATGCCCATCATACATGGGGAGCTAAGGTGGCTTGTATGATGGAGGCCATGGGATAGCCTGCAGTTCTGCTGCCAAGGGAGAAGCATCATCAAAGGTAAAGGTATCATGATTAAAATCATCATACCATCCATCCTCGTTGAATAAGCCTTCTTGGTGAAGCTCCCTGTGTTGGGGCCTTCGATCTTGTTCGTCTTGAGCAAGATGGCGTACTTCTTCAGTGGCTTCGTCGATCTGCCTTTGAAGATCAGCCAGTCGGGCCATCTTCTCCTTCTTCCTTTGTACTTGCTGATGGATTATCTCCATGTTTCTGATTTCTTGGTCCAACTCCTCCTCCTAGAGTGTTGGACTGGTGGCCTTCCTTTTCTGGCTTTGGGCCTCTCGGAGAGAGAGGGTCTCCTGATTTGGGTCCAGTGGCTGTAGTGCAACAGCCCCTGGCGCTGAAACTTTCTTCGGCGGCATGACGAAGGTCAGTGCTTGCCGAATGTGGTCGAAAAAAGGGTTCACCGGAGGTGGGCGCCAATGTTGGAGACTTGTTCTCAAATGCTATGAGTTAAGAACAAGGCAACACAAAATATTAAATGTTAATGTCCTTCGTCCTTCGAAGCATTATTTCCCTTAAGATATAACGATCTTCGGACGAAGGTCATGAAGGACATACCTTCATCATCGTAGTATATGTTAAATAAAAGAAGAAGCATATGACATATAGGAGACAACATAAACAATCATATAACATTATTAATTCATTCTTAATTATATAATCATGGAAAGGCAGGAACAATACTGAATTACAAAAGTACCTTCGGCTTGACAGAAGGCAAGAAAGCACAAGCGTGACGCAAAAAGCAAGTACCAGCCAGCGTGAACAGTACGGGGGTACTGTTCATCTATTTATAGGCACAAGACGCAGCCTATGAGAAATTACATTCATGCCCTTTACATTTATTATTGACTTATAGATAAATCTATGAGGACTAGATAGTCTTTTCCCCTTTAAGTCGGTTCCTTTTTCTGCGATTGAGCCGAAACTTCCTTGCGTGTAGCTTCGGAGCAACGGTAACCTTCGTAATGATCATGCTCTTCTCATCGTATATGCTTTTATCCTGAGTCCGAAGGTACCTGTCCATAAGCCATGCTTGAAAGACATTGTTAAATTACGTTTTTGAGGACCTTCGGAGGACGAAGGCCCCCAACACACACACACACACACACACACACACATATATATATATATATATATATATATATATATATATATATATATATATATATATATATATATATATATAGTTTATGTATTTAGAGCCCTAGGCTTCCAATAGCTGAGCGGAAGCCCTGACCCGATGTTGCCAACCGGTTTAGCCGCATCAGGTCCAAAATGTCTATAAAAGAAGCTCTAGATCGCTAGCTGCTAGGGTTCAGTTTTAGCGACGCCGGCAGTTACGCCCCCAACCCTGAGAGGCGCGCGCGACGGTGGATCCTAGGAGCAAGCGCGCGACGGTGGATCTGTGGGACACGCTCGCAGCGGCGGATCCCTGAGGCACGCACGGCGACGAGGTGGGAGCGGCTGCGGCATCGGATCCCGAGGGCACACACATGGCGGCGGCCCCATGAGGTGCGCACGATGGCGATGTGGCAGCGGTCGCGGCGGCGGATCCCGTGGGGCTCGAGCGCGACAGCGTCTCCCTGAGGTGCACGCGGCAGCGACCCCTTGAGGTGCGCACGGCGGTGACGTGGGAGCGGCTGCGGCGACGCGACGGTGGATCTCGCGGGCATGTGAGCAACGACGACACCCCTAAGGCGTGCATGACGGCGAGGTGGGAGCGGTTGATGCAACGGATCTCGGGATTCATGTGCACGAGGGTCGACCCCTAAGCACGTACGACTGCAATGCCATCCAAGGTGGGAGCAGCGATGGCGGATTTCTCTAGGCGCAAGCGACGATGGCATCCTCCCCTAGGCACGAACTGGTGGCGCATCCCAGATGTGAGGCGCTGGTTCCGCAGGGCGGCGTTCCTATTTTTATGCTATTTTATATACATATTTATGCCAATGTAAATAGGGTTTTACGACCTATATTTCAGTTCATGGCTCCGCTTCCATCTATTTGTGTGTTTATGATATTTCTATTCATATTTTACGCAAACGATTTATTGATCTTATGCATTATCTCGTTTACTTAATCCAGTGTGTATTGGATTCCTACCATTTATGCCATATGTATAAGATATATTTACGACCCACACATTTATGCAACAAAATAGAAATTTAGAAAAAGGTAACCACTCTAAGAAATGAGATCATTTACTACGATTCCATAAATCTCGCGTATGCTGATCCATTTCCTTTTGAACTCACATTATTGTCATCCTAAATTTGTGCACATGCAGTAGAAAATCGATTTTTTACGTAGTCCACCGTAGGACATAAATAACTTCACCGTGTTGTATAACTAGTATCAGTATATATCATAAATTGGTTATAATGAGCCTTAATGCATGGATGTTGGAGAGATCCTATATTTATGTAGGAAATAAAATATTTAAATCAGATTTTTTTTGTTTCCATACATGTTTTCGTTATGAAAATAGATCGATGATTTACACTAAATTTATACCCATTTATGCTGTTTTGGTTCACGTTTTATGCTGAAATCCGCCTGAACTCCCACGCACGATCAGCTCCATATCTTCTGTTCCGATATATACGGTAATTTCCAGCTTTGTGGGCGCGCTAATCACGGTGGTGTGTGGACCCACCTGAACGAACTAATGAAAAGTTCGTTGCTGCTCTCATGTTATGCAAGTCTGAACCATTAAATATGCTAGCATAAACACGAGTAGGAACCAACTACCCGACCAGCGAACACGACGCTGACCCACCTTCGTACATCCCAACTCGACCCCACCACGTGCGCACCTTCTGTTTACGCAAAATATAACATATGTTCACGCATGCATAAATGTGTCCTACAATCACGCGGACGCACGCGCCCCACTGGCCCGACCTAACCACGCGCGTGATCACTACACTAGCTGGGGCTTCCCATATCTATCGGAAGCCCAGGGCTTCTATATATATATATATATATATATATATATATATATATATATATATATATATATATATATATATATATATATATATATTCTATCCATTAATCAAACACTGTCCAAACTAACAAATTGGCCCATTACCTAAATCTTACTTGAAACCCCAAAATTGATAAGATGTCCGGTTCGAGCCTTTCGTCGAGTACCCGACGGATGTCGCACTGGACCACGCTTCTTCTCCGCATATTCCGAGTTTTTCTCTTCAGTGGCGATTGACGGCGCACGACAGGATGGAGGACTCGGGGCATTCACAGCCATGGCATGGCCGAGGACTACAGAGAAGTCGAGGAGACCGGCCACCCATTTTGTCAAGCAAGTGGCGCGCTACCAACGTAGCACGAGAACGTCACGATGAGAAGGGAGCTCAAGCTAGAGAAGAACGCAACTGAAGACAACATCAAGGCTTCAAGGTGAGGGCGCACAGCCTGGCGTGGATAATGGACGAGGAGCCGATGGCACAGACGAAGTCAGGAGCAGCCACAGCGGAGGGGCTGTGATGCCCGAAGACTCCATAGTGGCGTCGAGGATGAGCTCGACGAGGACTACATGCCAAGGAAGCATCGGGGCATTGTAGGAAGCAAGCGCCTCAACGGCTGAGGAGTCGACGTACTCTAGCATGACTTGAGGCGCAGAGGGTGTGGTACGGTGCTTGGCACGAGACTAGACTTGGAGAAGAATGGTGTCCTGCACAACAGTAAAAAAGAATTTTTCCGAGGGCCAAAACTATAACACCCCTGGTGTTACTGCCGCTAAAACTTGAGCATAACATCATAAGCATTGGCATATCATGTGTTTGTCACACCTAGAGTGCATTCACTAGACAAAAAATTCAAACAAGTTGTATTGATATGACATTTTATGGGTAAAACCCTAGAGTAGGATACTTAACCCTAAATTGGGCTCAGAAGGGTAAAATAAAGCCTAATAAGAGAAAACTTCAAAACTCATTAGAGATGGTCATAAAATGTCACCATGGATGAACTTAAGTAGCATCCAAACCCTAGAATCACCAAAAACCCTAAATAGAACCCTGGAAAACCCTAGACTAAAACCCTAGGGGGCTAAGTGCAAACTAGTGCACTTTTGGACTAAAGTGCAAAAACCATGAAAATAGGGTATCTTAACTCATATGATTCACATGTGTGTGGATTTGCAACTTAAACCCTAAGTTTTGGGCCTATTTGCAAAAAGCCCTATTTGAACCCTATGGAGTTAAGTCTAATTTTCAGAGAATTGGCTCAACTTTGAAGCTCTGTAACTTCCAAACCACAAGGGTTTTGCCTTGGGTCAACACATCAAATTTCTAGAGCTATTATAGGAGAATAACTTTGATACAGACATCTTCTTTAGTTGTTATACAAAAATTAAAGAAACTGTAGCCCAAAGTTGCTCTGTCAGAATTGTGCTGAATAACTGAAACTGAATTCGAAAATAGAAATGGTCACAGTGGAATGGAGCCAAATTGGACGCGCCATATCTTTGGATTCACTCGATTTTGACCCAAGTATCCTATAGTAAGTTTGAAGATGGTTGTTAGGCGAACAAACTTTATTAATGAAGTTTGCTCTGTACTTAACAAGAATCAAGAGAGTAAGTGGGTAGAAGGGGGTCGGTTCAGGCAAACTTTGAAGATCCAGTGCACTGAAATATTTGAAACAAAGATCTGGGCACTGTTGAATCGGATGAGTTCGGATGAATCGGTGGGGGATTTGATCGCGGAGAGGTAACTTTGGACGTGGCACCATCCCGCGAACTCAGTCGTGTGTGGCCGGAGATATCCCACCGGTGGTCGCCGTGGCTCGGTCACTTCCACCGCGGTGTCACCCATGCCTCGATTTCCCCTTACTGTGCCTCTTCTATACGTGGTTGCCATGCGTGAACAAAGCCTTCCACGCTCGCTGATCGTTAGTCGGACCGCCATGGCTATAAATAGCACCATGGACCACGACGAGGTATTCACATCTCCACTAGTGAGTTCAGTTGAAGCTCAAATTCATAGAATCCTCTCCACCTCTCCCAAAATTGGTAGTGCACGGTGAAACCATAGTCCTTTACGACCGTGTAGCCCTAATCTCACCTCCCAATTCCACCCAGAACCGTCGCGGCTCCATTTTCCCCCTTTTCTGTCACCTGCGAGCACAAATTCTCCGCACTCCGTGGCCGGACCACTCTGGTATGGCTCTGCACTTCTCATATGTTGTTTTAGCAGCTCTGTGTACCCATGAAGCTCATCGTGGTAGCCATTTGACCAATTCGGGCGTGATTGAATGGGAACGCGGGCTCGGCATCACGGGTTCCACCATGTGTGTGGGTAGAACACTCTCTAAGTGTGCAAGCCAAAATTGAAGGCTGTTCTTGAGTCGCCTTGGGTCGGTAATGCTCATCCCATAGCTAATTTGGACAGCCGCCGCCGGTCATGGCCGGTACAAGCCGCGTGGTGCTCGACGGTGAGCGCGTCGTGGCCATGGGTCTGATTGGAGAAGAAACAAAAGCCGAGGGACCTATGCGTGATTGTCAGTGAGACGATGAATAGTGGCTAGGGGTTCTTAACGGATTATCCAAGCAATCGGGGGCCTCTGTGCAAATCCGCCAGCGCGCGCGGGGGCGCATTCCCATTTCCTGTTCAAGTTGGGCTGACTTGGGCCGGTTTCGGTCCAATACTGTTCATGTCTTTTCTTTTTCCTTTTCTGCTAGAGCTAAAGAAATTCTAGAAAATTGTAGAAAAATGCTAAAAATACAAGACCAATTTTGCTAGGCTTCTAATTTCCTATAGTATTTACTAAAAATAGTTTCATGATTTTTAGTTCCAATAGGGAATTTTGGGACATTTAAAAGAGCCAAAATCCATACTTCTGGATTTTTAGGGAATAAATAATAAATCCAAAATTCACTAAACTTTTAGGGTAAACTCTAAATAATATTTAGAAGCCTTGGGTAAAGTTTGGTATGATTTGGACCATGTTTGATACTTAGAACCCAAAACCCTAGCCCCCTGCCCTATGAACTTCACTATAGACTCCGCGAATGAACCCTAGTTTCTCGGAGATCCGTGAAGGAAAGTTGTATTCAAGACATTAGATAATAAACTTTTATTATTTTTGCATCTTCATGAGCATTACATGAGCATTCATGATTATATATGGCTATATCTAGAAAACGAAGAGGAAATAGAAGTTGAAGAGACAAGGACTTCATCACCACCACCACCTGAA
Source organism: Zea luxurians (assembly GCA_029449295.1). Lineage (NCBI taxonomy): Eukaryota > Viridiplantae > Streptophyta > Magnoliopsida > Poales > Poaceae > Zea > Zea luxurians. Next base: position 6,444,697 of record JAOPSE010000100.1, read on the forward strand.
GAACATCAGGCAGGCAACTATTTTTATTTTGATATCTGCGGAATAGAGCCTGATTCACCAGTAACACAAGCCAAGCCCCGGTGCATTTGCCACCTCCTTGTTCCTTTTAAAATCTTTCTCACTTGCTTGATGCATTAGGTGATAGGAGTTGTGTGCTAAACCAATTCCTACATTTCCTTCCTTGGATTTGATTACTTCTCCTTAAATCCCTATTTTATAAAAGGTTTTTCTTATGCTTAGCCCTGCTCTAGAAAAAAAATGTTTTGTTTTCACAAAAGATGATGTTGCAAAGTGGGTGGGATATTTTTCAAAAACAAAACTTGATGGTGGATCCATCATGGCCATGATGGGTTCAACATCGGAAAAAGATGTACCTCTGCCAGGTACCAAACTTTAGGTTTGAAATGATTAAGCTGAGACCGGGCGGGTGACTTGCACGAGAAGAGAGTCTCGGTGTAGTGTCTCCGTCTAAGTCGATTAAGGACCGTCTTGATGTAGGCTTGATGATCGAGGACCCTTTAACTGGTCACATGCCTCATCATGGTAAGCTGTGCCTCGGGTAGACTAATACCAGAATAAGATAACATGCAATGGGAGTGGAGAGATGGCGAGAGTAGCGTGTACCCTCCGTGGCAAGAGGTTGGACGGTGGTGTATCTGTGCTCTCGGTTGGCGTGAACCTGATCTGGTCTTAAGAACCTCGGTGGCGAGTTGATATATGCAAGGGTTAAGTGCTACATATGTCGTGTGATCGGAGATCCTCAGCTGAGTATAATCAATTCGGATCACCGTAACTTCGCGGATATGAAGACTTGGTCACTGCCCTACACGTAGCAATCTAGTGAAGATGAAGGGTTGTTAAGAAATTGGCTAGTATAGGTCAAGTGATTGAATTAGGGTAGAAAGAACCCTAGCTGTAGGTAATTTTACTTAACCTGACAAATAAAACTGGATTTTTAAGGATCCACTATTAGTAAGCATTTCTGCAAACAGAGTCATTGATTATTGATAAGCCTTACCTTGACTCCCTTAAAGCCAACATATCCTTGAGAGTCTTTTACTTTGTCGGGTAAGTCTTGTGAAAGTACACTTCGTACTTAGGGCTTTGTCCATGTTGTTTTAGGTGAAGAAGCAGCAAAATTTTGTTGTTTCTGTTCCAAGGTGGTACCAAAAGAAGAAAATCAAGACTAAAGCTGCGGGAGGAAAGGTCCTCCGTTAAGAAAGACTTTTTACTACTTATTCGGGAGGGGGTTTTGCCTCCCATGTTATGTAATAATAATACTCAGCACTCATATATTTTGTTCTAGTCTGTAACTATATAACTATGTCTTACTTTTCAATAAAGTAAGTTATTGTAACTGCTTCCGCATTTTCGTACCTCCAATGTATTGTAATGTCTGCGTGACAGGTGAAACGCTCTTGGGAAGGTAAGGAATTCAGATACCGAACTTGTCAAGTGATCAGGTGCACCTGCAGGGTTGTCTAAGGTCCGTTGGACAAGGACAACTGTAGGTGAGCCTAATGACTTGGGAGGTTCTGTCACAAAAACCATCGGAAATAAGGCCTATATCGTCGAAATAAGCTATTTCCGATGGCAGTCGCCCCTCGGCCTTAATAGGTTGGAAATAGCCTTATGTCCAACGACTGTCATCGAACATAAATTGTGTCCAATGACCATAAATGTCCATCAACATTTGTAGCCACTAACGACCGTAACGAACGCTAGTGGGCCCAACATGTCACAACCCAACCAAGTTATCGCGCCGATGTACACCAATCCTTGACCTTAGGGCCTCAGATGGATATGTAAGTGAACTAGATAACTTACTCGGGGTGCTAAGTTTCGATGAATTCGTTCATTCCCAAGGATCATCCACCCGTGATTGCGAACATTACAATAATCCCATATCACGAAATCATGGACATAAACTTTAAACATAGGAGTTTGAGTGGAAGATTTTACAATAAGATAATATACATTAGCAAAATTTAAGTTTACAAACCAAGTAGTGTTTATTATTACATGCTCGAGGTAGAGTCAAAGTGCTAACTTATTACATAACTTGGGAGGATGCCATCTTCCCACAAGAACACATACAAACAAAACATAAGTAAAAGGTCTCCATGGTGAGCCTAATAGAATTCAAACGTGTCAAGAATCTCTCCTGCAACAACATAGGGAATGAAACCCTGAGTACACAATTACTTAGCAAGACTAACCGACTAAAGAAAAGACTATTAAGGATATGCTGACTGATTTGGAAATCAAGGTAAAGGTCATCAATGTTCAATTGCTCAAGTTTTGCATAAGAGCTTACTATCACTTGATCCTTAGGCTAGCTTTTACTTATCAAGTTAAGATATTACCTGTCTCTAGATTAGCCTATTCTAGCTCATTCACTTGGCCTAATCTAGCTTTCTTTTACATAAAACAAACTAGTTTTACTCCTTATCTGCGATGATGGTCAGTGATCCAGTCTTCATATCCGAGAAGTAACAGTGATCTGAACCGATTAATACCCAGATGGGAATCTCCAACCACACAACATATGTAGCAATTAACCCTTGCATATGTCAACTCGGACCCGGGTTTCTCAAGACTAGAATGGGTTCCTGCCAACCAAGAGCACAATACACCACCATCCAGCCTTTTGCTAGGTGGATACACGATACTCTCACCATCTCTCCACTCCCATTGCGTGGTCATCCTTTCTGGTATTGGTCCATCCAAGGCTAAGCTTATCCATGACAAGGCATGTGGCCAATTAAAAGGTCCTAGATCATGCAAACCAACAATCGTTACAGTCCTTAAACGACACAGACGGGCAACCTTTCCTACTCAATGTCTGGTCTCATTTTAAACTATTCTTTAAAACTAGTACCTGTCAGAGGTACCCTGCTTGAATGATGAAGTCATCAAGGCCTTTGATACATTCATCAAAAAAATTTGTTCCTAATCTATAGGCATAATAAGCATATTTAGCTTTGTAAATCAGGTATCAATAATGAAAATCAATAGTTCAAGGAAAGTTATGCAACAAAGGTTTAATCATTAAACTCCTATCACTTAATGCATCATATAAGTGATAAAAGTTTTGAAATCACAAGGAACTTGTTAAATGCACCGGGGCTTGCCTTGATGAGGAGGAGAGTCAGGCTCTTCTACCAGTATATTGCAGTTAGCAGCAAAACCCACTAGAGCACTTTCAGGAGGAACTTCAGATGGAGAAGCTTCAGATTGAGGAACTGGTTCCTCTTCCGATTCCACTTCAACTTCTTCTTCTAGGTGTTCTAAAAGCCAATTACAAATACATAAATGCTTATCTAATGACTAGGTGAGTACCTGTGCATTGCAACGGGAACACATAATACCATGATAACTTATATACAAAATGTGTCTTATATTGTTATAAGAAAAATGTTTCATAATCCATTTGTGATCCTAGCCATACATAAATTTTGTTATTTTAATTTAGTTGTTTCACTACTACATTGCAATCATCAGTGTCATGCAGACTTCGATATATGTCATGATTTGCATAGTCTCATCATTGGAGAGCACGTGCCACACCTGCCGGTAGAAGTTCCGTCATACATTGTTAGTCATCAAGCACGCACCACCATACATGCTTGTTTAAACAAAAAGGTAAGTGTGTGTTTACGCAGAGAATTAAAGGCAGGCCGGCACAAAAGCTACCCCGACGATGACGAGTAGTCATTGTTGTCGGTCCTCCTCTGTGTCACCTCCGGCGCCGAGATGACGCCATAATCCTTGATATAGTAGTCGTCGAACGCGCGCGATATGGTGAGTACCGATGACTCTTGGTTGGGTTGTCAAATGAAGTGCACCCCAGGCTCATCAGTAAGATAGTACACCTGGTCGTTGCACCACCGGATGTGCTACTCCTCTACATACATCTTGTTCGAGGACACTCACACAACAACAGCAATGGCCGTCATCCCAGCGCACAAGAATTCATGGCCGGTCAGTAGCGACTTACGTGGCAGGTTGGGCTTCAGGTGGATGATGAGCTGGACGGCATGATGATGCCGTCGTTGGTTGTGGTGCCTAGAATAATGCGAGAGTCATCGATATTGGCAATGACCATGAGGTCCCCCTGTTTGACGATGGACAGCGTGGTGCAGCCGCTCTGGACCACGTCCAAGCGGCGGCTGCACCGGAGGTTGCCGTACACAGCGGCGCATGCGGTCACGCAGGACTGCTTCCAGAGGTCGAACTGGCAGTCGCAAAGCTTCTTCTCGTCGTCGATGAGCGACGCCAACGTGAGTGCCTCGTGCTAGTGGTGTTTGTTCGGGTTTTCCAAGTAAGAAACATGGATTCATCTTTGATATTGGTTTATGAAAATGACTCATAAGTCAGATCCATGGAAAAATATTACGGAGAATAAATGTCACACATGCAAAAAAAAGGAATTTAAGTTGAAAACATTATTCAAACAAAAGAAATTGCATGCAAGGCTCTTCTTTAAATACTACTCCCTCAATCCAAAAATATAATTTAATAATCTAGGTGATACTTATCTACTACTACACATTGTGCAAGGATAGCAGGTGGGCTTCAGGAGAGATGTAGTATATGTTTTTATTATAATAGATATAGACATAAACACACATGTGGTGTAATGGTAGCTATGAACACATTTGCTTGAGGGGTCGTGGGTTTGAATCCCCTTGAGGTCATTTGTGTTTTTTTAATTTAATTTTAGCTAGACGTTGGATGTACGTGGGAATGGGAATGGACTTTGTGGGGAGGGGGGAATGAGAAAGGAAATAGGGAATGGTGACCGAACATGAGAAAACATGAGAATGGGAGGGAGAATCGGAAAGGCAGAACAGGAATGGTGAGAATGGACTGTGCGGGGAGGGGGGAATCGGAAAGACAGAACATGGAATTGGAATGACAGAACACGGAATGACAGCCTACCCCTTACTGCCTTAATAAGTAGTAGAGATATGCAATGCAAACTCTCACAAGGGAGAGGCGGGGAACATAAACACCACAAAACAACGCATATGACAAGTATACATATACTCTTACATAACCTAAAACTTGATAAAAGTGACCAAACTGAATTTATTTATACAAACCAAAGGGTCACACATACTTAAGTCCACTAATATGGCTACCCAACAAATTTATATGGTCCAACTTCTTCTAAACATACATTAACACTAAATTTGTGGATTTAATATTTCTCTTTTTAGCTATTTCAAGGTTTTCTGGGCAAACCAACTCCAAACAGGTTCCAATTTTTACCAAGTGCTAATATAGTGATGCATAGTTTTTCCACAAATTTTCATAATTTTTGGTGCTCTTCTTTTATTTCTAAAATTCATTTAAGCTTTTTCAAGAGAACTTTTTAATTATCTAAAATTTACTCTCTGCTGAACAAATTCTAAAAATAAATTTAACAGAAACTACAGAATTTTGTGGACTCCACAAAATTGGTTTCACAGTTTTTGCATTGTTCTACAGTTTTAGTAGATTTTACAACTTACCAGTAAAAAGAAAAGGAAAATCTATCAACAGTGCTAGGACGAAAGCTACGGGTCGGCCCACGAACGCACCACAAATCAGCCCTGTGCCGGCACCCCGCGCCCACGGTACACGCTTTGCATAAACCCCCTTGCCGAATCAACTAACTAATTAAGAGTCCCGAGCACTATTCCCGCGTCTCTCTGCTGAAACCCTTGCACTTCCTTTCTTTCGCAAGTCCAGGTCCACGACTCCACTCCGGCGGCGAACTGCGAACACAGGTCGAACACCTGACCTCACGCACATGAACTCGCCGCCGGCGAACTTCTTTGGCGATGGTATGCTCCCCCGCACCAAACCCGAAGCGAACCGGTCAAACCTAACCTATAAGGCCTTGTTCGTTTGCGTCGGATTGTACCCGGAATCGTTCCAGCTAATCAAAGTTTATATAAATTAGAGAAGCAATCCGGTTAGGAATCATTTCGACTCACCAATCCGGTACAAACGAACAAGGCCTAAATCATACCGCTGCCGCCCTAGATCTACCTTGCCCATGGTCACGGCGGAAACTTGAGCTCCGACGAGGTATTCACGTGCTCACAACACGATAGAGTTCAACCTAAAGCTACAACGAGCATCAGTGATCCATCTAGCACACTGTGCTCACATGGTTTGGCTCGGAGAAACTGTGGTTCAGCCGATCGACGTGAAGATGGCCCGCGACAGCGTTCTAGACAAAACTAGACGGTGTTCTAGCTGGGGTACCACAGTAGCATTCAAAAGGACAACACCGTGAGCATCACCATCACACCTGGGTTATGAAACCTGAACAAACCGAGCATATTACCTTCTAGGGGAAGCTGGCCATGGTGAGTCGAGGGATTTGTTTATGTGGTCACCACTGACAGGGCTCACTTTGTGTTCAAGCATTCACAGGGAAGTAGAGGGGTGGAGAGGGCTTGAGGACCTGACCTAGACGTACGTGAAGGGCATGGCACGGTGAGAGGAGTAGAAAAATTGACAAAGGCCTCGGGAGCTCGGGTTGGTGTCTTAAGTTACCATGAGAAGGAGTCACAAGGGTTGGGGCTGTTGGGGTTTTTACTGGGGTTAACAAAGAGACAAACAACAGCTGGGGTGCTCCACATACTCTCTGCATGTCCACCACGCCAGGAAAGACAGAAAGGAAAAAGTTGAAGCTCTCTTACTGCATGTTGGACATCAAGGCAGCAGCTAAAGTCAGCTAGGAAATGGACTTTTACACCTCCTCAAGTTCATCCCGAGTGGTGTGAAGCAATGGCAGGTGACCCCCTCTTCTACACTAGCCCCTTTGCATGCCACACACCCAGAACTTCCTAGATTAGTTAGTGGATGGAGATATTTCCAGGTTTTTGGACTGCTCAGAACTTGTTCAGTTCACTGTCGGTGCCTTTTTAGGGCGCCAATCACTGCGTGAAAACCGGTGACGGCGCTCTCACCACAGGCGTGGACGGTCCGCGACCTGGCGCAGGGATAGGGTTCCCAGCCTGACGTGCCGGACGGTCTGCGCCCTAGGCCGGATGGTTCGCGCATGCGCAGGGGCGGCGAAGGTCACCGACGGCGCCTGGATCTCACTCTCGGGAGGGACCCCGTCGGGGAGGAGAGATCCTAGGTGTTTTCTAGGCTCGGCAGGCCGACCTAGACTCCTCTAATCGACGTAGAGTCGAAGAGAAGCGAAGAATTTGGGGATTGGAAGGCTAAACTAGAACTAGACTAGAACTACTCCTAAATGTACAAGAAATAAATGCGAGATAAATTATTGTTGATTCGATTGATGATTCCAAATTGGTCGTATTCCTCTGTATTTATAGAGGAGGAGGTTGGACCCGTTACAAACAAACTCCCCGAGCTAATTCCGTGAATCTAGCCAGCAAACACAGCAAGAAACTCTTAACCCTAATCGATCCGCGCGCGCGGACCGTCCGGCCTCAATTTGGTGCTCAACATATGCCCCACTGCCTTTTGGTGGAGCTGAACGAACCAAAAGCAACTAACTCGATGTGATCACATCGGTTTTCTTAAGCATCTTGCCACCTACTAGGATGGTACTGCTTGAGGAAACGCCCATTCAAAGCCTTGGGCAAATCTTTGCCTTGCAATGTTTGCAGTAAATAGTGTTACCAGATATTACTTGTGTTACTTTGTATGGACCCTCCCAGCTTGGTGACCACTTCCCAAACTTCTGGTCTTTGTTTCTTAGAGACAAGATGGTCTTCCACACCAGGTCCTCTACCTGAAATGATTTAGCTTTGACTTTCTTATTGTAGACCTTGGCTACCATGATCTTGTCTTTTTCTATTTCTCCTAAGGCTGCCACTCTTTTATCGGTCACCTCATCAATACTGTCCATCATCAAATTATAATAACACCGATAGTTAAGCCATTTTACCTGGCGATCCTGACAGCATTTAAACTTATCTCCACGGGTAAAATTGCTTCCTGCCCATAGACAAGCTCAAATGGAGAAACTTTAGTAGCACGATGTTTAGATATTCTGTGATCCCACAAAGCTTCGGACAAAATCTTATGCCAACACTTAGGATTACCAGATATTTTCTTTTTTATCAAGTTAATCAATGTTCTATTACTAGACTCGGCTTGTCCATTGGCCTGAGCATAATTTGGAGACGAATTGAGCAATTTAATTCTATATAATTTAGCAAACTCACGTACCTCCTTTGACATAAAAGAAGCCCCTTGATCTATAGTCAAGGTCTATGGAATGCCGAATCTATGAATAATATGTTCAGTTATGAACTCAATTACCTCTCTGTGTGTCATGTTCTTTAGAGCAACGACTTCGGTCCATTTGGTAAAGTAGTCAGTGGCAACTAACACGAACCGATGCCCCTTTGATGATGAAGGATGAATTTCTCCTATAAAGTCTAATCCCCATCCTCTGAATGGCCAAGGCTTGATGATAGGATGTAATTCGGCTGCAGGGACCAACTGTAAGTCGCCAAATTTTTTACATACATGGCATCCTTTGTAGTACTTGAAACAATCAGCTATCATGTTAGGCCAATAGAAGCCAGACCTTCGCAACAACCACTTCATCTTTGGAGCCAATTGATGGGTACCACAAATCCCTTCATGTACTTCAGCCATAGCTAATATAGCATCATCTGGGCCCAAGCAGCAGGACGTCATTGACTGTTCGACGGTAGAGTTCATCACTCATTTAAACATACTTGAAAGTTGTACGCCGAATGTTCTTATCCATCCTAATATTGGGATTTCATAAATAATTAATTATGAGTGTCCTCCAGTCACTTGCATCGGCTTCATTATCAGCCGAATCAATTAGGAGAACTTTCCTGGCAACCTCAGAGAGTCCGAAGTCTTCACTCGGACGGTCCACGGCCTGGGGGATTGGCCCTATACCGGTTATCAGATTTTCAGTGTTGTGAAATCTCCCTCTCTTTATCCGATAACCTGATGCATCTTGTGCCAAATTGTTAGCCTTATGATTCTCAACTCTAGAGATGTGCCGAATACTGCATTCGTCAAAAGAATGAATTATGCCCCAACACTTTTCATGGTAACTATTTAGAGTACCATCAAAACATTGATATTATTCTAATACCTGTTGGACAACCAGCTGAGAATCACCAAATGCCTTCACATGTTTTACTCCCATACAATTTAAAAGCTCTAAGCCGAACAAAAGGGCCTCATATTTGGCTTAATTGTTAGTGCAATAAGTTTTCAATCGGCTAGAGAAGTCGAAGGAGACATTACTTGATGAAACAAGCACGATGCTAATTCCTTGCCCTTCATTACAAACCGATCCATCAAAAAAATATAAAGTCCAGGGAGTAACAGTGAGGTATGATATGTCTAGTTTATGAGTATCATTGATCCGATGTTCTACAATAAAATCTGCTATGACCTGGCCTTTCATAGATTTCAATGGTTCATAGGCCAAGTCATTCTCTATAAGTGCATAAGCCCATTTACCAATCCTACCACTCATAATCGGGTTTTGCAACATGTATTTAATCACATCGGTTTGGTGGCAACGGTGCAATGACTAGACAGTAAATAACATCTACACTTGGTGCATGCATAAAATAGGCATAAGCATAACTTTTCGATAAAAGTGTACCTTGTTTCAGCATCCACCAGCCTCCGACTTAGGTAGGTCACCACATGCTCCTTTCCTCTAGTCATTTGCGTCAGAACAGCCCCAATAACCTTATCTTTAGCTGCAATGTACAATCTGGACGATACTCCTACTTGTGGTTCTTTTAATACAGAAGCTGAAGACAAATACTTTCTGATGAGATCAAAAGCTTCTTGTTGTTCTGCCCCCAGGTGAATTCGGCCTCATTCTTAAGCCAAAGGATAGGGGTGAAGGCATCGATCTTCCCGGCTAGGTTAGAAATAAACCTCCGTAAATAATTTATCTTGCCGAGTAACTTCTGCACTTCGACCTTATAGGTTGGAGGTCCCACATTCCGAATAGATTTGATTCGGTTAGGGTCTATCTCTATACCATGTTCATGAATGATGAATCCTAAGAACTTACCAGCCGACACTCCAAAAGCACATTTACGGGGGTTCATTTTCAGACCATACCAACGCATTTTATCAAAGGCTTTGCGCAAATCAGCTATATGAGAACTAAACTCAGTTGATTTGACTACAATATCATCAATGTAGACTTCCACAGTGTTTCCCAACAACTCGTGAAAGATCAAATTCATAGCTCTCTGATAAGTAGCACCAACATTTTTTAGACCAAATGTCATGACAACCCACTCAAATAAACCAATGAAGCCTAGACATATAAAGGCCGTTTTAGATGCATCTTCTTTGGCCATGAAAATCTGATTATATCCGGCATTACCATCAAGAAAGCTAATAATTTTATTTCCTGACGCCTTATTGATCAATGTGTTGGCTATGGGCATGTGATATTCATCTTTACGAGTTGCTCTATTCAAATTGCGAAAATCAATGCATACTCTGAGCTTACCTGATTCTTTCTTCTCCACCGGCACAATATTGGAGACCCACTCTGCGTATCTGCAAGGTCTAATAAAACTAGCTTCTAGCAGCCGATGAACTTCGTCTTTTATTCGTGGGAGAAGGTCTGGACGAAATGTTCTAGCTTTATGCTTGAAAGGTCTAAAACCAGACTTAATGGGCAACCGATGTTCTACTATCTCATAGATTAATCTCGGCATCTCAGTATAATTCCAAGCAAAGCAATCAGAATATTCTTTCAATAGACCGATCCTTTCATCTCTAGGATCAATCTCTAGGGTCTTGTTCACAAAAGTCGGTCTTAGAGTTTTACCATCTCCTATATCAATCTCCTCCAAAGGATCGGCCGATGTAAACCCATGTTGTAATTTGTTGAGATCTTTGAATTCCTCTATTATGTCTCCCACAAAGGAATTAGACGATCTTTGTGTGATGGCGGACCCTCCGGTCTCGGGGGTCGGATCATCCGCGACACTGGTTTTATACTGCGGTGGATGTTCGGACTTAAAAGCTGAACTGTCTTGTAAAAGATCGGACCATCCGACCTCATAAGTCGGATTGTCCACGACCAGGGACTCATTCATTCTGTGTATACTCATTATGTAAACTTTATTTAGGATTTTGCCGATTCTCCATCGGCTCTAGCATTACAGGAATGAAACCCTTCTTATCTATACTTATGAACTGATAATCAAAGAAATCTACTCCTGTGAGACACGTAGCAGTCTCATAGGTCCAAAGTACAGGGGCATCGGCCACAGCGATACAGGCCGAAGCATCAACATGTACTTGTTCTACATCGTCGCCTACCCATTGTAGTAACATTTGATGTAACGTAGAAGGTACACATTGGTTAGCATGAATCCAATCCATGCCTAGGATTAGACTGTAATTTCCTTCTACATCAACAACGAAGAATGCAGCAGCAAGGGTCTTAGTCCCGATGGTTAACTCAACGGACGTGACTCCCTTGGCTTTGATCGAACTATCAGTTCCAAGTTCCAATGCCGCTGAGGGTCATGTTGGTCTTGACAAGTTTGTCGTCTTATTTACCTAGTTTTCTGTATAATGAATAAGGCATTAGATTTACAGCCCCCCTCGTCTACCAACATTTTAGCAATCGGTATCATATCAATGTGACCGCGCACGAAGAGCAGCTTCAAATGATTTACCGATTCCTTTGGTTTAGTGAAGGCGGCTTCTTTAGGACCAAAATCAAACTGAGCAACGACAAGTTCATTGTCGTCGACAATAGTACAATCGGCGGAAAATACAATAACATATATGTCCATACCTGTATGCTCTGGAGAAGCTTCATAGTCGACCAGGTCTTCTCCTAGTAGGTCGTCCTCCTCCATGGGTGTCGTCATGTTGTTGGAGGTGTCCTGGCATAGTGCGGACGGTTCGGACTCGAGAGTCGGATGGTCCCTGCTATCTGCGGATGGTCCGACCTTTATAGCCGGACTGTCTGTCGTACATGCAGAGAGCTGTGAAGTTGCTATCTCATTTTTTGTCTTCGTGGTCGTTTGATTTATCTCAACAGCCTTTGGCTTCCACAGTTCCACCTCTTTTGCGGTGGTGAGTACTGTGGATGTGTGTCATTAAATATCTTTTCCGCCTTGTTGGTCCTTGTTCTCGGGTACTATACATCAAGAACAAAGCAACACAATTGTTAATGATTAAAGACCTTCGTCCTTCGTAACATTATCGCCTTTCTAGTATAATGATCTTCAGATGGAGGTCATGAAAGACATACCTTCATCATATCAGTAAATCAAATATAAATGAAATACAAAAGGATGTAAATAATGATGATATATCGATAAAGTATTTACATCCTTATTTCATAAACATGGGTAAATATTCACGATATTCATATTACATTGATACCTTTGGCTTGTCAGGAGGTGAGAATGTGAGAGTGACGCAAGAGCGATTACAGTTCAGCGTGAACAGTACGATGTTACTGTTCATCTATTTATAGGCACGGGATGCAACCCGGACAAAATTACATTCATATCCCTAACATTTACTACTAATCATAAGGCGAGCTATCAAGGGCTGAGTAGTCTTTTCCCTTTTAGGTCGGTTTCATCTTCCACCTTCATTATCATACTAAGCCGAAACTCCTTCAGCCACAGCTTCGGCGCTCGTTCATCCTACCTTCGGGTTGTATTTCCATATCACGTGTACCTTCGTTTCAAAGCCAAAGCTTCCTGTAACAGTTTATATTACACTAAAAACATATTAGTCACGTTTTTTAGGACCTTCGGAAGAGGAAGGCCCCCAACAGTAGCCCCTAGCAGTATTAATTTGTTTCTATATTAACAAATTTAGACTGCGACATGAACGAAGGCCTTTAGCCGAAGATCGAAAAAACACCTTCCCTTCGCTAGAATAGCGAAAGACACCGACATGTAGGGCCCACCATCTGTGGTGCGCTGGGCATATAAATAGGGAGTAACATTGATAGCGTTTGATGTGCCATTTCAACTACTTGCGCTTATTTTTGCCATTCTGAATTTTCTTGCTCTGTCAAATTGTGATTGATTTGTGAGCTTTGGCATTTGCACAAGTGCTGACTAAATGGCTGAAGAGAAGAAGGTTGCTGACCCTGCATTAGCTAGGTTTTATGAAGCTATGGAGAAGACGAACACAGAGAAAATCACCAATGAAATGTTGGCTGGGTTATCTAAGGATTCCGGTGATAGCGAAAGTTTTGATTTGAAAAGTGGAAACGAAGATGCCAAAGATCAGCCCTAGCGGCCGAGTCATACCATCTTCGGAAAGTCATCCATCAAGCAAAGTCAGATTGATGATATGAAAGGAAGATATTTCCGCGATATTTCTATTGTGAGGGCTAGAGGAGATAGCGCCGCCCCTGTGCTCGAAGTGGACGAAGTTGTTGTCTATAGGAGCTTCATGAAGGCAGGGCTTCGGTTTCCCTTGAGTAAATTTTTAGTTGAAGAACTTTGAGATTTTCCTGCATCAGATTACCCTCGAAGCCATCGTCAGGATGGGGATTTTTATTTGGGTCATGAGGAGTCAGGGACTAGAGCCGAGTGCAAAATGCTTCTGCAATATGCATGAGATGTCCTATGAGACGAAGGCTACTAGCAAGGAGCAGTATTACAATAATTTTGGTTGTTACGGCTTCGTTCCTTGCTCTGATATGAGCTATCCAGTTTCGACTTTTCGGAAGAGGTGACCAGGAGCCTGGATGGAAGAATGGTTTTATGTAAAGAACAACTTAATTGAAAGAGAAGATATAAAGGGAATCATCCAACGCCCTATTTGGTCTCGCTTCAGCATTAGAAGGCCAGCCACTGCTCTTGGAAATGATATCGAAGCATGCCAGAAGGCTTTTAACAATGTATGCACTTTTATTGGCACAACAGACCTAGTTCAAGAGCACATTGCTTATAGAGTGTGGCCTCTTGTGAATGACTGGGAGATGCCGAAGGAGACTGCTGCCGGGTCTAGTCAAGGCGGTTTGGTTTATCTGAAATACACCTTCAGATACAGAGATAAGTTTGATGAGTCGAACGATGACTGGCTGAACTATGTTGAGGCAACTAGTGACGAGTTGCTTGGGGCCTACACAAGGGCCAAAGATGATGCCATGACCTTAGCCTTCAGAGGTCGAGGCAAGAAAAGATTAAACGGAGTTTTTGATGTAATTGGTTTTGTATACCCAGACTATTGCTATCCCTCGCAAAAGCAGGGAAAGAAAAGAAAAGTTGTGGCTTCGGCCATCTCTACTACGCCAAAGGGTAAGAAGATCAAGGTTTTGACGCATCAGCCTAGATACATTGAAACGACTAGGGTGCCAAAGCTTGCTGAGGGGATGTCTTCCACCGCTAAGACAGGATACCCCGCTCCTGTCGGTACCAAGGGAGAATCGAGTGAAGTGTCGAAAGTAATGGGACAGGAGAAACCCGAGTCAGCCGAAGCGTCCTGCTGAAGCCACAGAGAAAATGGTCGAAGAACCAGAACTGGAGGAGCCGGCGAGGCTGCCAGAAATCCTGAGCCCGCCACCAGAGCTGGAGTTGCCAAAGGTATCCAAAGTTCCTGCAATAACTCCCAAAAAGAGAAGGATGGCTAGGGTGCTAGATGTTGTCTTTGAGTCGACAAAGGCACCAACTCCTGCCTCTGCAAAAGAGGCTGCCAAAGCTGCTACAGCTCGTGTTGAAGTCGAAGTTGAGCCCTTGGTGCCCATTGAAACAAAGCTTGTTGAAACTATTGGACAGAATACTGAGCAAGGACCTTCGGATGCCACTCTGATCTTGGAAAAAGAAGGCGCATCTAAGAAGGTTAAATCTCCTACTCCCGAAGCATCTACTGAAGAGTTAGACTTTATCATTCGACACGCTTCAGGTAAAAAGTTATCGAAAGAGCAAATTTCCAAAGCTAAGCACTATGCTAGGGAATTAAAGTACCCAAAAGGATCTTTGGTGTGTAATGGCACTGATGAAGATGACTTTCTGTACTGCCTTCCGGACAACAAGGAGTTATCTGTTTGCCGGGAGATGGCAAGGAACATGGGGTTTCCGAAGCTCGAGCTTGGCCTCTCTGCAATGTCAAAGGATGACCTTGCAGACAGCCTCGCTTATAACAGTCTGAAGGTAAAAATGTTCTGGCTTATAAACAGATTATTTTTGTATCTTGTGCCATAGTGCTGATCCTCCTTTTTTTTGTAGGGCTTAATCTTGAGCAATGCTTTAAGAGCACAAAAGAATGCTGAAGACAAAAGCTGCCAGATAGCCCTTGGGAACCTTCGGTCAGAGGTTATCAGATTGAGGAATGAAGTCGTAGAAAAGGATAAAATTCTGCTTTCCTTGGTAGACAGGGTAAAGGTTAGCGAAGCCAATCTTGTTGCACACTCCGAAGCTCATAGAGCTGAAATTGAAAACTTAAAAGAAAAAGCTTGCTGAGAAGAATGAGGATTTTGAAGTGGCTAAAGCAAAACAAGAAATAAGTGAATGGACTAGCGCAAGATTGCAAAAGAATGTAGATGAGCTTCGGAAATCGAAGGAGAGGTATTACGAGAAATCCTTGGATTGTGCTAAGAAGTTGAAAGATAGTTTTGCAAAGGTGGGTGCATACTCATCTGAGCAAAAATTTATTAGAGTCGATCCTGAAGAAATCATCGAATGGATCGGCGAAGAAGCTAAAGCTTTTGACGAAATACTTAATGATCGTGGGGATATATGCGCCTTCGCCGGTGCTCGAGGGGTTGCAGCGATTCAGGAGAAAAATGGTTGTGACCATGTTAAAGCTACAGCCTAGGCAGAAACCTTCATCATAGAGGACATGAAGGAGCCTTCGGCCGAAGCTACTTTAAAAGGCGGGAAATTTTATTCCAATGTATGGATGAAAGGCGACCGCGAAATAGCAGACGAAGCTATAAAGAAAAATAAAAAAGAATCCCATGATGCCTAAGAAGAAGCCAAGCGAGCCGAAGAGGCTGCTGAGCGCGCAAGGCGTATATGTATTTTTGCTGAATCTTAACTTCAGTATTTTTCTGGCTTCGGATTAACAACTCGCTACTTTACTACAGCTGAACTTTCACCACCACCTGAGCCATATGATCCTAAGGCCGATCCATCCATGAAAGCGACATTAGAAACAATAAGAATTGCTGAAGAAGCTGTTGATGAAGCTGTCAACAAACTTCTGAAAGAAGCTGCCCAGAAGATCTTAAAAGAAGACTAATTTTTTGTGTACTTAAGAAATGTAATAGCTGGGAAATGTAATAGCTAGGAAATGTAATATTCGTACATGAGTGAAACATTGTATATCTATGTGTATATTAATGTAATGTATTTCTTTGCGATGCATGAAATTTGCGTACATACCATTTTTAAGCCTTCAGCGAAAAAACATCTTCCCTTTTTTCATGCTTCGTAAAGAAAGATCCCTTCTATAGCACAGTTGTTGTATAATATTGTTGTCGACGAAAACTTTTTTGGCATATAAGATTATAATTGTTGAAGGTGTACTTTGTGCTCCAACACATTGTTTCATTCATCGCATATTTTGAAAGAAGCAACTTTCTTTCTGCATAATATTGTTGCTGATGCGACATGATGTATGATGTAATGCTATGCAAAATGATGCGAAGATATGATGCAGCATGATGTTTATACCGAAGTCACATACCCACACAAAAACACACCCAAGCTCTGCATTCCCTAAGGAAAGTCTTTTCAGTCTCTTCACCTTCTATTTCGGTGGTATTTAAGCTCTGCATCCGCTTAGGAATGACTTTTGAGCTTCTTCACCTTCTATTTAGGTGGTATTTAAGCTCTACATTCCCTAAGGAACGACTTTTGAGCTTCTTCACCTTTTATTTCGGTGGCATATTGGCTCTGCATTCCATTAGGAACGACTTTTGAGCTTCGGAACTTACTCTGCGCTCCATTAGGAACGACTTTTGTAGCTTCGGAACTCACTGTACGCTCCATTAGGAACGATTTTTGTAGCTTCGGAAGCATTGCTGAGGGGGTGGCATTCTACACTCGATAGTGTGACCACAATATTATTACATCGAGTTGGAGATCAAACCTCCGTGAATTGTTTTTCATGCAGTAAAATAAAATGACAAACAAAACGAAAATACATCAGATTAGGATATCCTTTAGTAAATGTGCTTCGACTCGGGCACAGTGTTGTTGACTGTGCGAGCTTCGGACTCCTCCCGGAAATCAAGCTGTTGTTGAGAGTGGTGATGCCCTTCTGGCTGCTGACTGTGGACCAGAGTAGGTGCTAGCGGTGGTGGCGGTGGTAACTGGGCCCAAGAAGCTTGAGAATGACTTGCCGAAGCAACAGAGGTCGTAGGCTATTGATTGCCTACATACTCTGGGACATACGGAGAATAGCACGAAGTGGTATGTAGAACCTGCTTCGACTGATTCTGTCGTGCTTCGGCTTCGGCAATCTCTTTCTGTTTTTGGATCGTAACCTGGCACGTTCTTGTGGTATGCCCTTTGTCTTCACCGCAGAACAAACAAAAAAGCTTTCTGGGCTGATCTCCATATCTTCCTCCTTTGCCTCTTGGAGCTGGTGGCCTAAAGGAACTTTGTTGTGCCCCTGATGATTGGGAGTTGTGCTGCTGCCTTTGGGTTTGGTTTCCCCTATCATCACTTGAGCTGGCATTATGGATTGACCTGACAAGCCTAGGGTGAAGTCTTCCTCTGAAGCCCCTGGCCATTTCAGAGTATCTGTAGGCTTCTTCCCTTCTTTGCCGAAAATCATTGTTGGCTCTGATGTACTCGTCCATTTTCTAGAGAAGCTTCTCCAAAGTTTGTGGTGGCTTCCTTACAAAGTATTGTGCTGTAGGTCCTAGTCGAAGTCCCTTAATCATGGCCTCAATGACGATCTCATTGGGCACTGTAGGTGCCTGAGCTCTCAGCCTTAAGAACCTTCGGACATACGCCTGCAAGTACTCCTCCTGGTCCTGTGTACACTGAAAGAGAGCTTGGGCAGTGACTGGCTTTATTTGAAATCCTTGAAAGCTGGTCACTAACATATCCTTTAGCTTCTACCACGACGTAATTGTTCTTGGCTGAAGAGAGGAGTACCAAGTTTGAGCTACGCTTTTGACTGCCATAACGAAGGACTTCGCCATGACTGCAGTATTGCCCCCATATGAGGATATGGTTGCTTCGTAGCTCATCAGGAATTGCTTGGGGTCTGAGTGCCCGTCATACATAGGGAGCTAAGGTGGATTGTATGATGGTGGCCACAGGGTAGCCTGCAATTCTACTGCCAAGGGAGAAGCATCGTCAAAAGCAAAATTGGCCTGATGAAAGTCACCATACCATTCATCATCATTGAATGAACTTTCTTGGCGAAGCTGCCTATTTTGGGGCCTTTGATCTTGGTCATCCTGAGTGAGGTGACGCATTTCTTCGGCAGCTTCGTCGATCTTCTTCTAGAGGTCGGCGAGTCAAAGCATCTTTTCCCTCTTCTTCTGCACCTGTTGATGGATAGCTTCCAGATCCCTGATCTCTTGATCTAGTTCCTCCTCCTAAGGTGTTGGGCTGGTAGCCTTTCTCTTCTGGCTCCTAGCTTCGTGTAGCGTCTCCTGATTAGTGTCTAGTGGCTGCAGGGCAGCCCCTGGCACCATTGTCTTCTTCGGCGGCATTGTGAAAGTCAATGCTTGCCGAAGGTGGTCGAATGAGTTCACCGGAGGTGGGCACCAATGTTGGTCCTTGTTCTCGGGTGCTATACATCAAGAATAAAGCAACACAATTGTTAATGATTAAAGACCTTCGTCCTACGCAATATTATCTCCTTTCGAGTATAATGATCTTCAGACGAAGGTCATGAAGGACATACCTTCATCATATCAGTAAACTGAATATAAATGAAATACAAAATGATGTAAATAATGATGATATATCGATAAAGTATTTACATCCTTATTTCATAAACATGGGTAAATATTCACGATATTCATATTACATTGATACCTTCGGCTTGTCAGAAGGCGAGAATGTGGAGTGACGCAAGAGAGATTACAGTTTAGCGTGAATAGCACGGTGTTACTGTTCATCTATTTATAGGCACGTGATGCAACCCGGACAAAATTACATTCATATCCCTTACATTTACTGCTAATCATAAGGCAAGATATCAAGGGCTGAGTAGTCTTTTCCCTTTTAGGTCGGTTTCATCTTTCACCTTCATCATCATACTAAGCCGAAACTCCTTCAGCCACAACTTCGGTGCTCGTTCATCCTACCTTCGGGTTGTATTTCCATATCGCGTGTACCTTCATTTTAAAGCCAAAGCTTCCTATAACAATTTATATTACACTAAAAAACATATTAGTCACGTTTTTTAGGACCTTCGGAAGAGGAAGGCCCCCAACACGCCTCCTTTTCCTGGTTCTCCTTCGCCCTTAGGCGCTGTAATTTTTGTTTTTGGGACCGTGTCAATCTCGATGGGCACCATCGAGGCATGGAGTATTTTGGATCGGCTATTTTGGTGGCAGTTGTATCTTCCTTTTTGGTTGTGTTGGCCGATTCACCAAAAATCATCGGCCCTTCATTATTTTCTTGTATGACGACATCTGTTATACCTATTTTGATGATGTCCTTTTTTGTCGTTCTTTTGGTTGTTGTAGGTATGTGCCCCCTGCCGGATTAGTTGGCCTTTGCGGCCGAGTGGTCTGGCAATCTTGCTGGGCTGGTGCCTAGTGACCGGATTGAATGGCGCTCAATCGGTCTTATACTGGAGGTGCCAACCTGCTGAAACGAATGTTTGGGGTGCCCCCTAAGCAGGGTACTGTGGCATCCCAAATGGATATGGTGGCGTGCTCCACATTTGATTTAGGGTATATGGTGGTGGTCTGTCTGTATGTATATGGATATGGCATAGGTAGATATGGGGGTGAAAGTGTCCATGCAGGTATGTTAGGCCTCAACTGGACAGTATGACCTTCCATTTTTTCGATTGGTGAGATGGTCCAATCGGTCTTACCTGTTGTTGCTCCTGAATGGGTGAGCAAGGTCGCTTCGCTGGCCAGTCACTTGGGCCGGACTTCTTTTTTACATATTTAGAAAATAATTGGTTAAAGGTCGGGCTAGATCTTACCAGTCGGCCAGCTGCCTTTACTGTGTTAGTTTTCCACGTACCTATTTCTGGTCGTCATGATTTGAAGGTACGTGGTCGTCGTGGTTCCTGGGTGTTGCCAAACCATCGACAAGAATAGTCTGGACTTTCCGACGGTGTCCCGGACCGTTTGCGTCTATGCGTCGGACCGTCCGCGATGCGCGAAATAGGTGTATGTGCCTGGTCCCTTGCTTGCACCTTCCCCCCAGTGTTGGAGGTGGTGATGGTAACTTTCAAATTCTCCCCTCCGTTAGGAGTCTTTTCCACCACCACTTTCCTGCAAGAGATTTTATTATTCACATCGGCCTTCCACGCGTTGCCGATGATGACTTCTTAGCCTTTGCCCTTATCAGCTGTGCTGGGCCGAATTAGGACCTTTTGCCCTCGAAGTCGATCACGTTCATTGGAAAGGGCTCTGTGTCTACCTCATTTCCTGAAATTTCAATCGTTCTTCGTTAATGGCCGATTGAATCTATCGACGAAATATATTACAATCATTAGTGGCATGAGAAAAAGAGTTATGCCACTTGCAATACGCGTGACGCTTTAGTTCGTCGACGGATGGAATAGTATGATTTATCTTAATATTACCATTTTTGAGCAATTCATAAAATATCTTGTCACACTTGCCCACATCAAATATAAATTTAATTTCCTCTTGTCGTTTCTTCTAAACCGGCTGTAAGGAGGAACAAGCCGAAGATTTTGCCTGTTTTGGCCAAACCATTTCAGCAGCGCATACCTTTGTTGGTTCGTCGTCTGAGCTACTTTGGTCACATTCTACTATATGGACACTGTGACAAATAGTTTTGGCAGTTTCTTTGCTTCGGCTTTCACAGGCCAAGCTCTCTGGTGTAATTGTGCTAGCGTGAAAAATTGGATGCCTTCTAATCTTTCTTTTAAATAATATCGTAATCCATTAAAAGCTAATCCTGCTAACTGTTTTTCTGCCAAATGAATCTGAAAGCATTGGTTTCTTGTATCTCGGAACCTCCGGATGTATTCATTAATCGATTCATCTTTCCCTTGTCGCAAGGCTACTAGGTCTACCAAATCTAACTCATAATCACCCAAAAAGAAGTGATCGTGGAATTTTTGTTCTAAATCCCCCATGACAAAATAGAATTAGGGGTAACGTAGCGTACCATGCGAATGCAGTTCCTGTTAAAGATAATGAAAATAAACGCACACGAAACGCCTCTGTGTCGGCCAATTTTCCTAATTGTTATAGAAACTAGCCTATATGTTCACGTGTGGTTTTCCCTTGGTCACCCGAAATTTTTGTGAATTCGTGTATCCTGGTTCCCTGTGGGTATGGGTGGTGGTCAAATCGGCTGTCATAAGGCCTCCGATATGACTGCCCCCAGGGATCATGTTTACTCCGAGCTTATCTCAGAACGCCCCAGCTATTTCTTCCCTCACTATATCAATGGCAGTCGGTGTGAGACCACTGGCTCTCTGGTCAAACATAGGTGAGGTTGTTTGGATATTAGCATGTTGTCTTCCTCCCCACTAGTTTGGGATTTGTGGTACATTACTATTTACCCTATACGGTTCATAGGACTGACCATTCCTTTCCGCCCTTTTAGGCGGGGCCAGAAAGTATTCGCCTCCATGGGTTTGGGACGTTGTATTAATGGGTTGGTGCATTGTATATTGCGATGGGAAGTGTTGCTGAGATAGATGAGGATTTAGGTAACAATCTTCCTCAAACAGCCCTGTGCCGGACCGTCCGGTCGGATACGCGGACCGTCCGACCGGCTGTGCGGACCATCCGTGATCATATGTGGACGGTCTGTCTAGGTGGTTTTGGGCTTGTGTAATATGTGTCAGCTCAGGCGCATATCTTCGTAACTCATTGAAAATGGGCCCGGCCGTTGCTGGCCCGGACGGTCCGTGCTCACGTGCGGACGGTCCGGTCATGTGCAGATCGGCTATTTTATTGCAGATGTGTGCAAAAGGTTGTGGTTGTTCAGGGTATGTGTCCATCGGCATCCCATAAAGGGGTTGTGACTGGTCGTGACAACCTGCAGCCGATGAATTACACGTGTTTTCTCCCAATTCAACCTTGTGTGAAGGAAAATTTGCGACGGTTGATTTATCGAACACACGTACTATCCTTTTATAATCCTTTTGTATACCCCCTACAATATGTTGCTTTTGTTCTCGTTGTTCATCTATGTAAGCTTTAAGAGATTGGAGCTTGTCGGTGTTACTTACATTGCGGATATCCATCATGGGTCGGAGTGAAGCCAGATCAGTCGCCCGTTGTCGAACGACCTTTTGTTCCTGTCCACCTTAAAGTTGGCTAGTGTTGGGGGCTTGTTCTCAAATGCTAAGAATTAAGAACAAGGCAACATAGAAAATGTTAAGTGTTAAAAGTCCTTCGTCCTCCAAAACATTATATCCCTTCAGGATATAAAGAATTTCGGACGAAGGTTACGAAGGACGTACCTTCGTGAGCATAATAACAAGGGACGAAGTATTCATACAAATCATGAGGTATAAAACGAACATTTAAATATTATCATAGAATCATCTCCATTTTTATTATCATGAACGAATATAAATGACTTCAAATTACAAATGTACCTTCGGTCCTGAGGAAAGCAAAAGTACAGGCGTGATGCGAAAGCAACTGTCAAGTTCGCGTGAACAGTACAGGGGTACTGTTCATCTATTTATAGACACAGGACACAGCCTGTGACGAATTACAATTATGCCCCTTACAAAAGTTTACAACATTGACTCAGACCTCTATGGATAAAAAGGTCACTCTATCTCTATGTCGGTTTGTAATGCCGAAACTCCATGAAAAGGAACCTTCGGCCATCTCCTGGGGACAACTTCAGCCGAAGCTGCTTCTTCGTGTAAGACCTTCGGCGCAACGAAGCATGGCCCCAACAGTAGCCCCTTTCGCGGTGCTAGATCGTTTTTCGTAACGAGCTTGATCCGTGAAAAAAAAAACCTCTTCAAGCTTCGGGAAGCCGAAGGTCCAAAAAACACCTTCCCTGAGCTCGTTGCCGAGAAACGATTCAATTTCCGAGCTCGTGTCGGACCCACCTTGCAGAGTTACTGTTTGATCTTTGCGGTCCACTGCGCAGCGAGTACAAGTGACTGCCCGCCTGGTGTAAAAATCCTGCCGCTTCGCCTTCTTACCTGCAGCACTATATAAACAGACGAGTAGGTGTGAAGTTACCACAGCATTCATTGCTATTTGCACTGTTTTGCTGCCAAAATTTTTAACTATAGCCGAAGCTTGATTCTCAGAATCGAACGAAGGTCCATCTCGAAGCCTGCTTCGTCAGAAAGAAAGGCTTCGGGAGAAAAGGAAAAAGAAAAAAGAAAAAAGTGTCTAACTTCCCCAAACTCAGAATCAAATGGCCAGAGTGCGATCTACTGCCAGAGTTGAACGTGAAGGAGACGAAGCCGAAGGTTCGAATACTGTGCCCATCTCCGAAGCAATGCAGCGTTCCGGACTGGTGATTGCGGAAGAAATGCCCGCCGCTGAAGCAAACCCGACAACTGCCGAAGGAGAAGAGGAGAACATTGAAGAAACTGATCCCGAAGATGACTATCGCATTGCCATGCCCAGCAAGCCCAGCCACCTAGATTTCGGAAAGTCGACTGTTTCAAAGACTGATCTTTCTAAGATGGTGAAAGCAGGTTATTTCAGTGAAAATCAGAAGAAGCTACTTCGCTTCGGGGGAGAAGAAACTACCCCGAAGCCAGAGAAGGACGAGATTGTCATTTTCAAGAGTTTTTTAAAGGCTGGGCTGAGATTCCCTCTTCATGGAATTATTGCAGATGTATTGAAAAAGTTTGGTATTTACTTTCATCAATTGACTCCTAACGCTATCGTTAGGCTTAATGTTTATATCTGGGCCCTCCGAAGCCAGGCTGTGGAACCGTTTGCCGACAGTTTCTGTCGAGTTCATGAGTTACATTACCAAACGAAGGCCAGAAAAGATGGATTACATGATAACTTCGGTTGCTACAATTTTGCCTACCGGAAAACAACAAAGTCTCCTGTTATCAGCTACCGAAGCAAATGGCTAGCGGGCTGGAAATCTGAGTGGTTTTATGTGAAGATTGACGAAGATGAAGAGAAATTGGTACAAAGCCCACTTGAGTTGGTCTTCGGAGAAACAAGGCCACGGTGCCACATGACATTGGAAGGTCCCACCTGGGCTGCACTGGGTGAGTTTGAAATTATTTCAGAGCATATCGGTACCAGGGATCTGGTTCAAGAATTCTTGGCGTTCAGAGTCTTCCCTACTCTGAAAGAATGGGAAATGCCAAAGCTAAAGGAGGAGAAGAAGAAGGGGGAACTTGTCCGGCTTCCTTACCATTTCAAATTCAAGAAATACTTTAAAAAACCCTGCCAAGAGTGGCTGGACACAGTTGAGGTGATGTGCAATGAAATTCTTGGGAATTATTCCAAAAAAGAAGATCAACTTATGACCGCGGCCTTCGGCACCCGTCCGAAGCGAAGGCTGAACCGAGTGCTTGATGCCCTGGGCTTCTAGTACCCTGACTATGAGCGGCTGAACAAGGGTGTTGAGGGCCAAAAAAGGAAAAGAGTGGCCGAAACTTTGAACAAGGATGAAGAAAAACCAGCAAAAGAGAAGAAAATTCCCAAGAAGAGAAAAATATCAACTCCAAAGCGAAAATTACCCGATGAAGAGGGGACCCCCGCACCACCTTCTACCAGCGACGTAGAGGAAATCTTAAAGGTAATGACTGAAACCCTGCCCACGAAGCTAAGTCCATTAAGGCCTCAACTGACGAAGCTTTTTCGAAAGGTGGAAGAGCCGGAAAAAACGAAGATAACCAAAACAAAGAGGCAGAGAATTATTGCAGTGACCGAAGTTATCGACAAGACGCCACCGAGGGCGTCAATTCAAAAAACGCCAGCTGTTGAGGGCACAACAAATGCCGAAGTCGCACCTTCAGAGGTCGCGGCTACCGAAGCCGCTTCAGCCGAAGATTTGAACTTAGAAACTACCATTGAAGACATCGACAAAATTTTACTAGACATGGCCGCAGAAGAAGCTGCCACTGCTGCTGAAGAAACCACGGCCACAGTGCCTGGAAAAGGAAAAGAAATAGCCGAAGATACTTCGGAAGACGAAGCCTACATGTTTCAAAATTTAGTTGGGCAAAAACTGTCGAAGGACGAAATAGAAGAGCTTAAAGACTATGCCAAATCTTGCGGATATAGGCCAGGAGCTCTTCTTTTCGGAGGTGTGGACGATGAAAAATTAGGCTGCATTCGAGACCAAACTGGAGCTAAGGTCATCGGTACTCTATCAAAGAGTATCGGTTTTCCGAAGCTAGAAACAGATATCAGCCGCTACCGACGACAACATATCGTCGGCAGCTTATTTTATTCCAATTTCAAGGTAAACAACTTTCTCTCCGACTCCTATTGTTTTTTAATAATGGAAATATTCCTGACGAAGGTTGTTTATTTGCAGAGCATGCTACTAAGCAAAGCTTTGAAGATGCAGCAAGATTTAGAAGATAAAAAACACGAAGCTATAATTAAAAATTTAGAGAGCAAGATAAAAGAACAATCAGCTATTATTGAAAAGAAAGACTTCGAGCTCCAATCAACCGAAGGCTTGCTGGCAGAGACTGAAGCTAAAGTATCAGAATTGAATTCGAAGCTTATCGGCCAATCAAAACAATTTGAACAGGAGAAGCTAGAGCTTAATTCGAAACTTGAAGCCGAAGTCCAGACCAACTCAGACTTGAAGAAATCATTAACAAGCCTTCAAGACAAGTGCTTGAAATTTAGTAACAACTGTATTGAACAATTAAAAAAGATCTTTTACTCAGTTGGAGCCAGCAGTGGGAAGTTTACCCCTTCGGCTGAAAATTTACCAAAAGCCTTCGATCATATTGAAGCTGAAATTGAAGAGCTTGACGAAGTTATAGCCGGGCATGGTGACTTCTGTGCCTGGGTAGCTTCTCGGGGTACCGCTGCAGCGTTCCTGAAGGCCGGCTGCGAGCATGGAAAAATCGTCAACAGGCCCAACTTCGCCCTGTCTCCATCAATTCTAGACGACATTCCTGACCTCGCCCGAAGCATCTCAAATAGATTTATAAAAATGATATGGACAAAAGGCGGGTGAGAGAAGGCTGGGGACGAAGCTCGAAGTCATCTTGAACCGGTAAGTAATCATACCTTGCGCTTACCTTCTCCTTCACACTTGATTTTTACCCGCAATACCTTGATTCATGTAGGATGACGAAGCTGAAGATGATACTTAAAAAATATGCCGCCGAAGCGGAAGCCTGACGAAGATTAGTAGGAGTAGACTAGAAAAAACTCAGGAGAGTTTGTAACAACTTTTTGTAAATACAATTAAACTGTTCTCAAGGAACTTTGTACATACCTTGTAATATATTGTTACCCTTCTATTGAGGCGCTTTGATGTGGACGAAATTAGTATTTTGAGCCGAAGGCGAAAAAACACCTTCCCTTCTTTTCATACACAACGAAGCATAAAAGACCAATTCTTCTTTCTGCCGAAGCTTTTCTTTTTTGTACACAACGAAGCATAAAAGACCAATTCTTCTTTCTGCCGAAACAACCACTTAGGAACGCAGATGCTATGAATGAATGCTTATGAATGCAAATGCTATGATGTAATGTAATGTGCGAATGTATGTCCAAAACACATATCCGAAGCCACACTCTCAGCCATTATTTCCTTAGAAACAACCACACATCAGCTCTGCATTCCCTTAGGAACGACTTTGGAGCTTCTTCGCCTTTTACTTAGGCGGTATCAGCGTTGACTTTTCGCTGTAAGCTCTGCATCCCCTTAGGGACGTCTTTGGAGCTTCTTCGCCTTTTACTTTCGGCGGAATCAGCGTTGACTTTTCGCTGTGAGCTCTGCATCCCCTTAGGGACGTCTTTGGAGCTTCTTCACTTTTTCAGTTTCGGCACTCGATGGTGCGTTCTCAGTTTTTACATTTACATTCTTTGGGGGATTTTGCTCTTATAAGACTAAAAAGGAAATTACACATGATGGCCCCATTAAAAACCTTTCTCCCCCTTTAGAAAGGAAAAGGGTGCCATGAAAAAGAAAAGAAAAAACATAAAAAGTTACATCAAGCTATACATAATATCGCCGAAGCTCATCCGCATTCCAAGATCTTGGAATTTCGTTGCCATCCATGTCCTTCAATCTGTACGAACCAGGCCTTGACGAAGATACTACTAAGAAAGGTCCTTCCCATTTCAACTGTAGCTTGCCCACTGTATCTGGGTTGGCTACTCTCCGAAGCACCAAGTGTCCCAGCTCAATATTTTTTAACCGGACCTTTCTATCTCGCCACTTGACTGTTTCAGCTTGATATTTATTGATATTCTCCACGGCCTGAAGCCTGATCCCCTCTAAGGCATCTTTTTCCACAAGGTAAGCATCTTCGGGACCTGATTCTGCCGAAGCTACTACTCTTATTGATCCAGCTTTTGCTTCTTCTGGAGTTACTGCTTCGTCGCCGAATAA
The DNA here is from genome assembly GCA_029449295.1 of Zea luxurians. Taxonomy (NCBI): domain Eukaryota; kingdom Viridiplantae; phylum Streptophyta; class Magnoliopsida; order Poales; family Poaceae; genus Zea; species Zea luxurians. The sequence goes on from JAOPSE010000100.1 coordinate 6,472,368, forward strand.
TAATTTGAATGGAGTAAAGCCTGTAGACCTTGATGTTGTTGTATTATGGCTCCACACCACTTTGGTTAACTGATCTGGCCACTTTCCCCTGGGTTGATTGAAGATTAACTTCATTATTCCTGTCATTATAATGTCGTTGGCCCTTTCAACGAGCCCATTTGACTCAGGATGCCTGACTGATGCAAAATGGATCTTTGTACCAATTTGATCACAGAAATTTCTGAAAGCTTCGGAGTCGAATTGTGTTCCATTATCTACAGTGATGGCCTTCGGTACCCCGAAGCGACAGACAATATTCTGCCAGAAAAACTTTTGGACAGTGGCCGAAGTTATTGTGGCTAATGGCTTCGCCTCAATCCATTTAGAAAAATACTCCACAGCCACTATGACATATTTTAGATTCCCTTGGGCCGGTGGTAATGGACCCAACAAGTCAAGGCCCCACCTTTGCAATGGCCAGATGGGTTGTATCAGCTGTGTCAAAGACGAAGGTTGCTTTTGATCTCTTGCACATTTCTGACAACCTTCGCACTTTTGAACTAACTCCGCTGCATCCGAAGCTGCCTTCGGCCAATAAAACCCTTGGCGGAAGACTTTTCCAAGTAGCGGCTTAGATCCAATGTGGGATCCACACAGGCCTGCATGTATTTCTTTCATTAACTCTATACCTTCGGTTCTAGATAGACACTTGAGCAGCGGAGCGCAAACTCCATGCTTGTATAACTCCCCTTCTATCATGACATACGGACGAGCTCTTGCCTCTATCCTTTTATTATAAGCTTCGTCATCTGATAGGAAGTTACCCTGAAGGTAAGAGATGATTTCAGTTCTCCAATCTTCGCCGTAAACAGGAGATATGTTGAGGACTGCTCTTTCGAGGAGCTCCACTGAAGGTGCCTTTATTGTTTCGAAGAACACATCCGAAGGTAACGGTAGCCCCTGTGCTGCAGACTTGGCTAGCAAATCAGCATGCTCATTTTGTCCTCGAGGGATATTCTTGACAGAAAATCCTTCGAAGGAGGCTTCGATCCTTCGGACCGTGTCTAGATATTTTTCAAGCTTCGGATCTTTAGCCTTGCAACTTTTGTCAATATGACCCGAAACAACCTGGGAATCAGTTTTAAGAATCGCCCTTCTGATTCCCATTGCCTTTAATTTCCGAAGGCCCAGGAGCAGGGCTTCGTACTCAGTAATATTGTTTGTACAGCTGAAATCAAGTCTTGCTGCATAACAAGTTTTAACCTTGGATGGTGAGACCAACACAGCGGCTGCACCTGCTCCGAAGGTTCCCCAAGAGCCATCACAAAACACTGTCCACACTTCGGCATCTTTATTTGCTTCTTCATCCTGAGCCCCTGGCGTCCAGTCGGCAATGAAATCTGCCAATGCTTGAGACTGGATCGAGGATCTATGCACATAATCAATGTAAAATTCATTGAGCTCTGCAGCCCATTTTCCAATCCGTCCAGTAGCTTCTCTATTTCTCATGATATCCTTCAACGGTTGCGAAGAAGGAACAATAATATTGTATGCCTGAAAATAATGCCGAAGCTTCCTGGATGCCATTAAAACGACATATAATACCTTCTCCAGCTCTGTATAATTTTTCTTTGATATACTAAGGACTTCAGATACAAAATATACTGGGACCTGCTTCTTGACTTGGCCATCATACTTCTCCTGGACAAGTGCCGCACTTACTGCTGAGTGTGAAGCTGCCACATACAACAATAAAGGAGCCCCTGGCGTTGGTGGAGTTAATGTTGTTAGATCTATCAAGTATTGCTTCAGCTCTTCGAAGGCTTTTTGTTGACTTGGGCCCCATTGAAAGACTTCAGCTGATTTCAGCACCTCGAAGAATGGTAGATTTCTTTCTGCTGATCTGGATATGAATCTGTTAAGAGATGCCAGCCTTCCTGTCAATCTTTGGGCCCCCTTTCTTGTGGTTGGTGGCTCCATTCGAAGTATAGCTTCGATTTTATTTGGATTAGCTTCGATTCCCTTTGTTGAAACCAAGCATCCAAGAAATTTCCCCTTCTTTACTCCGAAGACACATTTTTCTGGATTCAGCTTCAGACCAGCTTGTCTGAAACTGGCGAAGGTCTCCTGCAGATCAGCAATATGATTTTCCTGCTTCGTGCTTTTTACAATGATGTCATCGACATAAGTCAACACATTTCTGCCTATCTGAGACTGGAGGACCTTCGCTGTCATTCTGCTGAAACTTCCTCCAGCATTTTTGAGCCCCTCAGGCATCCAAAGATAGCAATATGTGCCACTTGGGGTTATGAAGCTAGTCTTCGGCTCATCTTCCTTCTTCATCCAGATTTGATGATAGCCTGAGTAGCAGTCCAGGAGACTCATGAGCTCTGAAGAAGCTGCTGCATCGACTAAAGAGTCTATCCTTGGCAGCGGGAATTCATCCTTCGGACAAGCCTTGTTGAGATCTGTGAAATCGATACACATTCTCCACTTGCCATTGGCCTTCTTCACCATAACAGTGTTAGCTAGCCACTCTGGATACTTTACTTCTCTGATAACTCCTGCACTGAGGAGTCTTTTTACTTCATTGCGAGCCCCTTCGGGCTTATCATCCGACATCTTCCGAAGCCTCTGCTTTCGGGGTCTGAAGGATGGGTCAACATTGAGCGAATGTTCAATAACATCCTGATTTACTCCACAGAGATCATTAGCTGACCATGCAAAAACATCTTTGTTGTTGAATAAAAACCTTATCAAGGTTTTCTCCTGGTCTTCAGATAATTGCGAGCCCAACAGCACCTTCTGCTCTGCTATGTCCTCACACAATAGCATGGGCTTCGGCTGATCTGCTGAAGCTGCTTTCTCCCTTCTGAATTTGAACTGTTCACAAGCTTCGGCCCCATCTATGTTATGGATTGCTTTGGAGTCAGTCCAGCTTCCTTCGGCCCTTCTAGCAGCTTCCTGGCTTCCATGAATAGCAATAGGCCCTTGGTCCGAAGGTATCTTCATACAGAGATAAGCTGGGTGAAGAATTGCTTCGAAGGCATTAAGAGTACCGCGACCAATGATAGCATTGTAAGGATACTCCATGTCAACAATATCAAACACAATTTGCTCAGTCCTTGTGTTGTTAACAAATCCGAAGGTTACCGGCATGGTAATCTTCCCAAGTGCTACAATCTGCCGCCCTCCGAAGCCACAAAGAGGGTGCGTAGCATCATGAATCTTGTCTTCGGGCTCTTGCATTTGTCTGAAGGCTTTAGCAAATATAATATCAGCTGCACTGCCTGTATCAACTAAGACATTGTGGACCAGAAATCCTTTGATCACGCAAGAGATAACCATGGCATCATTGTGAGGATAATCCTTAAGCTGAAGATCTTCCTGAGAGAAAGTAATTGGAATGTGGGACCATTTTGACTTGATGAAGGGTCCCTGCACTCCAACATGCTGCACCCTTCTTTGAGCCTCCTTCTTCTGCTTCTTGTTAGCCGGCTCTGAGCAAGAACCGCCTGTTATCGGGAGCACCAGCTTCGAAGCCGAAGCAGCTCCAGCTTGATTGTTGAACGAAGCCATCAGCTCAGAAAAGTGGAAGTGAGTTCACCGGTGGTGGGCGCCAATGTTGGGGGCTTGTTCTCAAATGCTAAGAATTAAGAACAAGGCAACATAGAAAATGTTAAGTGTTAAAAGTCCTTCGTCCTCCAAAACATTATATCCCTTCAGGATATAAAGAATTTCGGACGAAGGTTACGAAGGACGTACCTTCGTGAGCATAATAACAAGGGACGAAGTATTCATACAAATCATGAGGTATAAAACGAACATTTAAATATTATCATAGAATCATCTCCATTTTTATTATCATGAACGAATATAAATGACTTCAAATTACAAATGTACCTTCGGTCCTGAGGAAAGCAAAAGTACAGGCGTGATGCGAAAGCAACTGTCAAGTTCGCGTGAACAGTACAGGGGTACTGTTCATCTATTTATAGACACAGGACACAGCCTGTGACGAATTACAATTATGCCCCTTACAAAAGTTTACAACATTGACTCAGACCTCTATGGATAAAAAGGTCACTCTATCTCTATGTCGGTTTGTAATGCCGAAGCTCCATGAAAAGGAACCTTCGGCCATCTCCTAGGGACAACTTCAGCCGAAGCTGCTTCTTCGTGTAAGACCTTCGGCGCAACGAAGCATGGCCCCAACAGCTAGGAACTTCGCTTTTGCTTCTTAGATCATCTGCTCCTTGTGCTCCTCGAATTGAAGTTGTTCGTCAGCCAACAAGGTTTTCCAAGTCGGCTCTATAATGTTGCTGGGGGAGACGTTAGAGCTATCCCTTGAACCGGCCATCGAGGGCCGATCTGATGGATCTATATGTGTTGTTCCCTAGTGGAGTCGCAAAAAGTGTGTTGGTGCCTTTTTAGGGCGCCAATCACTACGTGAGAACTAGTGGAGGTGCTCTCTGCACAGGCGCGGACGGTCCACGGACAAGGGCCGGACGGTCCGCGACCTGGCGCAGGGCTAGGGTTCCCTACCTGACGTGTCGGACGGTTCGCGCCCTGGGGTCGGACTGTCCGCGCGTGCGCAGGGGACGACGAAGGTCACCAGCGATGCCTAGATCTCGCTCCCGGGAGGGACCCGTCGGGGAGGAGAGATCCTATGTGTTGTCTAGGCTCGGCAGTCTGACTTAGACTCCTCTAATCGACGTAGAGTCGAAGAGAAGTGGAGAATTTGGGGATTGGAAGGCTAAACTAGAACTAGACTAGAACTACTCCTAAATCTACAAGAAATAAATGCGAGATAAATTGATTGTTGATTCGATTGATGATTCCAAATCGGTCGTATTCCTCTGTTTTTATAGAGGAGGGGGGCTGGACCCGTTACAAACAAACTCCCCGAGCTAATTCCGTGAATCTAGCCAACAAACACAGCAAGAAACTCGGAACCCTAATCGGTTCTGCGCACGCGTGGACCATCCGGACCAGCGGCACGTACTGTCTCGCCCCAGGGCCGGACCGTACGGCCTCAATTTAGTGCTCAACATTCACTACAGAGCCAAGATCCTTCCCCTTTCTCCCATTTTCACATAAGAAAATGCCTATCTTACTTAAACAACATTATGCACCAACTATAGGCCTTCAACTTTGCTATAGTCTTCCAGGGCTAATTACACAAGAATAATAGGTTAGGAGGCCTCAAAGTCAACCCCAATTTAGACAAACCATATTCAGTGATCTAAAACTGAATCAAACCCAGTCTGATAGTTCCACCTTTGGAGCAGTCTTTTCTTTACTTTTGTGTGGAATCAAACTAAACTCACTTAAAGGGACCTGCTCATTAACATATAATATTCAAACTTTCTATAAAGATCCCAGTCCAAAACCATCTAGAACAGGAACCACACCGCTCCAAAGTTGAGCCAAACACTAAACTCGATTTCAGTTACTATTCACTGTCTAACACTCTAACAGTCTGTCAACCCATCTTCTAGCACCTTTTGCTCCATTTTTTATATAGCACCAAGCCAATATTCCTTGAACAAACTTGTACCCTAATAGATACTCTTCAACTTTGTTGCAAGGAGTATGGCTTAATGCCTCACAGATCAAGCACAAAAGGGTTCCCAAATTGGACCAAACACACAAATTCAGAATCTGAATTTGCACTAAGGGGGTGTTTGGTTTGCCCCTGCTAAAATTTAGCCCCTATCACATCGAATGTTTGAACCTCCGTTCGGGGTATTAAATGTAGTCGGATTATAAAACTAATTTCTCAGCCGAAGATTAAAAAGTGAGACGAATCTAGTACAGTTGGTTGGGTCTATATTTCATACTCCTATTTGAAAGTCAAACGCTTGATGTGACCCGGGCTAAACTTTAGTCCACAGAACCAAACACCCCCTAAGTCTGGAATCCAGAATTAAAACTTGAATCTTTGGACCAGTTTTGCTACCAGTTCCAAATGACTTTAAGGGTATGTACCTTGAGTAAACTTATACACTAACATGTGATCTCCACTTTGTTACAATACCCCAAGTCCGGAACTGTATAGATTAGCCAATAACAGGCCTCCAAAGTTGCTTCACACTGCAAAAACTCGAGTCCTGAATTGTCACTAAGTCAGAATTTCAGGATTAAACATTCAACTTTGGAGCAAGGTTTACAAAAAATTCCATATGGTTTTAGGGCTGAGTAACTTAATCAAGTTTATGCACCTAGTGTAGCTCTACAGCTTTGCTACAATGGCCGCTTTCAAACTGTCTATAAATCAGAACTTACAAAGGTCCCAAGATAGCTAATTGCTAATGTTTTTTAGAATTCAAAACCCAATGTCAAGACTTGGTTTCAAGTGTTTCTCCACTTTTTACTATAAAACTTAGAAATCTCCACACATGAAACTTGTTTGGTTTAGAAAACTCTATGACTTTAATATTTTAACCTTTGGCAAAATATTACCAGATCACAATTTCCACTTTTGGGGTCAAAGTTGAGTTTTTCACAACTAGGTTTTCTACTCTCTAATAATCATCCCATCACACTTAGATTGTTTTAAGTCTAGTGAATGCATTCTAGGTGTATTAGAGCATCTCCAACAATGCCTCAAACTAGTACCTCAAATTGAAATATGGGGCTCTACATAGGAAAAACTACTCCAACAGTGCCTCATTTTATAAAATTTTGTTAAAAACTATAGGGCACCCTCTCAAGTGCCTCAAATATACTACACCGTAGTGGGCTGCCCTATAATCTAGATTTGGGGCTTTACTGTTGGAGCGGGGTGTTTTGTTGGTGCCCTAAATTCTATAAAATTTACTTATTTTTAAATTTTAGGGCATTTTTATAGGTCACGTTGTTGGAGATGCTCTTACAACACGAAGATGCCAATGCATATGATGTCATGCCAAGTTTTAGTTCTGGTAACACTAGGGGTGTTGCACAACACCTTTAGTTCTGACGGCCTCCATATTACACAACACCTTTAGTTCTGTCGGACAAAACGTGCCTTATGTCTAACGGCTTGCATGGAGGCCATCGAATTTCACCGGTTTAAGGTCCGACGACCTTTAGTAGCCGTCGGACATAAGGGTTGTCTTATCTCCGATGGCTATTAAAGGTCATCGGACATAACAATTTCCAGCAAGGGCAGAAAACCCCCTATTTTTCGTTTCTCACATTTACAACATACACTCTCATACAGGGAAATCACATTCAAAATTACATTCTCAAACATCAATTCACATTCACAAACACATTGCAACATCACATATAATTTCAAATCTAAATTGATACCAATATCGTCCTAGTTCAATATCCACATTTACATAGTTCAAAATCCACATTCACAGTCTTTGACATCAACATTGACATAGTTTGAAATCAAACATAGTTCAACATCTGTCACACATATCCGTCACCCAGTTGGTTGGAGTTGTAGTCACTTCCTCCGGCTGAACTTTGGGTGTTGAAAATATTGTTCACCCAAGAAGTCGAGGCATCGTCTTGATAGACGCATCTCCAGGTGTGGCAACTGAACCAGGAGGTGTCTCAAAGCCCAGTAACACATGCACATGAGATAGTAACCACCAAGTTCTTCATTTGAAACACATAAGGGCATATATGTACATAGCACACACGCATATATGTACATACCACAGGGAATTGTGGCAGAGGTGGAAGTGACAACATTGGCGACGGTAGTGCAAGGTCCGGAGGCGGCATCAAATATGTTGGCATTGGGACACCCGCATGTTGTGCTAGTTGCTACATGTGTTTGTAGTTGTTGCACAAATATAAATGCATCATCAAGTTGATGCACAAACACATACTAGAGACCAAAAACACACTAGACGGACGGTGGTTGTCTAAGTGAATAAAACATCAGGATTTTGAGGATCAGAACCCCTATGCCTTTGCATATACACCTCCACATCCATGGGTGTACGACCGGTTTTGAATTTATGTAAATACAAGTTATAATGACACATTTCTTCATATTTCAAAGCTAGAACATACTATGACATATCGTTCGCTTAGGCAAGCACACATGTCCATCGTTGTCGTAGTTGCGGAACGAATCAATACCACGGTTTCCCCCTATTCCTTTCGGAAATGGTGTGAAACTCAGGGGAAGCCCACCACCTGCACAAGGCCATATAACCCTCTAATCGGGTGACCATCCAAGTCACAGACACCTACATGAAATGTTTTTCAATCAAGCAAATTGATGCATTAACATGTACCCAAAACAAGAATCAACAAAAAATAGAAGAGGCAACAACTTGTAAATTGATGACCACTCTGCCTTGGTATTTGGCATCGGTCGATCATCATCACTTGCCCTGTAGCATGCCTCTATAGCCTGAAGTCGTGCATAGTACATTGCATCTGCAAACACATCGTTCGCGTTATACTCAAACACGTAACGAGCGTTCAGATCATATGACCCATCTTCCAACAACTTGTACCATCTCTACAAAAATAGTGTTATATCATGCAAGCAATCATTAGAAACAAAAATGAGATAGAGAAATTAGTAAAGCAAAATCATACCCAGAATGCATCTCAAACTAGTGTATGTGTGTTGCCAAACGTTCTACACACACCATAGTGATAATGCTCCCAAGTGGTGGCAGGGACAAACTCGCCACTAGGCAGTCACAAGATCGGGTTAGTGGAGATGGAAAAGATTACCAAGGACCATGTTCACCTGCTTGTAGTGTCCTGTGCCTGTGAACGAGTCGTCGATCCAAGTCCTGTAAGCACAAAACAATGTAGAAATAAATATATAACTTGGGATAACAATTAAACAAAGACTATGTTACTCACTTTCTACTTGGATTTATCAAAACTCGGGACTCGGGTGGAAGCTCCGGAGGTGGTCCAACAAAATGCAGCTTCCTCATTCTCCTAACTCGAGAAGATCTAGACCTAGTTGTGGAATCTCCACCAGCACCAGAATGCACACCCACTGAATCTCCACCAGCATCGTCTCCAGCATCATCTCTCGCATCATCTCTGGCATCATCTCCATCATATCTCCCGCTTCATCTATCGCATGGTCCTCTACCACCACACCAGCTGTAGCATCTTCTCTCGACTGTCGCTCGATTTTAGCATCCTATGAAACACTTACATCATGCATCATCAAGTAACTTACATAATGTAATTTAAAAAGTAACTTACATCGTGTTGATCATCTAGAGGAAAAGTTGTGCCAACGCTCTATGTCTGCTCATGGAAGAATCCATGCCCTGAAACACTAAGTCCTCACTCCTTGAATTGCTCCTCATCCCAAGCAAACTCCGAGCAAAAGACCTTATTTTTTGGCATCCTGTTTTAACAAAAACAAGTTAGTACATCAATCGAAATATGAATATAGAATGAAATATAAAATAATGAAACAAATAATGAAATACAATTCCATACTCGCCAATTGTAATCGTAATCAAAATTAGGATCGAGTTGTTTTCGTCGATTCAATGGACGCCAAGTAGCTTTCTTCTTTCTCGACACTCGTTTTCTTTTTGGAGGAACATCTACATCATTTTTTGCCTAGTAAGGATTCTTCCAACATGGCAGTTTGTATGTTAAACACGCTCATAAGTTCGGCGTCTTGGAAAATCTCAGCAGCCCCCACCTCCTACTCGATTTGACTCTCAACATAACCAGCATCACCAGGAGCATATAGTCGTTCATGAGGATTAACTTTGTACACTATCCTCTATTCAACCAAACTCTTCTTCTGAGATGGATATGTCATATAATACACCTTCTCGCATTGGTGGGCAAGGATTATAGTGTCGTGGTCGTATAATCGATCATTGTGTTTGACTTCCACCATGCCATATTGGTTTTCTCACGTTGCACTATTGGGAGTAAACCAATCAAAATCGAAGAACACCGCTTTGAGTTGTTTATCTCCAAAAAACTTGTACTCAAGTATATCATTAATAACTCCATAATAATTAGTCACCTTCCCTTCATCATCGATGGCTCTAGTTACAACTCTAGAATTGGTTGTGGCTACAAGAGGATGAGCATCTTCGAACCTAGTAGAATAGAAATGGAAACCATTGACATCATACCGATCATACCGTCTGTCAGTTACTGCTCCTAGGAACAGTTGTCGAAGGTCTGGGTGTATATTGTCATTCCTATCTACATAATCTCAAAACCAACACAAGAAATTAGGTCCCCCATCTCTTCCCTCTCGACGAATCTGATTATGTTGATTTGAGGTTGGTTCACGACTAGACATCCAATTTTGAGAATAAACTCATTGTTAGTACAAGAAAACAAACCTATTAGGATAAGAAAAAATAGGATAGCGACAATGACTAAATATTAAGTTTGCACTTATTGGAGAAACTAATTTAGCTCTTCCATGTTGTTATACATGTAGAGCAAAACAGTCTTCCATTCGTAATTAGTGAAATAGTATGTTGTGCTGGGTCCTAAAGTTTTGCCCCTCCATTGAAAAATTTCAAGATTACAGCAAGGGGGCTCTTCGTCGACATGGTACTGCAACGCATGCGCGTTGACGATGTGTTTGAAAGGGAAATGGCCTCGATATTTCCTATAATCGATTTTGGTGTTTGACGTCCATCACAAACCATATGGACTAACTAGTTTGCCTAGTGGATATTTTTCTCAGGTGCATAAAGTTCACATAAACATACAAAGAAAATGACCTTGGGGGAATTCTACATGTTTGGAGCAAACTGAATTGCTGCAGCCTGTGGCGCACCGGACGCTGTCTGGTGCCCTGGCTAGAGCGCTTCACGGACTGGCCGCTCTCGGGTTTTCTCAGCGTGCGTCCGCTAAAAATCACTGGACTGTCCGGTGAAACAATAGAGCAACGGTCAACTTCGCCCAACGGTCGACTGCGCAACTGCGCGCGCAGTCTGTAGTACTAGAAGTCAGAAGACACTCTGCGACGACAGGTTGCACCGGACTATTCGGTGCAGTAAAAGGACAGAAGACTTCAACGATCAACAGCTTCAAACCCCAATGGTCGGCTAACATGGCACTCATCGGACAGTGAACAGTGGAGTGTCCGGTGTGCCCATCGATAGAGCAGTCAGCCAATGGCTAGAATAATGGTTGGGTCTATAAATACCCCCACCCACCACCATTCAAGCCATCCAAGCATCCCAACTTCTTCATTCAATACTAGAGCAAAATAATACACTCCAAAGACACAATCAAAGCATCAAATCCTCTCCAAGCTCCAAAATCAAGTCAAGTGTTCAAAAGTGCTTAGTGACTTGAGAGAGGGTGATTTGTGTTTCTTTTGTTGCTCTTGTTGTTTGGTTGCTTTCTTTTTCTCACTCTAATCTTTTCAAGTGATTTGTAAAGAAAGCAAGAGACACCTAATTGTGTGGTGATCCTTGCGGGGTCTTAGTGACCCATGTGATTACGAAGAAGCACTCGACTGGTCTAGGTGACCGATTGAGAGAGGGAAAGGGTTGAGATAGACCCGGCCTTTGTGGCCTCCTCAACGGGGAGTAGGCTCTTTGGAACTGAACCTCGGGAAACAAATCGTCGTGTCCACTTGTGTTGATCTTCACCATTTTGATTTGTTTCTTCCCTCTCCTCTCTATCTAAAGTTCTCTTGCTCACATTGTTTTGAGTTTGCTCCCAAAGTTATCCGCATTGATTGAGCAACTTATAGCAAGAAAAACTATCTTCCGCACTCCGAATTCATGATTATTTATTTCTAACCCTAACCCCGGGTGAAGTGCATGTTCAAAGTTCATAAATTTTAGATTTCGCCTATTCACCCCTCTCTATGCGACTTTCAATTGGTATCAGAGCTAGGTTCTTCATTAGAGTTTAACAACTCGAAGTGATGTCCAGAGAACATGCCAAAAGAGAAATGGTGATCGGGGAAAAGCCCAGATCTTCAGGAAAGAAGAATGAAGAAAGGCCTCAGTCGAAGGAGGCCGGCGACAAGCATAAAGAGCACAAGGAGGAATCCACCAGCTCCATCAAGTCACATAGGAAGGGTGACAAGTAGAAAAATAAAATGAATAAGGTGGTCTACTACGAGACCGATTCTTCCTCACCCTCCACCTCTGGTGCTGAGTCCACATCTTCGAAGCGCCAATAGTGTAAGAAGTATAGTAAGACGCCTCTTCGCTATCCTCGCATTCCTAAACGCGCTCCTTTGCTTTCCGTACCCCTAGACAAACCACCATATTTTGATGGTGAAGATTAATGTATGTGGAGTGATAAAATGAGGCACCATCTAACCTAACTCTAAGAAAGTATATGGGATATTGTAGATTTTGGAGCGCAGGCACCACAAGTGGGCGACGAGGATTATGACTCCGATGAGGCCGCCCAAATAAGGCACTTCAATTCCCAAGCCATCTCTACACTCCTCGCTTCCTTGTGTCGAGAGGAGTACAATAAGGTGCAAGGGTTGAAGAGTGCCAAAGAAATATGGGACTTTCTCAAGACGGCGCATGAAGGGGACGAGGTGACCAAAATCACCAAGCGCGAAATGATCGAGTGTGAACTCGGACGATTCGTCCTTAACAAAGGAGAGGAGCCATAAGTAATGTACAACCAACTCAAGACGATGGTCAACCAAATCCGCAACCTCAGGAGCACCAAGTGGGATGACCATGAAATGGTCAAGGTTATTCTAAGATCTCTTGTTTTTCGTAATCCCACTCAAGTGCAATTAATCCGTGGAGATCCTAGATATAAACAGATGTCTCCCGAGGAGGTAATTGGCAAGTTTGTGGGCTTTGAACTTATGACTAAAGACTCCAAACATATAGTCAACTTGGAGCAAGGCGCCACCTCCACAACTGAGGTGCAACCCATTGCATTCAAAGCAACGGAAGAAAAGAAGGAAGAGTCTACACCAACAAGTAGACTCCCAATCGACGCCTCCAAGATTGAAAATGAGAAGATGGCTCTTATCATCAAGGGCTTTTGGCAAATCCTCAAACAACAGAAGGGGAAGGATTACAAACCCCGCACTAAGAGGGTTTGCTACAAGTGTGGTAAGTCCAGTCACTTTATAGATAAATGTTCATATAAAAGTGAAAGTGACAGGGACGATGACAAGAAAGGGAAGAAGAAGATAGAAAAGATAATAATACAACAACAAGAAGGGCGCCAAGGCACACATGGGGCGGGAATGGGACTCCGACGAGAGCTCCACCGACTCCTTCGACGAGGATGCCGCCAACATCGCCGTCAATAGAGGCCTTCTCTTCCCTAACTTCAGCCACAAATGCCTCATGGCTAAGGATAGCAAAAAAGAAAAAGGTACATTTTAGAGACACCCCAAAATACACTACTTCCAATGATAATGGTAGCTCTAGTGATAATGATGATGATTTATTTTCTCTTTTTGCAAACCTTACCAAGGAGCAAAAAAAGAAAATTAATGAATTGATACAAACCATTAACGAGAAGGATGATATCTTGGAATGCCAAGATGACTTGCTCGTTAAGAAAAATAAAAAGTTTGTTAAGCTCAAAGATGCTTATGCTCTTGAAGTAGAAAAATGTTTGTTAGGCTCAAAGATGCTCGTTAAGGGAAAGGGTTGAAATAGACCCAACCTTTGTGGCCTCCTCAACGGGGAGTAGGTTCTTTGGAACCGAACCTCGGGAAACAAATCGTCGTGTCCACTTGTGTTGATCTTCACCATTCGATTTGTTTCTTCCCTATCCTCTCTATCTAAAGTTCTCTTGCTCACATTGTTTTGAGTTTGCTTCCAAAGTTATCCGCATTGATTGAGCAACTTATAGCAAGAGAAACTATCTTCCGCACTCTGAATTCATGATTATTTATTTCAAACCCTAACCTCGGGTGAAGTGCGTGTTCAAAGTTCATAAATTTTAGGTTTCACCTATTCACCCCCCTCTAGGCGACTTTTAGTGTTCCTCTATAAAGTACAGGCCCATGAACGATGTCATCTCTTTGTATTTGAATTCCTCGACGATGCACCCTTCAACTTGTCTCTCATTACCAACCATTGCACGTAGCTTCTTCAGTGTCCTTTTGATGTGATACATCCATCTATACTGGACAGGACAACCTACCTTAGCTTCGTATGGTAGATGAACAAGTAGATGTTGCATTGGATTGAAGAAACCCCAAAGGAAATATTTTTCAAGTTTGCATACCAAAACCAGTATTTGTTGCTCAAGCTTCTCCATCATCTCATTATTTATTTAGCACAAAGATGTCTATAAAAGTAGCTTAGCACCGGTAATGCTTCCCACACATCATCTTTTAAAAAACCATAGGAGCATAACGGGAAGGAGTATTTCGATTATTATGTGGTAGTCATGACTCTTCAACCTGGAAAACTTGCTCGCCTTCCAATTCATAGACGTTCAAAGCCCGCGGTGTAACCATCAAGGAACTTTAAGTTTTTGAACCATTTCATCAATTGTTTCTTCCTTTTAGGTTAAGGTTGTAAGGAGCACGTGGCTTCATCTCGTTCTCTCCTAGCTCCAGAGTTGGTCGGCTACAAATTAAGTCCTTTCTAGCCTTAAGGTTGTCTTTTGTTTTATCAGTGATATTAAGGCAAGTGTTGATAATGCTTTCACCCATATTTCGTTCCTGGTGCATGATGTCAATGTTATGCATCATAATAAAGGCTTTCACATAAGGGAGTTCCCATAGACAGAATTTATGAGTCCAATTATGCATGGTTCCAAAACCTTCAAACCGATTTCCATGTTTTTTTAGTTTCAAATCATTAAGTCTCGCGAGAATCTCTGGACCATTAAAATGCTTGGGTGGTCCCCTCGTCACGATCATGTCCTTTCTAAAAGTGTTCCTCTCGAACCTGAATGGGTGATCCTGAGGCAAAAAGCATCTATGGCAATCGAAGTAACATATCTTTCCACCAAACTTTAGCGGGAAGCATAAAGTGTCTTCAGCGCATATCGTACATATCAGAATCCCATGACAACGCCATCCAACAAAGGTACCATAAGCCATAAAATTGTGACTTGACCACAAAAACACAGCTCTCAGGCTTAACTTCTATTCCTTGTAACAATAGTACACATCGACTCCTTCCCACAAAATTTTTAAATATTCAATTAGGGGTCTCATCATCACATCGATCTTTGTTCCAGGATGATCCGGACCAGGTATTATAAGACAAGAAAATAAATTCATATTTCCTGCAAAGTGCTGGTGGAAGGTTGTATGGAACCACAAAGGCAGGCCATCATAAGTAGGAAGATGCAGTTAGATTGAAAGGCGAGAAACCATCTGTTGCCAAACCGAGGTGGATATTTCACACTTCGTCAGCAAAGCTAGAATCGAAGGCATCTAGTGCCTTCTGTTTTAGTTGGGTGCGCCATGATATCGGGACACGTACGCCTTCTTTGTGCCATCTCATATGTCTGGTCGTATTTCGGATTCCTTGATAATTTAACTATCACAGGAATCTAGATATTGCATGGGAATCTGAATATTGCATTGCTTGTGTGCAGAAGATAAATGTATATGCATGATTTAGGGTTTAGAAAGTGGTAGATTCCTCCCGGCGTAATGACTCGACAAATTATGCATTCACATTGATTTGGAATATTTTTACATGGGCGATTCTCATAGAAGCGAACCGAGAAACGAAGAGTTTGGCTACCAGAAGCCGATTCTAATAGCCAGAAGCAAGCTGAAAAAATATGATCATAACAGATTCAAACACTTCTACTTAGTAAGTATTTCTATTAAAATATTTATTGCTATGGTAATCACACCACTTGAAATTTCTCTAAACTAACTATATCTGAAAAATCAGCAACATTTGTATCTTCGAATATTTTTAAAATAAAATATAACAAACCTAATTATATATTATAAATGTTAATATTTTCATGTATATTTAATTGAAACTAAGAATAGTTAATTTCTCGATTAGTATGAATGACAACTATTTTTTAAAATAGAGCGAGTATGGCGTACGATAAAAACCTTTAGCATTGTCAATTTTTTTAGTTTTAAAGTTGTCTCCAATAACTATCCTATCTCACCCTCTATCTAATTCTCTATTTCAAACTTTAAGTAAACAATATACTCTACAATATAAATCCTTTATTTTACATGATCTGCTCTGGACAACCTAAGACCATTTTAAGGAGTTTCATACTCATTAAATACAATAACACTCATCATGCTTGATGACATGACCGTGCAACTACGAGGAAAAATATAAGGGGAATCTCATGGGAAATGGTAGAGTTTCATAGGGATGAAACTTTGTTTACACGATTACCTAGTTTAAAGCTTTTGTAGTAGTATTAGAAGCAGTAAATAATACTCACCAAGAATGGCCTAAGACTGTCTTCAACGGTTGTCGCGAGCGTCCCCCTCCCCTATTACTGTACACGATATAGGGGCTGCAGTGCACCCCCTTCCCCTTCACCGGCGTCCTCCTCCTCCTCTCTCTTCCCGATTCTTTCTCTCTCACGCTAAATGGAGGGGCACGCTACGCTGCATTCCTCCCCCGCAGCCGCTTCCTTCGCCCACACGCCCACGGGTTCGGAATACTCCGAGGATGGTGTTGGAGGCGAACCAAGTGCGACGGTTCAGCCGCCGGAGAAGGTACCCGTCGAGCCGCCCTCTCCCGCGATTCGGTTTTCTTGCTCCGGGCGGCGACCACCGGTGGGGGACCTCCACGCGGATCCACCTTCCAACTTCGCGGACCGCCGACCCGGCAGATCCGTGCGAAGACGCCGCCGCCGTTGCTCTCTGTCCGCCGGCACGTTGCCTACGGGGTCTCGGGCAAAGGGATGTCATCGATTCGGCAATAGATCTACGTTGAGCCGATCTGCTTCATTCGATCTTCAAGGTCCAAGGTACGATTTGTCACTTCACCAATTTCTACACCTATGATTGAATCTGTTGCCCAAATAAACGTAGCTTCGATTTACACTAGGGTTTAGCTGTTCTTGAACTGGTTTGACAGGTAGGGTTTAAGTGTTCTTTGACTTCTTTCACAGTTAGGGTTTAGGTTATCTTGGATCTCCGATTCGGCCATTGTGTAGGTTGATTTCATCCAAAAATTAGCTTAGCTTTTTTTGGATAACTGTAAGGATCCATACTTTACTAACCTTGTAGGCCCGTAGTGTAACTCTGTCTATGAATTCCACTCGATGAACCTAGAATTTCCAGTAGTGTTTCCTTACATGAGTAACCATTGCATGCAACTAACGAACACCTTTACTTATTATGCAGCTTCAAAATATTAGTTGATTATTTGACGTCCACTTCAAGTAATTGAGGTTCTAAATCCTTTTTCGCTATAGTTCATTGTTGTTAATCATTTTCATAAGTCTAGTTTCCATGGATGCTGTCTGTGTTTCATTTTTTATGTAATTGTAGTTTATTAAATGCAACCAACAGATTTACCTACCCACGGGTCAAGTGTTTATAAAATGTGTATAAATTGTTTAGCATTCTTCTTGCACAATAACATTTTTGGCCCAACACTTCCTGTTTTTGGTAGCTACCATGATGACTTTAATATCACTAATTAGTAACAACAGTGGGCCTAATTTTTTCATGTATGCACCTTGTCTAGCCAAGGATAAACTGCTTGAGGATAGGATTTAAGATGAGCAGCCATGATGCCAAAGTGCTGCAACACTTGATCCTCAATCTTGCATCCTCAGTGGAAACTGGTGCATTGAATATTAGAAGCTTTCTAGAAGAGGCTTTCATGCATTTGGGTGACGAGCATTACCTTCTGAATGCACTACTTGCAATTCGAAAGGAGGTAGACCTGATGGAGCAGGATGCACTAGAGAGCAAAGCAAGGTCAGACCCAGAGAAGGAGAGGATGGAGGAAGAAATTAAAGTTGTGGAGCATGTGAACCCAGTTGGTAGACAATTTCCTTTCACCCCCCTTCCTCACCACAATTGTATGAGGACAGTGACAATGACTCTTACGACTCCGACAGGTCCACTTGGTATAGCATTTGGAACCTGTAAATGTGGTACCTAGATCAAGGTTTTAGTGCTAGTAATGCATCGAAATAAATACAAACTTTTGTGTGATGTCCGTGATGCATGGGTAACCGATGTAGGACATGTCGGATGTTTGTTAATGTTTCTTTTGTATGAACCTTATGTGGAATGCATGAAACTTGCTACATTTTACTACAAGCATGTTATATGTTGTCCAAATTAATTGATTCGTGTATTTCATTCCCAGAATGGCTGACAACAACAGAAACACACCTATTCGACCTCCTGGTGCCGGCCCCAGTACAGGTAACCAGATTTTCCCCCACCCATGTGGGATCCTCAGTTCTAGCAGGGCCAAGGATTAGACCCAACCCATCCTGCTACAATTACTGGCAGTACAACCCAGATGAGCAATCCTACCTGGTCCCAGGGACCTAATGACACATCTTCATTCCCCTTTCGCAATCCATGGAACCCATATTTTAGTATGATGAATCCAGGTGGTCCTCCACCACAAACATCATTGGGTCAAGCCCAGATGGTACCACCTACTCCATTTCCCCAGGTTTATACCCATGTGACCAACCAGACTGACCCTATCAATTTGGAAGTAAACAACCCTAGCAAACCTTCGGACACACCAGCGACAGGTAGGAGGACAAAGGAACAGAACTTCAAACCTGATGAAGACCTTTTGCTTTGCAAGACTTGGCTAGAGATTAGTAGTGACCCAGTAATTACCACAGGGCAGCGGAAGGAGGGTTTATGGGCTAGAATTGAGAAAAGGTACAATAAACTTAGAGGTGAGTTTCCAATGAGACTTAATAGGGCTTTGAGTAGCAGATGGGACAAAATAAGGGCTGAAACAGGCAAATATGCTGGATTCTACGCAAGAGTCCTAAGGGAAAATCAGAGTGGCCTAACAGACAACGACAAGGTAAAATAACATTCCTTTGTAATACTTAAGTATGGATATGGTTTCATGTGTACTTACTTTTTTCGTGATCTGACAAGTATTATAAATGTTTTGTAGACTTTGAAAGCTGCAACTCTATATGCTACCGCATAGAAAAAGCCTTTTCATTTCATGCATTGCTGGACGCAGCTCAAAAATGAACCGAAATGGGATTCCTTTGTTCATGGAAGCCCCTGGAGAGGCAATGCGGGGATGGAGCCTGTTGGTAGTGGTACACCTTCAGGTTCTGTTAATGATCTGGAAATTGAGGAAGCAGGTTCAAAAGGTAAAAGGCCATTAGGACGGGACTCCACGAAAGCATCAAGGAAGAAGGCAATGTCCAGTTCCTCCTAGTCTACTGACTACCTTTCAAGAATTCATGACATTCAAATAGCAAGATTGAAGCAAAGTGAAGAAAAATCAGATAAGAAACAGCAGAATATTGAGTTCTTGAAGGAAGTTGAACTGAAAAAGTTGGAGGTCCAATCCAAGGAAATAGAAATGCAGCAAACAAAAATGATGATTGAAGAAAGGATTCGAAAGGACGCAGAGCTGAAGGAACTCCTAGCTACGGATATGGATGCTTTACCAGAGGATGTGAGACCTGTATACATCGCGAGGAGAAAAGGTTTAATCGAGTTTTTCATCAACAATCATGTCTGAAGAGTACTATTGTATTTCAGAATTTGTTGTGAACCTAGTGTCAGCGTAACGTGGTCCGGTGTGTTCGGACATCAGTCATTTCGAGTTTTTTGAACATTTCCTTCATTGTTTGAGAACATTAGCTTGCTTTTTGAACATTGTTTATTTTTCAGAATATTGATTTTCAGAATAAGGTTGTTTCATACATGACAACACGTTTGCCAACATGTGCACTTTATTTGAACCAGATTCATTACATGAAGAACTAACCATGACTACATCACTGTTTGCTAATTAATTGTGCACTAAGTTATGGTCGCGCACTGTTCATAGAGCAAATAAAAATAAAAACAAAATTGGATGGTAGTTGAGTTAGTTGATGATGAAAGTATAAAATATTGGTGTGGTGGGGTATAGAGGTTTGATATAGGGGGAACCGCTGTAGAGCGTGGAGATATAGGGGGAAAGAGAACGCTGACGTGGCACGTGAGTGGGATATAGGGGGAGAAATTTAGGGGGAACCGCTGAACACAGTCTAAGGCTCTATAAAAATTATTGTGGTGAACCTTCTCCCCTATTACTATTCACATTATAGCGGCTACAGTCGACCCCTTCCGCCTGCAACGGTGCTCCCTTCCTCTTTCCCTACGTTGTTGCGACTCTCTCTCTCTCTCCCAAGATGAAGGGGACGACTATACACCGTTGGTCGCTGTCTTCCTCTCCTTGCTCGCGCTCAAGGCGTCGTCTAGAAGTTTTCATTTTGGATCCCATCAATTCGGAAGGAAGCAGCGATGCGACATGTACTCTGACGACTCGCGACCGCCCTAGGTGACGAGCCTCGATGGTGAAGGAGCTTTGTCTCGACAACCTGGAGATATGAAGGAGCTCCGCGGTGAAGGAGCTCTGCTTCGACGACCGTCAACGGTTGGGCAAGCTGAAAGGGAAATGTGCCCTTAGGCCATTTCTAAGTATTTTGGTGATTGAGTGCCAACACAAGTGCTTTTGTGTTAATCTATGCAAAGTGGTGGACAAAGTGCAAATCATGTCAAAAGGTATGTTTCTAGACTTAGTACATTGTTTTATGGACTAATGTATTGTGTCTAAGTGCTGGAAATAGGAAAAATCAAGTTAGAGAAGAGATGGCTTTGTTCAGCCAAAGTCTGCGCAGTCTGGGTGCACCGGACAGTGTCCGGTGCGCCAGGCTGACTCTGTGAACTTGCTGCTCTCGGGACTTCGACGACGGTGTACGGCTATAATTCACCGGACTGTCCAGTGGTGCACCGGAGTGTCCGGTGAGCTGTTCACAGGCGAACTCGTCGCTCTCGGGAAACCATCAACGGTGTACGGCTATAATTCACCGGACTGTCCGGTGTGCACCGGACTGTCCGGTGAGCCAACGGTCAGCCGGGGCAACGGTCGGCCGAGGATTCCGCGCGTGACGCGTGGCCGGGCCAACGGTCACATTGGTGCACCGGACAGTGTCCAGTGCGCCAACGGCTCTGGATCTTCAACGGTCGACTGCGCCATAAAAGGAAAGAAATCTGCATTGGACAGTGTCCGGTGGTGCATCGGACTGTCCGGTGCGCCAGGCGACAGAAGGCAAGATCTGCCTTCCTGGAATGCTCTCAATGGCTCCTAGCTGCCTTGGGGCTATAAAAGGGACCCCTAGGCGCATGGAGGAGGACACCAAGCATTCTCAAAGCATTCCTAAGCACCAAGACTTCGATTCCACACATTTGTTTCTTCGTGATAGCATCTAGAGCTCTAGTTGAGTTGTGAACTCGTCGGGTTTTGTTGTGAGCTCTTGTTGCGACTTGTGTGTGTGTTGACCTCTGATTTTTGTGTCTTGTGTGCGTTGCTCATCCCTCCCTTACTCCGTGCTTCTTTGTGAACTTCAAGTGTAAGGGCGAGAGGCTCCAAGTTGTGGAGATTCCTCGCGAACGGGATAAAGAAAAGCAAAGCAAAACACCGTGGTATTCAAGTGGGTCTTTGGACCGCTTGAGAGGGGTTGATTGCAACCCTCGTCCGTTGGGACGCCACAACGTGGAGTAGGCAAGCGTTGGTCTTGGCTGAACCATGGGATAAACCACTGTGCCATCTCTGTGATTGATCTCTTGTGGTTATTGTGTTTTGTTGAGACTCCTCTCTAGTCACTTGGTGATTATTGTGCTAATGCTTAATCAAGTTTTTTGTGGCTTAAGTTTTCAAGTTTGACAGGATCACCTATTCACCCCCCTCTAGGTGCTCTCAATTGGTATTGGAGCTGTTCTCTTCACGAAGGGACTAATCGCCCGAAGAGATGGATCCTAAGGGGAAGGGAATTGTGATCAACGATAAGGAGAAGGAGTCCTTCGTCAACGAGCCGAAGGATGACAAGCCTACCGACTCGGGCACGGGCTACAAACGCAAAGATGGAAAGAAGAAGAAGACAAGACACATCAAGGAGATCGTCTACTACGACGACAGCGACGAGTCCACTTCTTCCCACAAGGACGACGACAACGACTACGAGAAAAGAAAGACGGTTAATTCAAATTTTTCTTTTGATTACTCTCGTATTCCTCAGAGTTCAAATGCTCATTTGCTTTCCATCCCTCTTGGCAAACCTCCACACTTTGATGGGGAGGACTACGGATTTTGGAGTCACAAAATGCGTAGTCACTTGTTCTCTCTCCATCCAAGCATATGGGAGATTGTTGAGAATGGAATGAAATTTGATAGCTCGGATAGTCCTATATTTATTAATGAACAGATTCATATAAACGCACAAGCTACTACTGTGTTGTTAGCCTCTTTGTGCATGGACGAGTACCATAAGGTGAGCGGCTTGGACAATGCCAAGCAGATCTGAGACACCCTCAAGATCTCTCATGAGGGGAACGATGTCACCTTGCTCACCAAAATGGAGTTGGTAGAGGGCGAGCTTGGAAGATTCGCGATGATAAGGGGCGAGGAGCCAACCCAAACATACAACCGGCTCAAGACCCTTATCAACAAAATAAGGAGCTACGGAAGCACGCGATGGACGGACCACGACGTCGTCCGCCTAATGCTAAGGTCCTTTACTGTACTTGATCCACATCTGGTGAACAATATTCGTGAAAATCCTAGGTACACCAAGATGTCGCCCGAAGAAGTTCTTGGGAAGTTCGTAAGTGGGCGAATGATGATCAAGGAGGCGAGATACGTCGACGATGCACTGAATGGTCGAATCAATGAGCCTCAACCCGTTGCTCTCAAGGCAACAAGGAGCAAGGAGGCGCTACCTAGCAAGGTGGCGCAAGTTGAGGCGGCCGGGCTCAATGATGAAGAGATGGCCCTCATCATCAAGCGCTTCAAGACGGCGCTAAAGGGTCGCAAGGGACAGCCAAGCAAGACCAAGACAAAGGGGAAGCGCTCATGCTTCAAATGTGGTAAAATTGGTCATTTTATTGCTAACTGTCCCGATAATGAAAGTGACCAGGAAAAAGGGAACAAAAGGGAGAAGAAGAAGAATTACAAGAAGGCCAAGGGTGAGGCACATCTCGGAAAGGAGTGGGATTCGGATTGCTCCTCCTCCGACTCCGACAATGAAGGACTCGCCGCCACCGCCTTCAACAAGTCATCCCTCTTCCCCAACGAGCATCACACATGCCTCATGGCGAAGGAGAAGAAGGTACATACTCGGGATACCACTTATGCTTCTTCAAGTGATGATGATTCTAGTGATGACGATGAAATAGACTATTCTAGTTTATTTAAAGGTTTAGATAGAATTAAAATTGGAAAAATTAATGAGTTAATTGATGTCTTGAATGACAAGAATAGGATTTGTTGTATGAAGAGCATGATAAATTTGTTAGTGCACAAAATTCACTTGCTCTAGAAGTTAAAAGGAATGAAATGCTTTCTTGTGAACTATCTACTTGTCATGAAACCATTTCTACTTTAAAAGGTGTTAATGATAATTTAAATGCTAAATTAGAAGTAGCAAGTAAATCTAACTCTTGTGTAGAACATGTTATGATTTGCAATAGGTGTAAAGATTTTGACATTAATGCTTGTAGTGAACACCTAGTTTCAATTTCCAAATTAAATGATGAATTGGCTAGTCTTAATGCCCAATTTAAGACTAGCAAAAGTGAATTCGATAAGCTAAAATTTGCAAGGGATGCCTACACGATTGGTAGACACCCCTCAATTAAGGATGGACTTGGCTTCAAGAGGGAAGCCAGGGACTTAACAAGCCATAAGGCTCCCATCTCCACCAAGGAGAAAGGGAAGGCACCTATGGCTACTAGTGCTAAAAAGAACCATGCTTTTATGTACCATGATAGGAGACAGTCTAGGAATTGGAGTTGTAATGCTTATGATGCCTTTGATTCTCATGCCATGTTTGCTCCTAGTTCTTCCTATATGCATGGTAGAGATATGTCTAGGAGAAATGTTATTTATCATGTGCCTAGAAAGAATTTTGTTCATGCTCCTAGGAAAGTAATGAATGAACCTTCTACAATTTATTATGCTTGCAATGCTTCCTTTGCTATTTGTAGAAAGGGTAAGAAGGTAATTGCTAGGAAGTTAGGGGCCAAATGTAAGGGAGACAAAACTTGCATTTGGGTCCCTAAGACCATTGTCACTAACCTTGTAGGACCCAACAAGAGTTGGGTACCTAAGACCCAAGCCTAAATTTGCCTTGCAGGTTTATGCATCCGGGGGTACAAGCTGGATTATCGACAGCGGATGCACAAACCACATGACGGGGGAAAAGAGGATGTTCTCTTCCTACGTCAAGAACAAGGATTCCCAAGATTCAATAATATTCGGTGATGGGAACCAAGGCAAGGTAAAAGGGTTAGGTAAAATTGCTATTTCATCCGAGCACTCTATATCTAATGTGTTTTTAGTTGAGTCTCTTGGATATAATTTGTTATCTGTTAGTCAATTATGCAATATGGGATATAATTGTCTATTCACAAATGTAGATGTGTCTGTCTTTAGAAGATGTGATGGTTCACTAGCTTTTAAGGGTGTACTAGACGACAAACTTTATTTGGTTGATTTTGCAAAAGAAGAGGCCGGTCTAGATGCATGCTTAATTGCTAAGACTTGCATGGGCTGGCTGTGGCATTGCCGCTTAGCACATGTGGGGATGAAGAACCTCCACAAGCTTCTAAAGGGAGAACACGTGATAGGTCTAACTAATGTGCATTTCGAAAAAGATAGACCTTGTGCAGCTTGTCAAGCAGGGAAACAGGTGGGAAGCTCTCATCACACCAAAAATGTGATGACCACATCAAGACCCTTGGAGATGCTTCATATGGACCTCTTCGGACCCGTCGCTTATCTAAGCATAGGAGGAAGTAAGTATGGTCTTGTTATAGTTGATGATTTTTCCCGCTTCACTTGGGTATTCTTTTTGCAGGATAAATCTGAAACCAAAGGGACCCTCAAGCGCTTCCTCAGGAGAGCTCAAAATTAGTTTGAGCTCAAGGTGAAGAAGATAAGGAGCGACAACGGGTCCGAGTTCAAGAACCTTCAAGTGGAAGAGTTCCTTGAGGAGGAGGGGATCAAGCACGAGTTCTCCGCTCCCTACACACCACAGCAAAATGGTGTGGTAGAGAGGAAGAACAGGACGCTCATCGATATGGCGAGGACTATGCTTGGAGAGTTCAAGACCCCCGAGCGCTTTTGGTCGGAAGCCGTGAACACAGCTTGCCACGCCATCAACAGGGTCTACCTTCACCGCCTCCTCAAGAAGACTTCATATGAGCTGCTAACTGGTAACAAACCCAATGTGTCTTATTTTCGTGTATTTGGGAGCAAGTGTTATATTCTTGTGAAGAAAGGTAGAACCTCTAAATTTGCTCCCAAAGCTGTAGAAGGGTTTTTATTAGGTTATGACTCAAATACAAAGGCGTATAGGGTCTTCAACAAATCATCGGGTTTGGTTGAAGTCTCTAGCGACGTTGTATTTGATGAGACTAATGGCTCTCTAAGAGAGCAAGTTGTTGATCTTGATGATGTAGATGAAGAAGACGTTCCAACGGCCGCAATGCGCACCATGGCGATTGGCGATGTGCGACCACAGGAACAATTGGAGCAAGATCAACCTTCTTCCTCAACAATGGTGCATCCCCCAACTCAAGACGATGAACAGGTTCATCAGGAGGAGGCGTGTGATCAAGGGGGAGCACAAGATGATCATGTGATGGAGGAAGAAGCACAACCGGCACCTCCAACCCAAGTTCGAGCGACGATTCAAAGGGATCATCCCGTCGACCAAATTTTGGGTGATATTAGCAAGGGAGTAACTACTCGCTCTAGATTGGTGAATTTTTGTGAGCATTACTCTTTTGTCTCTTCTATTGAGCCTTTTAGGGTAGAAGAGGCCTTGCTAGATCCGGACTGGGTGTTGGCCATGCAGGAAGAGCTCAACAACTTCAAGCGCAATGAAGTTTGGACACTGGTGCCTCGTTCCAAGCAAAATGTTGTGGGAACCAAGTGGGTGTTCCGCAACAAACAGGACGAGCACGGGGTGGTGACGAGGAACAAGGCTCGACTTGTGGCAAAAGGTTATGCCCAAGTCGCAGGTTTGGACTTTGAGGAGACGTTTGCTCCTGTGGCTAGGCTAGAGTCCATTCGTATCTTGCTAGCATATGCCGCTCACCATTATTTCAGGTTGTTCCAAATGGATGTGAAGAGCGCCTTCCTCAACAGGCCAATAAAGGAGGAGGTGTACGTGGAGCAACCCCCTGGCTTCGAGGATGAACGGTACCCCGACCACGTGTGTAAGCTCTCTAAGGCGCTCTATGGACTTAAGCAAGCCCCAAGAGCATGGTATGAATGCCTTAGAGACTTTTTAATTGCTAATGCTTTCAAGGTTGGGAAAGCCGATCCAACTCTTTTCACTAAGACTTGCGATGTTGATCTTTTTGTGTGCCAAATTTATGTCGATGACATAATATTTGGTTCTACTAATCAAAAGTCTTGTGAAGAGTTTAGCAGGGTGATGACGCAGAAATTCGAGATGTCGATGATGGGCGAGTTGAACTACTTCCTTGGGTTCCAAGTGAAGCAACTCAAGGATGGCACCTTCATCTCCCAAACGAAGTACACGCAAGATCTGCTAAAGAGGTTTGGGATGAAGGACGCCAAGCCCGCAAAGACGCCGATGGGAACCGACGGACACACCGACCTCAACAAAGGAGGTAAGTCCATTGATCAAAAAGCATACCGGTCCATGATAGGTTCTTTGCTTTATTTATGTGCTAGTAGACCGGATATTATGCTTAGCGTATGCATGTGTGCTAGATTTCAATCCGATCCTAAGGAGTGTCACTTGGTGGCGGTGAAGCGAATTCTTAGATATTTAGTCGCTACGCCCTGCTTCGGGATCTGGTATCCAAAAGGGTCTAACTTTGACTTGATTGGGTACTCAGATTCCGACTATGCTGGATGTAAGGTCGATAGGAAGAGTACATCGGGGACGTGCCAATTCTTAGGAAGGTCCCTGGTGTCATGGAACTCTAAGAAACAAACTTCCGTTGCCCTATCCACCGCTGAGGCCGAGTACGTTGTCGCAGGACAGTGTTGCGTGCAACTACTTTGGATGAGGCAAACCCTCCGGGACTTTGGCTACAATCTGAGCAAAGTCCCACTCCTATGTGATAATGAGAGTGCTATCCGATTAGCGGAAAATCCTGTTGAGCACAGCCGCACAAAGCACATTGACATCCGGCATCACTTTTTGAGAGACCACCAGCAAAAGGGAGATATCAAAGTGTTTTATGTTAGCACCGAGAACCAGCTAGCTGATATCTTTACCAAGCCTTTAGATGAGAAGACCTTTTGCAGGCTGCGTAGTGAGCTAAATGTCCTAGATTCGCGGAACTTGGATTGATTCATAGCATACATGTGTTTATGCCTTTGATCATGTTCCTTATGCATTTTGTTGCTTATGTATGGTGCTCAAGTTGTACAAACACTCCCCGGACCTCACAAGTCCTTTGCACGTGATGCACATATTTAGGGGGAGATGTGCTACAACTTGACCCTTTGAGACTAACCGTGTGCTTGAGTTTGCTTGATTTAGTCTCAAAGGAGGATTGAAAGGGAAAAGGTGGACTTGGACCATGAAAAGACTTCCACTGCACTCCGATGAGAGGGTAACTTATTCCAAGTTCATCTCATGTACTCTTATTGCCTTTGTATTCTTATTTGAAGATTTTGGTGAGGCAATGGGGTTTAAGGGCCAAGATTGATCCCGTTTTGGTGCTTGATGCCAAAGGGGGAGAAAATAAGGCCAAAGCAATAAATGGATCAGCTACCACTTGAGAAATTTTGAAAATAGTAGAATAGAGCTTTTGGTTTGTCAAAACTCTTTTATTATCTCTTTTGTCAAAAGTTGGCCTCTTGTGGGGAGAAGTGTTGATTATGGGAAAAAGGGGGAGTTTTTGAAATCCTTGATCAATTTCTTTTGGAATACCTCTCTTTATGTCTCTACAAGTGAATTTGACTTAGAGATAGGAATTTGAGTTTGATTTGCAAAAACAAACAAAGTGGTGGCAAAGAGTGATCCATATATGCCAAATATGAATCAAAACTATA
The DNA here is from genome assembly GCA_029449295.1 of Zea luxurians. Classification (NCBI taxonomy): domain Eukaryota; kingdom Viridiplantae; phylum Streptophyta; class Magnoliopsida; order Poales; family Poaceae; genus Zea; species Zea luxurians. The sequence goes on from JAOPSE010000100.1 coordinate 6,500,498, forward strand.
TTGAGTTTTCATTTGCATTGATATTGCACTTGTTCTAGTTGCTTTATGTTGTGTTGGCATAAATCACCAAAAAGGGGGAGATTGAAAGGGAAATGTGCCCTTGGGCCATTTCTAAGTATTTTGGTGATTGAGTGCCAACACAAGTGCTTTTGTGTTAATCTATGCAAAGTGGTGGACAAAGTGCAAATCATGTCAAAAGGTATGTTTCTAGACTTAGTACATTGTTTTATGGACTAATGTATTGTGTCTAAGTGCTGGAAACAGGAAAAATCAAGTTAGAGAAGAGATGGCTTTGTTCAGCCAAAGTCTGTGCAGTCTGGGTGCACCGGACTGTCCAGTGGTGCACCGGACAGTGTCCGGTGCGCCAGGCTGACTCTGCGAACTTGCTGCTCTCGGGACTTCGACGACGGTGTACGGCTATAATTCACCGGACTGTCCGGTGGTGCATCGGACTGTCCGGTGAGCTGTTCACAGGCGAACTCGTCGCTCTCGGGAAACCATCAACGGTGTATGTCTATAATTCACCGGACTGTCCGGTGTGCACCAGACTGTCCGGTGAGCCAACGGTCAGCCGGGGCAACGGTCGGCCGAGGATTCCGCGCGTGACGCGTGGTCGGGCCAACGGTCACATTGGTGCACCGAACTGTCCGGTGTGCACCGGACAGTGTCCGGTGCGCCAACGGCTCTGGATCTTCAACGGTCGACTGCATCATAAAAGGAAAGAAATCCGCACCGGACAGTGTCCGGTGGTGCACCGGACTGTCCGGTGAGCCAGGTGACAGAAGGCAAGATCTGCCTTCCTGGAATGCTCTCAATGGCTCCTAGCTGCCTTGGGGCTATAAAAGGGACCCCTAGGCACATGGAGGAGGACACCAAGCATTCTCAAAGCATTCCTAAGCACCAAGACTTCGATTCCACACATTTGTTTCTTCGTGATAGCATCTAGAGCTCTAGTTGAGTTGTGAACTCGTGGGTTTTGTTGCGAGCTCTTGTTGCAACTTGTGTGCGTGTTGACACTCTGATTTTTGTGTCTTGTGTGCGTTGCTCATCCCTCCCTTACTCCGTGCTTCTTTGTGAACTTCAAGTGTAAGGGCGAGAGGCTCCAAGTTGTGGAGATTCCTCGCGAACGGGATAAAGAAAAGCAAAGCAAAACACCGTGGTATTCAAGTGGGTCTTTGGACCGCTTGAGAGGGGTTGATTGCAACCCTCGTCCGTTGGGACGCCACAACGTGGAGTAGGCAAGCGTTGGTCTTGGCCGAACCACGGGATAAACCGCTGTGCCATCTCTGTGATTGATCTCTTGTGGTTATTGTGTTTTGTTGAGACTCCTCTCTAGTCACTTGGCGATTATTGTGCTAACGCTTAATCAAGTTTTTTGTGGCTTAAGTTTTCAAGTTTGACAGGATCACCTATTCACCCCCCCTCTAGGTGCTCTCACAAGCGAAGTGCTCCGTCTCGACAGTGCTCAAATACATATTTATTTTCCATTATATTAAATCGATAAAATGCACAGTGAACAAGAAAGAAATAATAACAAAAAAATATAGATGGTAGTTGGGCTAGTTGTAGGATATTTTATTAGTATGAACTGCTATAAGAGAAAGAGATATATAGGGTGTGATAATGGGATATAGGAGGTGAAAAGTATACCGTGTGATTGGTTGTCTGCTTTTAACGTGCACTTGCACCCGAGGATACTTGTTTGGTTTCACGGACAATCGTATCGAGGCGCTGGTGATGCAAAAAACAAAGCTCATCCAGGCTAAGCAACGATGGCTAGGAGGCGGGTATGCATGCGAGCCTATGCGCATGTGTTGACGCCTTTTCGGAGCGCCAAACACTCAACAAGAACCGTGGCGGTGCCCTCTGCACAGGGGCGGACGGTCCGCGCGCAGGGGCCGGACGGTCCGCGGCCTGGTGCGAGGCGTGGTGGTGCTCTCTGCGCAAGGGCGGACGGTCCGCGGCCTGGGGCCGGACGGTCCGCGGCCTGGTGCGCGGCTAGGGCTCCTGCCTGACGGCCGGACGGTCCGGGCCCTGGGGCCGGACAGTCCGCGCGTACGCAGGGACGGCGGAAGATCGCTGACGGCGCCTGGATCTCGCTCCTAGGAGGGACCCCGTCGGGGAGTAGAGATCCTAGGTGGTGTCTAGGCTCGGGCTGGCCGACCTAGACTCCCCTAATCGACGTAGAGCCGAAGAGAGACGAAGAGTTTGGGGATTGGATAGCTAAACTAGAACTAGACTAGAACTACTCCTAATTGTACAGGAAATAAATGCGAAATAGAAGTTGTATTGATTCGATTGTTGATTACAAATCGGCCGTAGACCTCTCTTTATATAGAGGAGGGGGGCTGGACCCTTTACACGACTGGATTCCGGGTTAATTCCGCAAATCTAGCCAACAAACATAGCACAAAACTCGGAACCCTAAACTACTCTGCGTATGCGCGGACCGTCCGGCCCACAGGCGCGGACTGTCCGGACCGCGGACCGTCCGGTCGCTCAATATGGTGCTCAACATATGCCCCCCTGCCTTTTGGTGGAGCTGAGCAAACCAAAAGCAACTAACTCGATGTGATTACATCGGTTCTCTTAGGCATCCTGCCACATACTAGGATGGTACTGTTTGAGGAAACGCCCATTCAAAGCCTTAGGCAAGTCCTTGCCTTGTAATGTTTGTAGCAAATAGGCGTTGCCAGACATCACCTGTTTTAGTTTATAAGGGCCTTCCCAGCTTGGTGACCATTTCCCGAACTTCCGGTCTTTATTCCTTAGAGGCAGAATGGTCTTCCACACTAGGTCCCCTACTTGAAATGATTTTGCTTTGACCTTCTTGTTGTAGGCCCTGGCTACCATGATTTTGTCCTTTTCTATTGCTCCCAAAGCTATCATCCTTTTGTCAGTCACCTCATCAATATTATCCATCATTGAATCATAATAATCGGTAACAGTTAGATCATTTTGTCTGGCGAACCTGATAGCATTCAAACTTATTTCCACAGGCAACACTGCTTCCTGCCCATAGACAAGCTCAAAAGGAGATAATTTAGTAGCCCTATGTTTAGATATTCTATGAGCCCATAAAGCCTCAGACAAAATCTTATGCCAATGTTTAGGATTATCAGATATTTTCTTTTTTATCAAATTAATCAATGTCCTATTGCTAGACTCGGCCTGGCCATTGGCCTGAGCATAATATGGAGATGAATTAAGCAGCTTAATTATGTATAATTCAGCAAATTCACGTACCTCCTTTGACATAAAAGAAGTACCTTGATCTGTAGTTAAGGTCTGGGGAATGCCGAATCTATGAATGATATGCTCAGTTATAAACTCAATTACCTCCTTGTGTGTCATGTTCTTTAGAGCAACGACTTCAGTCCATTTGGTGAAGTAGTTAGTGGCAACTAACACAAACCGATGCCCCTTTGATGATGAAGGATGAATTTCTCCAATAAAGTCTAATCCCCATCCTCTGAACGGCCAAGGCTTGATGATAGGATGTAATTCGGCTGCAGGGACCAACTGTAGGTCGCCGAATTTTTGACACACTTGGCAACCCTTGTAGTACTTGAAACAATCAGCTATCATACTAGGCCAATAAAAACCAGACCTTCGCAACAACCACTTCATCTTTGGAGCTGATTGATGAGTACCACAAATTCCCTCATGTACTTCGGCCATGGCTAATATAGCGTCATCTGGGCCCAAGCACTTAAGCAGGATGTCATTGACTATTCGGCGGTAAAGTTCATCACTCATCAAAACATACTTGAAAGCTGTTCGCCGAATGTTCTTATCTGTCCTGATATTGGGATTTCGTAAATAATTAAGTATAGGTGTCCTCCAATCACTTGCATCGGCTTCATTGTCAGCCAAATTAATGAAAAGAACATTTCTGGTAACCCCGGACGGTCCGGCGTCATCACGCGGACGGTCCGCGACCTGGGAATTTGGCTTTGCACTGGTTATCAGATTTTCAGTTTTGTGAAACTTCCCTCTCTTTATCCGATAACCTGATGCATCTTGTGCCAAATCATTAGCTCTATGATTCTCAACTCTAGAGATATGCCGAATACTGAATTCGTCAAAAGAATGGATTATGCTGCAACATTTCTCAAGATAACTATTTAGAGTACCATCAAGACATTGATATTCTTCTAACACTTGTTGGACAACCAGCTGAGAATCACCAAATACCTTCACATGTTTTACTCCCATACCATTTAAAAGTTCTAAGCCGAATAGGAGGGCCTCATATTCAGCTTGATTATTAGTGCAATAAGTTTTCAATCGGCTAGAGAAGTCAAAGGAGACATTACTTGGTGAAACAAGCACAATGCCAATTCCTTGCCCTTCATTGCAAACCGATCCATCAAAATATAAAGTCCAAGGAGTAATAGTGAGGTATGACATGTCTAGTTCATGAATATCATTAACCCGATGTTCTACAATAAAATCCGCTACGACTTGGCCTTTCATAGATTTCAATGGTTCATAGGCCAAGTCATATTCTATGAGTGCATAAGCCCACTTACCAATTCTACCACTCATAATTGGGTTATGCAACATGTATTTGATTACATCGGCTTGACCAGAAACAGTGCAATGACTAGACAGTAAATAACATCTACATTTGGTGCATGCATAAAACAAGCATAAGCATAACTTTTCAATAAAAGTGTACCTTGTTTCAGCATCCACCAACCTTCGGCTTAGATATGTCACCACATGCTCCTTCCCCTCAGTTTCTTGTGTCAGAACAGCCCCAATAACCTTGTCTTCAGCTGCAATGTATAATCTGAATGGTGCTCCTATTTGTGGTGCTTTTAACATGGGAGCCGAAGACAAGTATTTTTTAATGAGATCAAATGCTTCCTGCTGCTCTGCCCCCAAAGTGAATTCAGCATCATTCTTAAGCCGAAGGATAGGGGTGAAGGCATCAATCTTCCCGGCTATGTTAGAAATAAACCTTCGTAAATAATTCACCTTGCCGAGAAACCTCTGCACTTCGACCTTACAAGCCGGAGGCCCCACATTCCGAATAGACTCGATTCGGTCAGGGTCTATTTCTATACCATGTTCATGGATGACAAATCCTAAAAACTTACCAGCCGACACTCCAAAAGCACATTTACGTGGGTTCATTTTTAAACCATACCGACGCATTTTATCAAAGGCTTTGCGCAAATCGGCTATATGAGAACTAAACTTAGCCGATTTGACTACAATATCATCAATGTAGACTTCCACAGTGTTTCCTAACAACTCATGGAAGATCAGATTCATAGCCCTCTGATAAGTAGCACCAGCATTTTTAAGACCGAATGTCATGACAACCCATTCAAATAAACCAATGAAGCCGGGACATATAAAGGCCGTTTTAGACGCATCTTCTTCGGCCATGAAAATCTGATTATATCCAGCATTACCATCAAGGAAGCTAATAATTCTATTTCCTGATGCATTATTGATTAATGTGTCGGCTATGGGCATGGGATATTCATCTTTAGGAGTTGCTTTATTTAAATTACGAAAATCAATGCATACTCTAAGTTTACCTGACTCCTTCTTCTCCACCGGCACAATATTGGAGACCCACTCTGCGTATCTGCAAGGTCTAATAAAATTAGCTTCTAGTAGCCGGTGGATTTCGTCCTTGATTCGTGGGAGAAGATCTGGATGAAATGTTCTAGCTTTCTGCTTGAAAGGTCTGAAACCAGACTTAATAGGCAGCCGATGTTCGACAATCTCTCGGCTTAGTCCAGGCATTTCAGTGTAATTCCAAGCAAAACAATCTGAATATTCCTTCAATAGACCGATCATCTCATTTCTAGAATCGGTCTCCAGGGTCTTGTTTACAAAAGTCGGCCTTGGAGTTTTACCATTTCCTATGTCAATCTCCTCCAAAGGATCAGCCGATGTAAACCCCTGTCCTAGTTTATCAAGATCTCTGAATTCCTCTATCATGTCCCCCACAGAGGAATCAGATGATTTTTGTGTGATGGCGGACTTTCCGGTCTCGGGGACCGGATCATCCGTAATACTATCTTTTCGCTGTGGTAGATGTTCGGTCCTAAAGTCCGAACTGTTCTGTGAAAGACCAGGCCATCCGGCTTTGAGGGCCGAATTGTCCGTGATCAAAGACTCATGAACTTTGTGTGTATTCATCATTTAAACTCTATTTAGGATTTAGCCGATTCTCCATCGGCTCTAGCATTACAGGAATGAAACCTTTCTTATCTATACTTATGAACTGATAATCAGAAAAATCTACCCCTATGAGACATGTAGCAGTCTCATAAGTCCAGAGTACAGGGGCATCGGCCACAGCGATGCAGGCCGATACATCAGCATGTACTTGTTCTACTTCATCGCCTACCCATTGTATTAGCATTTGATGTAATGTAGAAGGTATACATTGATTGGCATGAATCCAATCTCTACCTAGAATTAAACTGTAATTCCCTTCTACATCAGCGACGAAGAATGCAGCAGCAAGGGTCTTAGTCCCGATGGTTAATTCAACGGACGTGACTCCCCTGGCTTTAATCGAACTATCCCCAACACCGCTGAGGGTCATGTTGGTTTTGACAAGTTCGTCATCTTGTTTACCTAATTTTCTGTATAATGCATAAGGCATTAGATTTACAGCCGCCCCTCCATCCACCAACATCTTAGCAATCGGTATTCCATCAATGTGACCGCGCACGAAGAGCGGCTTTAAATGATTTACCGATTCCTTTGGTTTAGTAAAGGCGGCTTCTTTAGGACCAAAATCAAACTGGGCAGCAACGGGTTCATCGTCGCCAATGATAGTGCAATCGGAAGAAAATGTAATAATATTTACATCCATACCTGGGCATTCTGGAGAAGCCTCGTAGTCGACCAGGTCTTCTCCTAGCAGGTCGTCCTCTTCCATGGATGTTGTCGTGTTGTTGGAGGCTTCCTGATGAACGGCGGACGGTCCGCACGCGGGGGTCGGACGGTCCACGCCTGGTGCAGGTTGTCCAGAGCCTTCCTGGTGAACGGCGGACGGTCCGCACGCGGGGGCCGGACGGTCCGCGCCTGGTGCAGGTTGACTTTCTATTTCTGTGGCCGTTTGTTTTTCCTCAACGGCCTTCGGTCTCCATTTCTTTTGCGGTGGCGGGTATAGCGGATGTGTGTCATTAAATGTCTTTTCCGCCTCCTTCTCCTGGCTCTCCTTTGCTCTTAGGCACTGTAATTTTCTCTTTTGAGATCGTGTCAATCCCGCTGGGCACCATCAAGGCATGGAGTATTTTGGATCGGCTATTTTGATGGTAGCCGTATCCTTTTCGGTTGTGTTGGCCGATTCGCCGAAAATCATCGGCCCTTTATTGTCTCCCTGTATAACAACATCTGCGGTGCCTATTTTGATGGTGTCCCTTTTTGTTGTTTTTTGAGTTGCTGCAGGCATATGCCCCCCTGCCGGATTGGTCGGCCTAGGAGGCCGAGTAGTCCGGCAACCTTGTTGGGCCTGTGTTTGGTGACCGGATTCAGCAGCGCTCAATCGGTCTTACACTGGCGGTGCCAACCTATCAAAAACGGATGTTTGGGGTGCCCCCCAGGCGGGGTACTGTGGCATCCCAAATGGATATGGTGGCATGCCCCACATTTGATTTGGGACATATGGTGGAGGTAAGTATGTGTATGGATATGGCATAGATGGATAAGGAGGTGGAGGGGTCCATGTCGGCATGTTAGGTCTCAATTGTACAATAGGACCTCTCATTTCTTCCGATTGGTGATGTGGTCCAATCGGCCTGACCTGACGTTGCTCATGAATGGGTGAGCGGGGTCGCTTCGGTGGCCGGTCACTGGGGCCAGCCTTCTTTTTCACATATTTAGACAACAATTGATCGAAAGTCGGGCCAGGCTTGATCAGCCGACCAGCTGCTTTAAATGTATTTGTTTTCCACGTACCTATCTCTGGTCGTCGTGGTTTGAAGGTGCGTGGTCGCTGCGAGTCCTGAGTATGGCCGGACCGTCCGCCGGAGCTCTCCGGACTGTCCGGTGGGTTCCCGGACCGTCCGCTCCTACGTGTCGGACCGTCCGGGATACGTAGCACGGGTTCCTGTATCTGTCTCCCTGTCTGCGCTTGCCCCCCAGTACTGGAGGTTGTGATGGTCACCTTTAGGGTCTCCCCTCCATCGGGAGTCTTCTCGGCTACCACTTTCCTGCAAGAAACTTTATGATCCTCATCGGCCTTTTTAGAATTGCCGATGATTGCCTCTTTGCCTTTGCCTTTATCGGCCGTGTTTGGCCGAACCAGGACTTTCTTGCCCTCAAAGTCGATCACGTTCATTGGAAAGGGCTCTGTATCCACCTGCATTTCCTGAAATTTCAATCGTCCCTCATTAATGGCCGATTGAATCTGTCGTCGGAATACATTACAATCATTAGTGGCATGAGAAAATGAGTTATGCCACTTGCAGTATGCACGACGTTTTAGCTCGTCGGCGGATGGAACAGTGTGATTTATTTTAATATTGCCATTTTTGAGTAGTTCGTCAAATATTTTATCACATTTACCAACATTAAATGTAAACTTAACCTCCTCTTGCCGTTTCTTTTGAACCGGCTGTAAGGAGGCACAAGCCAAAGATTTGGCCTGCTTTGGCCAAACCATTTCAGCAGCATACACTTCTGCTGATTCGTCTTCTGAGCTACTTTGGTCGCATTCTACTACACGTATGTTGTGACGAATTGTTTTAGTAGTTTCTTTGCTTCGGCTTTCACAAGCCGAAGCTCTCTGGTGTAATTGTGCTAGTGTAAAGAATTGGATGCCTTCTAATCTTTCTTTTAAATAATATCGCAGACCATTAAAAGCTAATCCTACTAGCTGTTTCTCTGCTAAATGAATCTGAAAGCATCGGTTTCTTGTATCTCGGAATCTCCGGATGTAATCATTAACCGATTCATCTTTTGTCTGTCGCAACGACGCTAAATCTACCAAATCCAATTCATAGTCGCCGGAGAAAAAATGATCATGAAATTTTTGTTCTAAATCCCCCCATGATGAAATGGAATTAGGAGGTAAAGTGGCGTACCATGCAAACGCAGTTCCTGTTAAAGATAATGAAAACAAACGTACGCGAAATGCCTCTGTGTCGGCCAACTCTCCTAATTGTGCTAAAAATTGGCCTATGTGTTCACGTGTGTTCTTTCCTTGATCACCCGAAAATTTTGTGAATTCGGGTATCCTGGTTCCCTGTGGGTATGGGTGGTGATCAAATCGGCTGTCATAAGGTTTCCGATATGATTGCCCCCCAGGGACCATGCTTACTCCGAGCTTATCTCGGAACGCCCCGGCTATTTCTTCCCTTACTATATCAATGGCAGCCGGTGCGAGACCACCGGCTCTCTGGTCAAACATAGGTGGGGTTGGCTGGATATTAGCATGTTGTCTTTCCCCCCATTGGTTTGAGTTACGTGGTGCATTTCCATTTGCTCTATATGGCTCATACGTTTGATCGTTTCTTTCCGGCCTTCCAGGTGGGGCCGGAAAGCTTTCCTGGGCTTTGGATCCTGAATTAGTGGGCTGGTGCATTGCATAGTGTGATGGGAAGTGTTGCTGGGACGGGCGAGGATTCATGTAATAATCCTCCTCAAAAGACTTATGCGCGGACTGTCCGGATACGTACCTGGACCGTCCGTGGTCATATGCGGACCGTCCGTCATTGTATGCGGACCGTCCGGCTGGGTAGTTTGGGTTCTGTGTCATATGTGGTGGCTCGGGCGCATATCTAGGTAACTCATTAAAAATAGGCCCGACTGCTGTTGGCCCGGACGGTCCGCGCTCACGTGCGGACGGTCCGGGCATGTGCAGATCGGCTGGTTTGCTGCCGATTTGCGGTTGCTTAGGGTATGTGTCCATCGGCATCCCATAAAGGGGTTGTGACTGGTCGTGACAACCTGTAGCCGATGTGTTATGCGCGTTATCTCCTAACTCAACCTCGTGCGAAGGAAAATTTGCGGTACTAGATTTATCGAATGCACGTACTAGTCTCTTAAGATCGCTTTGCATACCCCCTATGATGTTCTGCATTTGTTCACGCTGATCTTCTACATAATTTCTAAGAGATTGCAGATCGTTGGTATTACTTACATTGGGGATATCTTGCGTGGGTTGGAGCGAAGCCGGATCCGTCGCCCGATGTCGGACGACCTTGTTGTTCCTGTCCACTTTGAAGTTAGCCAAGAACTTTGCTTTCGCCTCCTGGATCATCCGCTCCTTGTGCTCCTCAAACTGGAGCTGCTCGTCAGCCGGCAAGGTTTCCCAAGTCGGCTCTATGATGTTGCTTAGAGAAATATCAGAGCTATCCTTTGAACCGGCCATTGAGGGCCGATCTGATGAGCTTAGATGTGTTGTCCCCAGCGGAGTCGCCAAAAAGTATGTTGACGCCTTTTCGGAGCACCAAACACTCAACAAGAACCGTGGCGGTGCCCTCTGCACAGGGGCGGACGGTCCGCGCGTAGGGGCCGGACGGTCCGCGGCCTGGTGCGAGGCGCGGTGGTGCTCTCTGCGCAAGGGCGGACGGTCCGCGGCCTGGTGCGCGGCTAGGGCTCCTGCCTGACGGCCGGACGGTCCGCGCCGTGGGGCCGGACAGTCCGCGCGTACGCAAGGACGGCGGAAGATCGCCGATGGCGCCTGGATCTCGCTCCCGGGAGGGACCCCGTCGGGGAGTAGAGATCCTAGGTGGTGTCTAGGCTCGGGCTGGCCGACCTAGACTCCCCTAATCGACGTAGAGCCGAAGAGAGACGAAGAGTTTGGGGATTGGATAGCTAAACTAGAACTAGACTAGAACTACTCCTAATTGTACAGGAAATAAATGCGAAATAGAAGTTGTATTGATTCGATTGTTGATTACAAATCGGCCGTAGACCTCTCTTTATATAGAGGAGGGGGGCTGGACCCTTTACACGACTGGATTCCGGGTTAATTCCGCAAATCTAGCCAACAAACATAGCACAAAACTCGGAACCCTAAACTACTCTGCGCATGCGCGGACCGTCCGGCCCACAGGCGCGGACTGTCCGGACCGCGGACCGTCCGACCTCAGGGCCGGACCGTCCGGCCGCTCAATATGGTGCTCAACAGCATGTAGGGATGAAAACGATACAGAAAAATTCTGTACTGATCCGTTCCGATTACCTTTTTTGGATCGTTTTCGTTTACTTCGGGTACTTTTCGGTTTTGGGACGAAAACGGGTAAATTGCCTTCGGTAACAGTATCGAAAACGGATAGACTGTTTTTTCGTTCGCTTTTGCGGTTACAGTTTTGGTTCGGGAAAATCCCGTTTTTCATACCGTTTAGGATATTCGGTTTTGGGCCTTCTAGTTCCAGTCTCGGTTCTCGCTTGGAGCGTTGGTCGCCTGTGCAGCCCTGCTAGACTGGTAGTGCGGCCGGCTGCGGGCTCCAGCAGCCAGCAAGCACCAGGCAACAATACAGGCTGAGGTCCAGCGGTGAACGCAGTCCAACAGGCACTTTCTCCAGAAGCCCCAGCCCCCAGGTCCGCCAGGTCTCCAGTCTGGCAGCCCAACCCGTAGGTCCGCCACTTCGCCAACTCTCGCAGTCCGTAGTCCGACCAACAACAAGGTAATACTCGTTGATGTTTTTTATTTTAGTGATCTACTCGTTTCTTATATGATGAAATAAGTTTGGCTAAATCAGATGCATTGAGTGGATTAGAAAAGTACATGGCAGCTCCTTTTATCGAGCGTAGTGACAGTCATTTTGATATCTTGTCTTGATGGCAGGGCCAACAAAAGGAATATCCTGTTCTTTTGCTCATTGCTCATTGTTGGGGCCTTCATCTTCCGAAGGTTCTCAAAAACACAACTAACATGTTTTCCAAGTATGATGCATTCACAGGAACCTTCGGACTCAGAATGAAGCTGTACACGATATGAAAAGCGTGGTCTGGGAGAAGGATGAACCAGTTCCGAAGCTACGCGTGGAGAAGCTTCGGCTTAACGGTGGAAAATGAAATCGACTTAAAGAGGAAAAGGCTATCTAGTCCTTGATAGATTGTCCTTAAGTCAATAGTAAATATCAAGGGCATGGATGTAATTTTACACAGGCTGTGTCCTGTGCCTGTAAATAGATGAACAGTAACACTGTATTGTTCACGCTGACTTGTATTCACTCACACGTCACACCTAGATTTTCACCTTCTGTCAAGCCGAAGGTATAAATGTAATTCGATATTGTTCATGTTTATTCACGATGATATTATAAAAATATCCTAATGATGTCATATGATTATTTATGCTATTTTCCATGTTTCATATGCTTCTACTTTCATTATTATATACTGAGATGATGAAGGTATGTCCTTCATAACCTTCGTCTGAAGATCATTATATCCTAAGGAAGATAATGCTTCGAAGGACGAAGGTCTTTAACTATTAACATTTTGTGTTGCCTTGTTCTTAACTCATAGCATTTGTGAACAAGTCCCCAACATTGGCGCCCACCTCCGGTGAACTCATTCGACCACCTTCGGCAAGCTGTGACCTTCATCATGCCGCCGAAGAAGGCTTCAGCGCTGGGGGCTGCATTGCAACCACTAGATGTCAATTAGGAAACACTGTGTGAAGCTAGTAGCCAAAAAAGGAAGGCTACAAGTCCAACGCCTTAGGAGGAGGAGCTGGACCAAGAAATAAGGGACCTCGAAGCCATCCATCAGTAGGTCCAGAGGAAGGAGAAAATACTTCATCTTTCCGACCTACAGAAGAAGATTGATGAGGCTGCTGAGGAAATGCGTCATCTCACTCAAGATGACCAGGACCAAAGACCTCAACGCAGAGAGCTTCGTCAGGACAATTCCTACCATGATGATGAATGGTATGATGATTTCCATCATGGGAATTTTGCTTTTGATGATGCTTCTCCTCTGTCAGCAGAACTACAGGCTACCCCATGTCCCTCATCATACAAGCCACCCCAGCTCCCCATGTATGATGGGCACTTAGATCCGAAGCAGTTTCTGATGAGCTACAAAGCAACCATATCATCGTATGGGGGCAATACGCAGTCATGGCGAAATCCTTCGTCATGGCAGTCAAGAATGTTGCGCAAACCTAGTACTCCTCTCTTCGGCCAGGAACAATCACATCATGGCAGAAGCTGAAGGACATGCTGATCACCAGTTTCCAAGGGTTTCAGACGAAGCCGGTTACTGCTCAAGCTTTGTTCCAGCGCACACAAGACCATGAAGAATACCTCCAGGCGTATGTCCGAAGGTTCTTGCGTCTGAGAGCACAAGCGCCCACAGTGCCCAATGAAATCGTCATTGAGGCCATGATCAAAGGGCTTCGGCCACGACCTACGGCTCAATACTTCGCCAGGAAACCCCCTCAGACACTGGAGAAGCTGCTTCAGAAGATGGATGAGTACATCCGGGCCGATAATGATTTCCACTAGAGAAGGGAGGAAGCTTATAGGTTTTCTGAGATGACTAGGGGCTTCGGAGGAAGACTCCACCCTAGGCATGTCAGATCAATCCACAACTCCAGTTAGAGTGATAACAGAGGAAGCCAGTTTCAGATGCCACAGCATAGCTCATAGTCTTCAGGGCAACAGCAGAGCTCTTTCAAGCCACCAACCCCAAGGGGCAGAGGCGGCAGGGGCTTCGGAGGAAGATATGGAGATCAGCCTAGGAAACTCTACTGCTTATTCTGTGGTGAGGACAAGGGCCACACTACAAGAACATGCCAGGTCACCATCTAGAAGCAAAAAGAGATTGCTGAAGTAGAAGCACGGCAGAATCAGCCGAAGCAGGTTTTACACACTGCTTCGTGCTACTCTCCCTATATACCTGAATACGTGGGTAGTCAACCTGCAGCTTCTGTTGCTTCGGCAAGTCATTCACAAGCTTCCTGGCCCTAGCTCCCACTACCACCACCATTGCTACCTACTCATACCCGAAGCCAGCAGCCAGAAGGGCACCAGCACACCCAACAGCAGCGCGACTTTAGGGAGGAGTTCGAAGCTCGTACAGTCAACAACACTGTACCAGAGTCGAAGCATATATACTGAGGAATATCCTACTTTTGATGTACTTTTATCTTTTATGCCATTTTATTTTCTGTGTGAGAAACAAGTAATGAAGAACTTAATTTCAATTTCTTGTAATAATTGTGCCTACACCAGAGTGAAATATATCTCCTTCATGGATTTACGAAGCTCGAAAGGTGTCTCTAAGGAAACAAAGTAAATTTCGAAACTCAAAAGTCGTTCCTAAGGGAATACAGAGCCAAAGATTACAATCTGAAGCTTTGAAATGTGTTCCTAAGAGAGCGCAGTGTAAGTTTTCTGCTCAAAAGTCGTTCCTAAGGGAATGCAGAGCCAAAAATTGCAAACCGAAGCTGCAAAAATTGTTCCTAAGGGAGCGCAGCGTAAGTTTTCTACTCAAAAGTCATCCCTTAGGGGATGTAGAGCCAAATACCACCGAAATATAAAGTAAAGAAGCTCAAAAGTCGTTACTAAGGGGATGCAAAGCTTAAATGCTACCGAAATAGAAGGTGAAGAAGCTCAAAAGTCGTTCCTAAGGGGATGCAGAGCTTAAAGACTCAAAAGACGTTCCTATGGGGATGCAGAGTCTTGTGTATTACAGTGTGGGCGCGTGGGTGTGTGTCTTCGACATCCTCATCATTTTGCATCATATCATCACACCATTTCGCATAACATTACATCATATTGCATTAACGACACAAAAACTGAATGCGAAGCAAACCTTCGGCAAATGCTTCGTCAAAATGAAAATGTGCTGAGGCACGAAGTAAGCTTCGGGAAATATAGTTTTATCAGACTTGCCCTAGAAGGGCTCTTTCTTTACGAAGCATGAAAAGAAGGGAAGGTGTTTTTTCGCCGAAGGCTCAAAAACGGTATGTGTGCAAATTTCACGCATCGTAAAGAAATATATTACAGTAATTTACATGTTTCATCAATTTTCCACACACCAAATGTTACATAGTATTTTTACAATAAAGTTGCAGAGTATTATTACAACAAAGTCTACTCTTCTCTAAGGATCTTTTCTGCGGCTTCGTTTAATAACTTGTCGACAACTTCGTCGATAATAGAGTTTGCAAGGCTCATAACGTCTAGTGCTTCCTTCATCTTCGGATCAGCCAGAGGATTGTATGGCTCCGGCAGCGGTGATAGCTTAGCTGTAATAGATAAGCTATTAGTTCAAAGCCACAAAGCAATTACCGAAGTTAAAATTCAAAAAGCAATACCTATGCGCCTTTCGCGCTCAACAGCCTCTTCGATTCGCCTAGCTTCTTCTCGGGCGTCATGGGTGTCTTTTTCATTCTTTTTTATAATTTCATGGGCCAATTCTCGGCCATCGTTTACCCAGACATCAGAGTAAAACTTTCCGCCCATTAAAGTTGCTTTGGTTGAAGGGTCCTTCGTGTCGTTTAAGGAGAAGGTGGCTTTGGCTTGAGCTGCAGTTTTCACGTGTTCGCATCCAGCCTTCTCCAGAATAGCTGCGACTCCCCGGGCGCCGGAGAAAGCACAAATATCGCCGTGGTCATTTAAAATTTCCTCAAAAGCTTCAACTTCCCTGCTTATCCACTCAATGACGCCTTCGGGGTCGCCTCGAATGAAGTTCTCCTCAGAGGAGTAGGCACCTACCTTTGCAAAGCTGTTTTCCAAATTTTTCATGCAATCCAAGGATTTTTCGAAGCATCTTTCCTTGGATTCGCGGAGCTCCTCAATATTTTTCTCCAGCCTGGCCTTCCACCATTCACTTATTTCTTGGCCGGCTTTCGTGACTTCACAATTTTCTTTGGCTTTAGCAAGTTGTTTCCGAAGGTTTTCAACTTCGGCTCTTTGGGCTTCGGCCTGAGCGTTGTACTTAGCTTCGCCTTCTTTCATTTTATTCACCAATGAAATTAAAATCTTGTCTTTCTCCAAACGTTCATTTCTCAGCTCAATTACCTCTGAGCGAAGGTTGCTGAGAGCTATTGTGCAGCCTTCGTCTTCGACACTCTTTTGTGCCCTCAAGGCATTGCTAAGAATTAAGCCCTGCAAGAAAAAGAAAGAGTTAAGCATTACAATGAAATACTTCATTTCCAACTTTAAAGTTAACTTCTATACCTTTATACTGTTGTACGCAAGGCTATCAGCAAGATCATCCTTCGACATGGTCGAAAGGCCTTCCTCAAGCTTCAGAAATCCCATACTTTTAGCTATCTCCCGGCAAACGGATATTTCTTTGTTGTCCGGGAGACAGTACAAGAAACCATCTTCATTAGTGCCATTGAACACTAAGGCCCCCTTCGGATATTTTAGTTTCTGGGCGTTGTTGGGGGCCTTCGTCCTCCGAAGGTCCTCAAAAACATGATTTGACAATGTTTTCCAAGTGGATTATGTGAACAGGTATCTTCGGACTCAGAATTATGAACATAAAGCACGGTCAGGACGAAGCCTGAACCAGACGAAGGACGAGCTGATTACCAAGTTCTACGAAGGACGATGCACAGCCGAAGCTGTGTGCAGGGAAGCTTCGTCGCGATAGCGGAAAGGGGAACCGACTTAAAGATGAAAAGACTACGTGGGCCTCGACAGATTTCCATAAGTCATCAACAAATGTAATGGACATGGATGTAATTTTACGTGGGCTGCGTCCCACGTCTATAAATAGATGAACAGTACACCCGTACTGTTCACGCTGACGGGGCATCTGCTTTTGCGTCACGCTTGTACTTTTTACCTTCTCTCAGGACCGAAGGTACATTTGTAATTTGAAATCATTTCTATTTTTCCATGTTAATAAAATAGAAATGATTCTATGATGGTGTTTATATTATATTTCATGCCCTATATGAATCCTTCGTCATTACTTGTTGTGTTTACGAAGGTATGTCTCTTGTGACCTTCGTCCGAAATACATTATCTCCCGAAGGGACATAATGTTCCGAAGGACGAAGGACTTTAACACTTAACATTTTTTATGTTGCCTTGTTCTTAACTCTTAGCC
The DNA here is from genome assembly GCA_029449295.1 of Zea luxurians. Lineage (NCBI taxonomy): Eukaryota > Viridiplantae > Streptophyta > Magnoliopsida > Poales > Poaceae > Zea > Zea luxurians. The sequence goes on from JAOPSE010000100.1 coordinate 6,517,511, forward strand.
TTTGAGAACAAGTCCCCAACATTGGCGCCCACCTCCGGTGAACTCACTTCCACTTCGAGTTTTTTGAACACCTTCGGAAGCTGTAGACCTTCGCTATGGCACCGAAGAAAGCTTCAGCGACTGGGGCTGCAGCACTGCAACCGCTGGACCACAACCAGGAGACCGTCTCTCTTCGGGAGGCCCGAAGCCAGAAGAGAAAGGCCGTCAGCCCAACGCTTCAGGAGGAAGAGCTAGACCAAGAAATCAGGGATATGGAGATGCTACATCAACAGGTGCAGAGGAAGAAGGAGAAGATGGCCCGGCTAGCTGAGTTGCAACGGCAGATAGACGAAGCCTCTGAGGAAGTTCGCCATCTTACTCACGATGAGCAAAACAGAAGGCCTCAGCAGAAAGACCTTCATCAGGAGGGCTTCGTCAACGAAGATGACTGGTATGACAATTTCCATCAGGGAAATTTTGTTTTCGATGATGCTTCTCCTTTGTCCGCTGAGCTGCAGGCTACACCTTGGCCTCCATCCTATAAGCCACCCCAGCTTCCCATGTTCGACGGCCACTCAGACCCGAAGCAGTTCTTAATGAGCTACGAAGCAACAGTGTCTTCGTATGGGGGCAATGCTGCAGTCATGGCGAAGTCTTTCGTTATGGCCGTCAGGAATGTTGCTCAGACCTGGTATTCCTCCCTTCGACCAGGAACGATCACCTCATGGCAGAAGCTAAAGGATATGTTGTTAACCAGCTTTCAAGGATTTCAGACGAAGCCAGTTACTGCTCAAGCCTTGTTTCAGTGCACTCAGGATCATGAAGAATACCTTCAGGCGTATGTCAGAAGGTTCTTGCGTTTGAGGGCACAGGCACCAACGGTGCCCAATGAAATTGTTATCGAAGCCATGATCAAGGGGCTTCGTCCTGGACCTGCAGCCCAATACTTTGCTAGGAAGCCTCCTCAGACTCTGGAGAAGCTACTCCAAAAGATGGATGAGTACATTCGTGCAGATAACGACTTTCGCCAAAGAAGGGAGGAGGCCTTCAGATTTTCTGAGATGACCAGGGGCTTCGGGGGACGATTTTATCCGAGGCATGTCAGGTCCATCCACAACACTCAAAATGATGATAAGGGGAGTCAGCAGAACAGGTCGCAGTGCTCCTCACAGGCTTCGGGGCAGCAGCAAACTTTCTTTCGGCCACCAGCTCCAAGAGGCAGAGGCGCCAGGGGCTTCGGCGGGAGATTTGGAGATCAACCAAGGAGGACATTTTGCTTATTCTGCGGTGAGAACAAGGGCCATACCACCAGGATGTGCCATGTTACCATCCAGAAACAAAAGGAGCTAGCAGAAGCTGCAGCGCAACAGGGACAGCCGAAGCAGGTCATGCATACTGCTTCGTACCATCAGCCTTACATCCCGGAGTACGTGGGCAACCACCCTGCAGTTTCCGTAGCTTCGGCAAGTCAACCTCAAGCTTCATGGCAACAGCCCCCGCCTCCACCTCCGCTGCATCAAGGCCAGCAGCCAGAAGGGAGCCAATATGTTCCGCACCAAAGGGATCTCAGAGAGCAATCTGAAGCTCGTACAGTCAATAGTACTGTGCCAGAGTCGAAGCACATTTATTGACAAATATCCTACTTTGATAGCAGTCTTTTCCGTTTAAGTTCTGTTTTCTGTGTAATAAAGAACACTTCAGTTTTCATATAATAGTTTCGTGGTTGGTTATCAGAAAAACCTATCTTCTCTACAGGTTTAAGTTGCTGAAGCTTAAAAATTTGCGGTAACACGGAGGATCTTCGGATTATTAAAAACCCTTCGAAGCAACAAAAAGTCGTTCTAAGGAGCGCAGAGTAAGTTGCCGAAGTTACAAAAAGCCGTTCCAAAGGGAGCGCAGTGTAAGTTTTTTGCTCCAAAGACGTTCCTAAGGGAATGCAGAGCATACAGCGAAAAGTCAACGCTGATACCGCCTAAGTAAAAGGCGAAGAAGCTCCAAAGACGTTCCTAAGGGAATGCAGAGCTTATACCGCCTAAGTAAAAGGCGAAGAAGCTCCAAAGACGTTCCTAAGGGAATGCAGAGCTTATACCGCCTAAGTAAAAGGCGAAGAAGCTCCAAAGACGTTCCTAAGGGAATGCAGAGCTTACGAATATATTTTGTGTGTATCTCCGGAAAAAATGTCATTTGCATAACATAACATCATCACATCATTTTGCATAACATAAGCATCATACATCATGTTGCATTTGGCAAAAGAAGGGGACACAGTATCAACCTTCGAAAGGACGCTTTGAGAAAGTGAAAATTGTGTAAAGTCACGAGGGAATACAATGATAATCTTCGAAATACAGCTTCGAGGAATATTTCTACGAAGCATGGTCGAGCTTCATCAGAGCAATATCGAAATTGTATAGCTTCGGAGAATGTTTTCATGAAGCATGAACGTGTTTCATCAGAATAATTTTAACGGAGAATGTCTTCTTCACGAAGCATGAAAAGAAGGGAAGGTGTTTTTTTCGCCGAAGGCTCAAAAATGGTATGTATGTAGAGTTTCATGCATCGTAAAGAATTGAATAATGAAAAGAGACTTGTATATTACATTCAAATGTACAAAATGTTACATAGATCACACTTTAAATGTTTTTTCTAAATAGCATCTAGTCTTCTCTTAATACTGCTTCGGCGGCTTCATTTAGAAGTTGATCAACAACTTTATCCATGATAGCTTCGGCCATTTGTTTAATTTCGTCATCCCCTTTTGTGTGGGGGTCGGCAGTCGATCCAGCAGCTTCTGAGGGAAGAAAACATTTCTTCATTACTATTACAAATCGCGAGCAAAATTTGAAATAAAAATTACAACACAATAAGAACGACTAATTAATACCTAATTGCCTCTCGGGCTCTGTACTTCTTTCGGCAGCTTCTGCCACTTTCCTAGCATCATGGATGCCTTTTTCGCTCCTTTGGATGATTTCTTGCGCCATTCCTCGGCCGCCGTCGTTCCAGATATCAGTAAAAAATTTGCCACCAACCACGCTTGCTTCGGCCGAGGGGTCCTTGATGTCTTCGGAAGAAAAGGCAGCTTCGGACTGAGCTAAAAATTTTACATGCCCGCAACCTTTCTTCTCTAAGACAGAAGCAATTCCCCTGGCGCCCGAAAAAGCGCAGATGTCGCCACGACTGCTCAGGATCTCCTCGAAGGCCTCTGCTTCGTGACTAATCCATTCTAGTGGACCTTCGGGATTGCCTCGAGAGAAATTCTCTTCGCTGGAAAAGGCGCCCACGCTGGCGAAGCTGGTTTTAATTTTATTCACGCATTCCATGGATTTTTCGTAGCATTTTTTCTTAGAAGACCGAAGCTCTTCCACGGTTGCCTCCAAATGATCAGCCCATTGGTCGCTGCATTCCCGTCTTGTTTCTTCAAGTATGCGCTCTTCTTTCGCCCGGGCCAGTTGTTTCTGAAGATCTTTAATCTCGCGTTTGTGAGCTTCGGTCTGAATCTTCGCAGCAGCTTCGTCCTTTTTTACCTTGTCCACTAATGTAAGCAGAATTTTGTCTTTTTCTAGAGCTTCGTTTCTCAGTTTAATAACTTCTGAGCGTAGATTGTTGAACGCAATTTCGTAGCTTTCATCTTCAGCGCTCTTTTGTGCTCTTAATGCGTTGCTTAAAATTAAACCCTATACAAAAAAGAATCTATATAAGAATAAAAGAAAGAATTACGTAATAAAAATTTTATCAAGCGTCTAATTCCCATACCTTTAAGCTATTGTATGCAAGACTGTCTGCGAGATCTTCCTTCGTCATAGCGCACAATCCAGCTTCGAGCTTCGGGAAACCCATACTTCTAGCCATTTCCCGGCAGACGGATAATTCTTTGTTATCAGGGAGGCAGTATAGGAAGTCATCTTCATTTGTCCCATTGAATACTATCGCCCCCTTCGGATACTTTAGCTCTCTAGCATAGTAGTTAGCTTCGTAAGTTTCCTCTTCGGATAATTTCTTCCCCGAAGCATGTCGCACGATGTAATCGCGTGCGCTGGAAGGAGCTTCGGGGGCGGCAGTATCAATTTCTTCAACCAAAGCTGGTTCTGATATTTTCTCGGTCTCCAAAGATTGTTCTTTGGTGGGCTCTGAGGGCCCAGCTTCGGCTTCAGGTTGTTGTTTCGAAGCTTCAGCAACTTCAGCTTCGGTAGACACTTCAGCAACTTCAATAGTCCCTTTTGGAGTTGTGCTCGAAGACTTAATTGTCTCCAAAACATCTAACACGTTCACCATTCTTTTTCTTCTCGGGGTTACCGACGGCCCCTTTTGATTTTTTGTTGTTTCAACAGTTGCTGAAGGACTTGAGATTTCCGATATTTTCCGCTCTTCAATCTTCGATTTTTCTGCTTTTTCTGCCAGAAGCGCTTCAGTTTTCTCTCCTATCTTCGGCACTGCAGCTGGTTCTGTAGCTTCAGAGGCCAAAGAGACTTCACCAATAAATTTTGGCACTGTGGCCGGCTCGATGAAGCGCGCTCGGTGGGTGAGCACCTTCATCTTTTTCCTTTGCGGCGCTGGCTCATTAGTGGCACTCGTGGTAGCTTCTGTTGCCGGAGAAGTCATTTTTCTTTTGCGACCCAGTACCGGATAATGATAGTCAGGGTAGACAAACCCGACTGCGTCAAACACCCGGTTGAGCCTTTTCTTTTTTCGGCCTCCGAAGGCTGCTGATAACGCAGTGTTCTCAGCCTTCGAATATGCCCCAAGTAGTTCATCACTTAATGTTTCAATACTTTTCAGCCAGTCATCATCAGGTTCAACAAACTTATCTCCGTATTTGAATGTGTATTTCAGCCTAACTAGACCGCCTTCGTCGGACTCTTTGATGATCTCTATCGGCATTTCCCACTTTCCTGCAAGTGGCCATACCCTGAAGGCAATGTGCTCTTGGACCAAGTCCCTTGTCCCAATGAAAGAGCAAACCACGCCGAAGGCTCTTTGGCATTCCTCGGCTGCTTCATCCATTTCAACCTTCGGCCTTTGAAGTCCGAAGCGTTGCCAGATGGGGCGCATAATGATATTTTTGACATCTTCTTGCACCGATAAGTCATTCTTTACATAAAACCATTCAGTCATCCAGGCTCCGGGCCACCTCTTCCGAAAGGTTGGCACAGGGCGGCTTGACCCGGAGCGGGCACCGAAGCTGTAACACCCAAAATTGTTGTGATATTGTTCTTTTCCCCAGGGCTTCGTCTCATATAACAACTCATGAATGTTGCAAAAACTTTTAGCATTTGCTTCTAAACCTTGGCTTCTTGCAACCCAGACAAACATCCCCATTCTTATGACAGCTTCGGGAGTAAGTTGATGAAGGTAGACTTGGAATGTTTTCAGTACCTCAACAACAAAGTTGCTTAGCGGGAATCGAAGCCCAGCCTTGAGAAAGCTTCGGAAAATTACGACTTCATCCTCTTCGGGGGTGGGAGAAGTCTTTTCTCCAGCATCAGCCCTCACAATAGATATATCCCGAAAATACCGCCCCCTCATGTTATCAATATGACTCTGCTTGATAGTAGTTTTCCCGAAAACCGTGTGACTTGGCCGCCATGGCCGATCTTCGGCCTCTTCCCCACCACTTTCTACATCATAGCTGTCGCTGTCACCAGTATCTTCGGACAAACCTTCAAGAATCTTCTTCGTGATTTTCTCCGTATTGGTCTCCGCCATCGCTATGAGGAACCCCAAATTCTTCTCTTCCTCGAGACTCAGCTTCATCTCAGCAGGGATCTTCTTACCTTCAGACATCTTCGGAAACGCTAAGAAACTGTTTTCAGGGCCGAAGCTTCGAAATCAAAAAGGTCACCAATCTTAATGCACAAGAGCTAAAAATTTAGTGGACCGAAGCAGATGGCAAGTGTGCGTACCAAATGAGTTGGCGGTGTGATCTTATTTATACGCCCAGGGCGTTGAAAATTGAAAGACCCCGCCTGTCAGTGAATGTTGCTATTCTAGCAAAGGGAAGGTGTTTTTTCGGACCTTCGGCTCAAGGCCTTCGTCCATATCGCAATCTGAATTTATTATTAACAAATTAATATTGCGAGGGGCTACTGTTGGGGGCCTTCGTCCTCCGAAGGTCCTCAAAAACATGATTTGACAATGTTTTCCAAGTGGATTATGTGAACAGGTATCTTCGGACTCAGAATTATGAACATAAAGCACGGTCAGGACGAAGCCTGAACCAGACGAAGGACGAGCTGATTACCAAGTTCTACGAAGGACGATGCACAGCCGAAGCTGTGTGCAGGGAAGCTTCGTCGCGATAGCGGAAAGGGGAACCGACTTAAAGATGAAAAGACTACGTGGGCCTCGACAGATTTCCATAAGTCATCAACAAATGTAATGGACATGGATGTAATTTTACGTGGGCTGCGTCCCACGTCTATAAATAGATGAACAGTACACCCGTACTGTTCACGCTGACGGGGCATCTGCTTTTGTGTCACGCTTGTACTTTTTACCTTCTCTCAGGACCGAAGGTACATTTGTAATTTGAAATCATTTCTATTTTTCCATGTTAATAAAATAGAAATGATTCTATGATGGTGTTTATATTATATTTCATGCCCTATATGAATCCTTCGTCATTACTTGTTGTGTTTACGAAGGTATGTCTCTTGTGACCTTCGTCCGAAATACATTATCTCCCGAAGGGACATAATGTTCCGAAGGACGAAGGACTTTAACACTTAACATTTTTTATGTTGCCTTGTTCTTAACTCTTAGCCTTTGAGAACAAGTCCCCAACAGGCGTAGTGTCTGGCTTCTAAGATTTCTTCTTTGGATAATTTTTCCTCAAAGCATGTCGAATAATGTAATCAACATCTTCGGCCGGAGCTTCGGGGGCAGGAGATTTTGCTTTTTCTATCTTATCTTGCCCCGCTGCCATGCCAGTATCTGAAGTTTGTTGCTCAGCTTTATCTTCAGTCTCAGTAGCCTTCGTCTTAATGGGCACTGAAGGCCCAGCTTCGGCTTCGGCTTTGACTTTGATAGCTTCGGCAACTTCCTTAGTAGGAGCAGGGGTCAAGGCTTTTGTGGTCTCCTTGACAGCGTCTAGCACGCTGGCCATCCTCCTCCTCTTAGAAGTTGTGGCAGGAGCCTTTGTCATTTTCGGCAATTCTGCCTCTGCCGGTGGGCTCAAAATCTTTGGCATCATCATTGTTTTTTCCACTTCTGGCTCTCTGACCGTATCATCCTTAGCTTCGGCTGGCCCGACTGTAGGCACCTTCGGCACTACAATAAATTCGTCAGCGCTTTGCACGATGGGAGCAGTTTGTTTTGCTTCGACAATTGAAGAGGTCCCTTCACCAAATTCAGGCACTATGATCGGTTCAATATATCGCGGTCGGTGGGTCAGAACCTTCATTTTCTTGCCCTTCGGCACAGCAGTGGTGGCCGAAGCGACATTTTTTCTCTTCTTCCTTGCCTTCGCAATGGGTAGTGATAATTAGGGTATACAAAGCTAATTGCATCAAACACTCTGTTCAATCTTTTCTTGCCCCGACCCCCCCGAAGGCTGCGGACAAGGCATCATCTTCGGCCTTCGAATATGTCCCAAGCAGCTCGTCGCTGGTAGCTTCAATGCATTTCAACCAGTCATCGTTTGGTTCATCAAACTTTTCTCTGAATCTGAAGGTATATTTCAATCAAACCAGGCCACCTTCACTAGATTCAGTAGTAGTTTCCTTCGGCATTTCCCAGCTATCCATAAGTGGCCACACCCTATAGGCTATGTGCTCTTGGACTATATCTCTTGTGCCAATGAAGGCACAAACATTGCTAAAGGCCTTCTGGCATGCTTCAACGTCACCTTCAATAGCCACCTTCGACCTTCGGAGGCCGAAGCGAGACCAGATGGGGCGCTGGATGATTTCCTTGATATCCTTTCTTTCAATCAAATCATTTTTAACATAAAACCACTCCTCCATCCAGGCCCCAGGCCATCTTTTCCGGTATGTTGGCACCGGGTAGCTTGCATTAGAGCGGGCAATGAACCCGTAACAACCGAAGTTGTTATGGTATTGTTCTTTGCCGGTAGCCTTCGTCTCGTATAATAGCTCGTGCATATTGCAGAAGCACTTCGCGCTCGGCTCCAGCCCCTGGCTCCTTACAGCCCAGACAAACATCCCCATCCTAAATATAGCTTCGAGGGTAATCTGATGAAGAAAGATATGGAATATCTTTAACACTTCAACCACAAATCTGCTCAACGGGAATCGAAGGCCTACCTTCAAGAAGCTTCGGTAAATAACAACTTCATTTTCCTTAGGAGTAGGAGAAGTGCTGTCTCCTCCAACCCTCACAATAGACATGTCGCGAAAATATCTCCCTCTCATGGCGTCAATATGACTTTGTTTGATGGTCGATTTTCCGATGATGGTATGGCTTGGCCGCCAGGGCCAGTTCTCAGAATCATCATCTCCACTCTCCATATCATAACTATCACTGTCATCAGAATCTTCAGACAAACCCTCCATTATCTCCTTAGTAATTTTCTCTGTATTCGTCTTTGTCATAGACTCATAAAACCCAGCAATAAAAGGATCCGCAACTTTCTTCTCTTCATACAACTTCTTCTCCTCAGTTATCTTCTTCTCCTAGTCATATTCTTCTCCTCAGATATGGAGCAGGCACGTCTTTAAACCGAAGCTCGAAAATCAGGCGAGAGCTGTTAACCGAGAATTAAAAATTTGAGAAAATAACGCAAGCAGCAGAGATGGCGTATCAAATGCTGCCGCTGAGGGTTCCTATTTAAACGCCTAGCGCTTTGCAACTTGGCAGGCCCCGTTTGTCAGTGACTTTTGCTATTCTAGTGAAGGGAAGGTGTTTTTTCGGACCTTCGGCTTAAGGCCTTTGTTCACGTCGCAGTCTGAATTCGTTGTTATAACAAATTAATACTGTGAGGGGCTACTGTTGGGGGCCTTCATCTTCCGAAGGTCCTCAAAAACACAACTAACATGTTTTCCAAGTATGATACATTCATAGGAACCTTTGGACTCGGAATGAAGCTGTACGCGATATGAAAAGCGTGGTCTGGGAGAAGGATGAACCAGTTCCGAAGCTACGCGTGGAGAAGCTTTGGCTTAACAGTGGAAAATGAAACCGACTTAAAGAGGAAAAGGCTACCTAGTCCTCGATAGATTGTCCTTAAGTCAATAGTAAATATCAAGGGCATGTATATAATTTTACACAGGCTGCATCCTGTGCCTATAAATAGATGAACAGTAACACCGTACTGTTCACGCTGACTTGTATTCACTCACACGTCACACCTAGATTTTCACCTTCTGTCAAACCGAAGGTATAAATGTAATTTGATATTGTTCATGTTTATTCACGATGATATTATAAAAATATCCTAATGATGTCATATGATTATTCATGCTATTTTCCATGTTTCATATGCTTCTACTTTCATTATTATATACTGAGATGATGAAGATATGTCCTTCATAACCTTAGTCTGAAGATCATTATATCCTAAGGAAGATAATTGTCGGGGACCATAATTAGGGGTACCCTCAAGGCTCCTAATTCTCAGCTGGTAACCCCCATCATCACAAAGCTGCAAAGGCCTGATGGGTGCGATTAAGTTAGGGATCAGTCCATTCGAGGGACTCGATCACGCCTCGCCCGAGCCTAGCCTCGGACAAGGGCAGCCGACCCTGGAGGATTTCCGTCTCACCCGTGGCCCCCCTTCAGCGGCGAACATATTCCCGGCTCGCCCGAGGCCCTGCCTTCGCTAAGAAGCAACCCTGACCAAATCGCCGCACCGACCGACCAAATCGCAGGAGCATTTAATGCAAAGGTGGCCTGACACCTTTATCCTGACGCGCGCCCCCCAGCCGGCAGAGCCGAAGTGACCGCCGTCACTTCGCCGCTCCACTGACCGGCCTGACAGAAGGACAGCGCCGCCTGCGCCACTCCAACTGTGGTGCCACTTGACAGAGTGAGACTGACGGGCAGTCAGGCCCGGCCAAAGGCTCCATAGGAAGCTCTGCTTCGCCCGACCCCAGGGCTCGGACTCGGGCTAAGTCCCGGAAGACAGCGAACTCCGCTCCGCCTGACCCAGGGCTCGGACTCGGGCTAAGTCCCGGAAGACGACGAACTCCGCCCGACCCAGGGCTCGGACTCGGGCTAAGTCCCGGAAGATGACAAACTCCGCCCGACCTAGGGCTTGGACTCGGGTTAAGTCCCGGAAGACGGCGAACTCCGCCCGACCCAGGGCTCGGACTCGGGCTAAGTCCCAGAAGACGACGATCTTCGCCTCGCCCGACCCAGGGCTCGGACTTGGGCTCGGCCCCAGAAGACGACGATCTCTGCCTCGCCCGACCCAGGGCTCGGACTTGGGCTCGGCCCCAGAAGACGACGAACTCCGCTTCGCCCGACCCCAGAGCTCGGACTCCGCCCCGGCACCAGCCGGCAATCTCCGCCTCGCCCGACCCGGGGGCTCGGACTCGACCTCGGCTTCGGAGGAGCTTCCACATCGCCCAACCTAGGGCGCAGACCAGCCACGTCAACAGGAGGCGCCATCATCACCCTACCCCGAGCTGACTCGGGCCGCAGGGAACAAGATCGGCGTCCCATCTGGCTCGCTCCGCCAGATAGGCAATGATGGCGCCCCGCATGCTCTGTGACGACGGCGGCTCTCAACCCCCTTACGGAAGCAAGAGGACGTCAGCAAGGACTCAACCGCTTCGACAGCTGTCCCTCCGCCAAGCTCCATCGCTCCTCCGACAGCCACGACATCACACCAGCTGGGTGCCAAGATCTCTCCGGCTGCCACAACGGCATGTACCTAGGGCGCTAGCTCTCCTCCGCTAGACACGTAGCACTCTGCTACACCCCCATTATACACCTAGATCCTCTCCTTGCACCTATAAAAGGGAGGACCAGGGCCCTCTTAGAGAAGGTTGGCCGCGCGGGGACGAGGACGAGACACGCGCTCGCCCGGAGCCGCTCGCTCCCTCTCCCGCGTGGACGCTTGTAACCCCCTACTGCAGGCGCACCCGACCTGGGCGCGGGACGAACACGAAGGCTGCGGGATTCCCACCTCTCTCACGCCGGTCTCCGGCCGCCTCGCTCTCCCCCCTTCGCGCTCGCCCTCGCGCTCGACCCATCTGGGCTGGGGCACGCGGCGACATTCACTCGTCGGCTCAGGGACCCCCTCGGTCTCGAAACGCCGACAGTTGGCGCGCCAGGTAGGGGCCTGCTGCGTGTTGACGAACAGCTTCCCGTCAAGCTCCAGATGGGTAGTCTCCAGCAACCTCTCCAACCCGGGACGGTGCTCCGTTTCGGGAGTCTTGAGTTCATGTCCCTCGACGGCAGCTACAACATGATACTCCTTCCACCGCCGCGCGACAACGACAGTGGCGGCCGACAGCCCGCCTGCCGGCGGCGGAATCGACGACGTCTTCCCCGCATGGTGGAAGAACGACCTTCGAGCTCATCCTGCCCTCTTCCCCGCCGGCGGAGGGGAAGACGGGGCAACCAAGGCCAAGCAGGAGACAGCGCCTCGCCGGCTGTCGAGCGAGTCGATGGCCCCAGCGCCCCAACAGGGGGCGCACCGGGCGTCGACCTCGCGTTTGAGACGAAGGCGAGCGTCGTCTCCCCGCGACACGCCAAACCCGAGCAAGCGGATGACGCCAGCACGCTCGCGAAAAGCTTGCTGGACGTCACCCTCGTACCTGAGACGACGGTGCAGTCAGCCCCCGACATGACATTATCGCCGCTCGTCGACCAAAAGGTACCGACCGATTCCCATCCCACGTCTTTCGGATTCAGCCTCGACCCGCCTAGCGGCCCCGCTTTGGCGGGTGCTCTCGTAGAGGCAAGTCCAAACCCTCTGGGGTTTCGTACGCGGTCACCTTGGGACCGGCTGACGGACGTCTCGACCTACGGGCCATCTGGGTCCGAGGGAGACGGCGAACCCAGCATCTGTTGGCATTTCTCTGGACTTGGCAACCCCAGTGCCATGCGGGACTTCATGACCGCATGCGACCACTGCCTTTTCCGACTGTTCCGACGGTAGCCGTAGCCTCGACGACGAGGACTGCGTCCCAAGTCGCGAATGCTTCCACGTCGATCTAGGGGGTCCCTCCGAAGGCAACCATCTCGGCATGCCGGAGGACGGTGACCTCCTTAGGCCGGTGCCTCGCGTTGACATCCCACGGGAGCTAGCTGTGGTCACCATTCAGGCGGGGGGCCATGACCCACAGCTCGAGCAAATCCGCGGGGTGCAGGCCAGGCTCGACGAGGGAGCAGGAACGCTTGAGCCGATCCATCGGGACGTCGGGCAGGCATGGGCGGGCCAACCCCCGGCCGGGGAAATACGTCATCTACCCCAGGGCTTCCAGCACCGCATCAACGACGACGTCAGGGTCAGGCCACCACCCGCATCTAGTGGGGTCGGCCGGAACCTGGCTGCAGCAGCGATGCTTCTCCGCGAGATGTCGGAGCCATCAACCACCGAAGGGCGGCGAATCCGGGGAGAGCTCAAGAATCTCCTGGAAGGCGCCGCGGTCCGACGGGCCGAGAGCACTGCCTCCCGAAGGCAGGGGTACCCCTCGGAACCTCATGCCGTGACTTCCCGATTCATGCGGGAAGCCTCGGTCTACACCGGGCGCACGCGCAACACAGCGCCTGCGGCCCCGGGTCGCCTCGGCAACGAGCACCATCACCGCGACTGTCGGGCCCACCTCGACGAGAGGGTGCGCCGAGGCTACCACCCCAGGCGTGGGGGACGCTACGACAGCGGGGAGGATCAGAGTCCCTCGCCCGAACCACCCGGTCCGCAGACCTTCAGCCGGGCCATACGACGGGCGCCGTTCCCGACCCGGTTCCGACCCCCGACTACTGTCACAAAGTACTCGGGGGAGACGAGACCGGAACTGTGGCTCGCGGACTACCGTCTGGCCTGCCAACTGGGTGGAACGGATGATGACAACCTCATCATCCGCAACCTACCCCTGTTCCTCTTCGACACCGCTCGCGCCTGGTTGGAGCACCTGCCTCCGGGGCAGATCTCCAACTGGGACGACCTAGTCCAAGCTTTCGCCGGCAATTTCCAGGGCACTTACGTGCGCCCCGAGAATTCCTGGGACCTCCGAAGCTGCCGACAGCAGCCGGGAGAGTCTCTCCGAGACTACATCCGGCGATTCTCGAAGCAGCGCACCGAGCTACCCAACATCACCGACTCAGATGTCATCGGCGCGTTCCTCGCTGGCACCACCTGCCGCGACCTGGTGAGCAAGCTGGGTCGCAAGACCCCCACCAGGGCGAGCGAGCTGATGGACATCGCCACCAAGTTCGCCTCCGGCCAGGAGGCGGTCGAGGCTATCTTCCGGAAGGACAAGCAGCCCCAGGGCCGCCCGTCGGAAGATACTCCCGAGGCGTCAACTCAGCGCGGCGCCAAGAAGAAGGGCAAGAAGAAGTCGCAAGCGAAACGCGACACCGCCGACACGGACCTTGTCGCCGCCGCCGAGTACAAGAACCCTCGGAAACCCCCCCCGGAGGTGCCAACCTCTTCGACAAGATGCTCAAGGAGCCGTGTCCCTATCACCAGGGGCCCGTCAAGCACACCCTTGAGGAGTGCGTCATGCTTCGGCGCCACTTCCACAGGGCCGGGCCACCCGCGGAGGGTGGCAAGGCCCGTGACGACGACAAGAAGGAAGATCACCAGGCAGGAGAGTTCCCCGAGGTCCGTGACTGCTTCATGATCGACGGTGGGCAAGTGGCGAATGCCTCGGCTCGGCACCGCAAGCAAGAGCGCCGGGAGGTCTGCTCGGTGAAGGTGGTGGCGCCAGTCTATCTAGACTGGTCCGACAAGCCCATCACCTTCGACCGAGCCGATCACCCCGACCATGTGCCGAGCCCGGGGAAATACCCGCTCGTCGTCGACCCCGTCATCGGCGACGTCAGGCTCACCAAGGTCCTCATGGACGGAGGCAGCAGCCTCAACATCATCTACGCCGAAACCCTTGGACTCCTGCGCGTCGATCTGCCCTCTGTCCGAGCAGGCGCTGCGCCCTTCCATGGGATCATTCTCGGGAAGCGCGTCTAGCCCCTCGGACAACTCAATCTTCCTGTCTGCTTCGGAACACCCTCCAACTTCCGAAGGGAGACCCTGACGTTCGAGGTGGTCGGGTTCCGAGGAACCTACCACGCGGTACTGGGAAGACCATGCTACGTGAAGTTCATGGCCGTCCCCAACTACACCTACCTGAAGCTCAAGGTGCCGGGCCCCAACGGGGTCATCACCGTCGGACCCACGTACAAACACGCGTTCGAATGCGATGTGGAGTGCGTGGAGTACGCCGAGGCCCTCGCCGAGTCCGAGGCCCTCATCGCCGACCTGGAGAGCCTCTCTAAGAAGGTGCCAGACGTGAAGCGTCATGCCGGCAACTTTGAGCCAGCGGAGACGGTTAAGTCCGTCCCCCTCGACCCCAGCGGCGATGCCTCCAAGCAGATCCGGGTCGGCTCCGGGCTCGATCCCAAATAGGAAGCAGTGCTCGTCGACTTTCTCCGCGCGAACGCCGATGTCTTCGCGTGGAGTCCCTCGGACATGCCCGGCATACCGAGGGATGTCGCCGAGCACTCGCTGGACATCCGAGCTGGAGCCCGACCCGTCAAGCAGCCCCTGCGCCGATTCGACGAGGAGAAGCGCAGAGCCATAGGCGAGGAGATCCACAAGCTAATGGCGGCAGGGTTCATCAAAGAGGTATTCCATCCCGAATGGTTGCCAACCCTGTGCTTGTGAGAAAGAAAGGGGGGAAATGGCGGATGTGTGTAGACTACACTGGTCTCAACAAAGCATGTCCGAAGGTTCCCTACCCTCTGCCTCGCATCGACCAAATCGTGGATTCCACTGCTGGGTGCGAAACCCTGTCTTTCCTCGATGCCTACTCAGGGTATCACCAAATCAGGATGAAAGAGTCCGACCAGCTCGCGACTTCTTTCATCACACCCTTCGGCATGTACTGCTATGTCACCATGCCGTTCGGCTTGAGGAATGCAGGCGCGACGTACCAGCGATGCATGAACCATGTGTTCGGCGAACACATCGGCCGCACGGTCGAGGCCTACATCGATGACATCGTAGTCAAGACGAGGAAAGCCTCCGACCTCCTTTCCGACCTTGAAGCGACGTTCCGATGTCTCAAAGCGAAAGGCGTCAAGCTCAATCCCGAAAAGTGTGTCTTCGGGGTGCCCCGAGGCATGCTCTTGGGGTTCATCGTCTCCGAGCGGGGCATCGAAGCCAACCCGGAGAAGATCGCAGCCATCACCAGCATGGGGCCCATCAAGGACTTGAAAGGCGTACAGAGAGTCATGGGATGTCTCGCGGCTCTGAGCCGCTTTATCTCACGCCTTGGCGAAAGAGGTCTACCTCTGTACCGCCTCTTGAGGAAGGCCGAGTGCTTTACTTGGACCCCTGAAGCCAAGGAAGCCCTCAGGAACCTGAAGGCGCTCCTCACAAAGGCGCCTATCTTGGTGCCCCCAGCTACCAGAGAAGCCCTCCTGGTCTACGTCGCCGTGACCACTCAGGTGGTTAGTGCCGCGATTGTGGTCGAGAGGCAAGAAGAGGGACATGCATTGCCCGTTCAGAGGCCAGTCTACTTCATCAGCGAGGTACTGTCCGAAACCAAGATCCGCTACCCACAAGTTCAGAAGCTGCTGTAAGCGGTGATCCTAACGCGGCGGAAGCTGCGACACTACTTCGAGTCTCGTCCGGTAACTGTGGTGTCATCCTTCCCCCTGGGAGAGATCATCCAGTGCCGAGAGGCCTCGGGTAGGATTGCAAAGTGGGCGGTGGAAATCATGGGCGAGACAATCTCGTTCGCTCCCCGGAAGGCCATCAAGTCCCAGGTCTTGGCGGACTTCGTGGCTGAATGGGTCGACACCCAGCTACCGACGGCTCCGATCCAACCGGAGCTCTGGACCATGTTCTTCGACGGGTCGCTGATGAAGACAGGAGCCGGCGCAGGCCTACTCTTCATCTCACCCCTCGGAAAGCATCTACGCTACGTGCTACGCCTCCACTTCCCGGCGTCCAACAATGTGGCCGAGTATGAGGCTCTGGTCAACGGGTTGCGAATCGCCATCGAGCTAGGGGTCCGATGCCTCGACGCTCGCGGTGACTCGCAGCTCATCATCGACCAAGTCATGAAGAACTCCCATTGCTGCGACCCGAAGATGGAGGCCTACTGCGATGAGGTTCGGCGTCTGGAAGACAAGTTCTACGGGCTCGAGCTCAACCACATCGCCCGGCGCTACAACGAGACTGCGGACGAGCTGGCTAAAATAGCCTCGGGGCGAACAACGGTTCCCCCGGACGTCTTCTCCCGAGACCTGCATCAACCCTCCGTCAAGATCGACGATAAGTCCGAGCCCGAGGTACCCTCGGCTCAGTCCGAGGTACCCTCGGCTCAGTCCGAGGCACCCTCGGCTCATCCAGAGGCACCCTCAGCTCGGCCCGAGGCGCCCTCGGTTCAGCCCGAGGTACCCTCGGCCCCCGAGGGTGAGGCACTGCGCGTCGAGAAGGAACGAAGCGGGGTCACGCCTAATCTAAGCTGGCAGACCCCGTACCTGCAATATCTCCACCGAGGAGAGCTACCCCTCGACCGGGCCGAGGCTCGGCGGGTGGCGCGGCGCGCCAAGTCGTTCGTCTTGCTGGGAGATGAGAAGGAGCTCTACCACCGCAGCCCCTCAGGCATCCTCCAGCGATGCATCTCCATCGTCGAAGGTCAGGAACTCCTGCGAGAGATACACTCGAGGGCTTGCGGCCATCACGCAGCGCCTCGAGCCCTTGTCGGGAATGCTTTCCGGCAAGGCTTCTACTGGCCGACGGCGATGGCCGACGCTACCAGAATCGTCCGCACCTGCGAAGGGTGTCAATTCTACGCGAGGCAGACCCACCTGCCCGCTCAGGCTCTGCAGACGATACCCATCACCTGGCCTTTTGCTGTGTGGGGTCTGGATCTCGTCGGCCCCTTGCAGAAGGTACCCGGGGGCTACACGCACCTGTTGGTCGCCATTGACAAATTCTCCAAGTGGATCGAGGTCCGACCCCTGAACAGCATCAGGTCCGAGCAGGCGGTGGCGTTCTTCACCAACATCATCCATCGCTTCGGGGTCCCGAACTCCATCATCACCGACAACGGCACCCAGTTCACTGGCAGAAAGTTCCTGGACTTCTGTAAGGATCACCACATCTGGGTGGACTGGGCCGCCGTGGCTCATCCCATGACGAATGGGCAGGTGGAGCGTGCCAACGGCATGATTCTACAAGGGCTCAAGCCTCGGATCTACAATGACCTCAACAAGTTTGGCAAGCGGTGGATGAAGGAACTCCCCTCGGTGGTCTGGAGTCTGAGGACAACGCCGAGCCGAGCCACGGGCTTCACACCGTTCTTTCTAGTCTATGGGGCCGAAGCCATCTTGCCCACAGACTTAGAATACGGTTCCCCGAGGACGAGGGCCTACACCGACCAAAGCAACCAAGTCAGCCGAGAAGACTCGCTGGACCAGCTGGAGGAGGCTCGGGACAAGGCCTTGCTACACTCGGCGCGGTACCAGCAGTCCCTGCGACGCTACCACGCCCGAGGGGTCCGGTCCCGAGACCTCCAGGTGGGCGACCTGGTGCTTCGGCTGCGACAAGACGCCCATGGGCGGCACAAGCTCACGCCCCCCTGGGAGGGGCCATTCGTCATCGCCAAGGTTCTGAAGCCCGGAACGTACAAGCTGGCCAACAGTCAAGGCGAGGTCTACGGCAACGCCTGGAACATCCAACAGCTACGTCGC
Organism: Zea luxurians; assembly: GCA_029449295.1. NCBI lineage: Eukaryota > Viridiplantae > Streptophyta > Magnoliopsida > Poales > Poaceae > Zea > Zea luxurians. The sequence continues at coordinate 6,535,325 of JAOPSE010000100.1, forward strand.
TTCTACCCTTAAGATGTTTTCAAGTTGATCATATACCTCGCACCCATGCAAAGTTTAGTCATCAAGGAAGGGTCGGCCTCGCCTCGGCAAAGCCCGACCCTCCCTCGGGGGCTAAAAGGGGGGAACCCCCTCCGCGTCGAAATTTTCCTCGAAAAAAAGATCTTTTCTGCCAGAATGTCTTTCGAGCTGTTTGACTACTTCGAAAGTGGATCCTGAAAACGACGGAGTACGCGTAAGCGGCAAGGCCGACCGAGCCGAGGGACTCCTACGCCTCCGGGATACGGATACCTCACTCATCACCTTCCGCGAGAAGCAACTCTCGCTCGCACAAACATTCCTGTTACCGACAAAAAAAGTCGCAGATACTCGAAACAAGAGGAAAAGAGACGCAACTTTACAACACGGCGAGGGTGTGTTTTGGCCTCGGCGGCCGCAGGAAACACACGCTACAAGACAATCCGATCCTGCAGGCTCGGATCTTTACGGCTAAAGGGAGCAGCAGCACCCTCGGCATCGACAATACCTTCGGCGAGGTCCGACCTAGCCTCGGACGGCGACGCGGTCCGAGGATCTCCACTCTGAAGGATGACGTCATTGCCACGCCCGGGCCATCGCTACCAGGGTCTTCTCGGGAATCCGGCCCGAGCAGGCGGCTCGGTCGGTCACCCCGGGGCCTCGGCCAGCTGCCCTCCAAGGACGTCAGCCCGACCCGAGGCCTCGGCTGGTCAACTCCGGCGTCGGTCCCGCTAACGGACGACCCGGCCAGGCTCAGGCCAACCAGGTTTTCTTTTCGAGCCAACTCTGCCTCTGTTCATGTTGACGCCGCTACCCCTGGCCTCGGCTCATCGAAGAGCGGCCGAGGGGTTCCTTTAATTAAGCTAGAGAAGCCTCGGACAACAAGGCCGACCGAGCCGAGGGACTCCTACGCCTCCGGGATACGGATACCTCACTCGTCACCTGTACACGGGGCGACTCACGCTTGGTGAAGCGGTTCAGACAACCAACAGGCGAGTCTTAGTGCTCGAAAAGGAGGAAAAAAACATGGCTCCGTGCCGAAACTACCTACATGTTCAGGCCCCGACAGCCACAATGAACAAAAACACTGGCATTCAAAGTGCCATTACAAACGGAACTCCGGTTCCACCTCCGCAGGTATGAACGACCCCACTCAATGGGGGGGGGCCTGCGGAGCAACAGAAGACCGACGGATGGCTCGCCGTCTCCCGCTCCAGCAGCAGCGACAACGACCCCCTCTACGGGTGGCCAAACTGCAGCGGCGATGGCCTCAGGGCGAACGCTGCTGCAACCTTGCCCTCGCCCACGCCGACGCTCGAGGGGCGAGGACAAGTACAAAGAGCCAGAGGCCCGAAGCGTGGACGGTGGCGGTGATCCCGTCGGCGACGGGGACTTCTCGAGCCGCCTCCACCTCGGCACCGACGACAGGGGCCGTCAGCCCGCCGGCAGATCCCCACTCGGATCTTCCCGGACGAGCAGGGCACCGACCTCCTCGCGGAGGCACCGTACCGGTGCAAAGGCAGGACCGCCCCAGAACACGAACGCCGTCCTAGCAGCGCGCGACATCTTGGGCGGTCCTCCCGTGCACACGGCGCGGCAGCCGCCTTCCGGCAGGAGAGGGCACTAGGCGCCAAGCCGGCGAGCCCGACGCGCTGGGGCAGACGACGCCTGCCGTCGACCGGTCAATGCGGCCAAAAGTGGGCCGGCAGTGATGGCGGTGGCAGGCGGGCAGGAGCAGCGGCCACGTCGTCAGCCAAGCTCACGTCCCGTCCGGGGGCAGCGAGAGAACCCTCTCTCACGGCGTGAAGACAACGCGCCCGTGATCCGTTCCTCGAACGGCTCGCGCACGCGCAACGGTCGCTCCTCCAACCACTCGCCCCGTCGCATTAACTCCGCGGCGGGACACGCGGCGCCTCTGGCAGGAGAAGCGGGCGACGCTTCGCCTTCGCCATAATGACCGCGTCCAAAAAGGTACGCCGCGTCATTCGATTTCGTATCCTTTTCCTTTTTTCCTCTTTCTCTCTCTTGCAACAGGGACCGGGAAAGGGGGATACCCCGAAAAGGATCCTTCCCCGTGAAGGAACCAGGCTCCGAGCCTCCCTACTGATCAGAGGTTCGAAGGCTGGCCCCTCGGAAGGGTTCGACAGCCGCCTCAAATCACGTGGGCCCTACACCCACTACTGGTCAGAGGTTCGAAGGCCGGCCCCTCGGAAGGGTTCAACGACCGCCTCAGGCTACTCGGGCTCCGCGCCCAATACTGATCAGGGGTTCGAAGGCTGGCCCCCGAAGGGTTCACAGCCGCCTCAGACGCCGAGCGAGGGATGACCATGGGTACGTTCGATACATAACCAAGGCTCGGGCTGTGCTCCCGAGGTACCCTAGGACATTTCCGAGACCGGCGGGAACGATCTTGTAACGAAATCCCATCAGAGGGAGGCATCGAGCCCTCGGACCCCGTCGCCAGGGGACCGGGTCCGGCAGATCACCCGCAGATACTTTTGGGCGTGCCTCTGGGCCCCTAGCCGACCCCTAACGAACGGGGCACAGACGTCCACTCGGATCACCCGCTTGCAGCTCAACGGAGACACCATGTTCGGCGCCCATCGAGGGCAACATGGCGCTTCCCCCCTCCTCCTTGCGGAAAGGCGACGCAGGGGCGTATGTAAAAAAGCCGAGTCTATCCCTGATCGCCCTCTCGCCCTGTGCAGAGGCTCGGGGGCTGCTCTCGCAAACCCGGCTCCGGCCGAACCGTTGACAGCGTCAACATACCAGCCCGAGAACTTGGGACTCGACCGTACACCTAGGCTACGGCCAGCTCGCATGAGGGAACGACTAGACCAGCCGAAGCACTACGCGAGGCATTAAGACCTCGAAGGAGTGAAACCACTCCTCCGAGGCCTCGGGGGCTACACCCGGCGGGTGCGCTCGCGCGCACCCACCGGAACAAAACGCAACCGAGAAAGGCTGGTCCCCTTGCAAAAAAGTGCGACGAAAGCCTCCAAGCGAGTGCAAACACTCCCTTCGAGGCTCGGGGGCTACTGTCGGGGACCATAATTAGGGGTACCCTCAAGGCTCCTAATTCTCAGCTGGTAACCCCCATCAGCACAAAGCTGCAAAGGCCTGATGGGTGAGATTAAGTCAGGGATCAGTCCATTCGAGGGACTCGATCATGCCTCACCCGAGCCTAGCCTCAGACAAGGGCAGCCGACCCCAGAGGATTTCTGTCTCGCCCGAGGCCCCCCTTCAGCGGCGAACATATTCCCGGCTCGCCCGAGGCCCTGCCTTCGCTAAGAAGCAACCCTGACCAAATCGCCGCACCGACCGACCAAATCGCAGGAGCATTTAATGCAAAGGTGGCCTGACACCTTTATCCTGACGCGCGCCCCCCAGCCGGCAGAGCCGAAGTGACCGCCGTCACTTCGCCGCTCCACTGACCGGCCTGACAGAAGGACAGCGCCGCCTGCGCCACTCCAACTGCGGTGCCACTTGACAGAGTGAGACTGACGGGCAGTCAGGCCCGGCCGAAGGCTCCATAGGAAGCTCCGCTTCGCCCGACCCCAGGGCTCGGACTCGGGCTAAGTCCCGGAAGACGGCGAACTCCGCTCCGCCCGACCCAGGGCTCGGACTCGGGCTAAGTCCCGGAAGACGACGAACTCCGCCCGACCCAGGGCTCGGACTCGGGCTAAGTCCCGGAAGACGACAAACTCCGCCCGACCCAGGACTCGGACTCGGGCTAAGTCCCGGAAGACGGCGAACTCCGCCCGACCCAGGGCTCGGACTCGGGCTAAGTCCCAGAAGACGATGATCTCCGCCTCGCCCGACCCAGGGCTCAGACTTGGGCTCGGCCCCAGAAGACGACGATCTCCGCCTCGCCCGACCCAGGGCTCGGACTTGGGCTCGGCCCCAGAAGACGACGAACTCCGCTTCGCCCGACCCCAGGGCTCGGACTCCGCCCCGGCACCAGCCGGCAATCTCCGCCTCGCCCGACCCGGGGGCTCGGACTCGACCTCGGCTTCGGAGGAGCTTCCACATCGCCCAACCTAGGGCGCAAACCAGCCACGTCAACAGGAGGCGCCATCATCACCCTACCCCGAGCTGACTCGGGCCGCAGGGAACAAGACCGGCGTCCCATCTGGCTCGCTCCGCCAGATAGGCAATGATGGCGCCCCGCATGCTCTGTGACGACGGCGGCTCTCAGCCCCCTTACGGAAGCAAGAGGACGTCAGCAAGGACTCAACCGCTCCGACAGCTGTCCCTCCGCCAAGCTCCATCGCTCCTCCGACGGCCACGACATCACACCAGCTGGGTGCCAAGATCTCTCCGGCTGCCACAACGGCATGTACCTAGGGCGCTAGCTCTCCTCCGCTAGACACGTAGCACTCTGCTACACCCCCCATTGTACACCTGGATCCTCTCCTTGCGCCTATAAAAGGGAGGACCAGGGCCCTCTTAGAGAAGGTTGGCCGCGTGGGGACGAGGACGAGACACGCGCTCGCCCGGAGCCGCTCGCTCCCTCTCCCGCGTGGACGCTTGTAACCCCCTACTGCAAGCGCACCCGACCTGGGCACGGGACGAACACGAAGGCCGCGGGATTCCCACCTCTCTCACGCCGGTCTTCGGCCGCCTCGCTCTCCCCCCTTCGCGCTCGCCCTCGCGCTCGACCCATCTGAGCTGGGGCACGCGGCGACATTCACTCGTCGGCTCAGGGACCCCCCGGTCTCGGAACGCCGACAATAATGCTTCGAAGGACGAATGTCTTTAAATATTAACATTTTGTGTTGCATTGTTCTTAACTCATAGCATTTGATAACAAGTCCCCAACGCTCGTGATATGTATAGGTTTCATTTTTGGACAAACCGAATGTCTGACATCTATTTGTACATATTTCAAGTAGCGTCAAACTATCAGTATGCTTATAGTGACATTAGTGTAGATATAATTTCTCACTCAAATAATGTCACTATGTGTTAATGTTGATGCTGTGAACTTAATATATATTACTGTTTGGATCAAGTCATTCAATTTGTTGTTTGTCAATTACCGACTCAAGTTTATCGTATATCGATCGTTTTCGACATATCTTCGTTTCGAATTTTTTGTTTTCGAATGATCGATAATTTCGACACCGTATACCGATAGTAACATTTTCGTTTTCGTACCGTTGTTATAAAACAAAATCAAAACCAATATCGGTGTTTTTCGATCGTTTTCGACCGTTTTCATCCCTATGAGCATGCTATGGCACGAACTTTAAGATTGTTTTTAATTTCTTTTTTGTTATATCTTCTAATTAAAAGATTTAATCACTATACAAATTTCATTTTTATATTTATAATAACGAACAAAACTAGATCATCTATACTGTATAATATTTGAATATTTATTTATGCACTTTTCTATAGTACATGTTCTGATGTAGACACTAAACACGAGCTGTATCTATCCTAGGGATGGCAACGGGGAATTCCCCGTCGGGTTTTAGCTCCCCAAACCCGTCCTCGCGACGAAAAAATTTCCTCGCGGGGATCCCCACGAACGCTTGCGGGGATATTTCTTTCCCATCCTCGTTTCCCGTGGGGATAAATCACCGTCGGGGATCCCCATCCCCGCTTAAATTATAATTAAATCGTATTTCATTTGTTATTAATGTAAAACATTGTCACTTATACACATTGTTAGATATAAAAATCATTATGTGCACATTAAAATCAATGTATTTGTACAACGGGTAATCTCTTGACAAGATAATTCTTTATTTTTATCATTAACTATTACATGAAAACATTGTCACATATAAGTTTAACAGGGCACCACGAAAAACGGGGATAAGGAATGCTTCTCCATCACTGCCCCGTTTACCCATGGGGAGAGAATTTTTCCCCGTTTACATCCCCATCACCTAATAGAGGAATTTCCTGCAGGGAATCGGGGATGGGGTCCCATTGCCATCTCTAATCTATCCTAAATACAATAATACAAATAACCAAAAGATTATGCACGGACACTCGTGTAGAAGAGCCTGAATCCTCAAGTGCTAAACGGGTTACGACTGTACACTGTACAGCACTACAGCATCGCTGAACACAGTCAACCCACGCACGACAAGAGTGTTGCAATAAAAAAAACGGCCCGGAAATCACCCCACCGTCTCTGTTCCCAGAATTAGTCACTGACATGTGGATCCCACGCGGTGTCGGCGCCACATCTCAGCCGCATCCGCAGGGCTGTTCCTGCGGGACAGACGGGCGCCGCGATTTCAATATCGCAACAGTGTGGCAGGCGGCAGCATACCCGGAGTCCCGGACGGCAAACTGCTGGGCTGGACTCCGAGACCCAAACCAGACCGACTCGATCCCAATTCTCAAACCAGCTTTGGCATTCCTCTCTCTCTCTCTCTCTCTCTCTCTCTCCTACCCCTTCACGCCAATTTCGAAACAGCGCGAGGCGAGACCGCGAGAGTAGCCAAAAGCCGAGGGAGCCCTTCTCTCAGATTAGAACCCAAACGAGTGCGCTTTGAAGCGGGGGCTGCGAGCTCGGTGCGCGAATTGGGCGGTCGATCAGGCCCGGCGGCCGGGCATGGCGGCCGTGGAGCAGTTGAAGGAGCTGGGGGAGAAGCTGCAGGCGGTGGCGCCGGCGCCTGCGGACGAACTCGCCAAGCTTCTCGAAGTGAGATATCCCCAAGCTTCTCCGTTTTGGTTGGCTGCGAACCTTAGTCATGGAGTCGATGGTTTAGGGTCGGGCTTTGCGTGGATCTGTGGCTCAGGCGGGACAATTCGGCAAGTTTAGGGTTTAGGTTGCTGGAAGTTAAGGCGCTAGTGGTTGGGGTTCTGGTGCGAATTGGGTGCTCGGGATGTTAGGTTTGGACGGCTGAGCTTCCATTGAGCGGCGTGGAGGATGCTGAAGGAGTGCAGAGGTCCAGCTCAAGTGCTTCTTTTAAGTTTCGTTTGCTGAAATTGTGGATGCAATTTGGCACCCGTAGTTTTGTACTCCCCCGTCCCAAATTAAAATTCATTTTAGATGATCAGATTCATACAATACTTAATGTATGTGTCATTACCTATTTGAATATAGACATAAAAACCGAGAGCTAAAACGAATACTATTTTGGGACGGAGTGAGTAGTTCTTCAGTGTTGAAGAGGGGATTGCTGTTGGTTAGGGTTTGTTGGGTTTGAGCAGTGCAAGAGTTGTCACCTTTCTGGTGGCTGGTGGTTGTTTCAGTTATACTAAAGGACTTACAGTAGCTAAGGGAAGCCGGAGATTTATTTTTGGATTATTTTGGTGGGTTCATGAGAATACCTTTTTTAACTAGTTCATGTTGCATGGAAATGTTGTTATAAGAATACCATTTACATGTGTTGTCTAGCAGTGCCTCCTTGAATACGTAGGAGAGATGCGTATCATTGCATTAAGAAGTGTCTAGCTCTAGCAGTACCTTGAATGCTGTGTTTATATGAAAGTTTTAATTTTGGTAATATCGATGCTATTTATAACAGGAGATGGTTTTATTATGTTTGACATCTGTGCATGTGTTGGAAGACACATTTATATTAGTCTGAGTAAACACCAAATACCCATCCATATGTGGCAGGGAAGGAAACTGTCTAGTGAATCTTGTACCATGGGGCCACACTACTGGACCTTATATGTTACTGGTGTTGAGTGCTCTATGTTAGAATTTAGGATGTGAACAGCTCTATGGATTCAAACTTTGGGTGTTATATAGCATGACTTGTAGCTACTTATTATTTTGATTTCTTTTGAAGAGGAGTTTGTAGTTATAATCACAAACATACATAATAGCTATACTAATCGGTAGCACTATGGCATCAGGATTTAATTACGAAATGCTCATTTGTAATAGAGCAGTCACCACTGTTAGTGTAGCACTCTGTTTTTAAGACTTCGTCTAGTTATGTTGATTGGAAGACTTCCTTGAGTCGTTTCAACATAGCCGGTCCCAAGCCCGGTAAAGGAGGAGGGTTGTGTTAGGTCCGGCAAACCAACGTAAAAACCAGCCAAATCTTATGGAGATGAAACCACAAAGAAAATCGTTGGGGCGTAACCCTCTTAGCGACGCGCCATATCGGAACCCGGGTATGGTGTTAAATGAGCAAGGGTCGGGCCGTCACCCCTTAAGTGACGCGCCGTATCTTGATCTGGAGCCGGTGATAAGTGAGCAAGGATCGGGTCGTCGCATCCTTAGTGGCGCACTACATCGGCGCCCGGGTGTAGTGGAAAATGAGCAAGGGTCTTTGCATCTTCCTCGACGGGTGCGAAGGGTAAGGAAGCTAGTCGAGCCAATTAGGGTCCGTGTAGGTAGTTGGAACGTAGGTTCCTTAACAGGTAAGTTACGAGAAATAGTCGACGTTGCGGTGAGGAGACGGGTAAATATTTTATGCGTTCAAGAGACCAAGTGGAAAGGACAGAAGGCGAAGGAAGTGGAAGGTACAGGCTTCAAGTTGTGGTACACGTGGACTGCGTCAAACAAGAATGGAGTAGGCGTCTTGATCGACAAGAGCCTTAAAGATGGGGTAGTAGATGTTAAGAGGCTAGGAGATAGAATCATCCTAGTCAAACTGGTCATTGGGGACTTGGTTCTCAATGTTATCAGCGCGTATGCTCCTCAAATAGGCCTTAATGAGAACTCAAAGAGGGAGTTCTGGGAAGGCCTGGAGGACATGGTTAGTAGTGTGCCAGTTGGTGAGAAGCTCTTCATAGGAGGAGATCTCAATGGCCATGTGGGTACATCTAGCACCAGTTTCGAGGGTGTGCATGGAGGCTTCGGCTTTGGGACTAGGAATCAAGGAGAGGAAATCCTGAACTTTGCCCTAGCCTATGACATGTTTATAGCAAACACTTTCTTTAGGAAGAGGAAATCCCACCTGGTGACCTTCAGTAGTGGCCAACACACTAGCCAGATTGATTTCGTCCTCTTGAGAAAAGAGGACAGGCATGCCTGCTTAGATTGCAAGGTTATACCTGGAGAGTGTGTGGTAACCCAACATAAGCTTGTCGTAGCTGACTTTCGTTTTAAGATTCGTTTACAACGGAATAAGCATAACAAGGTCACTAGAACAAAGTGGTGGAAGCTTAAAGGGGATGTGGGCCTAACTTTCAAGGAGAGAGTTATCGAGGAGGGCCCTTGGGCAGAAGAGGGAGACGCAAACATCATGTGGAGGAAGATGGCGACATGCATCCGAAAGATAGCTTCAGAAGAGTTTGGGTTGAGTCAAGGAAACAGAAGGGAAGTTAAAGACACTTGGTGGTGGAACGAAGATGTCCAAAAGGCTATCAAGGAGAAGAAAGATTGCTACAAACGCTTACATCATGACAAGTGTGCAGACAACATAGAGAAGTACAGGATAGCGAAGAAGTCTGCAAAGCGAGCGGTTAGTAGAGCCCGGGGTCAAGCCTATGACGACCTTTATCAACGGTTGGACACAAAGCAAGGAGAAAAGGATATCTATAGGATGGCCAAGATTCGTGAAAGGAAGACAAGGGATGTCAACCAAGTCAAATGCATCAAGGATGAAGCAAACCAACTATTAGTGAAGAGTGAAGAGATCAAGAACAGATGGAAGGAGTACTTCAACAAATTGTTCGATGGAGGGAATGAGAGTTCTACAATAGAATTGGACGAACCATTCGATGACAGCAACAGGGGTTTTGTACGAAGGATACAAGAATATGAAGTTAAGGAGGCGCTAAAAAGGATGAAGGTAGGAAAGACGATGGGCCCTGATGGTATCCCTATCGAGGTATGGAGATGCCTTGGAGACATAGCAATAGTATGACTGACTAAGCTGTTCAACACCATCTTTTGGACAAACAGAATGCCCGACGAGTGGCGGCGGAGTACGTTAGTACCAATCTTCAAGAACAAAGGAGATGTTCAAAGTTGTACTAATTACCGTGGAATTAAGCTCATGAGCCATACAATGAAGCTATGGGAGAGAGTCATTGAACACCGCCTGCGGAAGATGACGAGCGTGACCCAAAATCAGTTTGGTTTCATGCCTGGGAGATCAACTATGGAGGCCATTTTCTTACTAAGACAACTTATGGAGAGATTCAGAGAACAAAAGAAAGACTTGCATATGGTCTTCATAGACTTGGAGAAGGCTTATGACAAAGTACCTAGGAGTGTAATGTGGTGGGCCTTGGAAAAACACAAAGTATCAACAAAGTACATTAATCTTATTAAAGATATGTACACTAATGTTGTGACAAGTGTCCGAACAAGTGATGGAGGCACCGATGACTTTCCAATTAACATAGGACTACATCAAGGGTCGGCTTTGAGCCCTTATCTTTTCGCTTTGGTGATAGATGAGGTCACAAGGGACATACAAGGAGATATACCGTGGTGTATGCTTTTTGCCGATGATGTGGTACTTATTGAGGAGAGTAGGAGTGGTGTTTCGCAAAAGTTGGAATTGTGGAGGCAGACGCTGGAAGCAAAAGGTTTTAGGCTTAGTAGGTCTAAAACAGAGTATATGAAGTGTGATTTCAGTGCCATGGGGTATGAGGATGGCGATGTTAGTCTTGATGGGCAAGTGGTACCCAAGAAAGACACTTTTCGTTACTTAGGATCAATGCTTCAGAAGGAGGGAGACATCGATGAGGATGTCAGTCATAGAATTAAAGCTGGATGGTTGAAGTGGCGGCAAGCTGCGGGTGTCTTATGCGACCCCCGGGTGCCACACAAACTAAAAGGCAAATTCTGCAGGACAGCAATCCGGCAGGCTATGTTGTATGGAGCAGAATGTTGGCCCACTAAAAAACGACATGTCCAACAACTAAGTGTGCCAGAGATGCGTATGTTGCGCTGGATATGCGGCCACACAAGGAGAGATCGAGTCCGGAATGATGATATACGAGAGAGAGTAGGAGTGGCGCCAATCGAGGAGAAGCTTATGCAACATCGTTTGAGATGATTTGGACATATCCAACGAAGACCTGAAGGGGCACCAGTGCATATCAGAATAATTAGGCGTCCCGAGAATGTGAAGAGAGGTAGAGGTCGACCAACCTTGACGTGGACAGAGGCTGTGAAGAGGGATCTGAAGGAGTGGAATATTGATAAAGAGCTCGCCGTGGATAGGAAGGGGTGGAACTGTGCAATTCACGTGCCAGAACCCTGATTTGTAGTTTCGCTTTTCCTCCTTAATCGTTTGACCTTTTCTTGTGCCCCTTTAGATCTTGCTGGTTCTTGTGGGTTTTATCTCTTTTTATGGGTTTCCCCGTTTCGTCGTTTTTCGGTTTTTCTTTGTCTTTGTCTCCCTTTTCTTTTCTTTGGGGGTTGAGCTCTGAGGTTTTCATACGGGGTTTCATCTCTAGCCTACCCCAACGTGCTTGGGACAAAAAGGCATTGTTATTGTTGTAGTTGTTGCCTAGTTTATGAGGCACTTGCAGGGATTAAGGCGTCCCTGATGCCTAGCTAAAAGTAGCAAGATATCCATGGAGACTGGAGGCAAAACAGTGGAAAACGATAGAGAAAGGCCATGGAGCTGCCTCCTTGCTCATCCCCACCAAATCTGGCGTCGCCTGGGTCATCTGTAGCAGAGGCGGCTGCTGCTGGAGATGGGGATTTGAGGGAGCAGCAGCATGCGATAGGGAAGGAGATGAGCGTGCGTATCATGAGGGAGGGAGGGCGGTGCTGCACCTGTGTGAGCCATGAGGGAGGAGATGCGGCGGTGCTGCGCTTGTGTGAAGGAGAAGTAGAGAGCCCGCAGGCGGTGTGCATGTGCATCCATGTCTTCGTGAGATGACCCGAATAGGTATAAGTACAAGAGGGCACTCGTAGGTTGCCTAATGGGCTGGGCCAAGCACTTATCTCTTTATTTGCCTTTTTCTGATTTTCCTTTTTCCCTTTTTCTTGCTTATTCCCTGCTATTTTCCTATTTCTTAGAATGGTAAGATGTCGCCTCACCTCGCCTTATGAACGCCTAGGCGTCACGTAGGTGTTGTGAGGCTGTGGGCAGCAGATCGTGCATATGGTCGTGCGAAACACCGTGTTGCACTGTACACAGCACTGTTCATGAAGTGAAGTTTCAAATATGGGATGAGATAGGAGGGGCTATTGGAGATAGCCTGAGGGGTAGGTCACCATGACTCATCTTACCACCTTAAAAACCATGGTAGCACTATGCCACCAGGAAATTAACTGCTTACAATTGACAGGATCTCTCAACGCAGGCACTGTCATGTCTTATTTTAGTATTAAATAGCTTGGTCATGCATACCTGTTTGATTGAAATACTTTTACTTCATGGTAAGTATGCCCTAGATGCTTTATTGATGCCAACAGTGCTGCAGAAAGCTGTGGAGTGCTTACATGGAATAGAGCAGTCACCAGTGTCGTCAGTGATGGAAGCTATTCAACCAAGTCTAAAGGCTGTTACCAGAGAAGAATTGCTGAAGCATGAGGATGACAATGTCAAAGTTCTCTTGGCAACATGTTTCTGTGAAATTACAAGAATAACTGCACCTGATGCTCCCTACAACGATGACATTTTAAGGGTAACTATCATATCCTTCAAACCACCTAGTGGCTGGTTTATATAACTTTGTTGAGTTTTACAATGTTTGTTTTCCTTGGGCAGGATATATTCTATCTGATCGTGGGTACATTTGGCGGACTCAATGATGTTAATAGTCAATCCTTTGGCAGGAAGGTTGCTATTCTTGAAACAGTTGCTAGATACCGAGCATGTGTTGTGATGTTAGATCTTGAATGTGATGATCTCATCACAAACATGTTTCAAACATTTTTAGTTGTTGTCAGGTAATTTAACAACTCTACCATGTCAACTATGTCAATGCCTCTTGGGGCAGAGCATAAATGCTCAAATATTGCCTTCAAGTTTAATTTCTCACTATTAGTTGTTTTGTAAAGAAATCCTACAAGAAAGATATTCCAATAAAATTTACTTGTCCTCCTTTTAACATGATTTGTGCTGCTTAGGAACATAAGTATAAACCCTTACTACCATTTCATAGTGTGAAACACTATGAAGTAACTGTTTGATAAATAAAATCATGAGGAAAATAATTGTTTCAAAGACATTTGGTGGAAAGTAGATGGTACGAATGGCTTGGTTTACAAAGTTAAGATGTGTATGGAGTACCACTTCACAACGTGAATTGTATGAGGAACTTGTTTGCAGTTTGAAGTTATATGGATTTAACTTAATGATATTTAGGGGAAAATTGATAATTTATTAAACCTTTTAACGCATAGTGATGCGAAAGGGCCTCTAGCGTAATGGTTAAGGCTTCCGAGTAGCACCTCCAGGTCCCGGATTCGATCCCCCTTGGGGGCGAATTTCGGGCTTGGTTAAAAAAATCCCCTCGCTGTGCCCCGCCCGCTCCCGGGTTACGTCTTGCGTGCCACCCTCTGGCTGGGCCGTTGCAGAGTGGGCGGTGATGGCCCGCTAGTGATGGGGGGCTAGGGTTTAGGAGTTTTCTCGGCCGGGCCCATGTTTCGGTCTCTTCTTAATATAATACCGGGAGAGCGGTCTTTCCCTCCCCGGCCGAGTTTAACACATAGTGATCTACTTTGATTTGTACAATACTCCTAAAACTTTGAACCCTATGAAGGGACCATTTTCTTTATGGTAAATTGTTGTATATCTGTGGTTGTTTTTGTGTCTGGAATAGCTATCCGCGAATGACACACTAATAAGTCACAGTATTTATATGTGGCTTAGCGCTTTAGCAGCTTTGATATCTCTAAGAGTACCTGTATGTGGGTTGACAGACTTGATTTTCTTAATATATGCTTTTGAATACTTTGGCCAAAGCTGTTCTAGTGACTTCCCAAAAAAAAAGACAAATCTTGACCAGCCTAGGAGGAACTAGGTGAAATTGTAAATAAGAAGAAATAAGCACTCAAATTCAAGTTGTCTTGGAGAAGACCTTAACTTATACTGTGAACATAATTCCAGATAACTTCATGCAACATTACTGTTAGTCCTGTATTCCGGTAGAAATGTCTGCACTACTTAGGTTTTATTTTATTTCTCCCTGTGTTTGAAATTTTCAGTTTTCTTGTGTAATGCAGTGAGAGTCATGAAGAATACATTGTAAAGTCAATGCAGACAATAATGACCCTTATTATAGATGAGAGTGAAGATGTACACGAGAGTCTTCTACGTGTACTATTGTCAGCATTGGGGCAGAAAAAAACTGTAAGTACCTTTTCTTTTTTGATGATCTGATAAGTTTTACAGACTTTAAGACGATTCCTGGCCGCTTCTTCCTCTGCTGATTCAGTATATTCATATTTTTGATTTCTTTCTTCTAAAATACTATTCTGCAACTTCTTGTAACTAGGGTGCTGCAATGTCTGCGCGTAAACTTGCTTGCAGTGTCATCGAGCATTCTGCTACAAAGCTTGAACCTTATCTAAAGAAATTTCTAATGTCATCATGGGCTGGGAATGTCAGTTCTTCTAATGATCAAATTGATCACCAGGGAGTTGTATTTGATTTATATCAGTGTGCTCCGAAGGTTCTTAAGGTGATCGTGCCATATATTACTGGGGAACTACTGGTATGAATTTGCCTCACATTTTTTTCAAAGATGCTAAATGGAAGTTGCAAACACACATTTTTTTTCTCAAAGATCAGTTCAAAATAAAGTGTTATTATTCTGAGTTTAAGCGACTTATTTCTTTTAGATGGTCATTGTTGATTAAAATTCATAATTAATATTTTATAGGCAGATGAAGTAGATAATCGGTCCAAGTCAGTTGAATTACTTGGGGAAATTTTTTCCTTACCTGGATCCCCTATTGTGGAATGCTTCGAGACTCTTTTCACAGAGTTTCTCAAGAGACTGACCGATAGAGTTGTTGAAATTCGTATTTCTGTGGTTGAGTATTTGAAGAGATGTCTAATATCAAATCCTTCCCGAGCTGAAGCTCCTGAAATCATCAGTAAGGGGCTCCCCCCTAGTTGTTCATTTGATTTGACTGATCAATAAGTTGTGCCTGTACTGATGGCTGTCTTCCTGGCAGAGGCACTTTGTGACAGACTGTTGGATTATGAAGAAAATGTGCGGAAGGGAGTGGTGGCTGCACTTTGTGATGTAGCTACCCATTCTCCTGATGCTATCCCAATTGATACGATTAAAGTAGTAGCTGGGCGTGTCCGTGATAAATCGGTTGGTTTGTCTTTGCTATTCTCCATATGCTTCTGTTTTCCTTGTTTAATTTCATCTGTATGATTACTTCAAAGTATGTGTGTTCTTGTTAAAAAATTGCAGTTGGCTGTGAAGTGCTATACCATGGAGAGGTTGGCAGATATTTACAAGCTATACTGCCAGAGGGGTTTTGATAGCTCAACAAATTCTGATGATTTTGAGTGGATACCTGGAAAAATATTAAGATGTCTTTATGACAAAGATTTTAGGTAAGACATGACTATTCTTGGGCAACATTTTCTCTTTCCATAATATTTGGCCTCATTAAATTGTGTCATGCCACAGTTTCTGAGCTCCTAGTCCATCTGTAATAGACACATTTTCTAGGTAAACTCAGTCTGATTGTAGTGCCTGATTTTGTCACATCAAAAGCTGTGTCTGTTGCACTTTGCTACAACTTATTGCAGCAAAGTGCACTGGGTATTCAAACAAGCTAATTTATTGAATTTATATGCCTTGATGTACTTGTTCCACTATTCGAATTATGTTTTTTAAACTATCCATTTACCATTCATGTGCGTGTGTGGCAGTGTGGCTTCCATGCTTATCATGCCTAAGGCTATCTCTAACAACTTACTCATTCTCATCTCTGATTTCAAACTCCACTCTGTAAATAGTGCAGTCTACAGTGCAAAAACAATGTTTTGTATGACCATATACACGATCTACTGGCCATAGCCTAAGGGTGACAAAGTGTGATAGCCATCAAAAGTGTTTTAAAAGTGCTGCTATGCATCAGACTGCATTGGGATAAAATGCTTGCATATGTTGAAAAAACTGCTAGGCTACTAACAGCGACCAAAATAGAAATACACTCAGCTATTTGCTACTGAGACCTTTGGCTTTTGCTATGTGCCACAACCCAACCTCATCGCTAATATCTTGCATGTTTTATTTTATTTTTATTTCATTTTTGAAGTTTGAGCTCTGCACCCTCAAAGATACATCCATTTCTACGATTCCATATCCACCATGCCACCAAACGATTGACGAATTAAAACCCCTGCGATCTTGTTCAGAGAACCTGGTTGCGATTTCTTACCCGTTAGACACACTTCATGCAACTTTTTTTTTTGTAAGTTTACTGTTGGCATGTAGCGTTTTGAACATCTATGGACTACATGTTCATGTTCTGTTGTGCATATATTCCTATTTATTCCATTATGGGCATCTGATTTGTACACTATTATGTGTAAATTTGTTTAATGGTATAACTTTTTGTTGAGGTGAAATGATTTTTTATCGCCTTTTTGTGTTATTTATGTAATGTATTGTGAACCTATGAGATTGCCCATATGATTGCTTTATTTGGTGCAGGCCAGAGTCAATCAACTCTATTTTGTGTGGTTCATTGTTCCCACCAGAGTTTCCAATGAAGGGAAGAGTGAAACATTGGGTTACAGCTGCGACATACTTTGATAAAGTTGAGATGAAAGCTCTTGAACAAATTCTCCTGCAGAAGCAAAGGTCTGATCTTCTGTCAATATATTGTGTACATTGATGTTGAGCCTTTCTGAAAATGGTTTTGATATGTATATATTTCCCTTCTAATATCAGACTGCAACAAGAAATGATGAAATACATATCACTTCGGCAACTAAGCCAGGTTATTTTGAATCTTGAATTTATCACAAAGTAACTGTGTCTTTGGCTACCCTGTTAATTCCTCTTCTAATGCAGGAAGATGCCCCTGATCTGCAAAAAAGAATCATCGGATGTTTCCGGAACATATCTCGCTTATTTAGTGATTCTGCAAAGTGCGAGGAGAACTTGAACATGCTTCATCAGCTAAAAGATGCTGATATCTGGAAAATATTCACTAGCCTGCTTAATTGTTCAACTACATTTGAGAAAGCTTGGTCTCTTCGGGTACCTTCTGATCCAAGCTTTTGCTGCTTTTCATTGCATTTGTTTCATCAATTGTTACATATGAGCGAGATGCTTGCAAGCTAAACAGACAATAGTAGTTACCTCGGTATACTCTGCCAGCGGTCAAAGATACAATAACTTTACCTGTTTGACATTGTTCTTTGAATATGCCGTACTAAGACAATTTGAATTGATATGCAATCTGCAGGCAGATTTGCTTAAGATATTTGGTGAAAAACATGTGCTTTATAATTTTGTTGGCGCATTAGCAATGGGATGTTCATATTTACTTGTAAACAAGGAGTATGCAAAAGAGATCCTTTCTGAAGCTTCTGAACAGAAGACTTCTGGGAATACAAAACTCATCTCATCATGCATGAATCTTCTAACGGTAAGATGTTTTTCCTGATTCCTGAATCACTGTTTTCTTTTTGTGATTGAGTTATGCATTTGTTCATATTTTTGGTATCAAGAAAGTTCGGAATAACTTCTGGAGTTGCTTCTTGCTTGTATGTCTCAGATTGTACAATTCTTTTTTTTTCCAGAAGATTTCTTGAATGATTGAAATCTTGAGGTCAATTTGTTTGTTGTAGTCTGATGCTCTAGAAACAATGTAGCTAAAAGGTAAGCGATTGATTTATGACAGACTAGTTATATAAAGATAGGATGCAGTGAGACAAGTCACAAACATTTATAATTAGAATTAACTACACTTCTAGCTTTCCATGGTACGATAGCCTGTGGTGCGTCATGGTTATTAGTAACAAAGGTTTTTTTTTTAAAAAAATTTGGTGATGGCTGATGACAAGGGTCTAGGGTGTTTAATTGTTTATGTTTTCAATACACAAGAGGGTCGTTTTAATCTTAGAAACCGGGAACGTGGAACATGGCCATGTTTCTTGTTCCGGGAACTTGAGAACAATCTCGTTCCCATAGTGTTAAAACTTAGTTTTAGTAGCGTACCACGTTTCCGTTCCTAGATTCCATCGATCTGGGAATCTAGTTAGTAAGGTTTTGATGCTTCTAACCTCTTAATCCATTTATTGTGCAGGCAATATCTAGTTTCTTTCCGTCTCTTTTGTCTGGACTTGAAGAAGACATTGTTGAACTCCTGAAAGAGGATAATGAAGTGCTTAAAGAGGGTATTGCACATGTGTTATCGAAGGCTGGTGGCACTATTCGTGAACAGTTAGCCTCAACAAGGTGCATCTTCTTAAGAGCATCTTGTTTATTGGGATCCTATGATCTGTCTTGATACTAACTACTAAGGTTACGAAACTAAATTGATGTGTCTTCTATTTCAGTTCCCTTGATCTTCTATTAGAGCGTTTATGCTTAGAGGGTACACGGAGGCAGGCTAAATACTCTGTTCATGCACTTGCTGCCATTACAAAAGATGATGGTCTTATGTCACTATCTGTTCTTTACAAGGTACCAATTACAAACTTAGTTCCTTCTGTAATCCTGTTACTATTTTCCCATGCTAATGGCATATACTGTTGGCAATTCAAGTGCATTATTTAATTATTTGTTCCATTTGCAACCTTGTAGAGGCTTGTGGATTTGTTGGAAGAGAAGAAAGTGAATATACCATCTATCTTGCAATCTTTGGGTTGTATAGCCCAGATAGCGATGCCAATTTTTGAAACACGAAAAGAAGAGATAATAAGTTTCATAACTAAAAAAATTCTTGAGTGCAACGATGTAAGATTTGCTCTCTTTAAATTCCCAATTCTATTTTGTACTTTGGGACCCCTTATACTTCTGTCATCACATTTCTATGTGCCCCCAGGATATGGTTCGAAATTCTTCTAATAAATCTGAATGGGGTGATAGCACACAGAATTGTCTGCTGAAGGTCAGTAAAATTATGGTATTCTACTTACAATCCAACCATCAATGGCCCTTGACTGTTGGGTGTGTCTCTTGTGTTATTTTATCTTGCAGATTTATGGCATCAAAACATTGGTGAAGAGCTATCTACCTTTCAAAGATGCTCATGCACAGCCAGGAATAGAGAAGTTAATTGATATTCTGAAGAATATTCTTACTTATGGTGATGTATCTCCAAATATGGTCTCAAGGTACCAGTAGATACGTACCTCTTCAATTGTGCTGTAGACATTCTGCATTATATAATATTAAATATTTTATATCACTGCAGTGCTGCTGATAAGGCCCATTTGAGGCTTGCCGCAGCAAAAGCTGTTCTCCGCTTGTCAAAACAATGGGACCATAAAGTGCCTGTTGATGTATTTTATTTGACTTTGAGGATTTCACAGGTAATTCTTTGGGACAATGCTGCTTGGCATGCTTCCTCATTTTTCTCTTTTGTAATTTTTTGAACTCTCTTTTGTATTATGTCACCATCTTTGTAGATTCATATTTCTATTCTTTTCCAGGATGATTTTCCTCAGGTGAGGAAATTATTTCTTTGTAAAGTACTGCAATATATCAAGGAAAGGGCCTTGGATGCAAAATATGCTTGCACCTTCATGTTTGGTGTTAACGATTATCATGCCCCGCAGTACGAAGAGGTTCATATTGTTAACAAAACAATTACGAACTGATTCTATTTCAAATATAATCAATTGAGTCTCATTTTTAGTTTCTCTTGTTTCCACACATTGCTCAGTTCAAGTACAATCTGACTGAAGTGGTTCAGATATGCCAACAAGTTAAGATGCGCCAACTTTCAGTCCAAGCAGATATGGATTTGTTGACGGCTTACCCAGAATACATAATTTCCTTTTTGGTTCATGCCCTCGCTCATGATCCTTCATCCCCGGAAATTGAAGAACATGAAAACGTCAATGCATTTGGTCCAATTTACTGGTATCTAATATAACTCTTTCTGTGCTATCTTATTATCATGGATTTACTTGTCTTGTTCAAGGATAATTTAATAATCTGCACCTTTGCGTTGAAACATGTTAGGATATCATGGATTCAGTGCATTTTACTGGTATATGATTCTGATAATAATTTGCATGTCCTAGTTTGTTATCATCATAAAAAAAGGGCAGGCCCATGCCGGAGGCTGCCACATGAGTGGTGTCTGGGGAAGGGATAAACTGGGGCAAGTCTTCCCTGTAAATGCGGAGAGGCTGCTTCGAATCTGCTGACCTGATGACTCAGTGAGACAGCTTCCACCACTGAACCAGGCCTGCCCTTCAGTTTGTTATCCTCATAATATTCCTATTTCTTGGGATAAGGTCAGTAGGCCTTTTGATTTGGGAGGCCTTGGAATTCCCAATCTCCTCACTATGAACTGGGCTCTGCAAATTCATTGGCTTTGGCTCCAGAAAACTGCTCCTTCCAAATCTCGGAGTGGGTTGGATCTCAAAATCTATCCCCAGGTCAGGGCTCTATTCCAGGCTGCGGTGGCTACCACGAAGGTTCAAGAAAGTGCTGAGCGCGCGCTAGGGTGCCCTTACTTTTCCCTCTACTTTAATATATGGGTGCGCAGTCCCCCTGCGCTCTTTCGAAAAAAAAAGAAAAAGCTTAAGCGCGATTAATCGTGCTTAAGCGTTTTTGTTAAAAAGAGAAAAAAAGACATGATATTGGGCCACCCTGCAGCAGCCCTTAACCCCCTCTTCCTCTCTTCATGAGTCTGCAGCCTACTAAGCCCACCTGCCAGGAGGCTCAACCCAAAACCCCTCTCCCATGATGATCTAGTACTCTGCTGCCTCCTTCCACGCCCCTCGCCGATGCCCTGTGCTCTCCGCCTCCCTCTCCCGAAGCCTATCCTCCCCCGTGCCGTACGCTCTCCGGCTCCCTCTCCCGAAGCCTCTCCTCCCTCGTGTGATCTTCACCTCTCTACCGTGAATCCGCTCCGCCTCTCTCTCTCACCAATCTGCTGCCTGCAGCCATCGCCGCTCCGTCCGCTCTCTCTCTCTACCTCTCTCTTGAAGTCTCTCCTCTTCTCTCTCGTCGATCCGTCGATTTGCTGCCTGCTGGATTGACGCCGGAGGTGTTCCTCTTCCTCTCCCTCCTCTTCTCCCTTAAACATGCCGGATGGGCACGATTAAGCAGGGCCAGCGCTTAATTGCCCGCTTAGTAGGTAAGCGATGCGTTGACCCTCTGCTCAGCGCTTAACCGCGCCTAATCGCACGCCTAATCGCGTTTTCTTGAACCTTGGCTACCACTATTGGCAACGGTTCGACAACCTTTTTTTTGGAAGAATAGGTGGATTCATGGGTGCTGTGTCAAGGATACAACTCCCCTCATTGTTGCTGCAGTGCCAAAGAAGTATAGAGATGAAAGGACTGTTCAACAGGCCCTTACAGATTTAACCTGGGTGCAAGATATTCTGGGAAATCTCTCGCTGACTGGTATTGAGCAATATCTTCAGTTATGGGTAGTTCTTGGCGGATTTCAGTTACAAAATAATAATGACAATCGTGTGTGGAGGTAGAGGTGACAATGGACTCTAAATTTTACACTATAATATTTAAGGATCGGATCGGATTAAGATCGGGCCCTATTTCTATTCATTTTTGAACTAAAATTTATTTAGGGCCCTATCATTTTGTGAAGAAGCATTTGGTCGCGATCCATTACCACCCCTATGTGGAGGTTTAGTAGTAATGGCTTGTTTAGCTCCAGATCAGCCTACAGAGCCTTCTTCATTGGAACTGAAACCTTTGAGCCTTGGAAAGGGTTTGGAAGAGCTGGGCAGCCCCTAAGTGTAAGGTCTTCATTTGGCTTACCATCAACAATAAATGTTGGACAGCAGACATGCTGCAAAAGAGAGGCCTAGATTACCCTAAAAATTGTGCTCTATGTGACTAAGAAGATGAAACTGCACAGCACCTCTTAACAAATTGTGTCTTTGCAAGGTAGTTTTGGCATAATATATTACCTCCAATTGGGCTGTCCTCTGTGGTTCCTAAGAGGAGAGATCATTGTTTTGCTGAATGGTGGAGGAAAGCATCAATTAAGGTTCATAAAAGAAAAAGAAAGGGTTTCAATAGTATTGTCATTCTTGGTGCTTGGAGCCTTTGGAAGCATAGAAACATGTGTATTTTTTATGGAGCTCGGCCCTGTCTGATCTCTGTGGAGTCTAGATTTAGAGAGGAGCTACATCTTTGGATTATGGCAGGGGCCAAGAACTTGCGTTCTCTTTTTGATCCTGGATAGAGTAAGGGCCTTCAGAAGGGTTGGAGTGTAGAGTGTGTCAGGTGTGCGTATGGGGGTGAGTCTGTGTGCAAACACTGGTGTGTGTTGGTGTGAGTGGGTGCTCGTGTGTTTTTTTTGTTTGTTTTCAGGCCTTAGGCCTTTTTCCTCTTCTATTAATATAATGATACGCAACTCTCCTGCGTATTCGAGAAAAAAAAATATTACTCAATTCTATTTGACTTGATATCACGCTTGAACATTGTGTGCCTTTATAATCTTGATGGGGTTGCTTATACACAAGCCATCATTTCGACGTCTACAGATTCTGCATTTTGACAATAGTCGTGAAAAGAGTAAATTGTTGGCCCTAAAATGGGTTTCAAGATTGTGAATGATTTGCTTGCATAGGCCAACTAAATACCACAGTTGCTAAAAGGTTGCTTTTTATGTGGGTTATTCCAAATGATGCAATATTTGCTGTTAATGTAAGGCCCAATCTAGTTTATTTTGTAAAGTGTGGAATCATTGGGCTAAGGAATCAGTGCTTACCTTGACCCTTCTAGCTGAAATAGCCTGCCATGCATATATTTATGATCAAACTTTTTCCAGGCGACTATATCTGATTCTTTCAATCCTCCTGGGGGAAGAAGGTTTGCAACATAGTGTCCCAGGCATGAAAAAGGACAGCTTCACTACAATAATATCTATATTCAAAAGTATAAAATCTTCACAAGATGTGGTTGATGGAAGTAAGACCAAGGTAAAATGTGTTTGATTGTACTTTCTCTTCATTTGGGTTGCTGTACATGTGTTGCTACTAAGTGCGACCTGATGTTTGATATGCTGTTTGCAGACTATGTGTGCTATATGTGATCTTGGTACTCTTATTGCAAAGAGGTTATGCCAAGACCAAACGAGTTTATCAGAAGCTCAAACAGTTCCATTGCCTGCTCAACTTTACACGCCGCTTCATGATAACCAAAATGCAAATTCTGTGGTGTGTGCTCCAACAAAGCATGAGATAACTGCTTGATAGTTCATAAAGTTTCTGGTATTGATAGTTGTGTAATATTGTGCAGGAGAATAATGAGCAGATTTGGCTGGGATGTGAGAAAGTACTGGCCCATTTTGAGGCTGTAAGGACTGCAAATATGGATAAGGTATTTGATGCATAATAGGTTGTTAATATTGTAGCTCAGCTTTCTTTATCTGTTGTATCAACTACACTATTTTGTTTTTTTAATGTATTTCCAGGTTGAATCTCCCAAACATAAGATGCTTATTGATGTGACTGATGAATTTGGAAATGAAGTTCCTCTTGGCAAAATTGTCAAACTTCTTAAATCACGAGGAGAAAGGAAGATGGGGAAAAAGCAGAAGGCACCATCTAGTAGTTCAGTAAATGCAGAGAACGATGACGTTCTGGGTTTAGTAAGAGAAATTAACTTAAACAATCAAGAAGATTTGGAGGAATCGCAAAAGGACAAGTCTGTGAAGCGTCATACAAATGCAAAAGATAGTAACAAGAAACCACTTGATTTTTCTTCACCTAAACGCAAAAGATCAGTTTCTAAGAGTAGACCACATTCAGCAAAAGGTAGTAAAAGCAGTGATGAGCGTCTACTACATACTCCTAACATAGAGAGGACCAATATCTCCTTGGAAACTAAGATGAAGGAGAAAGACAGAGATGATTCAACTGATACAGAACTGTTAGTATCTCCAAGCACTAAAACCCCTGTATCTAAACAAAATAAGGGTGCTAAGAAATCCAATATTAATATTTTGAGCAGTGTTCCAAAGGTGACTTCTTCCATCTCTATGGTATCTTTGTATCAATAAAACTTTTGAGTTCTAGTTTATGATTGTTTCAATTCTTATTCAACCTTTTCAGAGGTCTGCTGATGCAGACAGTACTAAGAGAACTGTTGAACCGAGAAGTCTAAATGGGTCACTCAAAAGGCAAAAGTCAAAACCAATTTCTGGCTTACTAAAGGTAATGATTAATTCTGTTCTATATTATAAGCCAATTATGTTAGCTACAACTTTTGTGCAAATCATGCCTATCATTGGAAGGAAGCATATATAAAAAAGGGCGTACCCAGTGCCGTAGGCTTCCCGCACTGTGCGGGGTCTGGGGAAGGGTATCTTTAAGCGCCAAGCCTTACCCGCATAATATGCGGTGGCTGGGGCTCCAACCTGAGACCTTTCGGTTACAGACTTTAGGCTCTACCGCGGTGTAGACCCACCCTTCAAATATATATATATATATATATATATATATATATATATATATATATATATTCTTGGCAATATTCAAATTTGTTCAAGCATTTTTTCTTCTATTGTCTTGTGGCTGCTAAGAATATGTTTATGCGGGCAGTGCTCAACACAAGACTCAAGCAGTACAGACTTGGTAGGACACAGAATAAAAGTTTGGTGGCCTTTGGATAAGAGGTATGTTGTCTAGTAAATGTTATTGTTATCTGTACTTATGTTATTGAAATTAGTTTATTCCTGAATGTGGTGTTGATTTTAAGTTTTTTTGTCATTAGATTTTATGAAGGTGCCGTGCAATCATACGATTCATCCAAGAAAAAACATAGGGTAAGCTCCACCAAATGATGCCTTTCTAGTTTATTCTCTGTAATTTGTTTCATTCATCTTTACTGCTGTAAGTACAACCGTAAAGAACAGTTTACTTTTTCTTTGGAGACTTTCTATGCTGGTGAATACAACTGAGTATTTGTAAATGTAATGACTTTTTTCTGTTCTGCCTTGGATTGTTATTAAATTAGTAGGTTAGGTACTACTGTCGTTGCTTAAAAACTTTAGTGTCACAGAATATTAGTTAATACTTTGTGTTTCAAATCATGATTATTGTAATGACCTGTGGCATCTAAAGCTATTGCAATTGCAAACATCTGGTTCCTTTATTGTTTGCTGTGTAGTGTCTTTCTTATTTATTGCCCCTATGTAACACTTTTGCACGTTTCAATCTCTCAGTTAAAATGTTATCTCCACATAAATTTTAAAACGGGACTTTTTAGATAAATAGTTTGATATTTTGAAGTTTACAAATAAATACTTCGATTAAGTATGTTTAAGAAAATATTTCCATTAAGTAGCACAGTGTGTTCTTGATCATTTTAAATTTTAAATCTGAAAATGATATACAAATACCATATATGTAGCTGGGTGTTTGGGGAGCAGGCTTAGCTTCTCGTACTTCTCTTTGCTTAATGAAATGACACGCTCTGGCGTTTGAGAAAAACACACCGTATATAATGTCTGTGTAAAGAAGTGTTTACTTAGGTACCATTACCTGCCCTCGCTTGATGATTGTGCACAGGATTTTGCAAGTACAAAATGACAATTAGCTGCTGCTATTTAAGCCACATGGAAATAGCCAATACCATTATATCATCTGTGCTTTAGCAGTGTGTATTAATGCTGTAGGTTACCTTTCCAAAAAGTGAAAAATACTGAAGCACCGGTATAACTTTAGTATTGTCTACTGTTTGTACCACGACTGAGTGTTTGGTGCTCACAGTAGCAACTTCATTTACACACAGTATCAACTCAATGACATTTCAACATGTGGAAGTTGTAGAGATGACAATTTCAGTCCAAATCGTTAAAAATTTATACACTGGATGGACTTATACGATTTTACTTCCCTGCATAGGTGCTATACGATGACGGAGATGTTGAAGTGCTTAACTTGGCTAAAGAGAAGTGGATACTGATTGAAAGTAATGACTCATCAGTGAAGGTGGGAGTATTTTCAATGCTTTCTTTGTCTTTTTAATGTAGAAGATACTGTTGACTCATTTTTTGTTTACTCAATATTGCAGAAGCAAAAGAAGGATCATCTTGGGACAAACCCAGGAAGGTAAGCTGGTATTTTGTTTAATTTAGAATCTACTCTAATAAAGTGTTGTGCCACTGTTGGAGAAGCTAAGAAACAGGCATATGCAAAGCATTGGATTAACATAAATAACTAAACATATACTACCTCCATTTTTCTTTATTTGACGCCGGATAGTACAAATATACGCTAACAAACGTCAAATAAAAAAAACGGAGGGAGTAGTTAGTATTAAAGTCCTCTGTATATTTATAGTAGCATGTGGTGTCATTTATAAACTACACAGTCACCTTGCAGAGCACTGGAGAGAACTAGCAGCAGCAAATCTCCTCCTAGCCAAACGAAGTCAAAAAAGAGGTAAGCTGGTATGAATTTGAAATGTTGTAATGGTTCAGTTTCGTAATCATGGTGCAATTCATCTGCCAACTCCATCTTTATAGGTCCTTACCTTCAAAGAAAGGGCAACCAATGAACAAGCGGAGAAAGACTGCAGGAAGAAACAATTCTGTTGAAGAAGGTAGTGGAGCTGGTGGTAATGATTCAGATTCATCCAGTTCTCTTGCTCGCTCAGATGTTGACAAAGATGTAAACTCTGGTATGATTGCTTAACGAGTTATCATTGATTGTATGAGCCTGTTGTTTTTACAATATGCATGCCCTCTTCAAGTCTTCATACTTGAGCCTAATGTGGTCTTTTATACCACAGATGGCCACATGGAGGAAGTAGTAGTTAGCTCCGCTGAGAAAGAGAATGCCAGGAAAGATTCTAAAGATGTGAAAATAAAAGAGAAGTCAGCGAAGGACTTCAAAGGCTTGGAAATGAAAGAGAAGGCAGGGAAGGACTCCAAAGACATGGAAATGAAAGAGAAGATTGGGAAGGAGTCCAAAGATGTAGAAATGAAAGAGAAAGCAGCGAAAAAATCCAACGATGCGGAAGTGAAAGAGAAGCCAGGGAAGGACTCAAAAGATGTAAAAATGAAAGAGAAGGTAGGGAAAGAGTCCAAAGACGCCCTCGTGAAAGAGAAAGCAGGGAAGGACTCAAAAGATTTAGAAATGCAAGGGAAGGCAGGAAAGGAGTCCAAAGTTGTGGAAAAGCTGGATGACCATACTTTGAGCAACAAGGAGCAATCAGACAGCGAAACTCTCGTGAGTGCATTCTGTGTTCCGAACCTAACCTCAGTTTTGATACTTCTCATCTTCTGATTTAAGATTCTCACCAATTTGCTTCATGTTGAATGTGCAGAGCGTCTGGAAAAAACGTACAGCAAAAGCAACATAGTCTTGCTTTCTCAGCTGACCTTTCATAGTAGGATGCAGATTTCACAGGCAGGCAGTCGTTCGCGAATGTGGATATTTCATTGATTGACACCTTGCAATTGACAGTTGTAATGTAGAAAATGTTTGTTTCGATAGCAACACGTTAGTATAGAAGTGGAATAGGATTTGTTTGTAATGTTATTAGATGTGGGCACCTGTTGCCCATTAAGTTATGGCATGGCATCCCCCGGTTGTCTTGTAATTTTTAGAGGGGGGTCAGAGGTTTTGTAACATACTATCTATTAGATCTTTTGCAGGACATAGTGCTTTGTTGTTGAACTCTTGTAGAAATGTTGTAGGCAATAAACAGTGATACATGTAAAACTAGCTGCGGGCATCCAATTTTTGGCCCCGGTTCGATTGCCCCAGTACTTTGGATCTAGAATCTGACGCTGGAGATTTAGTATTTGGACTCGATGTAATTTCTGTTTGTAGTCGACATAATTACTGCACTGGTTTTGTACTGTCAATCTTGTCTGTTGTTTAGAGTTTAGCAGAACAATCTACGAGACATGATGGTAAAGGTGTGATGCAGGAGTTGCAGCTTGCCTGCTATGCAAGTGTCGCTTCGCTTTAGAGCGTCAACAGGCTAAATTCCGGAGACTTGTATTGGTTGGTACGAAAATGGGTGTAGTGTTAAACACAAGCCCACATGTGAACTGGGTTGATGTGTGATGTTCATCATATAATGCATTGCCGCAAAACATTCAAGTGGGCAGCAAGATCCACAAGCTGGACAGTACATGCGTGAAGTCAGTTAGAACCTTGGTGATCTCACTTTGGCTCGCTTCGTGGGGATTTTGCCGTTTTCTGATGATTTTTGTTTTCACGAGTATCCCATGAACGTTTGCGGGGATATTTTTCCCATCCTGAATGTTTATTTCACATCCTTGTTATCTACGGCGATAAATCTTGATAAGTGATAAGGATCTATGTTTCTAAGACTGTTTCTAAGACGTACGTTTCTTTATACACATTATCAGATATAAGAAATTATCATGTGTATATAAAAATGAATATATTTGTACGATGAATAATCTCTAGACAAGGTAATTATTTATTTTTATTATTAACTATTAAAAAATATCGTTACATAAAAGTTTAACGACTCCCCGTAGATAATGAGGATGAAGAATGTTTCTACGTCCCTATTTCCTATCGGAGGAGAATTCTCTCCGATTATATCACAGTGGGGAAGAAACTTTCCTATTTTCTAATGAAATAATTCCTCATGAATAATCGAGAAGGATCGAGATCTCATTGCAATCTCTAGTGTAGGCTCTCATCACAAGCACCGAGCCATGCTTCAGAAGAAAAGGATACATCTTCGTCTCTCCCACTCGCTCCCCTGCACCGCTGCCTTCACGGAGATGCCTAGGTTCTTGGCGGAGTTCGCATCTGTGCTGATCGGGCCGACGCGGCGGAGACGTGAAGCCATTAGCGGTGTGGTGGGGAGTGGACGGGACGAGATGGATCCTCGTTTTTTGAGTTATGATATAAAATACGTATTATTAAACTAATTATAAAACATATTTTCATAATAGATATAGTTAGATATATAGTTAAATATAGTTAGATATATACTATTTATTACAAATCTAATTAAAATTAAGCTACTTTGATTTGCACAAATTTTATAGCTGAGAGTATATGTTTACTCTTTTTGGCCATTGTAGGGGTAATGTCAACTTGTCAAGATGATTCAGAAGCTCATGAAATATGTGTAGGGGTATCCACTTGTTTTTGTCAGTCACAACATATGTTTACATGCTAGTTACAAAACAAACTATACATATGAAAACTAAATATTAAGACAAATTTATTAAGCTTAATTAGTATATGATTCATCCATACGATGTTGCAGTAAATATTTACTAATTATGGATTAATTAGGCTTAATAGATTTGTCTTGTCGTTTAACCTTCATCTATATAATTAGTTTTATAATATACTACCTTCGTTCTTGAATATTTGTCGCTCGCTAATTCATTTTTAACTAAAACGCGACAAATAAAAAAGAACAGAGGGAGTACTATATTTAATATTTTTATTATTTATAATTTTCATTCAAATATTTGAAATGGCATGCACTAGAAGCCCGCTTGTTTCTGAAAGATAAATGACCTTAACCATTATTCTAAAATCGATTTTAGTGCTTGACGACCATCACAAATCTTATGGACGAACTAGTTTGCCTAGTTGTTTATTTCTCAGGTGCATAAGTTCATCTATATTGATTGTCCAGAATACCATAGATTATTCCGAACAGGAAAAACTTTTTGGAAAATTCACCTGTGCGTGGACCGTTCGGGCCCTTCCGACGGACCGTCGGCGACACCAAGGTGTGCCTCAGACAGGAACTATGCAAAACTCTGATTTACACTACGAACTGTCTGAAGCAGAAGAGAGCACCGTTCGGGACCAAGCTCGGACCGTCCGGCCTCAGGCGCGGACCGTCCGCTTGTTGAAAAACCAGAAAACCCCAAAGGTGACTGAAAGTCGCCTAGAGAGGGGGGGGTGGATAGGCGGAATCTGAAATTTACAAACTTAAGCACACACTACAAACTGGGGTTATCGTTAGAATTAAATTCGAGTCCGAAAGAGAGGAAAAATAAATCAACAAAGAAATAAGGCGAATGAACACGGTGATTTGTTTTACCGAGGTTCGGTTCTTGCAAACCTACTCCCCGTTGAGGTGGTCACAAAAACCGGGTCTCTTTCAACCCTTTCCCTCTCTCAAACGGTCACTTAGACCGAGTGAGCCTTTCTCTTCAATCAAATGGGACACTAAGTCCACTACAAGAACCACCACAACTTGGTGTCTCTTGTTTTGATTACAAGTGAGTTGGAAACAAGAATAGAGGAAGAAGAAAAGCGATCCAAGCGCAAGAGCTCAAATGAACACAAAAGTCTCTCTCTAGTCACTAATTTGTTTGGAGTGATTCCGGACTTGAGAGAAGATTTGATCTCTTTGTTTGTGTCTTGGAATGAAGTCTAGAGCTCTTGTATGAGGTTTGGTGGCTGAAAACTTGGATACATTGAAGTGTGGTGGTTGAGGGTATTTATAGCCCCAACCACCAAAATGGCCGTTGGTGAAGGCTGCTGTCGTATGGCGCACCGGACAGTCCGGTGCGCCACCGAACACTGTCCAGTGCGTCAGCCACGTCACCCGACCGTTAGGGTTCGACCGTTGGAGCTTCTGACATGTGGGCCACCGGACAGTCCGGTGGTGCACGGACAGTCACTGTTCACAGTCCGGTGCGCCTTCTAACGGTTGCTCTGACTTCTGCGCGCGCAGGCGCGTACTGTAGCGTTTCACTGTTCCTTTGCAGACGACCGTTGGCGCTGTTTAGCCATTACTCCGCTGGCACGCCAGACAGTCCGGTGCTACACCGGATAGTCCGGTGAATTATAGCGGAGTGGCTC
Source organism: Zea luxurians (assembly GCA_029449295.1). Lineage (NCBI taxonomy): Eukaryota > Viridiplantae > Streptophyta > Magnoliopsida > Poales > Poaceae > Zea > Zea luxurians. Next base: position 6,566,154 of record JAOPSE010000100.1, read on the forward strand.
CCAGAATTCCCGAAGGTGACAAGTTGGAGTTGATCCACCCTGGTGCACCGGACACTGTCCGGTGGTGCACATTTTCATCTTAGCATCTAAAATCTTTAGCCTTAGCAGTCAATATTTCATTCTCAATTTTAAGGCTAGAGAGAGATGCATTCAATTTGTCAATCTTAGCAATCAAATTAGCGTTATCATTTCTAAGGTTGACAAGAGAATCATCACTAACATTTAATTTCTCAACCTTAGCAATTAATTTGACATTTTCATTTCTAAGGCTAGAAATAGTGTAATGACAAGTGCTAAGCTCACTAGTCAATTTTTCATTTTTCTCTACCTCCTGAGCATAAGCATTTTTAACCTTAACATGTCTTTTGTTTTCCTTAATAAGGAAGTCCTCTTGGCTATCCAAGAGTTTATCCTTCTCATGAATAGCACTAATCAATTCATTCAATTTCTCTTTTTGTTGCATGTTAAGATTGACAAAAAGAGTAAGCAAGTTATCCTCATCATCACTAGAATTATCCTCATCACTAGAAGTTGCATACTTAGTGGAGGATCTTGATTTTACCTTCTTCTTCTTGCCGTCCTTTGCCATGAGGCACTTGTGGCCGACGTTGGGGAAGAGAAGGCCCTTGTTGACGGCGATGTTGGCGGCGTCCTCGTCGGAGGAGGAGTCGGTGGAGCTCTCGTCGGAGTCCCACACGCCGCATACATGGGCATCGCCACCCTTCTTCTTGTAATACTTCTTATTTTCTCTTCTCTTTCCCTTCTTGTCGTCGCCCCTGTCACTATCACTAGATAACGGACATTTATCAATAAAATGACCGGGTTTACCATATTTGTAGCACACCTTCTTGGAACGGGGATTGTAATCTCTCCCCTTCCTTTGCTTGAGGATTTGGCGAAAGCTTTTGATGATTAAAGCCATCTCCTCGTTGTCGAGCTTGGAGGGGTCGATGGGAAGCCTACTTGGTGTAGACTCCTCCTTCTTCTCCTCCGTCGCTTTGAAGGCGACGGGTTGCACCTCGGGTGTGGTGGTGGCGCCTTGCTCGATGATTTTCTTGGAGCCTTTGATCATTAATTCAAAGCTCACAAACTTTGCTATTACTTCCTCGGGAGACATTAGTTTATATCTAGGATTACCACGAATTAATTGAACTTGCGTAGGGTTAAGAAATACAAGTGATCTTAGAATAACCTTGACCATCTCATGGTCATCCCGTTTGGTGCTCCTGAGGTTGCACACTTGGTTCACCAAGGTTTTGAGCCGGTTGTACATGGCTTGTGGCTCCTCTCCTTGGTGAAGCATGAAGCGACCGAGCTCCCCCTTGATCGTTTCCCGCTTGGTGATCTTGGTCACCTCATCTCCCTCGTGCGCGGTCTTGAGCACGTCCCAAATCTCCTTTGCACTCTTCATCCCTTGCACCTTATTATACTTCTCTCGACTTAGAGAGGCGAGGAGTATAGTAGTGGCTTGGGAGTTGAAGTGTTGGATTTGTTTGACCTCCTCCGAATCATAATCCTTGTCCCCTTTCTTTGGTACCTGCGCTCCATACTCAACAATATCCCATATGCTTTTGTGGAGTGAGGTTAGATGATGCCTCATTTTATCACTCCACATAGAATAATCTTCACCTTCAAACATAGGTGGTTTGCCTAATGGGACAGAAAGTAATGGAGTGCGTTTTGAAATACGAGGGTAGCGAAGGGGCATCTTACTATACTTCTTGCACTCATGGCGTTTAGAAGTGGCGGATGCCGATTCCGAGACGGAGGTGGAGGGTGACGAAGAGTCGGTCTCGTAGTAGACCACTTTCTTCATCTTCTTCTTCTTGTCACCCTTTCGTTGGGACTTGATGGAGGAAGAGGATTCCTCCTTGTGCTTGTGGGCGGACTCCCTCGAGTGTGTTCTCCCCGAGCTTGCGGACTTGTAGCCGCCGGTCCCGATCTCCCTCATGGCGGATGTGCAAGTCGCCTAGAGGGGGGGGGGGTGAATAGGGCGAAACTGAAATTCTCAAAAATAATCACAACTACAAGCCGGGTTAGCGTTAGAAATATAATAGAGTCCACGAGAGAGGGTGCAAAACAAATTGCAAGCGAATAATGAAGTGAGACACGCGGATTTGTTTTACCGAGGTTCGGTTCTCTCAAACCTACTCCCCGTTGAGGAGGCCACAAAGGCCGGGTCTCTTTCAACCTTTACCCTCTCTCAAACGGTCCCTCGGACCGAGTGAGCTTTCTCTTCTCAATCACTTGGAACACAAAGTTCCCACAAGGACCACCACAAGATTGGTGTCTCTTGCCTCAAATACAAGTGAGTTTGATCGCAAGAAAGAATCAAGAAAGAAGAAAGCAATCCAAGCGCAAGAGCTCGAAAGAACACAAGCAAATCACTCTCTCTAATCACTAGGGCGTTGTGTGGAATTTGGAGAGGATTTGATCTCTTTGGTGTGTCTAGAATTGAATGCTAGAGCTCTTGTAAGTAGTTGGGAAGTGGAAAACTTAGATGCAATGAATGGTGGGTGGTTGGGGGTATTTATAGCCCCAACCACCAAACTAGCCGTTTGGTGAGGCTGTCTGTTCGATGGCGCACCGGACAGTCCGGTGCACACCGGACATGTCCGGTGCGATAGCTACGTCACCAATGCCGTTGGGTTCCGACCGTTGGAGCTCTAACTTCTGGGCCCGCCTGGATGTCCGGTGGCGCATCGAACATGCACTGTAGATTGTCCGGTGCGCTAGCATGGGCGTGCCTGACCTCTGCGTGCGCAACGCGCGCATTTAATGCGTCGTAGGTAGCCGTTAGCGCCGAAATAGCCGTTGCCCCGCTGTTGCACCGGACAGTCCGGTGTACACCGGACAGTCCGGTGAATTATAGCGGAGTGGCCGAAGTGAATTCCCGAGGCTGGCGAGTTCCGGAGGCCGTTCTTCCTTGGAGCACCGGACATGTCCGGTGTACACCGGACAGTCCGGTGAATTATAGCAGAGTCGCCTCTGGAAATTCCCGAAGGTGACGAGTTTGAAGTTTGAGTCCTCTGGTGCACCGGACATGTCCGGTGGCGCACCGGACAGTCCGGTGCGCTAGACCAGAGGTGCCTTCGGTTGTCCCTTGCTCCTTTGTTTGAACCCAATACTTGGTCTTTTTATTGGCTAAGTGTGAACCTTTTGCACCTGTATAACTTATACACTAGAACAAACTAGTTAGTCCAAATATTTGTGTTGGACAATTCAACCACCAAAATTAATTAGGGACTAGGTGTAAGCCTAATTCCCTTTCAATCTCCCCCTTTTTGGTGATTGATGCCAACACAAACCAAAGCAAATATAAATGAACTAGTTTGCATAATGTAAGTGCAAAGGTTGCTTGGAATTGAGCCAATATAAATACTTACATGATGTGCATGGATTGTTTCTTTGTTTTTAACATATTGGACCACATTTGCACCACATGTTTTGTTTTTGCAAATATTTTTGTAAATTCTTTTTAAAATCCTTTTGCAAGATAGTCAAAAAATGAATAAGATTTTTGCAAAGCATTTTCAAGATTTGAAATTCTCTCCCCTTGTTCCAAATGCTTTTTCTTTGACTAAACAAAACTTCCCCTCAAATAAATTCTCCTCTTAGTGTTCAAGAGGGTTTTAAGATATCAAGTTTTGAAAATACTACCTGCTCCCCCTTTAGAACACAAAGAGATACTAATTTGAAATTTTCCAATTGAAAACATTAAATTTTAAAATTAGGGCGGTGGTGCGGTCCTTTTGCTTTGGGCTCATACTTTCTCCCCCTTTGGCATGAATCGCCAAAAACGGAATCATTAGAGCCCTTAGAAGTACTTTCTCCCCCTTTGGTCATAAATAAAACATATGAGTAAAGATTATACCAAAGATGGAGAGTGATGCGGAGAGACGGCGAAGGATGAGTAGTAGAGTGGAGTGGAAGCCTTTGCTTCACCGAAGACTCCAATTCCCTTTCAATATACCTATGACTTGGTTTGAAATACACTTGAAAACACATTAGTCATAGCATATATCAAAGAGACATGATCAAAGGTATACTTATGAGCTATGTGTGCAAGTTTAGCAAAAGAAATTACTAGAATCAAGAATATTGAGCTCATGCCTAAGTTTGGTAAAAGTTTGTTCATCAAGAGGCTTGGTAAAGATATCGGCTAATTGATCTTTAGTGTTAATGTATGAAATCTCGATATCCCCCTTTTGTTGGTGATCTCGAAGAAAATGATACCGAATGGCTATGTGTTTAGTGCGGCTATGCTCAACGGGATTATCCGCCATGCGGATTGCACTCTCATTATCACATAGAAGAGGAACTTTGGTTAGTTTGTAACCGTAGTCCCGCAGGGTTTGCCTCATCCAAAGAAATTGCGCGCAACAGTGGCCTGCGGCAATATACTCGGCTTCGGCGGTGGAAAGAGCGACCGAATTTTGCTTCTTTGAAGCCCAAGATACCAAGGATCTTCCCAAGAACTGGCAAGTCCCCGATGTGCTCTTCCTATTGATTTTGCACCCCGCCCAATCGGCATCCGAATAACCAATCAAATCAAATGTGGATCCCCGAGGGTACCAAAGCCCAAACTTAGGAGTGTAAGCCAAATATCTCAAGATTCGTTTTACGGCCGTAAGGTGTGATTCCTTAGGGTCGGCTTGGAATCTTGCACACATGCAAACGGAAAGCATAATGTCCGGTCGAGATGCACATAAATAAAGCAATGAACCAATCATCGACCGGTATACCTTTTGATCCACGGACTTACCTCCCGTGTCAAGGTCGAGATGCCCATTTGTTCCCATGGGAGTCTTGATGGGCTTGGCATCCTTCATTCCAAACTTGCTTAGAATGTCTTGAGTATACTTCGTTTGGCTAATGAAGGTGCCCTCTTGGAGTTGCTTGACTTGGAATCCTAGAAAATACTTCAACTCCCCCATCATAGACATCTCGAATTTTTGTGTCATGATCCTATTAAATTCTTCACATGTAGATTCGTTAGTAGACCCAAATATAATATCATCAACATAAATTTGGCATACGAACAAATCATTGTCAAGAGTTTTAGTGAACAGTGTAGGATCGGCCTTGCCGACTTTGAAGCCATTAGCAATAAGGAAATCTCTAAGGCATTCATACCATGCTCTTGGGGCTTGCTTGAGCCCATAAAGCGCCTTAGAGAGCCTATAGACATGGTTAGGGTACTCACTATCTTCAAAGCCGGGAGGTTGCTCAACGTAGACCTCCTCCTTGATTGGTCCATTGAGGAAGGCACTCTTCACGTCCATTTGGTAGAGCTTGAAGCCATGGTAAGTAGCATAGGCCAATAATATACGAATTGACTCAAGCCTAGCTACGGGTGCATAGGTTTCACCGAAATCCAAACCTTCGACTTGGGAGTATCCCTTGGCCACAAGTCGAGCTTTGTTCCTTGTCACCACACCATGCTCATCTTGCTTGTTGCGGAAGACCCACTTGGTTCCTACAACATTTTGATTAGGACGTGGAACTTAATGCCATACCTCGTTCCTCGTGAAGTTGTTGAGCTCCTCTTGCATCGCCATCACCCAATCCGAATCTTGTAGTGCTTCCTCTACCCTGTGTGGCTCAATAGAGGAAACAAAAGAGTAATGCTCACAAAAATGTGCAATACGAGATCGAGTGGTTACCCCCTTATGAATGTCGCCGAGGATGGTGTCGACGGGGTGATCTCGTTGTATTGCTTGGTGGACTCTTGGGTGTGGCGGCCTTGGTTGTTCATCCTCCTTGTCTTCATTATTTGCGTCTCCCCCTTGATCATTGCCGTCGTCTTGAGGTGGCTCATCATTGTGTTCTTCATCTTTATCAACTTGAGCCTCGTCCTCATTTTGGGTTGGTGGAGATGCTTGCGTGGAGGAGGATGGTTGATCTTGTGCATGTGGAGGCTCTTCGGGTTCCTTAGGACACACATCCCCAATGGACATGTTCCTTAGCGTGATGCACGGAGCCTGTTCTTCACCTATCTCATCAAGATCAACATGCTCTACTTGAGAGCCGTTAGTCTCATCAAACACAACGTCACAAGAAACTTCAACAAGTCCTGAGGACTTGTTAAAGACTCTATATGCCCTTGTGTTTGAGTCATATCCTAGTAAAAAGCCTTCTACAGTTTTAGGAGCAAATTTAGATTTTCTACCCCTTTTGACAAGAATAAAACATTTGCTACCAAAAACTCTAAAATACGAAATATTAGGCTTTTTACCAGTGAGGAGTTCATAGGATGTCTTCTTGAGGATTCGGTGTAGATATAACCGGTTGATGGCGTAGCAGGCGGTATTGACCGCCTCGGCCCAAAACCGATCCGGAGTCTTGTACTCATCAAGCATGGTTCTTGCCATGTCCAATAGAGTTCGATTCTTCCTCTCCACTACACCATTTTGTTGTGGAGTGTAGGGAGAAGAGAACTCATGCTTGATGCCCTCCTCCTCAAGAAAGCCTTCTATTTGTGAGTTCTTGAACTCCGTCCCGTTGTCGCTTCTAATTTTCTTGATCCTTAAGCCGAACTCATTTTGAGCCCGTCTCAAGAATCCCTTTAAGGTCTCTTGGGTATGAGATTTTTCCTGCAAAAAGAACACCCAAGTGAAGCGAGAATAATCATCCACAATAACTAGACAGTACTTACTCCCGCCGATGCTTATGTAAGCAATTGGGCCGAATAGGTCCATGTGTAGGAGCTCCAGTGGCCTGTCACTAGTCATGATGTTCTTGTGTGGATGATGAGTGCCAACTTGCTTCCCGGCTTGGCATGCACTACAAATCCTGTCTTTCTCAAAATGAACATTGGTTAGTCCTAAAATGTGTTCTCCCTTTAGAAGCTTATGAAGATTCTTCATTCCAACATGGGCTAGTCGGCGGTGCCAGAGCCAACCCAAGTTAGTCTTAGCAATTAAGCAAGTGTTGAGTTCAGCTCTATCAAAATCTACCAAGTATAGCTGACCCTCTAACACTCCCTTAAATGCTATTGAATCATCACTTCTTCTAAAGACAGTAACACCTACATCAGTAAATAGACAGTTGTAGCCCATTTGACAAAGTTGCGAAACGGAAAGCAAATTGTAATCTAAAGAGTCTACAAGAAAAACATTGGAAATAGTATGGTCAGGTGATATAGCAATTTTACCCAATCCTTTGACCAAACCTTGATTTCCATCCCCGAATGTGATAGCTCGTTGGGGATCTTGGTTTTTCTCATATGAGAACATCTTTTTCTCCCCTGTCATGTGGTTTGTGCATCCGCTGTCGAGTATCCAACTTGAGCCCCCGGATGCATAAACCTACAAAACAATTTTAGTTCTTGATTTTAGGTACCCAAACGGTTTTGGGTCCTTTGGCATTAGAAACAAGAACTTTGGGTACCCAAACACAAGTTTTGAAGCCCTTGTGTTTGCCCCCAACAAACATGGCAACTATCTTGCCGGATTTGTTAGTTAAAACATAAGATGCATCAAAAGTTTTAAATGAAATAGCATGATCATTTGATGCATTAGGAGTTTTCTTTCTAGGCAACTTGGCACGGGTTGGTTGTCTAGAGCTAGATGTCTCACCCTTATACATAAAAGTATGATTAGGGCCAGAGTGAGACTTCCTAGAATGAATTTTCTTAATTTTGCTCTCGGGATAACCGGCAGGGTACAAAATGTAACCCTCGTTATCCTGAGGCATGGGAGCCTTGCCCTTAACAAAGTTAGACAAGTTTTTAGGAGGGGCATTAAGTTTGACATTGTCTCCCTGTTGGGGGCCTTCGTCCTCCGAAGGTCCTCAAAAACATGATTTGACAATGTTTTCCGAGTGAATTATATGAACAGCTATCTTCGGACTCAGAATTATGAACATGGAGTACGGTCAGGACGAAGCCTAAGCCAGACGAAGGGGGATTGAGATGAAGGACGGGCTGATTACTAAGCTGTACGAAGGATGGTGCACAGCCGAAGCTGTGCGCAGGAAAGCTTCGTCGCGATAGCAGAAAGGGGAACCGACTTAAAGATGAAAAGACTACTTAGGCCTTGACAGATTCCCATAAGTCATTAACAAATGTAATGGGCATGAATGTAATTTTACATGGGCTGCGTCCCACGTCTATAAATAGATGAACAGTACTCCCGTACTGTTCACGCTGACTTGGCATTTGCTTTCGCGTCATCCTTGTACTTTTGTCTTCCTGCAATCCGAAGGTACACTTGTAATCTAAAATCATTTCTATTGTTATGCAATAATAAAATAGAAATGATATTATGAAATTTAAATGTTTATATTACTTTTTATGCCGCGTGTAAGTCCTTCGTCATAGCTTATTGTGTTTACGAAGATATATTATTTGTAACCTTCGTCCGGAGCACATTATATCCCGAAGGGAAATAATGTTTCAAAGGACGAAGGACCTTATCATTTAACACTTTTTATGTTGCCTTGTTCTTAATCCGAAGCATTTGAGAACAAGTCACCAACATTGGCGCCCACCTCCGGTGAACTCACTCCCATTTTTGAGTTTTTTGAACACCTTCGGAAGTCAAAGACCCTCGCTATGGCGCCGAAGAAAGCTTCAGCGACTGGGGCTGCAGCCTTGCAACCGCTGGACCCCAACCAGGAGACTGTCTCTCTTCGGGAGGCCCGAAGCCAGAAAAGGAAGGCCGTCAGCCCGACGCTTCAGGAGGATGAGCTAGACCAAGAGATCAGGGATATGGAGATGCTTCATCAACAGGTGCAGAGGAAGAAGGAAAAGATGGCCAGGCTAGCTGAGCTGCAAAGGCAGATAGACGAAGCTTCTGAAGAAGTTCGCCATCTTACTCACGATGAGCAGAACAGAAGGCCTCAACAAAAAGACCTCCATCAGGAGGGCTTCTTCAACGAAGATGACTGGTATGACAATTTCCATCATGGAAATTTTGTTTTCGATGATGCTTCTCCCCTGTCCGCTGAGCTGCAGGCTACACCTTGGCCTCCGTCCTACAAGCCGCCCCAGCTTCCCATGTTCGATGGCCATTCAGACCCGAAGCAGTTTTTGATGAGCTACGAAGCAACAGTATCTTCGTATGGTGGCAATGCTGCGGTCATGGCAAAGTCTTTTGTTATGCTGTCAGGAGTGTTGCTCAGACCTGGTATTCCTCCCTTCGACCAGGAACGATCACTTCATGGCAGAAGCTGAAGGACATGTTGTTAACCAGCTTTCAAGGGTTTCAGACGAAGCCGGTCACTGCTCAAGCCTTGTTCCAGTGCACTCAGGATCATGAAGAATACCTTCAGGCGTATGTCAGAAGGTTCTTGCGTTTGAGGGCGCAGGCACCAACGGTGCCCAATGAAATTGTCATCGAAGCCATGATCAAGGGGCTTCGTCCTGGACCTTCAGGTCAATACTTTGCTAGGAAGCCTCCTCAGACTTTGGAGAAACTGCTCCAGAAGATGGACGAGTACATTCGTGCTGACAATGATTTTCGCCAAAGAAGGGAGGAGGCTTTCAGATTTTCTGAAATGACCAGGGGCTTCGGAGGAAGATTCTATCCGAGGCATGTCAGGTCCATCCACAACTCTACTCAAAATGACGATAAGGGGAGTCAGCAGAACAGGCCGCAGTGCTCCTCACAGGCTTCGGGGCAACAACAAAACTTCTTCTGGCCACCAGCTCCAAGAGGCAGAGGCGCCAGGGGCTTCGGCGGAAGATTTGGAGATCAACCAAGGAGAGTATTTTGCTTGTTCTGTGGTGAAAACAAGGGCCATACCACCAGGATGTGCCATGTTACCATCCAGAAGCAAAAGGAGATAGCCGAAGCTGCAGCGCAACAAGTTCAGCCGAAGCAGGTCATGCATACTGCTTCGTATCATCAGCCTTACATCCCAGAATACGTGGGCAACCACCCTGCAGTTTCTGTAGCTTCGGCGAGTCAACCTCAAGCTTCATGGTAGCAGCCCCCGCCTCCACCACCGCTGCAACAAGGCCAACAGCCGGAAGGGAGCCAATATGTTCCACACCAAAGGGATCTCAGAGAACAATCTGAAGCTCGCACAGTCAATAGCACTGTGCCAGAGTCGAAGCACATTTATTGACAAATATCCTACCTTGATAGCAGTCTTTTCCATTTAGTTCTATTTTCTGTGTAATAAAGAACATTTCAGTTTTCATGTCATAGTTTCATTGTTGGTCACAAGGAAAACTTATTTTCTCCACAGGCTTAAGTTGCTGAAGCTTAAAAATTTGCGATAACAAGGAGGACCTTCGAATTATTAAAAATCCTTCGAAGCAACAAAAAGTCGTTCTAAGGAACGCAGAGTAAGTTGCTGAAGTCACAAAAAGTCGTTCCAAAGGGAGCGCAGTGTAAGTTTTCTGCTCCAAAGACGTTCCTAAGGGAATGCAGAGCTTACAGCGAAAAGTCAACGCTGATGCCGCCTAAGTAAAAGGCGAAGAAGCTCCAAAGACGTTCCTAAGGGAATGCAGAGCTTACAGCGAAAAGTCAGCGCTGATACAGAGATATTTTGTGTTTTACGAGGATATGTGTGTATCTTCGGAACAAATGTCATCTACATAACATAGCATCATCACATCATTTTGCATAGCATAAGCATCATACATCATGTTGCACATAGCAAAAGAAGGGGACGCAGTATCAACCTTCGAAAGGACGCTTTGAAAAAGTGAAAATCGTGCAAAGTCACGAGGGAATACAATGCTGATCTTCGGAATACAGCTTCAGAGAATATTTTCACGAAGCGTGGAAGTGCTTCATCAGAATAGTATTAAAGGAGAATGTTTTCTTTACGAAGCATGAAAAGAAGGGAAGGTGTTTTTTCGCCGAAGGCTCAAAAACGGTACGTATGTAAAGTTTCATGCATCGTAAAGAGTTGAATAATGAAAAGAAACTTGTATATTATATTCAAATGTACAAAATATTACATAGATCACATTTCAAATGTTTTTTCTAATAACATCTAGTCTTCTCTTAGTACTACTTCGGCAGCCTCATTTAGAAGTTGTTCAACAACTTTATCCATGATAGCTTTGGCCATTTGCTTAATTTCGTCATCCCCTTTCGTGTGAGGGTCTGCAGACGATCCAGCAGGTTCTGAGGGAAGAGAATATGTCTACATTACTATCACAGACCGCGAACAAAGTTTGAAATTAAAAATTACAACACAATAAGAGCGACTAATTAAATACCTATCTGCCCTTCGGGCTCTATACTTTTTTCGGCAACTTCTGTCACTTTCCTAGCATCATGGATGCCTTTTTCACTCTTTTGAATAATTTCTTGCGCCATTTCTCGGCCGCCGTTGTCCCAGATATCAGTAAAGAATTTTCCGCCAACCATGCTTGCTTCGGCCGAGGGGTCTTTGATGTCTTCAGAGGACAAGGCAGCTTCGGACTGAGCTAAGGATTTTACATGCTCGCAACCTTTCCTCTCTAAAACGGTAGCAACTCCTCTGGCGCCCGAGAAAGCGCAGATGTCACCGCGGCTACTCAGGATTTCCTCGAAGGCCTCTGCTTCGTGGCTGATCCATTCCAATGGACCTTCAGGATTGCCTCTTGAGAAATTCTCTTCACTAGAAAATGCGCCAACGCTGGCGAAGCTGGATTTTATCTTTTTGACGCATTCTATAGATTTAACATAGCATTTCCTCTGGGATGCACGAAGCTCCTTAACACTTAACTCTAAATGATTGACCAACTGATCACTAAGCTCTCGTTTTGTTTCTTCAAGCACACGTTCCTCTTTAGCTCTAGCTAGCTGTTTCTGAAGATCTTTAATCTCACGTTTTTGGGCTTCGGCCTGGACCTTTGAGGCAGCTTCGTCCTTTTTTACCTTGTCTACCAATGTAAGCAGAATTTTATCCTTTTCCAGAGCTTCGTTTCTCAGTTTAATAACTTCTGACCGTAGGTTGTTGAACGCAATTTCATAGCTCTCATCTTCGGCACTCTTTTGTGCTCTTAATGCGTTGCTTAGGATTAAACCCTATATGTAAAAAAGTTGGTATAAGAATAAAAGAATGAGTTACGAATTAAAAAATTTTCAAAGCGCCTAATTCCCATACCTTTAGGCTATTGTACGCAAGACTGTCCGCGAGATCCTCCTTCGTCATAGCACATAATCCAGCTTCGAGTTTCGGGAACCCCATACTTCTAGCCATCTCCCGGCAAACAGATAATTCTTTGTTATCAGGAAGGCAGTATAGGAAGTCATCTTCATTTGTCCCATTGAACACTACTGCCCCCTTCGGATATTTTAACTCTCTGGCATAGTAATTGGCTTCATAAGTCTCTTCTTCAGATAATTTCTTCCCCGAAGCATGTCGCACGATGTAATCGCGTATGTTGGAAGGGGCTTCGGGGGCGGCAGTGTCAATTTCTTCAACCAAAACTGGTTCTGATATTTTTATTTTTTCGGTTTGCAAAGATTGTTCCTTAGTGGGCTCTGAAGGCCCAGCTTCAGCTTCAAGATGTTGCTTCGAAGCTTCAGTAGACGCTTCAGCAAGTTCAACAGTCTTCTTTGGAGTTGTGCTTGAAGACTTAATTGTCTCCAAGACATCTAGCACGTTCACCATTCTTTTTCTTTTTGGGGTCACCAATGGGCCCTTTTGATTTTTTATTGTTTCAACATTCGCTGAAGGACTTAAGATTTCCAATATTTTTTGTCCTTCAATCCTCGGTTTTTCTGCCTTCTCCGCTGAAGGCGCTTCAGTTCTTTCTTCTATCTTCGGCGCTAGAGCTGGTTCTGTAGTTTCAGAGGTCAGAGAGACTTCACCAATAAATTCAGGCACTGTGGCCGGCTCAATAAAACGCGCCCGGTGGGTGAGCACCTTCATCTTTTTTCTTTGCGGCGCTGGCTCGCTAGAGGCACTTGTGGCAACTTCTGTTGCAGGAGAAGTATTTTTTCTTTTACGGCCCAGCACCGGATAGTGATAGTCAGGGTAGACAAACCCGATTGCATCAAATACTCGGTTGAGCCTCTTCTTCTTTCGGCCTCCGAAGGTTGCCGATAATGCAGTATTCTCGGCCTTCGAGTATGCCCCGAGCAGTTCGTCACTTAATGTTTCAATGCTTTTTAACCAGTCGTCATCAGGTTCAACAAATTTATCCCCGTATTTGAATGAGTATTTTAGTCTGACTAGCCCACCTTCGTCAGACTCTTTGATGGTCTCCTTCGGCATTTCCCACTTTCGTGCAAGTGGCCATACCCTGAAGGCAATATGCTCTTGGACCAGATCCCTTGTCCCAATAAAAGAGCAGACTACGCCGAAGGCTCTTTGGCATTCTTCGGCCGCTTCATCCATTTCAACCTTCGGCTTTCGTAGTCCGAAGCGTTGCCAAATGGGGCGCATAATGATACTCTTAACATCTTCCTGCGCTGTCAAGTCATTCTTTACATAGAACCATTCTGTCATCCAGGTGCCGGGCCACCTCTTCCGAAAGGTTGGCACAGGGCAGCTTGACCCGGCGCGGGCACCGAAGCTGTAACAACCGAAGTTGTTGTGATATTGTTCCTTCCCCCAGGGCTTCGTCTCATATAACAACTCATGAATGTTGCAAAAGCTTTTAGCATTTGGTTCTAAACCTTGGCTTCTTACAGCCCAGACAAAGATCCCCATTCTAATGATAGCTTCGGGAGTAATTTGATGAAGATAGATTTGAAATGTCTTCAGGACTTCGACAACAAAGCTGCTTAGGGGGAATCGAAGCCCAGCCTTGAGAAAGCTTCGGAAGATTACGACTTCATCTTCTTCGGGGGTGGGGGAAGTTTTTTCTCCAGCATCAGCCCTCACAATAGATATATCTCGAAAATATCTCCCCCTCATATTGTCAATATGACTCTGCTTAACAGTGGTTTTCCTGAAAACCGTGTGACTTGGCCGCCATGGTCGATCTTCGGACTCTCCCCCACAGCTTTCTGCATCATAACTGTCGCTGTCACCAGTATCTTCAGACAAACCTTCCAGAATCTCCTTGGTGATTTTTTCCGTATTGGTCTCCGCCATCGCTATAAGGAACCCCAAGTTCTTCTCTTCGTCGAGACTCAGCTTCGTTTCAGCAGTGACCTTCTTATCTTCAGACATCTTCGGAAACACTAAAAAACTGTTTTCAAGGCCGAAGCTTCAAAACCAAAAGAACAGCAAATCTTAGTGCGCAAGAGCTAAAAATTTAGTAAGCGGGAGCAGATGGCAAGAAAGCGTACCAAACAAATTGTGGCGGGCCTCTATTTATACACTCCATATAACGGAAACTGTGTGGTCCCGCGTGTCAGTGACTTTTGCTATTCTAGCAAAGGGAAGGTGTTTTTTTCGGACCTTCGGCTTAAGGCCTTCGTCCATATCGCAATCTGAATTTATCATTAACAAATTAATATTGCGAGGGGCTACTGTTGGGGGCCTTCGTCCTCCGAAGGTCCTCAAAAACATGATTTGACAATGTTTTCCGAGTGAATTATATGAACAGCTATCTTCGGACTCAGAATTATGAACATGGAGTACGGTCAGGACGAAGCCTAAGCCAGACGAAGGGGGATTGAGATGAAGGACGGGCTGATTACTAAGCTGTACGAAGGATGGTGCACAGCCGAAGCTGTGCGCAGGAAAGCTTCGTCGCGATAGCAGAAAGGGGAACCGACTTAAAGATGAAAAGACTACTTAGGCCTTGACAGATTCCCATAAGTCATTAACAAATGTAATGGGCATGAATGTAATTTTACATGGGCTGCGTCCCACGTCTATAAATAGATGAACAGTACTCCCATACTGTTCACGCTGACTTGGCATTTGCTTTCGCGTCATCCTTGTACTTTTGTCTTCCTGCAATCCGAAGGTACACTTGTAATCTAAAATCATTTCTATTGTTATGCAATAATAAAATAGAAATGATATTATGAAATTTAAATGTTTATATTACTTTTTATGCCGCGTGTAAGTTCTTCGTCATAGCTTATTGTGTTTACGAAGATATATTATTTGTAACCTTCGTCCGGAGCACATTATATCCCGAAGGGAAATAATGTTTCAAAGGACGAAGGACCTTATCATTTAACACTTTTTATGTTGCCTTGTTCTTAATCCGAAGCATTTGAGAACAAGTCACCAACACTCCCCTTTGGAAGCCAATGCCATCCTTGATGCCAGGGCGTCTCCCATTATAGAGCATACTTCTAGCAAATTTAAACTTTTCATTTTCTAAGTTATGCTCGGCAATTTTAGCATCTAATATTGCTATATGATCATTTTGTTGTTTAATTAAAGCCATGTGATCATGAATAGCATTGATATCAATATCTCTACATCTAGTACAAATAGAAGTGTGCTCAACGGTAGATGTAGAGGGTTTGCAAGATTTTAATTCTACAACCTTAGCATGCAACATATCATTCTTGGTTCTAAGGTCGGAAATGGTAGTATTGCAAACATCAAAATCTTTAGCCTTAGCAATTAACTTTTCATTTTCAATTCTAAGGCTATCAAGAGAAATATTCAATTCATCAATCCTAGCAAGCAAATCAACATTATCATCTCTAGGATTGGAAATTGAATCAATACAAACATGGGAATCAACCTTAGCAATTAATTTAGCATTTTCATTTCTAAGGTTGTTAATAGTCTCATGGCAAGTGCTTAGCTCAACAGAAATTTTTCACATTTTTCAACTTGTTGAGCATAAGCATTTTTAACCTTAACATGCTTTTTATTTTCCTTGATTAGGAAGTCCTCTTGGGAGTCCAAGAGATCATCCTTCTCATGGATGGCACTAATTAATTCATTTAATTTTTCTTTTTGTTGCATGTTTAGGTCGGCAAAAAGGGTACGCAAATTATTTTCCTCATCACTATCATTATCATCACTAGAGGATTCATATTTAGTGGAGGATTTAGATTTAACCTTCTTCCTTTTGCCGTCCTTTGCCATGAGGCACCTGTGGCCGACGTTGGGGAAGAGGAGTCCCTTGGTGACGGCGATGTTGGCGGCGTCCTCGTCGGAGGAGGACTCGGTGGAGCTCTCGTCGGAGTCCCACTCCCGGCAAACATGGGCATCGCCGCCCTTCTTCTTCTTCTTTTCTCTCCTCTTTCCCTTCTTGTCGTCGCCCCTGTCACTGTCACTAGATATAGGACATTTTGCAATAAAATGACCGGGCTTACCACACTTGTAGCAATCCTTCTTGGAACGGGATTTGTAGTCCTTCCCCTTCCGTTGCTTGAGGATTTGGCGAAAGCTTTTGATGATTAAAGCCATCTCCTCATTGTCGAGCTTGGAGGCGTCAATTGGTTGTCTACTCGGTGTAGACTCCTCCTTCTTCTCCTCCATCGCCTTGAATGCCACGGGTTGTGCTTCGGACGTGGAGGGTTCATCAAGCTCGTTGATCTTCTTTGAGCCCTTGATCATACATTCAAAGCTCACAAAATTCCCGATTACTTCCTCGGGAGTCATTAGTGTGTATCTAGGATTACCACGAATTAATTGAACTTGAGTGGGGTTAAGGAAAATAAGTGATCTCAAAATAACCTTAACCACCTCGTGGTCATCCCATTTCTTGCTCCCGAGGTTGCGCACTTGGTTCACCAAGGTTTTGAGCCGGTTGTACATATCTTGTGGCTCCTCTCCTTGGCGAAGACGAAAACGACCGAGCTCCCCCTCAATCATTTCCCGCTTTCTGATCTTGGTGAGTTCATCACCTTCGTGCGCGGTCTTGAGTAGGTCCCAAATTTCCTTTGCATTCTTCAACCCTTGCACCTTGTTGTATTCCTCCTTGCTTAGAGAGGCGAGGAGTATGGTTGTAGCTTGGGAGTTGAAGTGCTTGATTTGGGCCACTTCGTCCGTGTCATAATCTTCATCCCCTATGGATGGTACCTGTGCTCCAAACTCAACAACATTCCATATACTTTTGTGGAGTGAGGTTAGATGAAATTTCATTAAATCACTCCACATAGCATAATCTTCGCCATTAAAGGTTGGCGGTTTGCCTAATGGAACGGAAAGTAATGGAGTATGTCTAGATGTACGAGGATAGTGTAAGGGGATCTTACTAAACTTTTTGCGCTCTTGGCGCTTAGAAGTTACAGACGGCGCATCGGAGTCGGAGGTCGATGTTGATGACGTGTCGGTCTCGTAGTAGACCACCTTCCTCATCCTCTTGTGTTTGTCGCCTTTCCGATGCGACTTGTGGGAAGAAGATTTTTCCTTTTTCTCTTTGTGGTGAGAAGAAGAAGATCTTTTCTCCTTCCGTTTGGAGGAGTCCTTCTTCTTCTCCTTCCTCTTGGTGCGGGACTCTTCCGATGAAGTGCTCCCTTGGCTTGTAGTGGGCTTGTCGCCGGTCTCCATCTCCCTCTTGGTGTGATCTCCCGACATTACTTTGAGCGGTTAGGCTCTAATGAAGCACCGAGCTCTGATACCAATTGAAAGTCGCCTAGAGGGGGGGTGAATAGGGCGAAACTAAAATTCTCAAAAATAATCACAACTACAAGCCGAGTTAGCGTTAGAAATATAATAGAGTCCACGAGAGAGGGTGCAAAACAAATCGCAAGCGAATAATGAAGTGAGACACGCGGATTTGTTTTACCGAGGTTCGGTTCTCTCAAACCTACTCCCCGTTGAGGAGGCCACAAAGGCCGGGTCTCTTTCAACCCTTACCCTCTCTCAAACGGTCCCTCGGACCGAGTGAGCTTTCTCTTCTCAATCACTTGGAACACAAAGTTCCCACAAGGACCACCACAAGATTGGTGTCTCTTGCCTCAAATACAAGTGAGTTTGATCGCAAGAAAGAATCAAGAAAGAAGAAAGCAATCCAAGCGCAAGAGCTCGAAAGAACACAAGCAAATCACTCTCTCTAATCACTAGGGCATTGTGTGGAATTTGGAGAGGATTTGATCTCTTTGGTGTGTCTAGAATTGAATGCTAGAGCTCTTGTAAGTAGTTGGGAAGTGGAAAACTTGGATGCAATGAATGGTGGGTGGTTGGGGGTATTTATAGCCCCAACCACCAAACTAGCCGTTTGGTGAGGCTGTCTGTTCGATGGCGCACCGGACAGTCCGGTGCACACCGAACATGTCCGGTGCGATAGCTACGTCACCAATGCTGTTGGGTTCCGACCGTTGGAGCTCTAACTTCTGGGCCCGCCTGGATGTCCGGTGGCGCACCGGACATGCACTGTAGATTGTCCGGTGCGCCAACATGGGCGTGCCTGACCTCTGCGTGTGCAGCGCGCGCATTTAATGCGTCGCAGGTAGCCGTTGGTGCCGAAATAGCCGTTGCCCCACTGTTGCACCGGACAGTCCGGTGTACACCGGACAGTCCGGTGAATTATAGCGGAGTGGCCGAAGTGAATTCCCGAGGCTGGCGAGTTCCGGAGGCCGTTCTTCCTTGGAGCACCGGACATGTCCGGTGTACACCGGACAGTCTGGTGAATTATAGCGGAGTCGCCTCTGGAAATTCCCGAAGGTGACGAGTTTGAAGTTTGAGTCCTCTGGTGCACCGGACATGTCCGGTGGCGCACCGGACAGTCCGGTGCGCTAGACCAGAGGTGCCTTCAGTTGTCCCTTGCTCCTTTGTTTGAACCCAATACTTGGTCTTTTTATTGGCTAAGTGTGAACCTTTTGCACCTGTATAACTTATACACTAGAACAAACTAGTTAGTCCAAATATTTGTGTTGGACAATTCAACCACCAAAATTAATTAGGGACTAGGTGTAAGCCTAATTCCCTTTCAGGATGCTCCCGACATCACTTCGAGCGGTTAGGCTCTAATGAAGTACCGAGCTTTGATACCAATTGAAAGTCGGCTAGAGGGGGTGGATAGGCGGAATCTAAAATTTACAAACTTAAGCACACACTACAAGCCGGGATTATCGTTAGAATTAAATTTGAGTCCGAAAGAGAGGGAAAAAATCAACAAAGAAATAAGGCGAATGAACACGGTGATTTGTTTTACCGAGGTTCGGTTCTTACAAACCTACTCCCCGTTGAGGTGGTCACAAAGACCGGGTCTCTTTCAACCCTTTCCCTCTCTCAAACGGTCACTTAGACCGAGTGAGCCTTTCTCTTCAATCAAATGGGACACTAAGTCCACTACAAGGACCACCACAACTTGGTGTCTCTTGTTTTTATTACAAGTGAGTTGGAAACAAGAATAGAGGAAGAAGAAAAGTGATCCAAGCGCAAGAGCTCAAATGAACATAAAAGTCTCTCTCTCTAGTCACTAATTTGTTTGGAGTGATTCCAGACTTGGGAGAGGATTTGATCTCTTTGTTTGTGTCTTGGAATGAAGTCTAGAGCTCTTGTATGAGGTTTGATGGCTGAAAACTTGGATACATTAAGGCCTTGTTCGGTTATTGATATTACATGTGTATTGGAGTGTATTGGGTGGGATTGGGATGTATTTTGACTTGTTATGGATTTAAACCGGCTCAATCCCACCCAATACATGTGGATTATCACCAAAACGAACAAGCCCTAAAGTGTGGTGGTTGGGGGGTATTTATAGCCCCAACCACCAAAATGGCCGTTGGTGAAGGCTGCTGTCGTATGGCGCAACGGACAGTCCGGTGCGCCACCGAACACTGTCTGGTGCGCCAGCCACATCACCCGACCGTTAGGGTTCGACCGTTGGAGCTTCTGACATGTGGGCCATCGGACAGTTCGGTGGTGCACCGGACAGTCACTGTTCACAGTCTGGTGCGCCTTCTGACGACTGCTCTGACTTCTGCGCGCAGGCGCGCACTGTAGCGTTTCACTGTTCCTTTGCAGACGACCGTTGGCGCTGTTTAGCCGTTACTCCGCTGGCACACCGGACAGTCCGGTGCTACACCGGACAGTCCGGTGAATTATAGCGGAGTGGCTCCCAGAATTCCCGAAGGTGGCAAGTTAGAGTTGATCCACCCTGGTGCACCGGACATTGTCCGGTGGCACACCGGACAGTCCGGTGCGCCAGACCAGGGCAGCCTTCGGTTGCTTTGCTCCTTTCTCTTTGAACCCTTTCTTTTAACTTTGTATCGATTTATTGTGAACCTTTGGCACCTGTAGAACTTATAATCTAGAGCAAACTAGTTAGTCCAAATATTTGTGTTGGACAATTCAACCACCAAAATCATTTAGGAAAAGGTGTGAGCCTATTTTCCTTTCAGTGACGGGCTCGATAAAATGCATTTTTAGAGTCCTCGCGGACCGTCCGTGGTGCACGGCCGGACTATCCCGACTGCTTTATCTGACATCTGACGACACATTTAATGCAATTGTAGACGTTGATATAGCCGTTACTGCTGACCGTTGTGATTTCAGCCGTTGATGTGCAGGGGTAGACCATCCGGACTAGGGGCGCGGGCCGTCCGTGGTTGGCAGAAAGGAGGCAACGGCTAGGAAGTGGTTGGTGGCTATAAATACAACCTCAACCACCTCCATTTTAAGAACTCAAGCATTCCACTCACCCACATTCAATACAAGAGCAAGAACTTCATCCCAAGGCACATTCAAAGCCAAATATCTCCTAATGCCATAATTGTGACTAGTGATCATTAAGGATTAGTCACTTATAAAGCTAGCAAGAGACACCTTAGTGTGTGGTGGTCCTTGCGGGTCTTAGTGGTCCTTGAGGTTAAGAAGAAGCACTCAATCGGTCTAAGTGATCATTTGAGAGAGGGAACGGGTTAAAAAAGACCCGGCCTCCGTGGCCTCCTCAACGGAGAGTAAGTTCTTTAGAACCGAACCTGTCACACCCGGTTTTGGAAGGCGAACCGAATGCGAACTATGTACGTGCCAGGATCAGAACTCACGTACACAGTGATTACATAAATGAACATCATCACACAATGCTCGAATAATAACATAAAAGAGTAATAACTTGTTACATCACAGAGTCTTAGACATCCACATAGTCATCAACTTAACAGTTACTCAAAGTGCTAGCGAAACGCAGTAAAGATAAGGCCTTCACAGGCAGCTGACTGGGGGTTGCCGCCAACCCACACCTAGAATTCGTCGTAGTCTTGGAACTCCTGGAAGTCTCCTGCCACGGCTTCATCTTCTCCTGAGCAGTGGTTACAATGCGGACAACCTGGTGTTTGGTGGTAAAGCAAGGATGAGTACACATCAACGTACTCAACAAATGTCCCGTTTGGCTGAAGTGGACTAGCTTTATGTGGGGTTAGGCTCGAGCAGTTGCTTTTAGTTGGTCAGGTATTTATCATTAGTAGAAGCCAGGTTTTATCATTAACCAACCCATAAACCATTTCCTCATCGAGGAACAACATCATCATATTCGAACCAAAACCATAACATAATTCTTGTATCTCGAACCATTTGTATCTCTAATCAAAGAGGATCCCAAGGCTGCTCTTAACCGTGAGCACGGCTGATATATCAGTTTCACTACCCTCTGCAGAGGTCGCACACTTTACCCATGAGCCGTGATTCCCGTTTTGCTCGGGGATCATGACTCCCCATTGATCACTTCCTAGGTGGTCCGGCAGGGTATCACTACGTAGCCTTTACAAAGATTCCCTAGAGGTCATAGCCGCCCGTTAGGTTTCTCCAGTTTGATAAACACAGCACTCCTCCCCGCAGGAGGGTGACTAACAAAAGCAAAACGAAAGAACCTCGGCACCCAGCCTCGGCAGAGCAAGCACTGTGCCTGGACCCCATTGACGGCACGACGGCGAAGCAACTACACCTCTAGTTCCTCTAATTAATTAGCTAAGGGCGTCCCATTTCACCCTCATGGTTGCACTGTTATCCCGGGTGGTCTCTCAACGAACAGGTCCTTACGGAGAGGTACTCAGGAAACAGCCTGAGCCCCCTAGAGTATCACAAGATCATCAACATCATCAGGATAACAGTATCATAAATATTCACATCATGTTCATTGATTAAGTTAAGGCAATAGCAGAATGCTAACCATAATAGCCCATAAGGTCATCAAGGATAAAGTTAAGTGTAAAGCTAGTCAATCCTTAGGTTTCAAGTAAGTAAGGCGGGATAGTAAGTTATAAATGAATAGGACATAATGGGTCAGAGGACACTTGCCTTCACCAAACTGTTGCTCAGGGACTTCCTCTGCAACTTCCTCGGGAAACACAGACTGCTCGTTGTCTACGTAAAGTAATCATTCACACTATGCACTTGGGAAAATAACAAACAAAAACAATATACCAAACATATGCAGCAGAGAGTGGTCACAAGTTCATAACAGAAAAGGGATAGGCACTCTGGTGTTCCCTAGGTCTGGGGTAGAGGACTATACAAAATGAGTCATTATCCACTACTCAGGTTTAAGTCAGTGGTGGGATTAAATAATTATCTGGTTTAAGCTCCTAAACTTAAGTGTTTGAGTCCATAAACTTAAGTGCTCCAACTTTTATTAAAGTCTACTACCTTTTATTTATCTCAAATAGGGTTCCAATAACCTTAATCCTATCCTAATGATTAACCATTAATTGGAACATGGAAACAGCAGGGAAACAGTGCATAAACAGATAGATAATAATTTTATGAACATTTTGCAATTTGAAGCACCTAATTTGGAGTTCATATGGCAAAGTTATGAATTTTACAAGTTTAGGGGTTAAAAATATGCCCTAAGGACCTATTTTGAATTAAATAAAAGGGCTGAGGACTTAACCGCGAGAAACCAGGGACGGCGGGCGCAAAATCTAGAAAACCGAGGGGTTCTTTAAGAAAAAGCGCGGGCGAAGGGGTATCGGGCGCTTACAGCCGTTAGATCTCAGATCAACGGCCAGGATTAGATCCTGCGGCGGGCGCGCGGGCGCGCGGCGGCTCGGGGTGGCTGACAGGCAGGGCCAGCGGGCAGCGCGAGCGCGGCGACTGACAAGCGGGGCCAGCGGGCAGAGCGAGTGCGCGGGCGCGCCGACAGGCGGGGCCCAGCGGGCAGAGGGACAGGGCGCGGGGAAACGGCTCTGGGCCGTTGGATCTTGGGCGGACGGTTGAGATTGGGTTCGGGTTATTTGAATCCGCGCCGTCCGATCTAAGATAGACGACGGGGATGGGGGTGGCTGGCTCCCTGTAACACCCGGATTTTAGGGGTCCAAAACCCGGGGTTAACATAAACACCAGGTATGCTGGGACCAAGTCTCACACATATGATGTATAGTGGCACAGGATCGAATGTCACATCTTTATATATAACAGGAGTTCTATACAAATAAATAGTTACATTATAAGGAGACAACGGTCCAGCAACCCAAAGTTGACTGGGAGACGACGACCTAGACCTCTCACGAACTCATCGCAGCATCCTCCAAGCGCCTCATCCTGTGGTACCTGTTCTTGACCTGTGGGGTGTGTGAGACAGCAAGAGTGAGCTCACATACGTTCATTGCTCAACAAGTTGTGGGGAATAATGTGCATGAACTCGCCAAAGGTGGGAGCTCACGTGAAGTGTAAGGCTTACCAAAGAAGATGGTTAGAGCTGAGCATTGCTTTTTAAAGTTGGTCAAAATTTTATTAGCAGTTACTAAGTATAAGTAAATACCAAACCCAATTAAGTAATAGAACAAGAGTAACAACATCACCTGCAATGCAATGCATATGACAAATTGAATTTAGTTCCATAATTAATCATGTGAGTGTCCGAGCTGCTCATGACCGTGAGCACGGCTAGTATACCAGTTTTACACTCTGCAGAGGTTGCGCATCTTTACCCACAAGTCGTGTATCCCATGTCGCCAGGGTTTGCAAGGCCCTTAGACACTTCCGAGGTGAATGGCTAGGGATCCACTACGAGGCCTTTACAAAGTTCCACTAGCTTCCGAAAACCCGCTACAGTTTATAGGAAGATCCAGTGCAGGAATCCCTTGCAGGACCGCCATCGCAGCAAAATCCTCCCGAGGGCCTCCCTACACTGACCTCTCCCCTACTGCCCTTGCCCCTTTCGGGTAAGGTAGTCTTCCACTAGCTTTCCTAATTAATCAGCCAAGGGCGTCCCATTCCACCCTTATGGTAGCACTGTTTTCCCGGGTGGTTCTCCATGTTCCAATTAACATAATGATCTTAACATGAACCATAAATAACAACTGATAACAAAAGTGTAACCATGAACAGTGTATCTCCATACCCAAAACCACATATAGCACTAGCAAGTACTACCCAGAAAGTTCAGTGGTAAACAAGGTATAAAGATAGACAAACTAGGGTAACCTATTGGGTCCCATCAAAATTAACCTATGCAGATCATTATGATTAATTAGAACATGAGTAGGTGAAAGGAAGTGATCAAGGGCACAACTTGCCTGGGCCTTGAGAATCCAGGTACCAGGATGATCTTCAGGTGACACGTGACCTCGCACTAGTCGTAGCAATTCAAACAAACATGGTATAGGCAAAATTAACATTACACCAAACATAAGAACAAAATACACATTATTACTATACTTATTAAAATAAGATCATAGGAACAGGAATCATTAATTTTGGAGTTATAGAATTCAAGTTATGATTTTCCTAATGTTTAATGTGATTAAAATATGATTAAATGATAAATAAATTTTCTGACAGAGTTCATGACAAAACAGTGATACTAAATGATAGAGGATAATATTACAAAATTTTAGAAATTGGAATGACTCAATTTGGAGCTAAAATGAATTTTCTATGCATTTTACAAGTTTCTAGATTTGTTTTTGTATTAAAAATGAATTTTAATATTAATTTCTCTGTTTTTAATACCCTCTGGACTGGGCGTCAAAATCCAGAAAGCACAGGGGCTGCGGGGTAAAACTCCTAAGACTCAGGAAACAGTGGAGGTGGATGGCGGGTTAATTCCCTTAAAGCCCGAGGACTCATTTGTTAAATCGACTGGCCGAAGGGGTACGAATCTGTATCAGCCGTTGGATTAAAAGCCCACGGCCCAGATTAATTCATCACTTGAGTGAACCGGTACGCCACAGGGACCGTTGGATTGTCAATCAACGCCCTGGATTTTATGAACCTCGGACCATTTCTAACCTACGGATTTAGATCCAACGGCTCGGGCGAAATCAGTGAACGGGTACGACGCATCCAATCGGGACCGTACGCTATCAGATCAACGGTACCCGAGCTCACAACGCCTACTTCTAATCCTGACCGAACACGCCCGATCTAACGGTCCAGGGGTCATCTCCTACCCCCGGTCTTCCCAGGGCAGCGGCGCGCACACCGCGCGGCACAAGGAACTCCGGCGAACTCTCACCGGCGATTCCGTGCGCCAATCGCCAATCCGAGCCCCGCAGGACGCATGGTAGAGCACAACAAACAAGGGAGAGGATCACATACCGATACGGCGGCAACACAGCCACCGGCTCACGCGCACGAGCGGCTCCACCGCGGGGTCGTCGCTCCGGCGAGCAATTCACGCCGCACAAAGGACTCTCGGGCGCCAATCCCCTCACCAACTGGATCCACACACCCGGCCGAAGATCACCGAGCACCCTAGGCTCCACCCCGAGGCCGTATTCCCGGTATCGCGATGGGAGGCCCCACGGCGGCGTCCGCTTTCCCTTCTCTACCTTCTCTGATCGCACGTCGTCTGGATAGCTATAGGGAAAAGGTGAGGGGACGGTGTCTTTTATCCTCCGCGACGGTTGAACCGGTCATGCGCGAGGATTCCGCGGCGGCGGCGAGCGACCCGGTCTCGCAACGGCAGCCGAGTCATCCGCGCGGCTTCTGTTACGCGAGGGAGACGACCCTGACAAGTGGGTCCCACATGTAAGCGACACCAAGCGAAATCAGGCGCGCGAGGGAGGGGTTGGTGTTGAGGGCCCACACGGCAGTGTCGTCCGCACGGGGGAAGCGAAGCTGGGCCGTGCGGCGAGAGAAGGTTTAGTGGGCCGAAATGGTGAGGGTTGGCCCAGTTAGGTTTGTTTTCCTTTTTTTCTTTTTATTTTGTATTTTCTTTTCTCTAATTTCAAATCCAATTTGAATTTCAAGTTTGAGTTCAAACTTTGTGTGGATCTTCATTTATAAACTCATCTTTTTGAAATTAAAAAAAATGCTAAACCTGAAGATATTTGGTTATTCATTTTATGTATATTTTCATATCTCTTCTCTTTTCTCCCTTTCCCATTTATTTTCTATTTTCTATTTTTCCTTTCCATTTGAATTTCAAATCAACACAAGTTTAAAGTTCAAACACTTAATTTGGATACACATATAGAACTTTAGCATAATGTGCAAAAACCTATTTTATGTATTTCTTTATTTATTTTAGTCCTTTTAGACAAGCTTTTAATCATATAGTAGAATAATCCCTACCTTATTACTTCTAGGGAAATTAAATTTATTTTGTAGACTATATATATTAAGAAATAGTTTAATCATGATTCTTCTTTATAACCTAACCCAAAGACAATTTAGATTATCTAAGTATCTTTAATTATGTATTTTTAACATATTCATGAGTGGAAACTTCTAAATTATGATTATCTTTAAGGAAAGGTGTTTTTGATTTAAAATCTTTGAGAATTTTTCCTTGTCTTCACAAGATTGAATTTTTGGGTGTTACAAATCCTACCCCCCTTAAAAATAATCTCGCCCTCGAGATTTGTAAGGAAAAAAGGATGCATACTCATATGCACAAACAAAGAGATTTCAGCATGAGGTATAATTCTTTAACAAAACATTGGGTCAATAGACCTTTATTATTTTTTTCTAAAATATTATCATATTACTAAAGTAACACCTAGATCTTACAAATCATCATAATTTATATCTATGTAGCTTGGTGAAGCTGGTGGTGGTGGGGGTTGTTGTTGTTGTTGTCTCTCCAGCCGTGCTTGTCTTATTTCTTGGCGGGCTTGACGTATTTCCTCGCGTTGTTGTCTTATCTGATTCTGCATCTCGGTCACCATGTCTGTTAACTGTTGTATTACCAGTCTTTGGGTAGCAACCACTTGATTGAGGTCAACAGGTGGAGGATTTGGAGGATTCATTTTCTGTTTGTTGTTACGTGATAATCTTTCCTTTCCTGGTATTGACCATGAAAGTTAGAAGCATGTGGTAATAGTTTTGCAAAGGAAATTACTAAGCGGAATGGATAAGCTAGTAGTTGGTTATAATCTATAGATTCTTTGGTAGGGCTTAATTTATGTCCAGATTGGGGTAACCAATCATATAAGGTGAATATCCAAGGGTAAGATAGAATCTGTCAAGATGAGAGATATATATGGGTGAGATAGACTACAAGATGTAGGTTAAAAGTTTGTTTGTTGTTGGGTGGGAATAGAAGGGTTATACCATTCATCATGGTTCTAGGTTAGGTTAATACATGGCTAGTAGGGTTTAATCCTTTCTTACCTGTATCATTAGTCTGATTAAGTAGGCCACATTAGATTAGTTTAGTAGATGGCTATGAGTTAAATGAGATTAGTCAGAATCTGGTTTGATTGTTTTGCTTCTGTATGGTTTGGATAGGGTATGTAACCTGGGTATGGCTGAACTGATCTAAGTCACCAATTTAGACTTAAGGGAATTAGGAGCATGGCCATATCTTTTGCACCAGCATTAAGTAACACACACTAGATTAGATCATATTAGATTAAGTAGGAGCTAGATTAGATTGAATATGACTGGATTAGACTAGTTTAGGTTAAATAGATCTATTAGGGTAGGATATTATTAGGATATGTTAGAATCTTTAGAAGTTAGTTAGATTTATTAGGACCAGATAAACTCTTTTTAAGGTAAGATGGATCTATTAAGGTAATTGAATATCCTTTAAGATAAGATGGATCTATTACACAAGATTGAATCTAGGTTAGATTGGTATGACTGGTTTGACTAAATAAGATCTAATTAATTTGCATTAGATCATGGTTGTTTAATCTAGGGTGGATAAGCATGCCTATTAGGATAAGATGGATCCATAAAGATAAGATAGAATCTTTTGAGGTCAGTTAGATCTATTAGGATGAGATAAAATCTTTTTAAGATAAGATGAGTATCTTTTAAGATGAGATGGATCTATTAAGATAAGGGAGAATCCTTTTAAGATAAGATGAATTGGTTAGAATGAGACCTTTTTAGGATAAGATAAATCTCTTAAGCTAGATATGTTCCAATGGGTACAATCTAGGTTGTCTAGTTATTTTATAATTATATTTTTTTTTATACCTATGTGTATATGCAGATGCAATTGTGGACATTACTCCACAACTCATCACACTCAATCAAAGATCCAAATCAGACAGGTATCATAAGAACAAACATTCAAATATATAAACACTTATAAAAATAGTTTTGTTTTTGTTCCTAGGATTAGGTCTCCTATTCTTAAAGTCACTTTAGGCACAGGATTTCAAAGTGTGAAATCCACATTTGTCTTTAGAAATGAAAGGTAAGAATAATCAGAGTAAAGCGGAAATAGATGAGAAAAGATTAAGATAAGCTTAGAAAAGAATCAGAGTAGCAGAGGTAAGTAGATAATGGTTGTCCAGTTCTATCTAGGTTTCGTCCTACAGTCAACATTCCTCTGATACCACTTCTGTAACACCCGGATTTTAGGGGTCCAAAACCCGGGGTTAACATAAACACCAGGTATGCTGGGACCAAGTCTCACACATATGATGTATAGTGGCACAGGATCGAATGTCACATCTTTATATATAACAGGAGTTCTATACAAATAAATAGTTACATTATAAGGAGACAACGGTCCAGCAACCCAAAGTTGACTGGGAGACGACGACCTAGACCTCTCACGAACTCATCGCAGCATCCTCCAAGCGCCTCATCCTGTGGTACCTGTTCTTGACCTGTGGGGTGTGTGAGACAGCAAGAGTGAGCTCACATACGTTCATTGCTCAACAAGTTGTGGGGAATAATGTGCATGAACTCGCCAAAGGTGGGAGCTCACGTGAAGTGTAAGGCTTACCAAAGAAGATGGTTAGAGCTGAGCATTGCTTTTTAAAGTTGGTCAAAATTTTATTAGCAGTTACTAAGTATAAGTAAATACCAAACCCAATTAAGTAATAGAACAAGAGTAACAACATCACCTGCAATGCAATGCATATGACAAATTGAATTTAGTTCCATAATTAATCATGTGAGTGTCCGAGCTGCTCATGACCGTGAGCACGGCTAGTATACCAGTTTTACACTCTGCAGAGGTTGCGCATCTTTACCCACAAGTCGTGTATCCCATGTCGCCAGGGTTTGCAAGGCCCTTAGACACTTCCGAGGTGAATGGCTAGGGATCCACTACGAGGCCTTTACAAAGTTCCACTAGCTTCCGAAAACCCGCTACAGTTTATAGGAAGATCCAGTGCAGGAATCCCTTGCAGGACCGCCATCGCAGCAAAATCCTCCCGAGGGCCTCCCTACACTGACCTCTCCCCTACTGCCCTTGCCCCTTTCGGGTAAGGTAGTCTTCCACTAGCTTTCCTAATTAATCAGCCAAGGGCGTCCCATTCCACCCTTATGGTAGCACTGTTTTCCCGGGTGGTTCTCCATGTTCCAATTAACATAATGATCTTAACATGAACCATAAATAACAACTGATAACAAAAGTGTAACCATGAACAGTGTATCTCCATACCCAAAACCACATATAGCACTAGCAAGTACTACCCAGAAAGTTCAGTGGTAAACAAGGTATAAAGATAGACAAACTAGGGTAACCTATTGGGTCCCATCAAAATTAACCTATGCAGATCATTATGATTAATTAGAACATGAGTAGGTGAAAGGAAGTGATCAAGGGCACAACTTGCCTGGGCCTTGAGAATCCAGGTACCAGGATGATCTTCAGGTGACACGTGACCTCGCACTAGTCGTAGCAATTCAAACAAACATGGTATAGGCAAAATTAACATTACACCAAACATAAGAACAAAATACACATTATTACTATACTTATTAAAATAAGATCATAGGAACAGGAATCATTAATTTTGGAGTTATAGAATTCAAGTTATGATTTTCCTAATGTTTAATGTGATTAAAATATGATTAAATGATAAATAAATTTTCTGACAGAGTTCATGACAAAACAGTGATACTAAATGATAGAGGATAATATTACAAAATTTTAGAAATTGGAATGACTCAATTTGGAGCTAAAATGAATTTTCTATGCATTTTACAAGTTTCTAGATTTGTTTTTGTATTAAAAATGAATTTTAATATTAATTTCTCTGTTTTTAATACCCTCTGGACTGGGCGTCAAAATCCAGAAAGCACAGGGGCTGCGGGGTAAAACTCCTAAGACTCAGGAAACAGTGGAGGTGGATGGCGGGTTAATTCCCTTAAAGCCCGAGGACTCATTTGTTAAATCGACTGGCCGAAGGGGTACGAATCTGTATCAGCCGTTGGATTAAAAGCCCACGGCCCAGATTAATTCATCACTTGAGTGAACCGGTACGCCACAGGGACCGTTGGATTGTCAATCAACGCCCTGGATTTTATGAACCTCGGACCATTTCTAACCTACGGATTTAGATCCAACGGCTCGGGCGAAATCAGTGAACGGGTACGACGCATCCAATCGGGACCGTACGCTATCAGATCAACGGTACCCGAGCTCACAACGCCTACTTCTAATCCTGACCGAACACGCCCGATCTAACGGTCCAGGGGTCATCTCCTACCCCCGGTCTTCCCAGGGCAGCGGCGCGCACACCGCGCGGCACAAGGAACTCCGGCGAACTCTCACCGGCGATTCCGTGCGCCAATCGCCAATCCGAGCCCCGCAGGACGCATGGTAGAGCACAACAAACAAGGGAGAGGATCACATACCGATACGGCGGCAACACAGCCACCGGCTCACGCGCACGAGCGGCTCCACCGCGGGGTCGTCGCTCCGGCGAGCAATTCACGCCGCACAAAGGACTCTCGGGCGCCAATCCCCTCACCAACTGGATCCACACACCCGGCCGAAGATCACCGAGCACCCTAGGCTCCACCCCGAGGCCGTATTCCCGGTATCGCGATGGGAGGCCCCACGGCGGCGTCCGCTTTCCCTTCTCTACCTTCTCTGATCGCACGTCGTCTGGATAGCTATAGGGAAAAGGTGAGGGGACGGTGTCTTTTATCCTCCGCGACGGTTGAACCGGTCATGCGCGAGGATTCCGCGGCGGCGGCGAGCGACCCGGTCTCGCAACGGCAGCCGAATCATCCGCGCGGCTTCTGTTACGCGAGGGAGACGACCCTGACAAGTGGGTCCCACATGTAAGCGACACCAAGCGAAATCAGGCGCGCGAGGGAGGGGTTGGTGTTGAGGGCCCACACGGCAGTGTCGTCCGCACGGGGGAAGCGAAGCTGGGCCGTGCGGCGAGAGAAGGTTTAGTGGGCCGAAATGGTGAGGGTTGGCCCAGTTAGGTTTGTTTTCCTTTTTTTCTTTTTATTTTGTATTTTCTTTTCTCTAATTTCAAATCCAATTTGAATTTCAAGTTTGAGTTCAAACTTTGTGTGGATCTTCATTTATAAACTCATCTTTTTGAAATTAAAAAAAATGCTAAACCTGAAGATATTTGGTTATTCATTTTATGTATATTTTCATATCTCTTCTCTTTTCTCCCTTTCCCATTTATTTTCTATTTTCTATTTTTCCTTTCCATTTGAATTTCAAATCAACACAAGTTTAAAGTTCAAACACTTAATTTGGATACACATATAGAACTTTAGCATAATGTGCAAAAACCTATTTTATGTATTTCTTTATTTATTTTAGTCCTTTTAGACAAGCTTTTAATCATATAGTAGAATAATCCCTACCTTATTACTTCTAGGGAAATTAAATTTATTTTGTAGACTATATATATTAAGAAATAGTTTAATCATGATTCTTCTTTATAACCTAACCCAAAGACAATTTAGATTATCTAAGTATCTTTAATTATGTATTTTTAACATATTCATGAGTGGAAACTTCTAAATTATGATTATCTTTAAGGAAAGGTGTTTTTGATTTAAAATCTTTGAGAATTTTTCCTTGTCTTCACAAGATTGAATTTTTGGGTGTTACACTCCCGTCTCCCTCAGCTAGCTGGGGCGGCGGCGCTCGCCCCCGCGGCGAAAGAGCTCGCCGGAGACGAGGGGAGCGGGGGCCCGGCGGGTTCCCGGGGCGACCTGAGTGGCCGGGGAGGTTGGGGAGGGCACGGGAAACCTATTGGCGGGGTCCGGGTCGGGGTAGGGGCGCCGGAGGAGGGCGGTTCACGGCGAAGCGGCTCGGCGGCGGCGCTAAGCGACTCCGGCGAGAAATCAAGCGCGCTAGAGTGCAAGACAAGGGCCAATAGGGGCGGGAGAGGTTCCTTACCTCACGGCGAACTCCGGGGACTCCTCGGCGACGACGGAGACGCGACGGTGGCCCGGGTCGACGGCGGCGGCTGCACGGCGGACGACGGGTGAGCGCGGGCAGAGAGAAATAGGGAGGGGAGAGGGAATTGGGGCGCGTCCCGGGTTGTGGACGTCGGGGCGGAGCTCACCGTGGCAAGGGATGCGGCGGAGCTCCAACGGCGACGGAGGAACAAGCTCGGGCGGCGGCGATTCGCGGCGATGGCGCTTGGGCGTGCGCGCAGCGAGGGAGAGGGCGAGAGAGAGGGCCGGTTGGTGCGCAAGTGAGGGAGGGGGAGAGGGCGAGTGAGATTCGGGGCTCAAGTGGCCGAGGGCGAGGTGGGGCGAGCTCCCCACGCGCGACGTGGGCGCGAGGAAGACGGGCGCGCGCGGCTCGGCGGCGGTTACGCGAGAACGGCGAAGCTGACAGCCGGGGCCCGCGACGCAGAGAGAGAGAAGAAGTCGGGCGCGGGCGCGAGGAAAGCGGGGCTGACCGGGAGGGCCCACGGGCAGAGAGAGAGCGAGGGAGATGGCGCACGCGCGGTGAAGCGGGAGCGCCGACAGGTGGGACCGGGCAACCAGAGAGAGCGGGGGAGCGAGCGCGGAGACGGCGGCCGTGCCGACAGGCGGGCCCGCTCGCGCAGAGAGAGAAGGGGCGGGAGGGAGAACGCGCGCGCGGGCGCGCGGGTTGGGCCTGGTGGGCCGAAAGGCCGAGCGGGCTGAGGTAACGGGCTGCTTTTCCTTTTTCTTTTATTCTGGAATTTCCTTTCTCTTTTCTTTTTATTTTCTCCATTTGATTCAAACTCAAATAAGCCACAAATTCAAATTAGACCTTTTGAGAATTATGCACCAAACAAAAGTGAAATCTAGGGTTCAATATGATGCAACAATTCATACCCCCTTAGGGTTTAACCTATCACACTATTATTACAAATAAAAATAAGCATTTTCTCCTATAGAAATGAGAAAGAAAAGATTGGGGAAGGATGAGAAAAGAAAAGTAACACCTGAATTTGTGAATATGAGCAAAGAAATTTTTATACCCCCAAATTCACGGTGTTACAAACCTATCCCCCTTAAAAGAATCTCGCCCCCGAGATTCAGGGTTGGTTAGCAAAGAGTTCCGGGTATTTGGCTTTCAGATCATCTTCTCGTTCCCAGGTTGCTTCTTCCTCCGAGTGGTGACCCCATCTGACTTTGCACATTCTGACGGTATTCCTCCGGGTGACTCTGTCTGCAAACTCCAGAATCTGCGTTGGCTTCTCTATGTATGTCAGATCCTCCTGAACTTCCAAACCCTCCACTGGCAACTGTTCTTCTGGTACTCGCAGACACTTCTTCAATTGCGACACGTGGAACACGTTGTGCACTGCCGACAAACTTTCTGGTAGGTTGAGTTGGTAAGCCACTTCTCCACGCTTTGCTTGGATCTGATATGGTCCAACGTACCGGGGTGCTAACTTGCCTTTAACTCCGAACCTTCTGACTCCCCTGATAGGTGACACCTTCAGGTAGACGAAATCCCCCACTTCAAAACTCAGTTCTCTTCTCCTTCGGTCTGCATAGCTTCGCTGTCTTGACTGGGCTATTTTCAGGTTCTCCCGAACCATTTTGATATTCTCTTCGGCTTCAAGTAGGATGTCGGGGCCAAACACCTGTCTCTCTCCAGGCTGGTCCCAATGCAGCGGAGTCCTACAACTCCGTCCATAGAGTGCCTGAAACGGTGACATCTTCAAGCTAGCCTGATAGCTATTGTTGTAGGAGAATTCTGCATAAGGTAACCTTTTGTCCCATCCTGACTTGTCTTGCAACGCACAGGCTCTCAGCATATCTTCTAGGATCTGATTAGTTCTTTCAGTCTGACCGTCTGTCTGCGGGTGATAAGCCGAGCTGAAGTTCAAATGGGTGCCCAAAGCTTCTTGTAGCTGCTGCCAAAAATGAGAGGTAAACTGCGTTCCTCGATCTGACACTATCTTCTTCGGCACACCATGAAAGCAAACTATCCGTGACATGTATAACTCAGCTAACGTTGCTCCGGTATATGTGGTCTTCACAGGTATGAAATGGGCCACCTTGGTTAATCGGTCCACAACCACCCAGATGGAATCATAACCGGCCCGGGTACGAGGTAGGCCAACTATAAAATCCATCCCGATCTCATCCCACTTCCACTGAGGAATCCGCAATGGCTGCAACAATCCGGCTGGCCTTTGATGCTCTGCTTTGGTTCTTTGACAGCTATCACAGATGGCGACATATTCTGCGATTTCTCTTTTCATGCCATACCACCAAAACCTCCTCTTCAAATCCTGGTACATCTTTTCACTTCCCGGGTGTATGGAGTAGGCTGTCTCATGAGCTTCCTTTAGGATCAGTTCCCGAATAGGTTTGAGGTCGGGGACACACAATCGGTCCTTGAACCATATTACTCCCTCTTCATCCTCTCGAAAGTCTTTGCCTCTTCCTTCTAAGATTAGCTGCCGGATCTTGTTGATGCTTTCATCATCCTTCTGCCCTTGTTTGATCTCCCGCTCTAGAGTGGGCTCTAATTCCACTGTTACTCCTTGCGTACTGTTCAGGAAACCGAGACTCAGTCTGTCGAACTCCTTGGCTAACTCATATGGCATTGGGTACATGGCCAACATATTGACTTGACTCTTCCTGCTCAGAGCATCTGCAACCACATTGGCTTTGCCTGGATGGTAATGTATCTCCAACTCGTAGTCTTTGATCAATTCCAACCATCTTCGCTGTCTCATGTTTAGCTCTGACTGGGTGAATATGTATTTCAGACTTTTATGATCTGTGTAGATGTCGCACTTCTGCCCATACAGGTAATGTCTCCATGTCTTCAAAGCATGAACTACTGCTGCCAACTCTAGGTCATGTGTGGGATAATTTTTCTCATGAATCTTCAGCTGTCGAGATGACTATGCTACAACTCTTCCTTCTTGCATTAGCACACATCCCAATCCAGTGTAAGAAGCATCGCAATACACTGAGAATGGCTTGTGAACATCAGGCAGGACTAACACCGGAGCTGTAGTCAATCTATTTTTCAGTTCTTCAAATGCTTCCTGACATTTTTGGGTCCACTTGAACTCAACTTTCTTCGCTAGTAACGCTGTCATTGGTCTTGCAATCTTTGAGAAGCCTTCGATGAAACGCCTGTAATACCCAGCCATTCCAATGAAGCTCTTGATCCCACGAACATCCTTTGGTGCTTTCCAGTTCAGGATATCTGCTACTTTCTTTGGATCCACTGCCAACCCATCTTGATTTATGATGTGACCCAGAAACAAGACCTCATGAATCCAGAACTCGCATTTGCTCAGCTTGGCATACAATTGATGCTCTCGAAGTCTTTGCAATACCATCTTCAAATGCTCTACGTGATCTTCCTCACTTCGAGAGTATATAAGAATATCATCGATAAACACCACCACAAACTTGTCCAGATAATCCATGAACACACTGTTCATCAGGTACATAAAGAAAGCTGGCGCATTTGTCAAACCAAAGGACATAACTGTGAATTCATATAACCCGTACTTGGTGATGAATGCTGTCTTTGGTATGTCCGAGGGTCGGATTCTGAGTTGATGGTAACCTGATCTCAGATCTATCTTCGAGAATACGCTGGCACCTCTGAGCTGGTCGAACAAATCTTCTATCCTTGGCAGGGGGTACTTGTTCTTGACAGTGACTTCATTCAAGGCTCTGTAGTCTATGCACATCCTTTTAGTACCATCTTTCTTCTCTACAAACAACACCGGAGCGGCCCAAGGCGAGGTACTTGGTCTGATGTAACCCTTCTCTAACATCTCATCTATCTGCTTCTTGAGTTCCACCAATTCTGGTCCAGACACTCGGTAGGCTCTTTTGGAGATGGGGGCGGTACCAGGGATAAGCTCTATGGCAAACTCAACTTTTCTCTCGGGTGGCATGCCCGTTAGCTCCTCAGGAAATACGTCCGGAAAGTCCGACACAACCTTGATAGTCTCGAGCGGGTTGGGCTCCTTACTATCAACTGAAATCTGGTGACAGACACCCTCCGCTGATTTAGGCATCCTTAGCTCGGCCACTACCTCTTCTCCTGACGGGGACTTCAATGTTACGGTCCTCTTGTCACAGCTAATATTCGCTTCATACTTCATTAACTAATTCATCCCTAGAATAATATCTATCCCAGGGGTGTCTATTACTATTAGATCACTGGGGAACCCTATCCCCCTTATTTCCACCCTTATATTTGAGCATATTTTATCTGTTTGCACCTTGCCACCAACTGAATTAATCCTCATGGGCGGCATCATTGCCTCTACTGAGATGTTATGCAATTCTACCCAGGTTGCAGTGACAAATGAATGAGTTGCACCAGTATCAAATAGCACTTTCGTGGGATGAGATTCGACTGAGAACATACCTACTGCCACATCTGGTGCATCCTGGATCGCTTCGGCCTCCAAGTGGTTCACCTTTCCACGGTTGTATGCTTGGTTACGATTGCCTGCTGTCGGCTGCAGTACACCTTGCCTTGCTGGAGCATTGGGGTTGGTCTGCTGCTGCGCCGCCTTCTTCGGGCACTGCATCGCCCAGTGGCCTTGTTCTCCACAGTGGAAACATCCTCTGCCTCCTCCTTGTGCTGGGGCTGCTTGGTTGCTCTGGTTTGCTGCTGGGGCAGGAAGGCGAGGTGCCTGGTTGTTCTGCTTCTGATACTGATTACCTCCCTGCTGGCTGTTCTGACGATACTGCTGCTGCTGTTGGGGGTACTGCCTCTGGAACTGCTGCTGATGCGGACGCTGATTCTGATTTTGATATCCCTGTGGGTGACCCGGCCTGCCTTGCTGAGATGAACTGCCTGAGAAACGTGGACGGCTGATGCCTCCGGTCTGGGGTCCACTCATCTTGCGCTTCCGATCTTCCATATCCTTACGCTTCTTCTCAGTCATAACTGCCCTATCGATCAGGTGCTGGAAGGTGGGGAAGGTGTGATTCATCAGCTGGTAATGCAGGGGATCCACCAAACCCCTCATGAACCTGTACTGCCTTTTAGCATCAGTGTTGACATCCTCAGGTGCATACCGAGATAGCTGCAGAAACTTGTCTCTGTATTCACTAACAGACAGGGGTCCCTGCTTCAGAGCCAGAAACTCCTCCTTCTTCACGATCATCAGTCCCTCCGGCACATGGTACCTGCGAAAACTCTCGCTGAATTCTTCCCAGGTGATGGCTTCGGGGTCAGCATGTGTGGCGAGGTAGGACTCCCACCAGGACTGGGCTGCTCCCCTTAGCTGACGGGGACCATACAGAACCTTCTCCCTGTCGTTGCATTGGGCAGTGCGCAGTTCCCTTTCCACTGCGCGCAGCCAGTCTTCCGCATCCATGGGGTCGGCAGAATGGGCGAAGGTAGGAGGGTGCCCTCTCATAAACTCACCACGCTTATCTCGTGGCATCTGGGGCATCTGCACTTGCAATTGGGGTTGGGGTTGCTGTTGAGCCTGCTGCATGGCTGCCAGAGTCTGCCCAATGGCCTGCACTGCCTGAGTCTGCATCAAGAACATCTGCTCCACTGTCATCGGGGGTGGCGGGGGAGGCTGCCTCTGTTGTTCCTCCTGCTGGTCATGCTGCTCTTGCTGAGCACGCCTGTTGCATCGGCGCCTGTTGTCAGACATCTGTGGAAGACATTCATACATCAGCATTGATCTTACAACCCTCCAGCATAAGAAAAGAGAATACAGGATTCTTCATGACACTGAGTGAACAAAGAGCTTCACTGATCCTCATTATGATTCAACACAGCTTCTCTGATAAGAAGGAAAGTAGAAGTAAATGGCTTCCCAACTAAATAACTGCCTTTATTGACATTATAGCTAGGCCAAACTGCAGGAGAAACCCACAGGTTGGCAACAGTCATTACAAAGATTCAAATCCAGCACAAGTTCATCATAACAAGCATGCAAGCAACTGATAAGCAAACTAAGCTAATTGGAAGCAACTAATAAGCAAACTAAACTAACTATCTAAGACTGAGACATCTGACTTAAGAATTATTACAAACTTCGATGCTAACGATCTAAGGATCCAGATCTATCCTGGTCTTACAGACAGGGGAACCATAAGTGTGGTGACCACGTGGCGGCGAGCAGTATGGGTGCTGAGTCCCAACAGGAGCGGGAGAACCACCCTCCTGGTGATGGCGCTCTGCCAGCTCAGCACGCAACTCCGCAATCTCCGTTCGAGCCCTGCTCAGCTCGTCCAGAGAGTGATCCAGCTCAGTGTTAAGCACTGCGACTAGGTTGACTGTGCTGCTCAACCTAGGGTTAGCCTCACCAACAGGTGAGACAACCACACTCTCTGTGCTGCCAGTAGGGCGGCGGGGGTAGTATCGAAGGTTAAGACCGTCGGCCACGCCACCGAACAAAGAACAGTACTGAGAGAGTGCACGCCGTGCTGCATCCTGCATAGCCGCCTCTGCAGTGTCCCTCTCGGAGATGGAATAGTGCTCTGAAACGGCCTCCGCACCCCGGAGGTCATCCTCCGGACGGCGAACTAGGCGGTAGCCTCCCAGCGATCCGGGTACCTCCCGCGACTGTGCTAGTAGACTACACAACGATACTCGATCGACCAGGTGTGCCGATCAAAAGCCTGGCGCAGCAAGGTGTCGAGTGCGTCGTGGAAGTGACAACCGCGAGCGGCGTCACGGGTGATGGGTCGGGCGACCCATCCTTCCGCCTCCTGCGGCTCAGAAGACTCCGTGCTGCGGTCTGAGTCGTCGTCGTCGGGGTCTCCTCCAGTAGCTCCTCCAGTAGCCCCTCCAGCAGCCGGGACGTCCCGCGGTGGTGCAGGGGGCGCCTCTAGCTGGGCAACAGAGGAACGGGGCCTCACGGACTCCACCTCTTGCTGGGATGAGGAGGAAGAGCCCTGCTGCTCTCTGTGCTGGCGCCGGCGTTCCTGCTCCTCACGCAGGCGGTGGTGCAGTCTCTCCAGGTGACTCGACTGACCGGACACGGTGCGGTGCAGAGGACGCTCCGCAAGTCGAGACGGCAGGAAAGGAATCACCGACTTACGTGCAGTGTGTCTAAGACGAGCCATCTACAAAAGACACCGTAAGCATAAGAGTAAGAGCAGAACTAATATGACAAGTGAATAAACCATAGACAGAATAAGATAAAAATTTTTTAGCAAGGTATAATATAGTATATATATATATGTAGTAAAACATAGGGTTGGTCGAGGTGACCGACTTTTGAAGTAACATCAGAGGTCAAGGTGAGGGGGAAGGTCAATAGTCCTTAGTACGACCAGTGCTACTCTAGGTCAGCGGTCCTACAGTCAGCACGGCTTTGATACCACTTATGTCACACCCGGTTTTGGAAGGCGAACCGAATGCGAACTATGTACGTGCCAGGATCAGAACTCACGTACACAGTGATTACATAAATGAACATCATCGCACAATGCTCGAATAATAACATAAAAGAGTAATAACTTGTTACATCACAGAGTCTTAGACATCCACATAGTCATCAACTTAACAGTTACTCAAAGTGCTAGCGAAACGCAGTAAAGATAAGGCCTTCACAGGCAGCTGACTGGGGGTTGCCGCCAACCCACACCTAGAATTCGTCGTAGTCTTGGAACTCCTGGAAGTCTCCTGCCACGGCTTCATCTTCTCCTGAGCAGTGGTTACAATGCGGACAACCTGGTGTTTGGTGGTAAAGCAAGGATGAGTACACATCAACGTACTCAGCAAATGTCCCGTTTGGCTGAAGTGGACTAGCTTTATGTGGGGTTAGGCTCGAGCAGTTGCTTTTAGTTGGTCAGGTATTTATCATTAGTAGAAGCCAGGTTTTATCATTAACCAACCCATAAACCATTTCCTCATCGAGGAACAACATCATCATATTCGAACCAAAACCATAACATAATTCTTGTATCTCGAACCATCTGTATCTCTAATCAAAGAGGATCCCAAGGCTACTCTTAACCGTGAGCACGGCTGATATATCAGTTTCACTACCCTCTACAGAGGTCGCACACTTTACCCATGAGCCGTGATTCCCGTTTTGCCCGGGGATCATGACTCCCCATTGATCACTTCCTAGGTGGTCCGGCAGGGTATCACTACGTAGCCTTTACAAAGATTCCCTAGAGGTCATAGCCGCCCGTTAGGTTTCTCCAGTTTGATAAACACAGCACTCCTCCCCGCAGGAGGGTGACTAACAAAAGCAAAACGAAAGAACCTCGGCACCCAGCCTCGGCAGAGCAAGCACTGTGCCTGGACCCCATTGACGGCACGACGGCGAAGCAACTACACCTCTAGTTCCTCTAATTAATTAGCTAAGGGCGTCCCATTTCACCCTCATGGTTGCACTGTTATCCCGGGTGGTCTCTCAACGAACAGGTCCTTACGGAGAGGTACTCAGGAAACAGCCTGAGCCCCCTAGAGTATCACAAGATCATCAACATCATCAGGATAACAGTATCATAAATATTCACATCATGTTCATTGATTAAGTTAAGGCAATAGCAGAATGCTAACCATAATAGCCCATAAGGTCATCAAGGATAAAGTTAAGTGTAAAGCTAGTCAATCCTTAGGTTTCAAGTAAGTAAGGCGGGATAGTAAGTTATAAATGAATAGGACATAATGGGTCAGAGGACACTTGCCTTCACCAAACTGTTGCTCAGGGACTTCCTCTGCAACTTCCTCGGGAAACACAGACTGCTCGTTGTCTACGTAAAGTAATCATTCACACTATGCACTTGGGAAAATAACAAACAAAAACAATATACCAAACATATGCAGCAGAGAGTGGTCACAAGTTCATAACAGAAAAGGGATAGGCACTCTGGTGTTCCCTAGGTCTGGGGTAGAGGACTATACAAAATGAGTCATTATCCACTACTCAGGTTTAAGTCAGTGGTGGGATTAAATAATTATCTGGTTTAAGCTCCTAAACTTAAGTGTTTGAGTCCATAAACTTAAGTGCTCCAACTTTTATTAAAGTCTACTACCTTTTATTTATCTCAAATAGGGTTCCAATAACCTTAATCCTATCCTAATGATTAACCATTAATTGGAACATGGAAACAGCAGGGAAACAGTGCATAAACAGATAGATAATAATTTTATGAACATTTTGCAATTTGAAGCACCTAATTTGGAGTTCATATGGCAAAGTTATGAATTTTACAAGTTTAGGGGTTAAAAATATGCCCTAAGGACCTATTTTGAATTAAATAAAAGGGCTGAGGACTTAACCGCGAGAAACCAGGGACGGCGGGCGCAAAATCCAGAAAGCCGAGGGGTTCTTTAAGAAAAAGCGCGGGCGAAGGGGTATCGGGCGCTTACAGCCGTTAGATCTCAGATCAACGGCCAGGATTAGATCCTGCGGCGGGCGCGCGGGCGCGCGGCGGCTCGGGGTGGCTGACAGGCGGGGCCAGCGGGCAGCGCGAGCGCGGCGACTGACAAGCGGGGCCAGCGGGCAGAGCGAGTGCGCGGGCGCGCCGACAGGCGGGGCCCAGCGGGCAGAGGGACATGGCGCGGGGAAACGGCTCTGGGCCGTTGGATCTTGGGCGGACGGTTGAGATTGGGTTCGGGTTATTTGAATCCGCGCCGTCCGATCTAAGATAGACGGCGGGGATGGGGGTGGCTGGCTCCCGTCTCCCTCAGCTAGCTGGGGCGGCGGCGCTCGCCCCCGCGGCGAAAGAGCTCGCCGGAGACGAGGGGAGCGGGGGCCCGGCGGGTTCCCGGGGCGACCTGAGTGGCTGGGGAGGTTGGGGAGGGCACGGGAAACCTATTGGCGGGGTCCGGGTCGGGGTAGGGGCGCCGGAGGAGGGCGGTTCACGGCGAAGCGGCTCGGCGGCGGCGCTAAGCGACTCCGGCGAGAAATCAAGCGCGCTAGAGTGCAAGACAAGGGCCAATAGGGGCGGGAGAGGTTCCTTACCTCACGGCGAACTCCGGGGACTCCTCGGCGACGACGGAGACGCGACGGTGGCCCGGGTCGACGGCGGCGGCTGCACGGCGGACGACGGGTGAGCGCGGGCAGAGAGAAATAGGGAGGGGGAGAGGGAATTGGGGCGCGTCCCGGGTTGTGGACGTCGGGGCGGAGCTCACCGTGGCAAGGGACGCGGCGGAGCTCCAACGGCGACGGAGGAACAAGCTCGGGCGGCGGCGGTTCGCGGCGATGGCGCTTGGGCGTGCGCGCAGCGAGGGAGAGGGCGAGAGAGAGGGCCGGTTGGTGCGCAAGTGAGGGAGGGGGAGAGGGCGAGTGAGATTCGGGGCTCAAGTGGCCGAGGGCGAGGTGGGGCGAGCTCCCCACGCGCGACGTGGGCGCGAGGAAGGCGGGCGCGCGCGGCTCGGCGGCGGTTACGCGAGAACGGCGAAGCTGACAGCCGGGGCCCGCGATGCAGAGAGAGAGAAGAAGTCGGGCGCGGGCGCGAGGAAAGCGGGGCTGACCGGGAGGGCCCACGGGCAGAGAGAGAGCGAGGGAGATGGCGCACGCGCGGTGAAGCGGGAGCGCCGACAGGTGGGACCGGGCAACCAGAGAGAGCGGGGGAGCGAGCGCGGAGACGGCGGCCGCGCCGACAGGCGGGCCCGCTCGCGCAGAGAGAGAAGGGGCGGGAGGGAGAACGCGCGCGCGGGCGCGCGGGTTGGGCCTGGTGGGCCGAAAGGCCGAGCGGGCTGAGGTAACGGGCTGCTTTTCCTTTTTCTTTTATTCTGGAATTTCCTTTCTCTTTTCTTTTTATTTTCTCCATTTGATTCAAACTCAAATAAGCCACAAATTCAAATTAGACCTTTTGAGAATTATGCACCAAACAAAAGTGAAATCTAGGGTTCAATATGATGCAACAATTCATACCCCCTTAGGGTTTAACCTATCACACTATTATTACAAATAAAAATAAGCATTTTCTCCTATAGAAATGAGAAAGAAAAGATTGGGGAAGGATGAGAAAAGAAAAGTAACACCTGAATTTGTGAATATGAGCAAAGAAATTTTTATACCCCCAAATTCAGGGTGTTACAGAACCTCGGGAAACAAATCGTTGTGTTCATTTGTGTTGACATTATCCTACAATTTGATTCTTTCTCTCCCCTTTCTCTAAGTTCTCTTGTTCACAATCTTTTGAGTTAGCTCCCAAAGTCATCCACATTGATTGAGCAACTCATAGCAAGAAGAACTCTCTTCCGCACTCCGATTTCGTTATCACTTATTTCTAATCCTAACCCCGGGTGAAGTTCGTGTTTAAACTTTATAATTTTTAGGTTTCGCCTATTCACCCCCCTCTAGGCGACTTTCTATTTCCCCTTACAAAACTTTAGTCCCTGTTACCTCGGATGTTTGGATGCTAGTTAAAAGTATTAAATATAGTCCAATTGTAAAACTAATTACATAGATGATGACTAAACTATAAGATGAATCTATTAAACCTAGTTAGATTATGAGTCGATCATGCGATGCTACAATAAGCATTTTCCAATCATGCTCTAATTAGGCTTAATAAATTTGTCTCGTTGTTTAGTCTCCCGCTATATAATTAGTTTTATAACTAAACTATGTTTAATACTCGCAATAGCTATTTAAGCATCCAATATGATATGTACTAAACTTTAGACTCTGAACCAAGCACCTAGTGCGGAGAACCAAACTAGTAGTGGTGTGTGGAGTGGGGGAGGGGGGCATGGCTCGCCAGCATGGCGTTTATGTAATATGGATTGGGCCGACTAGAGATATCTAAACAGGCTGCCCGGCCCGCCTAAACCCGTTAAAGCATGACCTGTTTAAGCACGGTACGATTAGGCCCGAATAGTTATCCGTGCTGGGCTGAGCTGTTCGACGAGCTCAACTCTTTGAAACGAGCCCGACATGGGATGTGCCCAACTGTGTCGGCTCGGTCCGTTAAGCCCGGCCCGAAAATGTTCACTGTGCCGGCCTAAGCCCGCCAGCGCATAAACTAAATTTAAAATTAGATCACCATAAAAAATTGAACACATTTACAAATAACAATTGAAGGATATAACTTAGTACAATAACATATATTACAAATAATACACATGTC
This sequence comes from Zea luxurians, assembly GCA_029449295.1. Taxonomy (NCBI): domain Eukaryota; kingdom Viridiplantae; phylum Streptophyta; class Magnoliopsida; order Poales; family Poaceae; genus Zea; species Zea luxurians. Next base: position 6,610,470 of record JAOPSE010000100.1, read on the forward strand.
ATAAATAAATGAAAGACCCTTAAATAAAGGATAGATATATTTTTGCAACATCTGTCTTACTAAACGGGTCGAGTTCTACCACGTTTAGGAACAGGCCGAGTTCTAGCCCGTTTAGGAACGGGTTGTGCCCAAGCTATCCCGACAGGCCGAAAACTCCAAACAACCTGACATGTCGTTCGTGCCGGGTTGGGCCTAGGTCCACATAGTGATGGGCCATGCTGGGCTCGGATAGGGCCCAAACAGTGGGCATCGTGCCAAGCTCATGGGCTCCGGGCTTGATGGCAATATGTAGGGCCGACCGTCTGAGATGAGGGGAAAGGGTATTGGGAAATTTTAGGGCTAGTTTGGGAGTCCAAATACCGGATGGAATTGGAGGGGATAAAATTCCTTCCTTATTCAAAATTGTATAAGGGTTAGTTTGGAAACCACATTTTTCCAAAAGATTTTCATTTTCCTAAAGGAAATTAGTTCATTTTCCTATGAAAAAATAGAAATCTCATGGGAAAATATAGTTCCCAAACTAGCCATAAGGAGAGGATTTTAGCCCTCCAATCTCCTACAATTTTGTGGCTTCCAAACTAGTCCTTATTGCTTTATCTTTTTTTAGGAATTGAGGAGAAGTTTTGAGGTATTGGTTTTTTAAGAAACAAGATCTGCTAGAGTATGTTATACGTGTCTCGGATTCTATTTATAATCTCTAGTTATAGATAATTAAGGGCTAGTTGGATACTCTAGTATTGAACTCAATATACATGTATTGAGATGGATTATGGTGTAACTTAAACTAATTTACACTTTAATCCACCTCAACACATGTGGATTGGAGTCAATACTAAAATACTTAACCAAAACCTAAATGAGATTTTAACACCCAGCCACATGACAAGCGATCGAACGATTCTCTAGCTAGTGCCTACATGTAAAAACAACTAATATGCAATGTCTTATGTGTAACGTGCAAGTGCGGCTCGTGGTTTGTTAAATTATGTTTCAACCATGTAACACATTTAATATTTAAACCCTTTTATCACCAACTTATATAGATTTATAGAAAATCACCTAACAAACCACGATTATGTCTATAGTTAGATCATAATTTAACGGATCAAAATGCTTGTTTACATGTTCGCATATAAAGTCTAATTATATATATATATATATATATATATATATATATATATATATATATATATATATATATATATATATATAGGGTAGAGGTAATGGAAGCCCTGGGCTTCCGTTAGTGGGCGAAGCCCCAGCCAGGGAGACCGAACGGGTCGCGTTAGGTCCACTGGACGCCAGCCTGCGCCATTTATGCAAAGGATAACCACGTATCCCGCCTTACACGCGACATGCAATTACGCAAGCATAAATTTGTGTACAAATGTGCATAACTCATGCATAAATGGAATCTTTGCATGCCAGGAATCGCGCGCACGAATATCTGCATGTGCTAGACGTTTACGACTGCATAACGCTGTGTAACATAATAGCGTAAACCATGCAACATTTAAATATCCACCGGTTTGAGATAAGGAAAGACGTGCTCCACGTTCGCGTAAATAAAGGCACAGTTACGGGAGGAAACAAATTCTCATTTATAGCCGCTCGTCCATGTTCGTATCTGTGATATTGGCGGCGGTTTACGACTGCATAACGCTGTGATACATGATAGCATAAACCATGTAAACATTTAAAATCTCCCACCAGTTTTAAAATAAGGAAAAACGTGTTCTTCGTGCGCGTAAATAAAGGCGCAGTTACCATGTGCACACCGTTTACGACTGCATAACGATGTGTAACATGATAGCATAAACCATGCATTATATAAATTTTGACCGGTTTGATATAAGGAAAGACGGGCTGCATAATCGCGTAAATAAAGGGACAGTTACGGTTCGAGGAGCATTAGTAGAAGGAAATAAATTTTAATTTACAGCCGCAGTTCGCGGGTTCTGCTAGAGCGGATTCCAGCGTAAAACATGAGCTAAAACATCGTAAATGAGTACGAAATTTAGCGTAAATCATATATCTGTTTTGTAACAGCAAACGAAGCCCAAAATTACGGCGTAAAAATCGCGTGCACCCAATCGTGCGCGGGTTCTGGCTAGGGCAGATTCCGGCGTAAAACGTGAGCTAAAACATCATAAATGAATACGAAATTCAGCGTAAATCCTATATTAGCTAAAACAGCGTAGACTGATCACGTTCGATCGTGCACGGATTTTGGCTTGGTCAAATTTCAGCATAAAACGTGAACCAAACAGCGTAAATGGGTACAAATTTTATCGTACATCATCAATCTATTTCCGAACAATGCTCCTGAACACCACCTCGCTGCCGCTCTCGCACTCGTCGATGCATCGCTCAAGCTCCTCGTGCTTCTCCTGCGCGACATCGGCCGTCGTCGGCGTCTCCGGCTTCTTGGCGAAGGCAGCAGCAACGAAGGCCGTCGGGGCCTTCTTGTTCGAGCACGACGACGCGACGGCAGACACGGACGCGACGGCCGAGAACACGGCGGCGGAGGCGGCGGCGCTGGCGGCCGCGACGTCCATGAGCGCGGCGGCCATCTCGGCCTCCTCGGCGGTTCCGCTCCCGCCGAGCCCAGCCCCAGCAGGCAGGCGCGCGACGGACCTGGCGGCGAGGCGGGCGAGCTCCCTATGGAGCGCCACCGTCGCTCGTTCCTGGTGGAGCGCCACCGTCGGTCGCCTGCCTCGAGGCGACACCGCTCCTAGCCCCCAGGATCACCGCCGCTCGCACGCCCGAGGGAACCGCCGCCGCTGCTAAAACCTAATCCCTGGCGGCGTGGGGGTGTTTTTATAGTGTCGGCGTGAGACTGAATAATTGTGAAAGCGTGGGCCGGATCGTGGGCCTGATGCACGTAATATGCGCAGACTAAATTTGCATAAACTGATACACACATCAGCATAACTCGTATTATAATTTAGCGTAAGCACAGTTAGGTACAATAAAACAAAAAGGGTCCGGTGCGGTCTGCGCACCTGGTCAGGGCTTCCTGTAGTTAAATAGAGCCCAGGGCTCTAAATACTATATCTATATATCTATATCTATATATATATATATATATATATATATATATATATATATATATATATATATATATATTAGTTGTTGCCATGCGTGCGCGATATGCATACACGAACCATGCATCTCAGGCGGGCAAGAACATCAGCAACGCAGCCAGAGCAATCCCAAGGACGCGATGCCCACGAAGCGACGGGGGCGATGACGCGTCGTGCATAGACCCAGCGGCGCTGGTCTTATTCCCATCGGCGCCTGCCGCCACGTGCGGCGGCGGCCTCGACCCGGCATCGGACCCTGGCGTGGAAGAACGAGCGCCGGGAGGCTCGAACGTCCCGCCTTCGTCGTCCTCGCCACCTGGCGACATCGCGGCGGGCGCCCTGGCCGGGGCGGCGGGATTGTTGCCGCCGTCCTGCTGCTGCGGCACCATGGCGCGCAAGGTCATCCGCTGCCCCGCGTCGCAGTGTCCCGGCGCGCCACTGATGAAGTAGCAGTAGCCGCTGTGGTTGAGGTGGAACCTGGTGTCCCCGCCCTCGAACCGCAGCGTTGGCTTGTCGGCGGCGCAGAGCTGGTAGTCGCCGCGGGTGACCACCAGCACCGAGTCGTTCTTCTCGTACTTGAAATCTGCAGCGGCGGATCGGATGGATGGATGGATCACGCGTGCATCAACACGCATGCCAGATACCAAATTAATTAATGTAGCGAATTCGATCGATATGCATGCACTCACGGAGGAAGTCCCCGACGTGGAAGCGGTTCCTGGCAGCCCAGTGGTTGTAGCTCTCCTCGTTGGGCGCCGTTGGCTTCCTCCACCCCCTCGGCTCGCCGCCGACCACGAACACCTGCGCATGCCACGACGCCGAAGCGGAACCCACGAAGAAAGTGGCGGCGCCGAGGAGGGAGAAAACCACAGCCCGGACCGCGGCGCCGGCCATGGCCCTGGTCGCGCGCTGGCACCAAACGCCGCCACTAGCTGCGGACTCTCGATCGAGCTCGATTCGTTAATGCTCGGCACAATGCGACAACTTCGTCACTCGACCGCGCTCCGTGATCCAACTGCACGATTCGCCTCTTGCGATCGGATCAGCGTCCCTTTCCCTTCTTCCGAGCTCTCTCTCTCTCTCTCTCTCTCTCTCTCTCTCTCTCTCTCTCTCTCTCTCTCTAAGGGCGAGTTTATTTAGGCTCAAGACTTAGGGAGAGTTGCGGCGGTAAAACGGAGCGCGAGGGGGCTGCGCGCCGCGCGAGCGAGCGAGCGCAAGAGGACGGGTGGTTCCGTGGCCGTTGAATCGTTGAGCTGATGGGCGGTTCGGAGGTTTCGACGGTGTGTGATCTGATGGGATGCGCGTTATAGCGCGACTTGGTCGTACATATGCGGTCTGCTCCTCCAGGCCTCCAAGCTCCATGGGAGTGGGGTGCACGTGGCAACCGGCCACCAATTTTTCTCTCTCAATCCCGGCATGAGTCTCGAGAGAATAGCACCGCGTGCATGTACCTATGCAACATCTTTCCATGCTAGGAATCTAAAAGAACATCAAATAGATGTTATTTGAATGAACAACATAAAATACACTACGCGACGGTTCAATTTTAACAACCCTTATTTATTAGAGCATCTCCAACAACGTGACCTATAAAAATGCTCAATAATTTAAAAATAAGTATATTTTATAGAATTTAGGTATAGATGTCCAAACAATGCGGGCTGCCCGTTTAGCCCGCAGCCCGACACGTTTTTGGCCCGGCCCACGCACGGCACGACCCGGTTAAAATCGTGCCTGGGCCGGCACGGCCCGATCCGCGTGCCGGGCTTAGGCGCCATATGCGGTCCACGTGCTTTGGCCCGGCCCGGCACGAAAAATAGGCCGGTCCGTTATCAGCCCGCGCCCCATCCCAGGAAACCTAACTAATCCGCGTATTGCCCACTCGCCCAGGCCGCCGCCCTCATTTCGACCGCCCCGTCTCTTGAGTCCCAGTCCTCCCGGTTGTGCTTGGCGATTTTCGTGCTCCTGGTCCCGGCGGCTCTGCCCGTGCCTCGCCGTCGCCTTGCTGCCTCCTCCGGTCCTCCCACCGTCGACGGCCGACGGCTCGCCACCTCCGACGTCTCTGGTGCTCCCTGACTCCCTCTCCTCCCTCCCTACGTCTCCCTGTTCCTAACCCTAACCCTAATCCCATTCGGATCTGGTGATTGATGATACCCTAACCCTAATCCCATAAGGATCTGGTGATTGGTGATGCTCGTTCATCGTTGGTGCTCCTCGCTGGTCGGCTGGTGCTCCTCGCCTCCTCGGATCGAGTTGTAGCTTCACAGCTGGACGACTGGTGCTCCGTGCGGTGCCGGTGCGGGTGCGTGATTCCCTTCCTGATTCTTCTCTGTCTCCGGTCCGGTGGTCCGCGGCTCCGCGCCTTGTATGGTCACTGGCTCACTCCTCACTGCCTCACTGGTGCAGTAGTGCCCCTGCTGGCTGCTTGGACATCTATAATTTTGTTCTATTTTCATTTTCCTCCCATTCTCGTCCTCCTTCTAACCTGTCCGGTTGCCCGACTTTCTCTGGTGCTCGGCTGGTCCTTGCTTGCTGTTGCTGGTCGCTCTGCGCCTCTGCTCAGCTACTCCTCGGACCTTGGCTCCGTTCCGTCGTCTCTGGTGCTCCGGCTTGGAAAGGTATGTTTAATTTTAGCATTTAATTCTTGTAATCGTGTGGATAATTGCTTTGAACCTTGTCACTGGCTCACTCCTCACTGCCTCCATTTTGTTGCTTTGAACCTTGTAGCCGGAGCCGACTGTACGTTGTAGCCGTTAAACCTCCTTGTCGTCGGGCTTATGTCCATTGTAGCCGTCAGGCTCATGGACCTTGACGCGGCTACAGAGGAGGAGGAGCGCAGGCTCGAGGACTTTAATGAGGCTGAGGATGCTAGGTTCTTCATTGGTTTCGGTGAGAATGAGACCCATGGAGATCCTATTCATATCGATACTGTCGCTGGCTCTGCAGTAGGGTGAGACCAAATTTCAGTTGTATGAGACCAAATTTCAGTTGTATGAGACCAAATTTGGTGACACACGCATAAGTTAACTTATCCTATTCTTTCACTACTAGCTAAAGATGTCTTGACAGTGCCAGCTTCTACTATTTCCTCAGAGTCTACCTTTAGTCTTGCTAGCAGGGTAATTGAAGAGCGTCGACGTCGTCTAGCTCCTGATATGGTAGAGATATTATCCTGCATCAAAGATTGGGAACTTGCTGATGCTCACCTGCAACACAGTGTGGAGGAAGACACAAAAGAACTTGAAGATGAGCACGACAACCTGTGGCTTGATGATCCAGCAACGCAATCAGCTAGGGATGATGAAAATGCTTAGTCTTGCAACCTACTAGTCTTATGTCTTATGAGTTGTATTGAACTAATGATCTGTACACTGTAATGGACTGTAATGATTTATAAACTTAGGAGCTGGGTCGCACTCTTTTTTCCTTCTTAGGGTTTTCTCACGAGGTGTGAGTTTTTACCTAAGAAGGTTTTTAATGAGGCGGCCATTGCACTAACAGCTCCTAATAGTCATTTCATATCTGTGTTTGTGTAATATCATGTGAACCAGCTGTTATTTGTTGTGTGATTAATTCTGTGTGAATCCTGTGATTAATTCTGTGTGAAACCGTGAATCCTGTGATTAATTCTGTGTGAATCCTGTGGTTAATTCTATGTGAATCTGGTATTAATTCTGTGTGAATTTGATATTTACATGTTGTCGGCGTTTCGAGATCGGGGGGTCCCTAAGCCGACGAGTGAAGTGTCGCCGCGTGCCCCAGCCCAGATGGGTCGGCGCGAGGCCGAGCGCGAAGGGGGGAAGTGAGGTGGACGGAGACGTGCGTGAGAGAGGTGGGAATCCCGCAGCCTTCGTGTTCGTCCCGCGCCCAGGTCGAGTGCGCTTGCAGTAGGGGGTTACAAGCGTCCACACGGGGGAGGGAGCGAGCGGCCTCACGCGAGCGCCTGTCTCGTCCTCGTCCCCGCGCGGCCAACCCTCTCTAAGAGGGCCCTGGTCCTTCCTTTTATAGGCGTAAGGAGAGGATCCAGGTGTACAATGGGGGTGTAGCAGAGTGCTACGTGTCTAGCGGAGGAGAGCTAGCGCCCTAAGTACACGCCATCGTGGCGGCCGGAGAGATTTTGGCGCCCGGTTTGTGTGATGTCGTGGCCGTCGGAGGAGCGCTGGAGCCTGGCGGAGGGACAGCTGTCGGGGCTGTCGAGTCCTTGCTGACGTCCTCTTGCTTCCGTAAGGGGGCCGAGAGCCGCCATCGTCAGGGTGCGTGCGGGGCGCCATCATTGCCTATCTGGCGGAGCGAGCCAGATGGGACGCCAGTCTTGTTCCCCGTAGCCTGAGTCAGCTTGGAGTAGGGTAATGATGGCGCCTCCTGTTGACGTGGCCGACCTGCGCCCTAGGTTGGGGCGATGTGGAGGCTCCTCCGAGGTCGGGGTCGAGTCCGTCTTCCGTGGCCGAGGTCGAGTCCAAGCCCCTGGGCGAGGCGAAGTTCGTCGTCTTCTGGGGCTGAGCCCAAGTCCGAGCCCTGGGTCGGGCGGAGCGGAGTTCGCCGTCTTCTGGGGCTGAGCCCAAGTCCGAGCCCTGGGTCGGGCGGAGCGGAGTTCGCCGTCTTCCGGGGCTTAGCCCGAGTCCGAGCCCTGGGTCGGGCGGAGCGGAGTTCGCCGTCTTCCGGGGCTTAGCCCGAGTCCGAGCCTTGGGTCGGGCGGAGCGGAGTTCGCCGTCTTTCGGGGCTTAGCCCGAGTCCGAGCCCTGGGTCGGGCGGAGCGGAGCTTCCTATGGTGCGTGCGGCCGGGCCTGACTGCCTGTCAGCCTCACTCTGTCAAGTGGCACCGCAGTCGGGGCGGCGCAGGCGGCGCTGTCTTTCTGTCAGACCGGTCAGTGGAGCGGCGAAGTGACGGCGGTCACTTCGGCTCTGTCGGCTAAGGGGTGCGCGTCAGGATAAAGGTGTCAGGCCACCTTTGCATTAAATGCTCCTGCGATTTGGTCGGTCGGTGTGGCGATTTGGTCAGGGTTGCTTCTTGGCGAAGACAGGGCCTCGGGCGAGCCAGAAATATGTTCGCCGCTAGAGGGGGGCCTCGGGCGAGGCGGAGATCCTCTGGGGTCGGCTGCCCTTGTCCGAGGCTAGTCTCGGGCGAGGCGTGATCGAGTCCCTCGAATGGACTGATCCCTGACTTAATCGCACCCATCAGGCCTTTGCAGCTTTATGCTGATGGGGGTTACCAGCTGAGAATTAGGAGCCTTGTGGGTACCCCTAATTATGGTCCCCGACAGTAGCCCCCGAGCCTCGAAGGGAGTGTTAGCACTCGCTTGGAGGCTTTCGTCGCACTTTTTTGCAAGGGGACCAGCCTTTCTCGGTTGCGTTTTGTTCCGGTGGGTGCGCGCGAGCGCACCCGCCGGGTGTAGCCCCCGAGGCCTCGAAGGAGTGGTTTGACTCCTCCGAGGTCTTAACGCCTCGCGCAATGCTTCGGCTGGTCTGGTCGTTCCCTCATGCGAGCTGGCCGTAGCCCGGGTGTACGGTCGGGTCCCAAGTTCTCGGGCTGGTATGTTGACGCTGTCAACGGTTTGGCCGGAGCCGGGTTTGCGAGAGCAGCCCCCGAGCCTCTGCACAGGGCGAGAGGGCGATCAGGGACAAACTCGACTTTTTTACATACGCCCCTGCGTCGCCTTTCCGCAAGGAGGAGGGGGGGAGAGCGCCATGTTGCCCTCGGTGGGCGCCGAACATGGTGTCTCCGGTGAGCTGCAGGCGGGTGATCCGAGCGGACGCCCATGCCCCATTCGTTAGGGATCGGCTAGAGGCCCAGAGGCACGCCCAAAAGTACCTGCGGGTGATCTGCCGGACCCGGTCCCCTGGCGACGGGGTCCGAGGGCTCGATGCCTCCCTCTGATGGGATTCCGTTACAAGATCGTTCCCGCTGATCTCGGAAATGTCCTAGGGTACCTCGGGAGCGCAGCCTGAGCCTTGGTTATGTATCGAACGTACCCATGGTCGTCCCTCGCTCTGTGTCTGAGGCGGCTGTGAACCCTTCGGGGGCCAGCCTTCGAACCCCTGATCAGTAGTGGGCGCGGAGCTCGAGTAGCCTGAGGCGGCCGTTGAACCCTTCCGAGGGGCCGGCCTTCAAACCTCTGACCAGTAGTGGGTGTGGAGCCCACATGCTCTGAGGCGGCTGTTGAACCCTTCCGAGGGGCCAGCCTTCGAACCTCTGATCAGTAGGGAGGCTCGGAGCCTGGTTCCTTCACGGGGAAGGATCCTTTTCGGGGTATCCCCCTTTCCCGGTCCCTGTTGCAAGAGAGAGAAAGAGGAAAAAAAGGAAAAGGATACGAAATCGAACGACGCGGCGTACCTTTTTTAACGCGGTCATTATGGCGAAGGCGAAGCGTCGCTTGCTTCTCCTGCCAGAGGCGCTGCCTGTCCCGCCGCGGAGTTAATGCGACGAGGCGAGTGGTTCGCGGGGCAGCCGTTGCGCGTGCGCGAGCCGTTCGAGGAATGGAACACGGGCGCGTTGTCTTCACGCCGTGGGAGAGGGTTCTCTCGCTGCCCCCGGATGGGACGTAAGCTTGGCTGACGACGTGACCGCTGCTCCTGCCCGCCTGCCACCACCATTACTGCCGGCCCATTTTTGGCCGCATTGACCGTCACGCCATGCTGGCGCCGCTGGGTCATGCGCTGGGTTGCCTCGAGTCGCGGTATTGGTTCCGCAGTCGAGGAGGCGCGGTGGTGGCGCAAGTGGCGGTGCAGTTGCATGCACGAAGCGTTCGGCGCGCCGGTTGCATGACGCGTGGGCCTGGGCCTCCATGCTGGGCGTGTTGGGAGTCAGAGAAGTGCGCCCACTTGGCGCGGTTGCATGCCGCCTGCATGGCTGCCCGCCCTTTCGCCCGCTGGTCTGGGCAAAAGTGGAGAGCCGCTTGTAACCGCTGGGCGGTTGCACGCACCGCGCACGGCGGTTTGGCTTCTTCTGCTCTGGGCCGGCTTGCATGACGTGTGGGATCCAGCCCCCGCACCGTAGGGGAGGACCTTGGAGCGTGTTGGAGAAGACTCAGCCCACGACGGCTGGGGACGCAAGTAGGGAGAGTCGCCTTTAAAGGGAGGGTGACCCTCTTGGAAGGCGACCGTGTCTTCGCGCTCCCTTATGCATCGTGTCTTTCCACCTTCCAAGCCCCCGGATGGGGGATATCCGCCGTCTTTCCGCTTCGTCGTTGGAGGAACGCAACTCCGCGGGAGTTGGTATCTTTCAGCCGTCGTTCGGCTTCAAGGATTTTCATCAGCCAGCCCGGCCGTACCCCTCCGCCGGCGGTCACCCGAGACGGTGACCACCAGCCCCTGGGTGGGGAGAAGCAAGCCGGGCTGTGATCTTGGTCCCACCCTCAGCTTCAAGGATGTTCATCATCCCCGCTGGGGTGGAGGTCGGGCTGAGCCGGAGCTCTACCTCCTGCGCGGGTTCGTGGGTCGGCCTCTACTTCGGCGTTCGAGGGAGAGGGCGCTCACTGGCCCTGCGGGCGGGTCGGACTTCGACAACGCGGGGCTGGTCGACGGCGGGTGTCGTGAGCCTCAGCGCGTCGGGCTCGTCGGCTTAGCTCCCGGTGCCCCCTCCTGCCGGAAGGCGGCTGCCGCGCCATGTGCACGGGAGGACCGCCCAAGATATCGCGCGCTGCCAGGGCGGCGTTCGTGTTCTGGGGTGGTCCTGCCTTTGCACCGGTACGGCGCCTCCACGCGGAGGTCGGTGCCCCACTCGCCCGGGAGGATCTGAGTGGGGATCTGCCGGAGGGCTGACGGCCCCTGTCGTCGGTGCCGAGGTGGAGGCGGCTCGAGAAGTCCCCGTTGCCGACGGGATCACCGCCACCATCCGCACTTCGGGCCTCCGGGTCTTTGTACTTGTCCTCGCCCCTCGAGCGTCGGCGTGGGCGAGGGCAAGATTGCAGCAGCATCCGCCCTGAGGCCCTCGCTGCTGCAGTTCGGCCACCCGGAGCGGGGGTCGTTGTCGTTGCTGCCGGAGCGGACGACGGCGAGCCGCCCATCGGTCTTCTGTTGCTCCGCAGGCCCCTCCCCCATCGAGTGGGGTCGTTCGTACCTGCGAAGGTGGAACCGGAGTTCCGTTTGTAATGGCACTTCGAATGCCAGTGTTTTTGTTCATTGTGGCTGTCGAGGCCTGAACATGTATGTAATTTCGGCACGGAGCCGTGTTTTTTCCTCATTTTCGAGCACTAAGACTCGCCTGTTGGTTGTCTGAACCGCTTCACCAAGCGTGAGTCACCCCGTGTAAAGGTGACGAGTGAGGTATCCGTATCCCAGAGGCGTAGGAGTCCCTCGGCTCGGTCAGCCTTGTTGTCCGAGGCTTCCCTTGCTTAGTTAGAGGAAACCCTCGGCCGCTCTTCGATGAGCCAAGGCCAGGGGTAGCGGTGCCAGCGCGAACAGAGGCAGAGTTGGCTCGAAAAGAAGGCATGGTCGGCCGGAGCCTGGCCGGGTCGCCCGTTAGCGGGGCCGACGCCGGAATTGATCTACCGAGGCCTCGGGCCGGGCTGATGTCTTTGGGGGACAGCTGGCCGGGGCCCCGGGGTGACCGGCCGAGCCGCCTGCTCGGGCCGGATTCTCGGGGAAGACCCTAGCGGCGATGGCCCGGGCTTGGTGATGACGTTGTCCTTCAGAGCGGAGACCCTTGGACCGCGTCGTCGTCCGAGGTTAGGTCGGACCTCGCCGAAGGTGTTGTCGACGCCGAGGGCGCTGCTGCTCCCTTTAGCCGTCAAGATCCGAGCCTGCAGGATCGGATTATCTTGTAGCGTGTGTTTTCTGCGGCCGCCGAGGCCGAAACACACCCTCGCCGTATTGTAAAGCCGCGTCTCCTTTCCTCTTGTTTCGAGTATCTGGACTTTTTTTGTTGGTAACAGAACTGTTTGTGCGAGCGAGAGTTGCTTCTCACGGAAGGTGATGAGTGAGGTATCCGTATCCCGGAGGCGTAGGAGTCCCTCGGCTCGGTCGGCCTTGCCGCTTACGCGCACTCTTACCCGTCCATGGGGTTCTGTCACCGACGCAGTCGAGAAGGCTCGAAGAATCGCTCCGGCAGAAGAGCTTCCGAACATGAAGACTTGTTCGGTCCGCGGAATCACTTATCCGAATGTGAGTTACTTATGGCAGAAGGTGATGAGTGAGGTATCCGTATCCCGGAGGCGTAGGAGTCCCTCGGCTCGGTCAGCCTTGGCTGCTTTCGTGTACTCCGTCGTTTTCAGGATCCACTTTCGAAGTAGTCGAAAAGCACGAAAGACATTCTGGCAGAAAAGATCTTTTTTCGAGGAAAATTTCGATGCAGAGGGGGTTCCCCCCTTTTAGCCCCCGAGGGAGGGTCGGGCTTTGCCGAGGCAAGGCTGACCCTTCCTTGATGACTAAACTTTGCATGGGAGCGAGGTATATGAACAACTTGAAAACATCTTAAGGGTAGAAGCGACATAGCTGTTGGATGTTCCAAGCGTTGCTGTAGACCTCGCCTTGACTGTTGGCCAGCTTGTACGTTCCGGGCTTCAGAACTTTGGCGATGACGAATGGCCCCTCCCAGGGGGGCGTGAGCTTGTGTCGACCTCGGGCGTCTTGTCGTAGCCGAAGCACCAGGTCGCCCACCTGGAGGTCTCGGGACCGGACCCCTCGGGCATGGTAGCGTCGCATGGACTGCTGGTACCGCGCCGAGTTTAGTAAGGCCTTGTCCCGAGCCTCTTCCAGCTGGTCCAGCGAGTCTTCTCGACTAGCTTGGTTGCTTTGGTCGGCATAGGCCCTCGTCCTCGGGGAACCGTATTCCAGGTCTGTGGGCAAGATGGCCTCGGCCCCATAGACTAGAAAGAACGGCGTGAAGCCCGTGGCTCGGCTCGGTGTCGTCCTCAGGCTCCAGACCACCGAGGGGAGTTCCTTCATCCATCGCTTGCCGAACTTGTTGAGGTCGTTGTAAATCCGAGGCTTGAGTCCTTGTAGAATCATGCCGTTGGCATGCTCTACTTGCCCATTCGTCATGGGATGAGCCATGGCGGCCCAGTCCACCCGGATGTGGTGATCCTCGCAGAAGTCCAGGAACTTTCTGCCGGTGAACTGGGTGCCGTTGTCGGTGATGATGGAGTTCGGGACCCCGAAACGATGGATGATGTTGGTGAAGAATGCCACCGCCTGCTCGGACCTGATGCTGTTTAGGGGTCGGACCTCGATCCACTTGGAAAATTTGTCGATGGTGACCAACAGGTGCGTGTAGCCCCCGGGTGCCTTCTGCAAGGGGCCGACGAGGTCCAGACCCCACACAGCAAAAGGCCATGTGATGGGTATCGTCTGCAGAGCCTGAGCGGGCAGGTGGGTCTGCCTTGCATAGAACTGACACCCTTCGCAGGCGCGGACAATTCTAGTGGCGTCGGCCACCGCAGTTGGCCAGTAGAAACCTTGTCGGAAAGCATTTCCGACAAGGGCTCGAGGTGCTGTGTGGCGGCCGCAAGCCCCCGAGTGTATTTCTCGGAGGAGTTCCTGACCTTCGGTGGTGGAGATGCATCGCTGGGGATGCCTGAAGGGCTGCGGTGGTAGAGCTCCTTCCCTTCTCCCAGCAAGACGAACGACTTGGCGCGCCGCGCCAACCGCCGAGCTTTGGCTCGGTCGAGGGGTAGCTCTCCTCGGTGGAGATATTACTGGTACGGGGTCTGCCAGTTTTGATCAGGCATGACCCCGCTTTGCTCCCCCTCGACGTGCAGCGTCTCGCCCTCGGGGGCCGAGGGTACCTCGGGCCGAACCGAGGGTGCCTCGGGCCGAGCCGAGGGTGCCTCGGACTGTGCCGAGGGTACCTCGGGCTGGGCCGAGGGTGCCTCAGGCTCGGGCGTGTCGTCGATCTTGACGGAGGGTTGATTCAGATCTCGGGAGAAGACGTCCGGGGGAGCCGTTGTTCGCCCCGAGGCTATTTTAGCCAGCTCGTCCGCAGTCTCGTTGTAGCGCCGAGCGATGTGGTTGAGCCCGAGCACGTAGAACTTGTCTTCTAGGCGCCAAACCTCATCGCAGTAGGCCTCCATCTTTGGGTCGCGGCAGTGGGAGTTCTTCATGACTTGGTCGATGACGAGCTACGAGTCACCGCGAGCGTCGAGGCGTCGGACCCCTAGCTCGACGGCAATCCACAACCCGTTGACCAGAGCCTCGTACTCAGCTACATTGTTGGACGCCAGGAAGTGGAGGCGTAGCACGTAGCGTAGGTGCTTCCCGAGGGGCGAGATGAAGAGTAGGCCTGCGCCGGCTCCTGTCTTCATCAGCGACCCATCGAAGAACATGGTCCAGAGCTCCGGTTGGATCGGAGCTGTTGGTAGCTGGGTGTCGACCCATTCAGCCACGAAGTCCGCCAAGACCTGGGATTTGATGGCCTTCCGAGGGGTGAACGAGATTGTTTCGCCCATGGTTTCCACCGCCCACTTTGCAATCCTACCCGAGGCCTCTCGGCAATGGATGATCTCCCCCAGGGGGAAGGATGACACCACAGTTACCGGATGAGACTCGAAGTAGTGTCGCAACTTCCACCATGTCAGGATCACCGCGTACAGCAGCTTCTGAACTTGTGGGTAGCGGATCTTGGTTTCGGACAGTACCTCACTGACGAAGTAGACTGGCCTCTGAACGGGCAATGCATGCCCCTCTTCTTGCCTCTCGACCACAATCGCAGCGCTAACCACCTGAGTGGTCGCAGCGACGTAGACCAAGAGGGCTTCTCCGGTAGCTGGGGGCACCAAGATAGGCGCCTTCGTGAGGAGCGCCTTCAGGTTCCCGAGGGCTTCCTCGGCCTCAGGGGTCTAAGTGAAGCACTCGGCCTTCCTTAAGAGGCAGTACAGAGGTAGACCTCTTTCGTCGAGGCGTGAGATGAAGCGGCTCAGAGCCACGAGACATCCCATGACCCTCTGTACGCCTTTCAAGTCCTTGATGGGCCCCATGCTGGTGATGGCTGCGATCTTCTCCGGGTTGGCTTCGATGCCCCGCTCGGAGACGATGAACCCCAAGAGCATGCCTCGGGGCACCCCGAAGACACTTTTCGGGAATGAGCTTGACGCCTTTCACCTTGAGACATCGGAATGTCACTTCAAGGTCGGAAAGGAGGTCGGAGGCTTTCCTTGTCTTGACTACGATGTCATCGACGTAGGCCTCGACCGTGCAGCCAATGTGTTCGCCGAACACATGGTTCATGCACCGCTGGTACGTCGCGCCCGCATTCCCCAAGCCGAACGGCATGGTGACATAGCAGTGCATGCCGAAGGGTGTGATGAAAGAGGTCGCGAGCTGGTCAGACTCTTTCATCCTGATTTGGTGATACCCTGAGTAGGCATCGAGGAAAGACAGGGTTTCGCACCCAGCAGTGGAATCCACGATTTGATCGATGCAAGGCAGAGGGTAGGGAACCTTCGGACATGCTTTGTTCAGACTAGTGTAGTCTACACACATCCGCCATTTCCCCCCTTTCTTTCTCACAAGCACAGGGTTGGCAAGCCATTCGGGATGGAATACCTCTTTGATGAACCCTGCCGCCATTAGCTTGTGGATCTCCTCGCCTATGGCTCTGCGCTTCTCCTCGTCGAATCGGCGCAGAGGCTGCTTGACGGGTCGGGCTCCGGCTCGGATGTCCAGCGAGTGCTCGGCGACATCCCTCGGTATGCCGGGCATGTCCGAGGGACTCCACGCGAAGACGTCGGCGTTCGCGCGGAGAAAGTCGACGAGCACTGCTTCCTATTTGGGATCGAGCCTGGAGCCGATCCGGACTTGCTTGGAGGCGTCGCTGCTGGGGTCGAGGGGGACGGACTTAACCGTCTCCACTGGCTCGAAGTTGCCGGCATGACGCTTCACGTCTGGCACCTCCTTAGAGAGGCTCTCCAGGTCGGCGATGAGGGCCTCTGACTCGGCGAGGGCCTCGGCGTACTCCACGCACTCCACGTCGCATTCGAACGCGTGTTTGTACGTGGGGCCGACGGTGATGACCTCGTTGGGGCCCGACATCTTGAGCTTGAGGTAGGTGTAGTTGGGGACGGTCATGAACTTCGCGTAGCATGGCCTCCCCAATACCGTGTGGTAGGTTCCTCGGAACCCGACCACCTCGAACGTCAGGGTCTCCCTTCGGAAGTTGGAGGGTATTCCGAAGCAGACGGGAAGATCGAGTTGTCCGAGGGGCTGGACGCGCTTCCCGGGGATGATCCCATGGAAAGGCGCAGCGCCCGCCCGGACCGAGGACAGATCGATACGCAGAAGCCCGAGGGTCTGTCACACCCGGTTTTGGAAGGCAAACCGAATGCGAACTATGTACGTGCCAGGATCAGAACTCACGTACACAGCGATTACATAAATGAACATCGTCGCACAATGCTCGAATAATAACATAAAAGAGTATTAACTTATTACATCACAGAGTCATAGACATCCACATAGTCATCGACTTAACAGTTAAATCAAAGTGCTAGCGAAACGCAGTAAAGATAAGGCCTTCACAGGCAGCTGACTGGGGGTTGCCGCCAACCCACACCTAGAATTCGTCGTAGTCTTGGAACTCCTGGAAGTCTCCTTCCACGGCTTCGCCTTCTCCAGAGCAGCGGTTACAATGCGGACAACCTGGTGTTTTGTGGTAAAGCAAGGATGAGTACACATCAACGTACTCAGCAAATGTCCCGTTTGGCTGAGGTGGACTAGCTTTATGTGGGGTTAGGCTCAAGCAGTTGCTTTTAGTTGGTCAGGTATTTATCATTAGTAGAAGCCAGATTTTATCATTAACCAACCCATGAACCATTTCCTCATCGAGGAACAACATCATCATATTCGAACCAAAACCATAACATAATCCTTATATCTCGAACCATCTGTATCTCTAATCAAAGAGGATCCCAAGGCTGCTCTTAACCGTGAGCACGGCTGATATATCAGTTTCACTACCCTCTGCAGAGGTCGCACACTTTACCCATGAGCCGTGATTCCCTTTCTACCCGGGGAGAGCTAATCCCCATTGACCACTACCTTGGTGGTCCGGCAGGGTATCACTACGTAGCTGTTACAAAGATTCCCTAGAGATCATAGCTGCCCGTTAGGTTTCTCCAGTTTGATAAACACAGTACCCCTCCCCGCAGGAGAGTGACTAACAAAAGCAAAACGAAAGAACCTCGGCACTCAGCCTCGGCAGAGCAAGCACTGTGCCTGGACCCCATTGACGGCACGACGGCGAAGCAACTACACCTCTAGTTCCTCTAATTAATTAGCTAAGGGCACCCCATTTCACCCTCATGGTTGCACTGTTATCCCGGGTGGTCTCTCAACGAACAGGTCCTTACGGAGAGGTACTCAGGAAACAGCCTGAGCCCCCTAGAGTATCACAAGATCATCAACATCATCAGGATAACAGTATCATAAATATTCACATCATGTTCATTGATTAAGTTAAGGCAATAGCAGAATGCTAACCATAATAGCCCATAAGGTCATCAAGGATAAAGTAAAGTGTAAAGCTAGTCAATCCTTAGGTTTCAAGTAAGTAATGCGGGGTAGTAAGTTATAAATGAATAGGACATAATGGGTCAGAGGACACTTGCCTTCACCAAACTGCTGATCAGGGACTTCCTCTGCAACTTCCTCGGGAAACACAGACTGCTCGTTGTCTACGTAAAGTAATCATTCACACTATGCACTTGGGAAGATAACAAACAAAAGCAACATACCAAACATATGCAGCAAAGAGATCACAAGTTCATAGTAGTAAAGGGATAGGCACTCTGGTGTTCTCTAGGTCTGGGGTAGAGGACTATACAAAGTGAGTCATTATCCACTAATCAGGTTTAAGTCAGTGGTGGGATTAAATCATTATCTGGTTTTAAGTTCCTAAAATTAGGTGTTTAAGTCCATAAACTTAAGTGCTCCAACTTTTATTAAAGTCTACTATCTTTTATTTATCTCAAATAGGGTTCCCATAACATTAATCCTATCCTAATGATTAACCATTAATTGGGACATGGAAACAGCAGGGAAACATTGCATAAACAGATAGATAATAATATTATGAACATTTTGCAATTTGAAGCACCTAATTTGGAGTTCATATGGCAAAGTTATGAATTTTACAAGTTTAGGGGTTAAAAATATACCCTAAGGGCCTATTTTGAATTAAATAAAAGGTCCGAGGACCTAACTGTAAGAAACCAGGGACGGCGGGTTCAATTTCCAGAAAACAGGGGGGTTCTTTAAGAAAACGCGCGAGCGAAGGGGTATCGGGCTCCTACGGCCGTTGGATCTCAGATCAACGGCTAGGATTAGATCCGCGGGCGGGCGCGCGAGCGCGCGGCGGCGTGAGCGGCTGACAGGCGGGGCCGGGCGGGCAGCGCGGGCGCAGGGCTGACAGGCGGGACCGGGCGGGCAGCGCGGGGCGCAGGCGGGCTGACAGGCGGGGTCGGGCGAGCAGCGCGGGGCGCAGGCGGGCTGACAGGCGGGGCCCAGCGGCAGGGAGGCGGGGCGCGGGGGAAACGGCTCTGGGCCGTTGGATCTTGGGCGGACGGCTAGGATTGGATTCGGGCTATTTAAAACGGGGTCGTCCGATCTGAGATGGACGGCGGGGATGGGGTGGCTGGCTGCTGTCTCCTTCCTCAGCCAGCTGAGGCGGCGGCGCCCGTCCCCGCGACGGAGGTGCTCGTAGGAGACGAGGGGCGCGGGGGCCCTGCGGGTCCTTGGGGCGATCTGAATGGCCGGGGAGGTTGGGGAGGGCGCGGGGAACCTTTTGGTGGGGACTAGGTCGGGGCAGGGGCACCGGAGGGGGGCGGTTCACGGCGGAGTGGCTCGGCGGCGGCGCTAAACAACTCCGGCGAGGAATTAAACGCGATAGAGAGCAAAACAAAGGTCAATAGGGGCGGGAGAGGTTCATTACCTCAAAGCGGACTCCGGAGACTCCTCGGTGGCGGCAACGGCGCGACGACGGCCCGGGTCGACGGTGGCGGCTGCACGGAGGACGGCGGGTGAGCGCGGGCAGAGAGAAATAGGGAGGGGAAGGGGAAATTGGAGCGCGTTCCGGGTTGCGGACGTCGGGGCGGAGCTCACCGTGGCAATGGACACGGCGGAGCTCCAACGGCGGCCGGGAAACGAGCTCGGAACGGCGGGGTTTACGGCGGCGGCGCTCTGGCGTGTGCGCAGCGAGGGGAAGGTGAGGGAGGGGTCTACGGGTGCGCAAATGAGGGAGGGGGAGATGGCGAGCGAGGTTCGGGGCTCTAGTGGCCGAGGCGAGGTGGGGCGAGCTCCACGCGCGACGTGGGCGCGGAGTCCGCGGCACGCGCGGCGGCGGTTACGCGGGGACGACGGGGCTGACAGCCCGGGCCCGCGAGCAGAGAGAGCGAGGGAGAGGGCGCACGCGCGGGGAAGCGGCAGCACCGACAGGCGGGGCCCGCGAGCAGAGAGAGAGGGAAGCGGGCGCGGGCGCGGAGGACGGTTGCCTGACGGGCGGGGCCCGCGGGCAGAGAGAGGGAAAAGCGAACGCGGGCGTGGGGAAGGCGGGGCTGACAAGCCGGGCCCGCGGCGCAGAGAGAGAGGGGGGCGGGAGGGCGCGCGCGCGCGGGATGGGCCTAGCTGGGCCGAAAGGCCGAGGAGAGCGGGGGAGTGGGCTTCTTCCTTTTTTCTTTTTATTCTGGAATTGTTTTTTCCCTTTTCTTTTTATTTTCTCTATTTGATTCAAATCCAAATGAGCCACAAATTCAAATTAGACTTTCTAAGAATTATGCACCAAACAAAAGTGAAATCTAGGGTTCAACATGATGCAACAATTCATACCCCCTTGGAGTTTGAGCTAATAGACTATAATTATAAATAAAATAACCACTTTTCTACTATAGAAATGAGAAAGAGAAGATTGGGGAAGGATGAGAAAAGGGAAGTAACACCTGAATTTGTGAATATGAGCAAAGAAATTTTATACCCCCAAATTCAGGGTGTTACAGGGTCTCGGCGTAGATGATGTTGAGGCTGCTGCCTCCGTCCATGAGGACCTTGGTGAGCCTGACGTCGCCGATGACGGGGTCGACGACGAGCGGGTATTTCCCCGGGCTCGGCACATGGTCGGGGTGGTCGACTTGGTCGAAGGTGATGGGCTTGTCGGACCAGTCTAGGTAGACTGGCGCCGCCACCTTCACCGAATAGACCTCCCGGCGCTCTTGCTTGCGGTGCCGAGCCGAGGCGTTCGCCGCTTGCCCGCCGTAGATCATGAAGCAGTAGCGGACCTCGGGGAACTCTCCTGCCTGGTGATCTTCCTTCTTGTCGTCGTCGCGGGCCCTGCCACCCTCCGCGGGTGGCCCGGCCCTGTGGAAGTGGCGCCGAAGCATGACGCACTCCTCAAGGGTGTGCTTGACGGGCCCCTGGTGGTAGGGGCACGGCTCCTTGAGCATCTTGTCGAAGAGGTTGGCACCTCCGGGGGGTTTCCGAGGGTTCTTGTACTCGGCAGCGGCGACAAGGTCCGCGTCAGCGGCGTCGCGTTTCGCTTGCGACTTCTTCTTGCCCTTCTTCCTGGCGCCGCGCTGAGTTGACGCCTCGGGGGCATCTTCCGATGGGCGGCCCTGGGGCTGCTTGTCCTTCCGGAAGATGGCCTCGATCGCCTCCTGGCCGGAGGCGAACTTGGTGGCGATGTCCATCAGCTCGCTCGCCCTGGTGGGGGTCTTGCGACCCAGCTTGCTCACCAGGTCACGGCAGGTGGTGCCGGCGAGGAACGTGCCGATGACATCCGAGTCGGTGATGTTGGGCAGCTCGGTGCGCTGCTTCGAGAATCGCCGAATGTAGTCCCGGAGAGACTCTCCCGGCTGCTGTCGGCAGCTTCGGAGGTCCCAAGAATTCCCGGGGCGCACGTACGTGCCCTGGAAATTGCCGGCGAAAGCTTGGACTAGGTCATCCCAGTTGGAGATCTGCCCCGGAGGCAGGTGCTCCAACCAGGCGCGAGCGGTGTCGGAGAGGAACAGGGGGAGGTTGCGGATGATGAGGTTGTCATCGTCCGTTCCACCCAGTTGGCAGGCCAGACGGTAGTCTGCGAGCCACAGTTCCGGTCTCGTCTCACCCGAGTACTTTGTGATAGTAGTCGGGGGTCGGAACCGGGTCGGGAACGGCGCCCGTCGTATGGCCCGACTGAAGGCCTGCGGACCGGGTGGTTCGGGCGAGGGACTCCGATCCTCCCCGCTGTTGTAGTGTCCCCCACGCCTGGGGTGGTAGCCTCGGCGCACCCTCTCGTCGAGGTGGGCCCGACGGTCGCGGTGATGGTGCTCGTTGCCGAGGCGACCCGGGGCCGCAGGCGCTGTGTTGTGCGTGTGCCCGGTGTAGACCGAGGCTTCCCGCATGAATTGGGAAGTCGCAGCATGATGTTCCGAGGGGTACCCCTGCCTTCGAGAGGCAGAGCTCTCGGCCCGCCGGACCGCGGCGCCTTCCAGGAGATCCTTGAGCTCTCCCTGGATTCACCGCCTCTCGGTGGTTGATGGCTCCGGCATCGCGCGGAGGAGCATTGCTGCTGCAGCCAGGTTCTGGCCGACCCCACTGGATGCGGGTGGCGGCCTAACCCTGACATCGTCGGCGATGCGGTGCTGGAAGCCCTGGGGTAGATGACGCATTTCTTCGGCCAGAGGTTGGCCCGCCCATGCCTGCCCGACGTCCCGGCGGATTGGCTCAAGCGCTCCTGCTCCCTCGTCGAGCCTGACCTGCACCCCGCAGATTTGCTCAAGCTGTGGGTCGTGACCCCCCGCCGGAACGGGGACCACAGCTAGCTCCACGGGATGTCAACGCGAGGCACCGGCCTAGGGAGATCACCGTCCTCCGGCATGCCGAGATGGTTGCCTTTGGAGGGACCCTCTAGATCGACGTGGAAACATTCGTGGCTCGGGCCGCAGTCCTCGTCGCCGAGGCTATGGCTACCGTCGGAACAGTCGGAAAGGCAGTAGTCGCATGCGGTCATGAAGTCCCGCATGGCACTGGGGTTGCCAAGTCCGGAGAAATCCCAACAGAAGCTGGGCTCGTCGTCTTCCTCGGACCTAGAGGGCCCGTAGGTCGAGACGTCCGTCAGCCGGTCCCAAGGTGACCGCATACGAAACCCCAGAGGGTTCGGATTCGCCTCTGCAAGAGCGTCCGCCAAAGCGGAGCCGCTAGGCGGGTCGAGGCTGAATCCGAAAGGCGTGGGATGGGAATCGGTCGGTACCTCTTGGTCGACCACTACACGACGGTTCACTTACAGCGACCTACGGTTGGTTGCTAAAACGACCTTCAGCGACCTACGGTTGGTCGCTAAAAACTTTTAGCGACCCATAAGGATGGTCGCTATAAGTGCCGTCGCTAAAGTCTTTAGCGACCAACATCTTTTTAGCGACCGACCATCCGTTGCTAATATTGTACATTTAGCGACCAACCGTGGGTTGCTGTACTATAGATTTAGCAACCAACCGTAAGTCGTCATACTATACATTTAGCAACCAACAGAAAGTCGCCCTTTTTACAGTTGTTATTAATAATAATATACATTTAATTAAGCATCACAAATCACAGATTTTTATACACAAATCATAAAGACATACACAGTTAATCAGTATACCACAATCATAGATCCATCACATAAACACAAAAGCACCACAATTATATATTCATAAAAGCATCACAATTATAATATCATTCACAACTAGATCATTTACAGATAGCTAGCTAGATCATTCACAAAAGCTCCAGAGATGATCAGTCACCAAAGCACCAAAGCTACACTAATGTGTCAAGCAGTTCAAAAGCCTTCAGACAACCACTCCAGCTTCTTGTATCCTCCTGTTTTAAGGTACAAGCTTTCTTTGTCCAGAACACCCTAGAAAAAGTACATCAAATCAGTATATTGTTGCTACATTTGCAAATAAAAATACAGTTTTGATGCCTTATCTACCTCCACAGAAGGATGTTTTGCACAAAAAAAGGATGTGTTGTCTTTCAGGCTTTTTCCATAATTCAAGAAGCACACACGTGAATAACAAAATTGAGGCCTTGAAAATTGCAGGAAAAACAACCTCAAAGTTACCTGCTCACACTCTAGGATTTCTGCTGCCAGCTTTCCCCAGAGGGCACAACTTCAACGTTTCATCTGAATTTTGATCTTATTTAATATGCATTGTCCTTTCCCTACAGTGCTCCAGCAGAGAAAACTCTCACTGTGAATTGTCCCTTGCTAGAGTTGAAAGAACATAAACCTGAACTAGCCACAATGGCGAAATCACTTTTTGGACTATAAGATACAAGGGAATCAACTAAGATAATAGGAAGAACTACATATGTCTATATTCTAGGACACCTGTGCTAAAATGCCTATAACATACTAAATTATAGATAGTGCCAATAAAACACATCTCACAATCTATTTACCATAATATGGGAGCTAAAGTCACCATTCAGCCAATTCAAGATTCCTCGCAACATAGTGTACAACTAGGACCAAATCATATGCTAACTAAACACCTAGCCCCTAAGATTGCTCCGATGTATGAACATTAACATTACACAGATGAACATTAACATTACACAGATGAACATTTAACTTGGAAGTGGCTTTTACATAGGTAATTCTAACATACCATATCTATATTTTATAGCTTTGTCAGTTTTAAAAAGTTATTTTTACTGCTGAATGTACAGCTGCCAGTGCACTTGCATGTTAAAACCACCACCATGTCACCAAAAGCCGCTGGGGTTTCAGGTATAGGGGGCAAAGTAGGCGGTTTGGATAAAAAGGGCATAAAATATCTGATATCATAGTGCAGGTGGTAAATTAAACATACAAGAAAATTCTGGAGTAACTTGGGACTCTCCCAAAAAAAATACAACGGAATGCTCCTATGCTCTGTTTTAGTAGTTAATACTTAATAAGCCAACTTCCTAATATAAGTCTACAAAATTCCTAGTTTCCAGCGACAAAGATAAGAGTCCCAGACGTAGCAGCAACCACTGTAGGCAAAGCCATACATACGAATACCAGTTGCATGTGCACATGCACAGCGCATTGCATGAGAGAACTGTACGCATACATTGTAGCATTCCATTTAAGTTACATTTCTAAAAAGAGAAGTATTTAACTTTCAGCTTTAAACAAGGGTTTCTAAAAAGAAAAAACCTGCCACACAAACAGGTACTTAAACCTTGAAGTTTATTTGTACAGAGTTCAAGATTAATCTAGTTAAAAACAATTAGTAGATACAATTTATACAGCTAGTTTGCACTAACCAGTAATGCATTGAGGCTCATAAAATCTGAACTGATACAAGTGATATCGATTCATAGAAAACCATTTTCATATTCTTTCATAAATGCCAGTAGAAGAAGCTTTACACAGGAAACACCAAGTCAAACAAAGTATATGAACAATCACAAAAACAGAAACAATCACATTATTCCAGCTTGCATCCAGATTGCCCAACACTACCATGGACCACATATCAACATGTATATGAACTACACTGCATGAATATGAACCCGAAGGAGCCAATTTGAATCTAGACACTATCAATAGCAGGCTTCCTGCTAGCAGATTATTAATATATCTTGCATCGTTAAAACATAGAGAAACAAACAAACTTGCTCAGCTGCAGATCATGAACATATGAAATTCTCAGAGAAAAAAGAACTATACAACAAAGAAAGGAAAACATAGTCAAATGAGACGTATTGAGATCATAAACAGCTCACTAGTGTTTCTATCGCTACCAGGATGGGACCAACTGAGCAAGTATTAAAATTACAACCCCACAACCTACCAGGTTCTCTATCTAATGACATTGATTAATTTAATTTTAAACTATAGCTACAGCTCATCCATGCAATATAGTAACAACTAAGAGATGGCTAAAATCATGCCAAGAATACCTTATTCATATTTGCAATATTTCAAAGTCAAGTCCTTTTGCAAGAATACAAATCACAAAAGTCAAACTACCACAATCATGTTTTTGCACCCAACTAGGACATTTCATCAATTATCTAATACACTAACAATGACATGAACATAAAAGGGAAGAGGGAGTGCCGTCCCTTACGATGCCGTGGATAGGACACAAACAACGACAAAGACCTGGAAGTTATCACCACAGCACACCTAGGCAATGGACAAGAGAATCATGGACCAATATATCTATTCATTAAGGTAGTGAACAAAATTAGTAAAACAACTTACCATGGACCCAAATGACTCTGACATGGTGGACACGACAATGATTCCAGGTTCAGCCATTTTATCAAACACTTGACAAGCGCCACACTAAAGCTTTCTTCTCCTCATCGGGACTACAGAGGTCCAGCCTGCTGCTGCTGTACCACAGCTGGGCTAGTGCTGACGGGAGAGGTGAGGGGAGCCATGGGGGCGGCTGGAGGACAGGAGCTGGTGCGAGATTGGGAAAGGGAGCGAGAAAACGCGGCTGCTGCAGGTGATGCCGTTAGGGAGCAGGGGCGAGCTGAGCATGGGGAGCAGATGTGACGACATGTTTGCTGTTGGGATAGGGCATCACGGCGGGGACGACCGGCTCCTAGAGCAGCGAGGGGAAACGACGGCCGGCTACAGGAAGGGCGTCATCGAAGGCAGCGTCGCGGCCGACGTCGAGGGCGGCCCGCAGCTGGCGTCGAGGGAGAGGCCAAGGGCTTGACCGCCTGAGAGCCGAGAGGGATTGAGGAGTGAGGACGCAGGACGGCAGGAGCAGGATGCAGGAAGCACAAGCGCCGGCGACGCGGCGTGGAGTGAGGGAGAGGCCACGGCGGCGGCGTGCCTCGTGTGGAGACTGGAGAGGCCGGCTGGGCAGTGGTAATTTAGGTTTCTAGGCGGCTGCTAGGGTTAGATAGATGGCCCCGTGGTGGGCCTTGGGGTTGGGGTTAGGGAGAGTTTTCTTTTTTTATTTCGAAATGCATTTTTAAATTACTCAAAAATTCATAAAATATTACCAAATAAATAATAAACATTTGAATAAATTATTACGAATGCAAATAAATAATAAACATTTGAATAAAAATTTATTATCCTATTTAATATAAGCACAAAGAACACAGTTGCATACTATAGTCATGTCTATACATAAACAAACCATGAAATAAACATACAAACAATATTAGAAAGAAATAAATCACCACGCAATTTAGCGATCAATGTTTACTTGTTTTAATTAATTTTTAGTCACTAACATCTACAGGTACGTTCAGGCTATAAGATTTGATAGTGATCCTTGCTCTATAGCGACCCACCGCTAGTCCCCGACGACATCTATAGCGACCAACCATAAGTTGTTAAATTTCTAGACTTTTAGCGACCAACTGACTGTTGCTACAAAAGGATTTAGCGACTGACCGTCGGTCCCTAACCTTTAGCAACCAACAGTTGGTACCTAATAAGGGTCGCTAAAGATCAACCGTCGTGTAGTGGACGGGCGGTGATGAAGTCACGTCGGGGACTGACTGCACCGTCGTCTCAGGTACGAGGGTGACACCCAGCAAGCCTTTCGCGAGCGTGCTGGCGTCGTCCGTTTGCTCGGGATTGGCGTGTCGCGGGGAGACAGCGCTCGTCTTCGTCTCAAGCGCGAGGTCGATGCCCGGCGCGCCCCCCGTTGGAGTGCTGGCGTTGTCGACTCGCTCAACGGCCGACGAGGCGCCGCCTCCTGCTTGGCCTTGGTTGCCCCGCCTCCTCCTCCGTCAGCGGGGAAGAGGACGGGGCGAGCTTGAAGGTTGTTCTTCCACCACACGGGGAAGACGTCATCGATTCCGCCGCCGGCGGGCGGACTGTCGGCCGCCATTGTCGCTGTCGCCCGGCGGTGGAAAGAGTATCATGTCGTAGCTGCCGTCGAGGGACATGAACTCGAGGCTCCCGAAACGGAGCACCGTCTCGGGCCGGAGAGGTTGCTGGAGACTACCCATCTGGAGCTTGACGGGAAGCTGTTCGTCAACACGCAGCAGGCCCCTACCTGGCGCGCCAACTGTCAGCGTTTCGAGACCGGGGGGTCCCTAAGCCGACGAGTGAAGTGTCGCCGCGTGCCCCAGCCCAGATGGGTCGGCGCGAGGCCGAGCGCGAAGGGGGGAAGTGAGGTGGCCAGAGACATGCGTGAGAGAGGTGGGAATCCCGCGGCCTTCGTGTTCGTCCCGCGCCCAGGTCGGGTGCGCTTGCAGTAGGGGGTTACAAGCGTCCACACGGGGGAGGGAGCGAGCGGCCTCACGCGAGCGCCTGTCTCGTCCTTGTCCCCGCGCGGCCAACCCTCTCTAAGAGGGCCCTGGTCCTTCCTTTTATAGGCGTAAGGAGAGGATCCAGGTGTACAATGGGGGGTGTAGCAGAGTGCTACGTGTCTAGCGGAGGAGAGCTAGCGCCCTAAGTACACGCCATCGTGGCGGCCGGAGAGATTTTGGCGCCCGGTTTGTGTGATGTCGTGGCCGTCGGAGGAGCGCTGGAGCCTGGCGGAGGGACAGCTGTCGGGGCTGTCGAGTCCTTGCTGACGTCCTCTTGCTTCCGTAAGGGGGCCGAGAGCCGCCATCGTCAGGGTGCGTGCGGGGCGCCATCATTGCCTATCTGGCGGAGCGAGCCAGATGGGACGCCGGTCTTGTTCCCCGTAGCCTGAGTCAGCTTGGAGTAGGGTAATGATGGCGCCTCCTGTTGACGTGGCCGGCCTGCGCCCTAGGTTGGGGCGATGTGGAGGCTCCTCCGAGGTCGGGGTCGAGTCCGTCTTCCGTGGCCGAGGTCGAGTCCGAGCCCCTGGGCGAGGCGGAGTTCATCGTCTTCTGGGGCTGAGCCCAAGTCCGAGCCCTGGGTCGGGCGGAGCGGAGTTCGCCGTCTTCTGGGGCTGAGCCCAAGTCCGAGCCCTGGGTCGGGCGGAGCGGAGTTCGCCATCTTCCGGGGCTTAGCCCGAGTCCGAGCCCTAGGTCGGGCGGAGCAGAGCTTCCTATGGTGCGTGCGGCCGGGCCTGACTGCCTGTCAGCCTCACTCTGTCAAGTGGCACCGCAGTCGGGGCGGCGCAGGCGACGCTGTCTTTCTGTCAGACCGGTCAGTGGAGCGGCGAAGTGACGGCGGTCACTTCGGCTCTGTCGGCTGAGGGGCGCGCGTCAGGATAAAGGTGTCAGGCCACATTTGCATTAAATGCTCCTGCGATTTGGTCGGTCGGTGCGGCGATTTGGTCAGGGTTGCTTCTTGGCGAAGACAGGGCCTCGGGCGAGCCGGAAATATGTTCGCCGCTGGAGGGGGGCCTCGGGCGAGGCGGAGATCCTCCGGGGTCGGCTGCCCTTGTCCGAGGCTAGGCTCGGGCGAGGCGTGATCGAGTCCCTCGAATGGACTGATCCCTGACTTAATCGCACCCATCAGGCCTTTGCAGCTTTATGCTGATGGAGGTTACCAGCTGAGAATTAGGAGCCTTGTGGGTACCCCTAATTATGGTCCCCGACACATTTATTTAATTCTGTTATTATGTATTGGTTCGGGCCAGTGGCCGGCCTGGTACGTTCAGGCCCACCGGGCGAACGGGCCGGCCCGACACGATTTATACCTGTGCGTGCCGGGTTTGGACATGTCCCTAGGCACGTGGGCCAGCACGACCTAGCCCGAAGCTTCAACGGGCCGTGCCTGGCCCGACACTATTCGTATCGGGCCGAAACGGGTTCGGACCGGGTCCGTGCCGGGTAGCCCGTTTGGACATCTATAAATTTAGGGCACCAACAAAACACTCCGCTCCAACAGTAAAGCCCTAAATCTAAATTATAGGGCAGCCCACTACGGTGTAGTATATTTGAGGCATTTGAGAGGGTGCCCTATAGTTTTTTGACAAAATTTTATGAAATAAGGCACTGTTGGAGTGATTTTTTCCGTGTAGAGCCACATATTTTAATTTGAGGCACTAGTTTGAGGTATTATTGGAGATGCTCTTATGAACTGTTGGTTGCTAAATATTAAGGACTGAGTTAGTCGCTAAAGACGTTTTTAGCCATGACCCATTGATCAGTAAAATTATATAACTTAAATGACTTATGTTTGATCGCTATAAAGAGAGATGAACATCCCACAGTTAATTGCTAAAAAAATTTTAGGTCGTCCCAAAGATGCACACGCATCTTCCCCTCCTATTTGTGCGCTGCTCTCCAACTCTCACGACGACGCATCCAAGTCTCCACTCCGATGCGCGGCTCTACTCCACTCTGACGGGCGGCACATCCGACGGGCGGTGGGCGGCTCTCGTCCACTCTGACAGGCGACGTGCGACTGTCCTCCATTGCAACCACTTGCGTGCGGATCCCCTCCCATCTGCTACTGCCAGCTCCTCTGCAAGGGTGCTCCTCAGCTCGATGACCTCTGCACTTCGCTTCTCTAGTCGACGCCATCTGTACGAGCGCTGGTCACACGAGCTCGCGGGCGTGCGCTTCGAGGGCGAGAACGACATATGCTGAGCACACAAAATGACAGGCACACTATCCGGCTCTAGCCCGAACGATCTGCAGCGATGGCACAGATAGTCCGTGCGTGAACACAATCATTTAGGTTCTTGATTTTTTATGGGATTTGATAGCAAAATCCGCCGGATTTATTTGGGAGCCAGATGTAACGGGTCCAGATCTCTTTACCTTATATAAATGAAGCGGTACGGTCATTGAACCCCATAATCGATCCAATTAAATCTATTTATCAAATTTACCTTATTTTTATTGTTCTTTCCATTCCTTAGGAGTAAGAGTAGTAATCTATCCCTAGTTTAGCCTTCATATACCTCAAATCTTCACGTCTCTTCGGCTCTACATTGACTAGATGCCACTATACAACGGTTCATTTAAAGCAACTTACGATTAGTTGCTAAAAACACCTTCATCGACCTACGGTTGGTCGCTAAAGACCTTTAGCGACCTGTAAAGATGGTCGTTGTAAGTATCGTCACTAAAGGCTTTAGCATACAACCGTGCGTTGTTGTATTATACATTTAGCAACCAATTGTAGGTTGTTATACTATATATACATTTAGCAACCAATAAAAAGTTACCCTATTTACAATTGTTATTAATAATACTATACAATTAATGATATATATAAAAGCACCACAAATCATAGATTTTAATACACATAATCACATAGACATATACAGTTAATTAGTATTCCATAATTAGTATTTCACATAGACATACGCACATTTTTATATTACCACAAATCACAATGGTTTAGCATTTTGTCTTTCTAGCCTTGGTCGCAACTTTGGAGGTTTAGTTGCTGGAACACTTTGTCTTTCTAGCCTTGGTCGTAAGTTTTGAGGTTTAGTTGCTAGAACGCTTGTCTTCAACTTTTTCTACAAGCAAATGGCATGAGTGTGAAAGATCTATAAATGTACGTTGTTGTACAGTTTCATATCTAAGATGAAGGAAATATATGCAAAATGTATGCTGAAAATATATGCAAACAAGTTTAGTATGCAAATGTGGAACTGGTATGCTGCAAATATATAGAAAGAAATATCAAAGAGTCTGATCAAGGTTATCTGTTGTGATTTTGCAGCAAAGATCACAACTATACAACAGTGGTCAACCTAAAATCACAATTGTACATTTGCGCCGAATGTCCAGAAGAAAGGCGTGCAACCTGTCGCTCTGGATGGTGTGGTTCGCAGGCTCTAGAGTACCGCAGGCAACTCGGCTGCCCATCGTCCTTCGAACTTCTTCAACCTGTCAAATATATGTGGCTTGAGGCCTTGTAGGATTAGGCCGTTAGCACACTCAACCTGACCATTGGTCCGTGGGTGTGCCACCGCAGCCTAGTCAACGCGGCGCAGAACTACAGGAACGATTCTCCTATGAACCGAGTCCTGTAATCGGCGATGATGGAGTTTGGTACCCTAAACCAATAAATGATGAAGAATGTGGTGGCCTTTGACGACTTGAGCTTGGCAATGGGCTTGGCCTCGATCCACTTGCGGAATTTGTCCATGGCTACTAGCAGGTGGGTGAGGCCCCCGGGTGCTTTGTTGAAGGGCCTAACCAAGTCTAGTCCCCAGACCGCAAATGGCCAGGTGACAAGTATGGTTTGGAGGGCTTGCACGCATCATATGTGTTTGTCGCATGTAGTATTGGTAGCCTTCATAAGCCTAGACAATCTGCTCGGCATCGGCCATGGCCATGGGCCAATATAAGCCTTGCTGGAACGCTTTGCCGACAAGGGTGTAACGCCCCGAATTTTGCAGTTGAATTTTTTTCTTTTCTTTACTCGCCAAAATTCGGGCGTTACCTTTTCTTTTTCTTTTCCCCCTCGCTAAACCTTGATCTTTTCCAAAGCTAGCGGGATTCGGTTTGGGATTCCCGTGTAAAGAAAAACTCTAAAATACTTTATGTTGTTTGATGCACCATGCCGAACCATGCATTCTTTTGGATTGATTGAGAACGTGGATGCATTCATCTAGGAAGATCGGATTTCGAAAAGGAGATAATCTTTTTCTTTGTTTTTTCTCTTTCTTTCTCTCTCCCTCTTCCCCTTTCTCTCTCCCGCGCCGTGGGCCCCTGGCCGGCCCAGTCGCCCCCTGCGCGCCTCCCCTTTGGGCCCAATAGGCCCAACCGCCCCCACCCCTCCCCTTTTCCCCAAACCCCCTCTCCCTCTCCCTCCCTCTCTCTCATTCTCTCCCTAGCCGCCACCCTCTACCCCCTGCCCTAGCGCCGCCCCTGCCCTAGGCGCCGCCCCCTGCTCGGCCGCCGCCCTCGCCGTCGGCCGCCCATCGCCGGTGAGCCCCCTCCCCTTCCCCTCTCCCTCTCCCCTCTCCCCTCTTCTTCCCCCAGCCCGCCCGGCCGCGCCTGGCCCTGGCTGCGCCCTGCCCTGGCCGCGCCTGGCCCCTGGCCGCGCCCCCGGCCGCCTGGCCGCGCCCTGGCCGGCCTCGGCCGCGCCCAGCCGCGCCCCGGCCGCGCCCCCAGCCGCGCCTGGCCGCGCCCCCGGCCCGCCCTGGCCGCGCCCTCGGCCGCGCTTGGCCCCTGGCCGCCCACCCAGCCGCCCCCTGCCCGCCGGTTCGGCCGCGCCCCTGGCCGGCCCAGCCGCTCGCCCAGCCGGCCGGTTCAACCGCCCCCGGGCCGGTTCAACCGCCCCGGCTCAGCCGCGCCCGCGCCCGCGCCCAGCTCAGCCGCCCTGCCCCCGGCCGGTTCAACCGCCCTAGGGCCGGTTCAACCGCCCCCCCCTGTTTTTTTATTTATTTTATTTTATTTTTTATTTTATTTTATTTACTTTCTGTTATCATAGCTATTTTATTTTAGGTAGGCTAATCATTGTTCATGCTATTGAAATAGGAAGTTTAATTTAGAATTTCGTTGCGCTAGTTGATTCATTTAGTTAATTGTTTATCTCGTTCAATGTTGATCAACTTAAAATGATTAGGTTTCCATTAGTGTATATAACAGAATTCTTTTGTTAAGAACCAATTGTAACTAATCATTAGTGCATAAGATTTAACCCCTGCGAGACCCTCTCCCGTTTCTTTCTAACCATAACAAATGCGATGTCAAATGTCATACTTGATGCATACTCACTTTATTTGTTCCCTTGTATGGTGTACTGTTCTTTTGTATTAAATATGTGGATGTATGTATGTTTGCGCTCGCATAGAGAACGATCCGGTCGAAGAGCCCGAGGAATTCGCAGGAGAAGCCCCTGAGCAGCAGTCGGTTGGTGGAGGCAAGTGTCCTTTGACCTATCTCTGTCCTATTCATTCTTTAATTCACCTCTCGCATTACACATTTATACCTAAGGATTGACTAGCTTTTGTTATCCATGTCCTTGTTCACCTATTTGGGTCGGATTATTACTGCTTAGTCTGATGCTATTGCTCAACTCTAATCAATGAACATGATGTGATTATCTATGATACGCTGTTTTCCCCTTCTTATTTATGATTATATTTGTGACCTTCAAGGGGACTCGAGCGGTTTCTCGAGTGCCTCTCCGTAAGGACCTGTTCAATGGATGACTGCCCGGGAAAACAGTGCAACCATGAGGGTGGAATGGGACGCCCTTAGCTGAATAATTGGAGGAACCGGGGTGTAGTTCGCTTAGCCGTTGTGCCGTCAATGGGGCTCGGTGTATGCGGCTCGCTCTGCCAAGGTTGATTTGTCCCTTGGGGAGGAGTGCGGTACATTTAGGAAACCTAACGGGCGGCTACAGCCTCGGGGAATCTTTGTAAAGGCTACGTAGTGATGCCCTGCTGGACCACCTAGGTAGTGGTCAATGGGGAGTCGCTCTCTCCGGGCAGAAAGGGAATCACGGCTTATGGGTAAAGTGCACAACCTCTGCAGAGTGTTATGAAACTGATATATCAGCCGTGCTCGCGGTTATGAGCGGCCAAGGGAGCTCCAGAGATTAGTGATACTTGATCAGAGACATTTTGGTACAGGTGGCAATGAGATTGATGGTTCTGATTATGATTATGGTATTGGTAAGTGGTATTCTTTCCGTTTGGAAAGGATACATTGGGTTAATAACTTGGGTTAATGTTAAAACCTGGCTCTCTACTAGTAAGTAATAACCTGACCAACTAAAAGCAACTGCTTGACTTATCCCCACATAAAGCTAGTCCACTATAGCCAGACAGGATGCTTGCTGAGTATGTTGATGTGTACTCACCCTTGCTCTACACACCAAACCCCCCCCCCCCCCAGGTTGTCAGCATTGCAACCACTGCTCAGGAGAAGATGAAGCTGTGGAAGGAGACTTCCAGGAGTTCCAAGACTACGACGAGTTCTAGGCGTGGGTTAGCGGCAACCCCCAGTCGGCTGCCTGTGAAGGCCGCGTTATCTACGTTTCTTTTCCGCACTTTGATTTATTGTAAGAACTATATGGACGTCTCAGACGTATGATGTAATCGACTATTATTTCCCTTTTAATACTATTTGAGCACTGTGTGATGATGTCCATGTTATGTAACTGCTGTGTACGTGAATAACTGATCCTGGCACGTACATGGTTCGCATTCGGTTTGCCTTCTAAAAACCGGGTGTGACATAAGTGGTATCAAAGCCGTGCTGACTGTAGGACCGCTAACCTAGAGTAGAATGATCGTTCTAAGGATTATAGACCTCTGTCCCTGCCTTGACTTTGATATCCCTTCAAAAGTTGGTCCTACTGACCAAACCTATGTTCTACTATATATTATACCTTGCTGAAAATTATGTTTTATTCTGATCCTTCATTTATTTATGATTCATTACTTGCTGGTCATATTAATTCTGTTCTCACCCTTTTGCTTGCGATGTCTTTTGTAGATGGCTCGTCTTAGACACACTGCACGAAAGTCCGTCATCCCATTCTTACCCTCCCGCCTTGCTGAGCGTCCGCTTCGCCGTCCCGTGGCCGGACAGTCCAGCCACTTGGAGAGACTGCACCACCGCCTGCATGAGGAGCAGGAACGTCGACGACAGGAGCAGCAGGGCTCTTCCTTCTCGCTCCAGCAGGAGATAGAGTCTGTGAGGAGCTGCTCTCCTGTGCTTCCCCTGGAGGCGCCCCCTGCACCACCACTTGGCGTCCCAGCTTCTGGAGTAGCTGTTGGAGGAGACCCAGACGACGGAGGTGGCGACGACAGCTTGAGCCACGACATCGACCTCTCTGCTAACCATGAGCCGGAAGGATGGGTTGCTCGACCCATCACTCGCGACGCTGCTCGCGGGTGTCACTTCCACGACGCGCTCGACACCCTGCTACGTCGGGCACTTGACCGGCATACTTGGTCCATCGAGTATCGCTGTGTGGTCTACCAGCATAGTCGCGGGGTCTACCCGGACCGCTGGGAGGCGACCTGCTTGGTGCGCCGTTCGGAGAACAGTCTCCAGGGCGCGGAGGCTTGCTCAGAGCACTATTTTATCTCTGAGCGGGACTCAGCTGAGGCAGCCATGCAGGATGCTGCACGGCGTGCGCTTTCGCACTACTGCTCGGTTCTCGGTGGGGTAGCTGACGGTCTCGACCTGAGGTATTACCCCCGCCGTCCATCTGGCAGCACAGGAGGCGTGATTGTTTCACCTGCTGGTGAGGGCAATCCTAGGTTGAGCAGCACAGTCAACCTAGCCGCCGTGCTAAACACGGAGCTGGACCATGCATTAGACGAGCTGAGTAGGGCTCGTGCTGAGATCGCCCTGCTGCGGGCTGAGCGCGCGGAGCGTCGTCACTTGGATGATGGTACCCCCGCTCCCGTTGGGACTCAGCACCCGTACCGCTCACCTCGGCGTGGACTCCAGTCTTATGGCAATCCCGACTGCAAGACCAAGATAAATCTAGAACCATAGCTCGTTAGAGTTGGATCTTGTAATTAATACGAAATATATATGCATAGAAGCTTCAGTCTTAGCGTTAGTCTCGGTCTTAGTTAGTCTTAGTTAGACAGGGTAGTTTGCTATATCCTGTGCATTTATGTTTGTCATGATGAACTATGTTTGGTTTGGATCTTTGTAATGATTGTCACCAGAGTGTGGGTATCCCCTGCATTTTGGTTTACCTATTATGTTAATGGAGTTAGTTATATAGTTGGGAAAACCTTTATTCTACTTTCCTCTTTATCCGAGAAGCTGTGTGGTCTGCGTTGGAGATCAGTGAAGATGCTCATCTGTTCAGTGCTGTTGGAGAATTCTATACTCTTTTCTTATGCTGCAAGATTTGCCAGATCAGTTCTGATGTGTGGTTGCGTTCTGCAGATGTCAGAGAACAGGCGCAGAGGAGGAAGGCGTGCTCAGCAGGAGCAAGCCGGTCAGCAAGATGAGGCGCCCCAGCAGCAGCAGCTGCCACCCCCGCCCCCGATGTCGATCGAGCAGATGTTTCTGATGCAGACTCAGGCAGTTCAGGCCATCGGTCAGACTCTGGCCGCCATTCAGCAGCGGCAGCAGCAACAGCAGCAGGCTCCACCCCAGCCTCAGATGCCTCAGATGCCTAGAGACAAGCGTGCTGAATTCATGAGAGGTCATCCCCCAACATTCGCTCACTCTTCTGACCCCATGGATGCTGAAGATTGGCTGCGCACTGTGGAGCGGGAGTTGCATACCGCTCAGTGTGATGACAGGGAGAAAGTCTTGTATGGTCCCCGTCTGTTGAGAGGAGCAGCCCAATCATGGTGGGAGTCTTATCTCGCCACCCATGCCGACCCCGACACCATCACCTGGGAAGAATTCAGAGGTAGCTTTCGTCAGTACCATGTGCCTGCAGGTCTGATGACAGTGAAGAAGGAGGAGTTCTTGGCCCTTAAGCAAGGGTCATCATCTGTCAGTGAGTATCGAGACAGGTTTCTGCAGTTGTCCCGCTATGCTCCTGAGGATGTCAACACCGATGCCAAGCGACAGTACCGTTTCTTGAGAGGCTTGGTTGACCCTCTGCAGTACCAACTGATGAATCATACCTTCCCGACATTCCAGCACCTGATTGACAGAGCAATCATGACAGAAAGGAAGCGTAAGGAGATGGAGGATCGTAAGCGCAAGATCAGTGGACCCCAGCCTGGAAGCAGCAGCCGCCTTCGTTTCTCAGGCAATCAACCTCAGCAGTTCAGGCAGAACCAGCGTCCACCTCAGCAGCATCAGCAGCGTCAGCAGTATCAGCAGTTCCAAAGGCAGTATCCTCAGCATCAGTACCAGAATCGTCAGAACAATCAGTCAGGAGGAGGTCAGTTTCAGAGGCAGAATCAGCAGACACCTCGTCCTCCTGCCCCCGCAACTCAGCAGAACAATCAGGCAGCACCAGCTCAGGTTGGAAACAGAGCATGTTTCCACTGTGGAGAGCAAGGCCACTGGGTGATGCAATGTCCGAAGAAGGCAGCCCAGTAGCAGTCAGGCCCCAATGCCCCAGCGAAGCAGAATGTGTCTCAGTCTGGAGCAGGCAACCGCCCTCAGCAGCGCTATAATCATGGAAGATTAAACCACTTGGAGGCTGAAGCAGTTCAGGAGACCCCCGGCATGACAGTAGGTATGTTCCCAGTCGATTCCCATATTGCAGAAGTGTTATTTGATACTGGAGCAACGCATTCTTTTATTACTGCATCATGGGTAGAAGCACATAATCTTCCAATTACTACCATGTCAACCCCCATTCAAATTGACTCAGCTGGTGGTAGAATTCGAGCTGATAGCATTTGTTTGAATGTAAGAGTGGAAATAAGGGGGATAGCGTTTCCCGCTAACCTTATAGTAATGGGTACTCAGGGAATAGATGTCATCCTAGGGATGAATTGGCTAGATAAGTATCAGGCAGTTATCAGTTGTGATCAAAGGACAATCAAGTTGGTGTCCCCACTAGGAGAGGAAGTGGTGACTGAGTTAGTCCCGCCTGAGCCGAAGAGAGGAAGTTGTTATCAGATGGCTGTCGATAGCAGTGAAGCAGACCCAATTGAGAGTATCAAGGTTGTGTCTGAATTCCCAGATGTGTTTCCAAAGGACTTACCGGGTATGCCACCAGAGCGGAAAGTTGAGTTTGCCATAGAGCTTCTTCCTGGAACCGCCCCTATCTTTAAGAGAGCTTACAGAATATCCGGACTAGAGTTGGTTGAGCTTAAGAAGCAGATTGATGAGCTGTCAGAGAAAGGTTACATCCGGCCAAGCACCTCGCCTTGGGCCGCCCCCGTCCTGTTTGTGGAAAAGAAAGATGGCACCAAGAGGATGTGTATTGATTATCGAGCTTTGAATGAAGTCACGATCAAGAACAAGTATCCCTTGCCCAGAATAGAAGATCTGTTCGACCAGTTGAGAGGAGCCAGTGTGTTCTCCAAGATTGATCTGAGGTCAGGTTATCATCAGCTCAGGATCCGGCCTTCGGACATTCCGAAGACGGCATTCATTACCAAGTATGGGTTGTATGAGTTCACAGTGATGTCTTTTGGTTTGACCAATGCACCAGCGTTCTTTATGAACTTGATGAACAATGTATTCATGGATTATCTCGATAAGTTTGTGGTGGTATTCATTGATGACATTCTGGTTTATTCTCAAAGTGAAGAAGAGCATGCAGATCATTTGAGGATGGTATTGCAGAGATTGCGAGAGCACCAGTTGTATGCAAAGTTGAGCAAGTGTGAGTTCTGGATCAGTGAAGTCCTGTTCTTGGGTCACATAATCAACAAGGAAGGATTGGCTGTGGATCCGAAGAAAGTGGCAGACATTCTGAACTGGAAAGCGCCAACAGATGCTCGAGGAATCAAAAGCTTCATTGGAATGGCCGGATATTATCGGCGATTCATTGAAGGGTTTTCGAAGATTGCGAAACCAATGACAGCGTTGCTAGGCAACAAGGTTGAGTTCAAGTGGACCCAGAAATGTCAAGAGGCCTTCGAAGCGCTGAAAGAGAAGTTGACAACAGCGCCTGTCCTAGTCTTGCCTGATGTGCACAAGCCCTTCTCTGTGTACTGTGATGCTTGTTACACAGGTTTGGGATGCGTGTTGATGCAAGAGGGAAGAGTTGTGGCTTACTCGTCCCGACAGCTGAAGGTTCATGAGAAGAATTACCCAATCCATGATATAGAGTTGGCAGCAGTGGTTCACGCACTGAAGACATGGAGGCACTATCTGTATGGACAGAAATGCGATGTTTACACAGATCACAAGAGTCTGAAGTACATATTCACTCAGTCAGAATTGAACATGAGGCAACGAAGATGGTTAGAGTTGATCAAAGACTATGAGTTGGAGATCCATTACCATCCAGGCAAAGCAAACGTAGTGGCAGATGCTTTGAGCAGAAAGAGTCAAGTCAATCTGATGGTCGCTCGTCCGATGCCTTATGAGTTGGCCAAGGAGTTTGACAGGTTGAGTCTCGGATTTCTGAATAATTCGCGAGGAGTCACAGTTGAATTGGAACCTACCTTGGAGCGCGAAATCAAAGAAGCGCAGAAGAATGATGAGAAGATCAATGAGATTCGGCGACTGATTCTAGATGGCAGAGGCAAAGATTTTCGAGAAGACGCAGAAGGCGTGATATGGTTCAAAGACCGCTTGTGTGTTCCCAATGTCCAGTCCATTCGGGAGTTGATTCTCAAGGGAGCCCATGAGACAGCTTATTCGATTCACCCTGGCAGTGAGAAGATGTATCAGGATCTGAAGAAGAAATTCTGGTGGTATGGAATGAAGAGGGAAATCGCAGAGCATGTGGCTATGTGCGATAGTTGTCGGCGGATCAAGGCCGAACACCAGAGACCTGCTGGATTGTTGGAACCGTTGCAGATCCCTCAGTGGAAATGGGATGAGATCGGTATGGATTTCATAGTCGGATTGCCTCGCACTCGAGCCGGCTACGATTCTATTTGGGTAGTAGTGGACCGTTTGACCAAGTCAGCCCACTTCATACCTGTCAAGACCAGCTACAACAGTGCAATATTGGCAGAGTTGTATATGTCTCGGATCGTTTGTCTTCATGGTGTGCCAAAGAAGATAGTGTCAGACAGAGGAATGCAGTTCACCTCTCATTTCTGGCAGCAGTTGCATGAAGCCTTGGGCACACATCTGAATTTCAGTTCAGCTTATCACCCGCAGACAGATGGTCAGACTGAAAGGACCAACCAAATTCTTGAAGACATGTTGAGAGCCTGTGCATTGCAAGATCAGTCCGGATGGGATAAGCGATTGCCTTATGCAGAGTTTTCCTATAACAACAGTTACCAGGCCAGTTTGAAGATGTCACCATTTCAAGCGCTCTATGGAAGGAGTTGCAGAACTCCGTTGCAATGGGATCAGCCTGGAGAGAAGCAAGTGTTTGGGCCAGACATTCTACTTGAAGCCGAAGAGAACATCAAGATGGTCCGAGAGAATCTGAAGATAGCGCAATCAAGGCAGCGAAGCTATGCAGACACAAGAAGAAGAGAGCTGAGTTTTGAAGTCGGAGACTTTGTCTATCTGAAAGTGTCACCGATCAGAGGAGTTAGAAGATTCGGAGTGAAAGGCAAGCTAGCACCCCGCTACATTGGTCCGTACCAAATCCTCTCAAAGCGTGGAGAAGTGGCTTATCAGCTCAGTCTGCCAGAGAATTTGTCTGCTGTGCATGACGTTTTTCATGTGTCTCAGTTGAAGAAGTGCTTGCGTGTGCCAGAAGAGCAGTTGCCAGTGGAAGGTCTTGAAGTCCAGGAGGACTTGACCTATGTTGAGAAGCCAGCCCAGATCCTTGAGATTGCAGACAGAGTCACCCGAAGGAAGACCATCAGAATGTGCAAAGTCAGATGGAGTCACCACTCTGAGGAAGAAGCAACCTGGGAGCGTGAAGATGATTTGATGGCTAAGTACCCGGAGCTCTTTGCTAGCCAGCCCTGAATCTCGAGGGCGAGATTCTTTTAAGGGGGATAGGTTTGTAACGCCCCGAATTTTGCAGTTGAATTTTTTTCTTTTCTTTACTCGCCAAAATTCGGGCGTTACCTTTTCTTTTTCTTTTCCCCCTCGCTAAACCTTGATCTTTTCCAAAGCTAGCGGGATTCGGTTTGGGATTCCCGTGTAAAGAAAAACTCTAAAATACTTTATGTTGTTTGATGCACCATGCCGAACCATGCATTCTTTTGGATTGATTGAGAACGTGGATGCATTCATCTAGGAAGATCGGATTTCGAAAAGGAGATAATCTTTTTCTTTGTTTTTTCTCTTTCTTTCTCTCTCCCTCTTCCCCTTTCTCTCTCCCGCGCCGTGGGCCCCTGGCCGGCCCAGCCGCCCCCTGCGCGCCTCCCCTTTGGGCCCAATAGGCCCAACCGCCCCCACCCCTCCCCTTTTCCCCAAACCCCCTCTCCCTCTCCCTCCCTCTCTCTCATTCTCTCCCTAGCCGCCACCCTCTACCCCCTGCCCTAGCGCCGCCCCTGCCCTAGCCGCCGCCCCCTGCTCGGCTGCCGCCCTCGCCGTCGGCCGCCCATCGCCGGTGAGCCCCCTCCCCTTTCCCCTCTCCCTCTCCCCTCTCCCCTCTTCTTCCCCCAGCCCGCCCGGCCGCGCCTGGCTCTGGCCGCGCCCCCGGCCGCCTGGTCGCGCCCTGGCCGGCCTCGGCCGCGCCCAGCCGCGCCCCGGCCGCGCCCCCGGCCCGCCCTGGCCGCGCCCTCGGCCGCGCCTGGCCCCTGGCCGCCCGCCCAGCCGCCCCCTGCCCGCCGGTTCGGCCGCGCCCCTGGCCGGCCCAGCCGCTCGCCCAGCCGGCCGGTTCAACCGCCCCCGGGCCGGTTCAACCGCCCCGGCTCAGCCGCGCCCAGCTCGGTCGCCCTGCCCCCGGCCGGTTCAACCGCCCTAGGGCCGGTTCAACCGCCCCCCCTGTTTTTTTTATTTATTTTATTTTATTTTTTTATTTTATTTTATTTACTTTCTGTTATCATAGCTATTTTATTTTAGGTAGGCTAATCATTGTTCATGCTATTGAAATAGGAAGTTTAATTTAGAATTTCGTTGCGCTAGTTGATTCATTTAGTTAATTGTTTATCTCGTTCAATGTTGATCAACTTAAAATGATTAGGTTTCCATTAGTGTATATAACAGAATTCTTTTGTTAAGAACCAATTGTAACTAATCATTAGTGCATAAGATTTAACCCCTGCGAGACCCTCTCCCGTTTCTTTCTAACCATAACAAATGCGATGTCAAATGTCATACTTGATGCATACTCACTTTATTTGTTCCCTTGTATGGTGTACTGTTCTTTTGTATTAAATATGTGGATGTATGTATGTTTGCGCTCGCATAGAGAACGATCCGGTCGAAGAGCCCGAGGAATTCGCAGGAGAAGCCCCTGAGCAGCAGTCGGTTGGTGGAGGCAAGTGTCCTTTGACCTATCTCTGTCCTATTCATTCTTTAATTCACCTCCCGCATTACACATTTATACCTAAGGATTGACTAGCTTTTGTTATCCATGTCCTTGTTCACCTATTTGGGTCGGATTATTACTGCTTAGTCTGATGCTATTGCTCAACTCTAATCAATGAACATGATGTGATTATCTATGATACGCTGTTTTCCCCTTCTTATTTATGATTATATTTGTGACCTTCAAGGGGACTCGAGCGGTTTCTCGAGTGCCTCTCCGTAAGGACCTGTTCAATGGATGACCGCCCGGGAAAACAGTGCAACCATGAGGGTGGAATGGGACGCCCTTAGCTGAATAATTGGAGGAACCGGGGTGTAGTTCGCTTAGCCGTTGTGCCGTCAATGGGGCTCGGTGTATGCGGCTCGCTCTGCCAAGGTTGATTTGTCCCTTGGGGAGGAGTGCGGTACATTTAGGAAACCTAACGGGCGGCTACAGCCTCGGGGAATCTTTGTAAAGGCTACGTAGTGATGCCCTGCTGGACCACCTAGGTAGTGGTCAATGGGGAGTCGCTCTCTCCGGGCAGAAAGGGAATCACGGCTTGTGGGTAAAGTGCACAACCTCTGCAGAGTGTTATGAAACTGATATATCAGCCGTGCTCGCGGTTATGAGCGGCCAAGGGAGCTCCAGAGATTAGTGATACTTGATCAGAGACATTTTGGTACAGGTGGCAATGAGATTGATGGTTCTGATTATGATTATGGTATTGGTAAGTGGTATTCTTTCCGTTTGGAAAGGATACATTGGGTTAATAACTTGGGTTAATGTTAAAACCTGGCTCTCTACTAGTAAGTAATAACCTGACCAACTAAAAGCAACTGCTTGACTTATCCCCACATAAAGCTAGTCCACTATAGCCAGACAGGATGCTTGCTGAGTATGTTGATGTGTACTCACCCTTGCTCTACACACCAAACCCCCCCCCCCCCCAGGTTGTCAGCATTGCAACCACTGCTCAGGAGAAGATGAAGCTGTGGAAGGAGACTTCCAGGAGTTCCAAGACTACGACGAGTTCTAGGCGTGGGTTAGCGGCAACCCCCAGTCGGCTGCCTGTGAAGGCCGCGTTATCTACGTTTCTTTTCCGCACTTTGATTTATTGTAAGAACTATATGGACGTCTCAGACGTATGATGTAATCGACTATTATTTCCCTTTTAATACTATTTGAGCACTGTGTGATGATGTCCATGTTATGTAACTGCTGTGTACGTGAATAACTGATCCTGGCACGTACATGGTTCGCATTCGGTTTGCCTTCTAAAAACCGGGTGTGACAAAGGGACTATGGGGCGACGTGATGCCCACATGTTCCTCTATGCACCTCATCAAACAACTATCGTCCTTATTTGAGTGTGATACACTTTTGCTTGATTCCGGAGGCATTCGTCCTATAAAGTGTCCTATCGATGAGCATGAAGGATTTTGCTTTGCAAGCGAGTCGCTTGGCTTCAGTTGTGTCCTCGGGCAGGGCACCGTCTGATAGTCGATTGACAAAAGGCTAGCGCCAGTCCTGCTAGTTGGTTGTCGCGACCAACCCATGAGCCTGGGCCTTGGGGGTGACTTGGTCGTCAGCCACCTTGCCCGAAACTTCCTCCAGTTATTTGATCTTTAGGAGGGTTCGTAGAGGTTGGAGGTGAAGACCCCGTCCAAAATGGGCTTTTGGCCCGATGCGATGGTCGAGTGTTCATTGGCCCTGGTGTTGAAACGTCTGTAGCTGTGGTGCAGCTTGAAGCCTTTGAACTTTTCTTCCAATTTTCATACCTCGCTGTAGTACACACACATCCATGGGTCATGTGGTTCCATTGCCTTCATGACTTGGTTGACGACCAACTTGGAGCCGCCACTGACCAAGAGCCGTCGTGCCCCCACCTTGGCCACGATCTGGTGTCCGTTGATGAGAGCCACATGATTGG
Source organism: Zea luxurians (assembly GCA_029449295.1). Classification (NCBI taxonomy): domain Eukaryota; kingdom Viridiplantae; phylum Streptophyta; class Magnoliopsida; order Poales; family Poaceae; genus Zea; species Zea luxurians. The sequence continues at coordinate 6,654,175 of JAOPSE010000100.1, forward strand.
TGACATTGTTGGTGGCATCGAAGTAGAGGCAGATAGTGTAGCAGAGTTTATGTCCTTGAGGCGACATGAGGACGACACCCGCACCACTTCCTATCTTGAGGTAGGATCCATTGAAGTACATGGTCTAGTATTTCGGATCCTCTACTGGGGGTGGCTCCTATGCCTCTGTCCACTTCGCAACGAAGTCGGCAAGCGCATGTGACTTGATTGCAGTTCTAGGGACGTCACTGATGTCGAGACCGTTGAGCTCGAGGGACCATTTTGTGATGTGTCCGGACGCATCTCGATTACGAATGATCTCACCAAGGGGTGCTGTGGACACTGGTAGCATAGGGTGTCGGTCAAAGTAGTGGATTAACTTCCGCTTGGCGATGAGGACTGCATAGAGAAATTTCTAGATCTGAGGGTATCGTGCCTTGGACTCAGCCAGCATCTCACTAACTAAGTAAATGGGCCTATGTATCTTAAGCACGTGGCCCTCATTCTCCCCTTCCACCACTAGCATAGCGCTGACCACCTGGGTGGTGGCTACAAGTAGAGGAGGAGGGTTTTGCCTGGGTCAGGCATGACCAAGGCCGGTGGTGAGGTCAGTAACACCTTTATCCGGTCGAGGGCCTCCTGGGCTTCAGTCGTCCAAGAAAAATGGTCGCTATTTCTAAGGAGTTTGTAAAGGGGCATGCCCTTTTCCTCGAGCCTAGAGACAAACTAGCTGAGCACGACGACACCTCCAACTAGCCACTGCACTTCCTTGAGGTTCTGATTGGTTCCCATACGTCGGATGCTTTCTATCTTTTCTTGGTTAGCTTTGATCCCACAGTTGGAGACCATGAAACCTAGGAGCTTATCCTTACCGACCTCGAAGACACACTGCTCGGGGTTCAACTTGATCTAGAAACTTCGATTGTTGGTGAATGTCTCCTCTACGCCAGTGATGAGGTCGTCATACTTCTTGTTCGTTACGATGATGTCGTCGACCTAGACCTCCACGTTGCACCTGACTTGGTCGTTGAAGCACTGAAGCATGCAACACTGGTATGTAGCCCTAGTGTTCTTCAACCCAAAGGGCATGTAGATATAGCAGAACATTCCAAATGGGGTGATGAAGGTGGTAGCGTGTTGGTCAGTTTCTTTCATGGCGATCTGGTGGTAGCCTGAGTAGGCATCCAAAAAGGAAAGGAGCTCACACCCGATGGTGGAGTCCATGACCTGGTCGATGTGCGGGAGAGGAAAAGGGTGTTTTGGACATGACTTGTTGAGGCTCGTATAGTCGAAACACATCCTCTAGCTCCCATTCTTCTTCTTAACAAGTACATAATTTGCAACCCATACTGGGTGGTGTATTTCCCTCACAAACCCTACTGCTAAGAGCTTTGCGACCTCTTTGCCGATGGCCTTGCGCTTTTCCTCGTCGAAGCGGTGAAACTGCTAGGCGACTAGCCTGGCCATTGGTTGGATGTTCAGAGTGTGCTCAGCGACTTCCCTTGGGATCTTCGGCATGTTCGTAGGCTTCCAGACAAAGATGTCGTGGTTAGCCTGGAGGAAGCCGACAACTGCGCTTTCTAGTTTGTCGAAGAGCGACGCCCCAATACAAATGCACTTGGATATGTGGGTAGCGTCGATTGGGACATCCTTCATGTCCTTAGCAGACTTGAAGGTGTTGGAGCTGTCCTTGGGAGCGTCTGGGGCGCCCTGGGGGCTGCTTCCTAGAGCTCGACCAATTCTCTCGTTGCGGCGAGCGTAGAGGCGAGCTCGCAGTTGGCTTGCTCATATGTGCATATCACCTTGAATGAGGCAGACACCATGATGACCATGTGTGATTCAGACATCTTTAGCTTGAGGTAGGTGTAGTTAGGGATGGCCATAAACTTTGTGTAGCACGACATCCCAAGGATGGTGTTGTAAGACCCTAGGAAGTCCACCACCTCGAACTGTAGTCGCTCGGTGCAGAAGTTGGAGGGGTCACCGAATGTGACGGGCAGAGTGATCCACCTGAGTGGATAGGCTTGGTGGCTGGTGATGATGCTGTATAATGGCGCCGAGCTGGGTCACAGCATGGAGCGTGCGATCTCCAAGCTGTCGTAGGTCTCAAAATATATGATGTTGAGGCTGCTTCTCCCATCCATTTCGAGTCAACGATTGACTCGATGACGAGGGGGTAGGTCCTAGGATGTGGGATCCTATTCGGGTGGTCGCTGCAGTCAAAGGCAATTGGGAACTCTGACCACCGGAGGTACTGTGGGTCAGCGGGTCCGCTGCGTGCGCCTCACAATGGAATGCTTTGAGATAACGCTTGTCGCTAAATGTTGGCTGGTGGCCAATGACAACCACATATGTTGATGGTGAGGCTTCTTACGCCTACTTCTTGATGGCGGCAATGAGCCAGTTAAGGCGCCGCTTAAGGTGGCGACACGCCTCTTGAGGCATCGCTTCTCCGCCTTGCTCCTTGCGGAGCGAGGGTCCTATGCCTGTGGCGACAGGCATGTCAGGGTCTATCGGTACCCTGAAACTAGGGTACCCCCTGCTACTGTACAAAGACGAAGAACCCGCGCGGCTATCCCTTAGTCGCGTGGAAGAAGTGCTGCGTGTGGGATCAAGCCACGGCTCGCCCCAATCTCAGGCGGCTATTCTGGGTCCACAGCAGCGCCCGACTCCACCACGTGGGCGGGTCCGGAGCCGTCACATGTCCAGAGAAGGTGATATACTCCAAGGCATCGACAGTGGTCCGGACCCCCACGAGAGAGCACCGGACCCCTGGATATGCAGTCCGGACCCCCAGGGTTGGTCTCGGACCTCCACGTGTGCAAGCCGGACCCCTGGAATAGGATCTGGACCCCCCCTGTAAGGGGTCCAAGCCGCCCATAGTGGGGTCCCAAGGTCCCAGGACAGAACGTACACGGGCCTTGAACAGGACCAGGCGAGGGTCTGGTGCCAACACGTGTCTGGACCTAGTCTGGTGTGGACCTGTCCGCATGCGTTATGCCTCCCCACCCAGGCGGAGACCCGATGCTGCCACGTGGCCTACCGCGTGTGACGTAAGCCAACAGGCGGAGCCTGACGTAAGGCCTCCGGGTTACGTGGCCCCTGCATTTATTATGGATAAGGCGCGCCGCCTGACAAGCGATGTGCCGCCTCAGTAATTAATGAGGCCTGCCCACTCTATTGTCAGGCGGTGACCTGTCCATTCCACTGGCAGGCAGTGTGCCGCCTCAGCATTTAATGAGACCTGTCCATTCCACTAGTAGGCGGCATGCCTGTCTTTTCCGCTGGCAGGCGGCACGCCCATGCTGCTGCATGCACTATACTCATCATCACTCGTATGTACCAAGGAAGCTACCGTTGTGTATCAACACTGCATGGGCTGCGGATATCTGGGCACCAGAAGATCTCTCAGGTGTCACCTGCATTAGTTGCTCCATGTATTTCTTCCATTATGTCTCTGGGCCCACATGTTGGGGCTCAGCAACCTTGTATGTGCCTCCCATGGGCTATAAAAGGGAAGGCACACGACGTTACAAGGCAAGCCAACTTAGACGCAACTCAAGCTCTCAAGCTCATAGACTCTCATACTCAATACAACACACAGTGGAGTAGGGTATTACGCTCTGGCGGCTCGAACCACTCTAAATCCTTGTGTCATCTTGTGTGTTCTTCCACAATCTAGCAATAGGCAAAATGCTTAGGCCCCCTCCTGTAGCATCCCAAAAATTCAAATCCTGAAATTTCCTCAAACTTGCTCTAAATTCAAAATGAATTTCAAATTTCGTTTCAAAATGTTTGTTTGCAAGTTGATATCAGCAAATAAAGTATAGTGGTCTATATTCTCTCCAAAATCCTCCTCAAAATATCCTACAAATGTTTCCCCAATGACCCCCCTCAAATTCTTTCCAGAAATGCTGCCCAGATATTTCCCCAGTGATCCCCTTCAAGTTCTTTCCAGAAATACTGCCCAAATATTCCACCGATAATTCTCCAGGTATTTTCCTCTTGAGAAATACCTTCAGAATCATTTTTCAAGTCCCTACAAATATTTTCTTCATAACTTTCCTCATGCCCATACGTATACGTATGCCTCCAGTGTCATACGGTGAGCTCTACAAGCTAATCTCACTTATACAAGACAAATACATGCTAATCTCCCACTAATCCTCTCATCCTCCCACTAATCCTCTCATCCCTCCCCCTAATCCCCCCACCATGGCTATAAATAGAGGGGCAAGGGCCTCCTCTCATCCCACCCCAAGCCATTTCATGGCAACTCTCTTCCCCCCCCCCCACACACACCCACTCCATGTTCCACACAAGCACACACTAGCACAAGGATCGTTCGATCATTCTTCGATCGTTCGTCCCCTGTTCTTAGTTTGTTCGATCGTTCGTCCGATCGTTCGTCCGATCGTTCATGGTTCGTTCGTCCGTTCGTCCGATCGTTCGACCGTTCGTCCGTTTGTTCGTCCAAATAATCTTTTTCCTACCGTTATGCTGCCGAAATTCCGATCGTTCGTTCGTTCGATCATTCGATCGTTCATCGTTCGTTCATAGTTCCTATTCATCGTTCATCGTTCGTTCATGGTCCCTACTCATCGTTCTTCCAGATAATCTTTGTCCTGCCGTTATGCTGCCGAAATTCCGATCGTTCGTTCGTCCGATCATTCGATCGTTCGTCCGTTCGTTCATAGTTCCTACTCATCGTTCATCGTTCGTTCATAGTTCCTATTCATCGTTCATCGTTCGTTCATACGACTATTCACCATCACTATTCACCGTTACTATTCATCATTACTATTCACTGACACTATTCACCATCGTTACTATTTAGTGTTACTATTCACCATCGTTACTACTCACCGATGATATCTAATAACTTTTTCGTCGTCACTATTCATCGTTACTATTCATCGTTACTATTCATCGATTAGCCGATCACCCAAAATTTCAACTACTCATACATCATGTTGTCCAGTCCACCTAAGACCAGCCAGACCCATATTCCAGTCATACGAACTCCGGTGACTGTGATTTTCCTTCCAGTAGGGAACTTCCCATCTGGTCACCCATCCTAGGTTTCTCCAAGTTGAGCACGCTTAACTTTGAGATTCCTTCGAACCAGGCTCCCAAACTCAGATTCCAATAATTCTCGTTTCTAAATTCTTATCAAACTATTACCTATCCAACCATGTCATCCCTTAAGCATGGTCCATATTCCAGAAAACTCCCAAAATACTCTTGTCCCATATTCTGCCTATAACTCTCCTGTTCATACTAAGTCAGACGATTCATTCATCACTGTTCTCACCAACAGTGAACTTCACTGTGCTACACCACATACACCCAGCTACCCTCTCCCTCTCCACACACACTCAACACCCTCAGCCAAGGAAAACACCCCACCCACTTAGTTACTCTGCTCTGCCGGCTACACGCATAGTGTCGCTTCGCCTCCAGTCCACCCTCCTGGTAAGCACCTCCGCTCCACCAGTAATATCACAACACCACATGACACAGATTCTACTCAAGACTCTACCCATCCATATATCACTATTCTGACCACTATACTAAATATTTGTTGGTATACTTGCTGGTTTGTATGTTTGCTTGTTCATGTCGCATAGTTATCGGAGCGTTCGTGTCGTCTCGTGGAGGCCAGATCTGCAAGTCTACACCAGGCGGTGGAGCCAGAAGCCAGTTCTGTGAGCTCTCCTTCCCCCTTCGCCGAATAAGCACGGCAAGCTCACTGGATCCCTTTGATGCATAAATTACCTATGATTTTTCAACCACAACCCTCAGCCTGTTATTTTATGCATGATATGATTTTGAGACAAGTTATTATGGCCACCCAGTCGCTTGCCGCAATTAGTCCCTGATATATATGTTCCAAATGATTTGAGAACAGGTGTGAGTTTTCAAAAGAAAATGCTTTTCAAAATGTGTGTGATGAAGGGTTTTCACCCTTATCACCTTGTGAGTGGGATAATCAGGGACTCCCTGGTTTAGGGGAGGGCCTAAGGTGTTGGCTCAGCTGGTTTAGGCGTGAGCAGAAGGATTGTCCCCTCATATAAGGACCGGTTTGTCATCTTCACTACCTGTACTCTTTAATAGTACAACCACTCGAGACTGTGTGGGCAGTCACTCAATCTGAACTCGTACGGTCCAACCCCAGGGTTATGAAGGCTGGGGAGCACCGGGAGGATAAGGAGGGGGAAAGTTTTGTCCGGTTTGGACATGGTGGTGGCCTGACTCCTTCCGGATAACCGTTAAGGTTAGGACATGCGGGGAAAGAAAGAGAGTCGGATTCGGGTCTTATTGGCCATGGGATCGCAGAGCCGAACTAGTGGGTAAAGTGTACCCCTCTGCGCAGAGTTCAAACCTATTCGAATAGTCTGTGTCCACAGGAATGGACGAGTCTGGTATGGTATGGCAATTAATGTTTTGTTTTCCAAAAAAAAGAGATGGTTTTGAGAAAAGTGGTTTCTAAAAGGTTCGGCGGTTGAGCCGTGAGCTATGGTGGACGAGAAGTCCAGTAGCTGTTTTTGAAAATGAAAACCAGTGGGAACTGCTGATATACCTGGATGGTTTAGTCTAGGGGATTTTGTTATAACACTGAAAAACTTCCTGCTCCTTTTGGAGAGGATGCGCTTTGCAAAAATACAAAATGTTTTTCAAAACAACTCTGCATAAAATATTGCTGTTTCTGCAAAATATCCTAAGCTCCACATATTCCATGCATTATATCTGATTTCCCCATTCCGCGGGTGAAGGTGGGCTGCTGAGTACGTTTGTACTCACCCTTGCTTATTTGTTGTTTTTCAGAAAAAGGAGATCGGGTAAGAGTTATGACTGTTCCCAACCTTGCCTGTGGCTGTTGGACCGCTGATTTGCTTCGCTGCGTATATCGGGCTGCTTCAGCCCCACTCTGATGATATGTCTCGAGTTGTGGACCAACTCTTAAAGTTGTTCGCCACCTTTGTAGGTTTGTCTCGTTTAAGCAGATTTGGTATCATCTGATGTATAAATGTGTTTACTAGCCTCCTGGGACTAGTAATTGTATCACATTTGAGTCCCAGAGGATTTGGGGCGCTCCAGGTGGTATCAGAACTGTTAGGTTGGCCGCAGGACGTAACCCTTAGCCTGATCCAAAAAGTTTTTCAGTCCAAACTATTTTCTTAAAAAAAATTCTTGCTCTCATCCCTTCATTTCAAAAATGGTTTCCCCCTTTCCTTCTCTCAGAAGTCAGATGGAGGTCCATTGCCAAACCATCTTTTGCCAAAATGAAGATGGTTTCCCTAAGTTGCTGAGAGCATGCACAGTTCGTCTCGGAATCAGGAGCCAGCCAGAGTATGATGGTCGTGAATTCGTCGAGCATGGCACAGAGAAGTGTGTCGTGACTGTATACATTGGATCCAGTCCGCACCATGTGGAATGGAGTGTCACTGCTGCTGGGCACAGATTCAAAGACACCTGCCAAGTCGTCGCCCGCAAGGCATTGAGGGCCCTGTGTCAGATCTATGAAGAAGAAGTGGCCGACACCCCGCTCAGATTCTTTCCGCCCTTTCAAAGAGACCGTCCTGCTTCGATGGCCAGGATGCGTGCATTGGAAGGGAAGCAGCTGCTTGAGGACGACCCCACAGTCGTGTACCTCACTGCATACCTGCTCACCCTGGATGCGCAGTATGATTTCTTGGCTCGGCACCACCGTCAGATGATTGCTCGAGTAGAAGATGCAGAGAAGCTCAACCGTAAGCTCCATGTGGATCTCACCTTAGCTCAAGCCCGTGTAGCTGCCTTGGAAAGTCGTGAAGCCATTGCTGTTGAAGCCCTGAAGCAGGCCAAGGATGAGCACGCCCAGAAGTTGATGGAGGCCTACTTGGTAACCCACAACCAACGTAGAGCCCTGCGGATCCAAGAGCCCGCTTCATCCAACCCAGTTCAACCCATGAGAGCCAAAGATCCCCAGATTCTTGAAGGTCACCCGATCTCTACCAGAGGAGAAAAGAAGGCTTGGGAACTCCCGGAAGGAGCCATAGTCTTGGAAGGAATTCCAGTCTCCCCTAGGGCTATGGATAAGCAAGAGCACCCTGAATCCTCCCAAGATCCCCCGCCAGAGTTGTTTGAGCCCCTCGCCATGAAGAAGATTCTAGCACCATCCCTTGAAGTCAAGGAAGAAGCTGCAAGCACCCCGCCAGCATCGTCGCCCTCTAAGGAACTACAAGAGCCAGTCCCGCTTGAAGAAGAGTTCGACCCCGTGTTACCATCTCAGTCGCCGCCAGAAGAAGTCATCAACATCAGCTCCCTCTTGACCCATCCAGGAGATATCTCAGATTGAAGTTGTGCGCCAGCCTTGCCAGAAGAGAAGCTGCCTGGTCTGAAGTTAGTTATACCTAGTCCTCTGCGTGCATCGGGTAGTGAAGTTTTCTTCACTTTGGCTAGAACCCTGCATGTATGAGAGGTAATCGTGTAGACCGTGTTTTGAAAAACTCTAATTGTGTGGCCCTCTAGGGCATTTCAAAATGAATTTCGCTTGATGTTTTCTCCCCTTTTGAGTGTATATGTGATGCTTTAACGTTAGTGCTCATAAGTCCTCTTTAGTATAGTTCTCAGTTCAGGAGCCAAGCAATAGTAGTTATGCTTAGCCCCCGAATCTGAGTAGTCCATGCTTTGGAAAAACTCTATCCTTCCGTTATTCAAAACATTTGATTTGCTTGTGCTTATCATTGCTGAACTTATGTGTTTTCTTTCTTTTTAAGAAAGGTTTTCTCTAAAAACATCAATCACAAATTAGATCTAATCCTCACCTTATGCTTCCATTCTCATCTTAACCCATCTCAAGAGAAAAGTGCCTTACCCAAGAAGATACCGGGAAGCTTACCCTTGAAGCCTGGAACAAGCTACAGAAGAAACCAGTCCAACCGCTCAGTCAAAAGGACCGACCGTGGGAATCAAAGCATTGCCCCTGAGTCAAAGTAAACAGGAAAAGAGGACAGAAGGAGTTATTACCATACAAAGAGGCAAAGATTCTTGGAACCAAAGTCCACAAACATCAGGGTCATCGACCCCACCACTCACCCGTGCCCCTCGCATGCGTGCCCGCCTCCATGCGCACTACCACCGCCCCACGCCCCCTTTTTGCAGCGCACCCACCGCCATCGTCGCCGGCAATAGGCCCCCCTTCCCCTTGTCGCACCTACTGCCTCGTGTCACCTACTCCATCACCGCCACTCTGCACCCGAGCACCCCCGCTCGCCTATAAACCCCCCCAGCTCCCTCAACTCCCATCCCAAGCAAAGCACACACACCAGATAAAATACCCTCTGCCAAATCGCAAGCAACTCTATTTTCCACTCCCTTGCCCCTAAGATCACAATGCTTGGTAATTCTTGGGTTGAAGACTGCTGTATATGGTTCAACATCTTTGGTTTCCTCCTCTGTATGATAGTAATACTCTTTGATAGAATCCTCGAGTGGGAAGAGCAAAGAGAAAGAAAGAGGCAGTGAAAAGTGAGAAGTGAGAAGAGAAAAGAAGATAGTGAAGAAAAGATGAGAAGAAGGTTGTCCCAGAATCAACCCTGTGTCAGTCATTTCTCCGCAGCTTGTTCAAGCAGCAACAGCAGAAGAAGGCCCCGTAACACCCTTGTTATGAGGTACTTCAAGGAGTTCAAATCCCCAAGGTTCAAGAGTCCTACCCTCATCATTTTAAGTGGGGTAGTGTTCCAGTAAGGTTGTTGCTATGGAGAAAAAGAAGAAGGCCTGTAACAAGCTTGTGGAGTACCAGATCATCGAAGGATATAAGTCTCTGGATGAGAAGTGGTCATCCAAGTTTTGTTGATGAAGCACCAGAAGACCAATCAAGGTAGGAATCTATGTGGAAGTTCGCAAGAGGAAGGTTTGCGTGTTGGCATCGATGCTTCTTCAATAAGCTAGCTGCCAAGCGAAACCTAGAAGGCTGAAGATGATCTTTGAGTAGCCAGAATCAGCGTTTGCAACCGGATGCTCCTCAAAGACCAGATTTTGTTGAAGTTCCATCTCCTCGAAGGGTTGCAAAGTGAAGATATGTAGCTGAAGTAAAGCTATACCCATAACCCTTCTAAGCCAAATCTCGAGGACGAGATTCATTTTAAGTGGGGTAGATTTGTAGCATCCCAAAAATTCAAATCCTGAAATTTCCTCAAACTTGCTCTAAATTCAAAATGAATTTCAAATTTCGTTTCAAAATGTTTGTTTGCAAGTTGATATCAGCAAATAAAGTATAGTGGTCTATATTCTCTCCAAAATCCTCCTCAAAATATCCTACAAATGTTTCCCCAATGACCCCCTCAAATTCTTTCCAGAAATGCTGCCCAGATATTTCCCCAGTGATCCCCTTCAAGTTCTTTCCAGAAATACTGCCCAAATATTCCACCGATAATTCTCCAGGTATTTTCCTCTTGAGAAATACCTTCAGAATCATTTTTCAAGTCCCTACAAATATTTTCTTCATAACTTTCCTCATGCCCCTACGTATACGTATGCCTCCAGTGTCATACGGTGAGCTCTACAAGCTAATCTCACTTATACAAGACAAATACATGCTAATCTCCCACTAATTCTCTCATCCTCCCACTAATCCTCTCATCCCTCCCCCTAATCCCCCCACCATGGCTATAAATAGAGGGGCAAGGGCCTCCTCTCATCCCACCCCAAGCCATTTCATGGCAACTCTCTTCCCCCCCCACACACACCCACTCCATGTTCCACACAAGCACACACTAGCACAAGGATCGTTCGATCGTTCTTCGATCGTTCGTCCCCTGTTCTTAGTTTGTTCGATCGTTCGTCCGATCGTTCGTCCGATCGTTCATGGTTCGTTCGTCCGTTCGTCCGATCGTTCGATCGTTCGTCCGTTCGTTCGTCCAAATAATCTTTTTCCTACCGTTATGCTGCCGAAATTCCGATCGTTCGTTCGTTCGATCATTCGATCGTTCATCGTTCGTTCATAGTTCCTATTCATCGTTCATCGTTCGTTCATGGTCCCTACTCATCGTTCTTCCAGATAATCTTTGTCCTGTCGTTATGCTGCCGAAATTCCGATCGTTCGTTCGTCCGATCATTCGATCGTTCGTCCGTTCGTTCATAGTTCCTACTCATCGTTCATCGTTCGTTCATAGTTCCTATTCATCGTTCATCGTTCGTTCATACGACTATTCACCATCACTATTCACCGTTACTATTCATCATTACTATTCACTAACACTATTCACCATCGTTACTATTCAGTGTTACTATTCACCATCGTTACTATTCATCATCGTTACTATTCACCGATGATATCTAATAACTTTTTCGTCGTCACTATTCATCGTTACTATTCATCGTTACTATTCATCGATTAGCCGATCACCCAAAATTTCAACTACTCATACATCATGCTGTCCAGTCCACCTAAGACCAGCAGACCCATATTCCAGTCATACGAACTCCGGTGACTGTGATTTTCCTTCCAGTAGGGAACTTCCCATCTGGTCACCCATCCTAGGTTTCTCCAAGTTGAGCACGCTTAACTTTGAGATTCCTTCGAACCAGGCTCCCAAACTCAGATTCCAATAATTCTCGTTTCTAAATTCTTATCAAACTATTACCTATCCAACCATGTCATCCCTTAAGCATGGTCCATATTCTAGAAAACTCCCAAAATACTCTTGTCCCATATTCTGCCTATAACTCTCCTGTTCATACTAAGTCAGACGATTCATTCGTCACTGTTCTCACCAACAGTGAACTTCACTGTGCTACACCACATACACCCAGCTATAAATACACCCAGCTACCCTCTCCCTCTCCACACACACTCAACACCCTCAGCCAAGGCAAACACCCCACCCACTCAGTTACTCTGCTCTGCCGGCTACACGCATAGTGTCGCTTCGCCTCCAGTCCACCCTCCTGGTAAGCACCTCCGCTCCACCACCAGTAATATCACAACACCACATGACATAGATTCTACTCAAGACTCTACCCATCCATATATCACTATTCTGACCACTATACTAAATATTTGTTGGTATACTTGCTGGTTTGTATGTTTGCTTGTTCATGTCGCATAGTTATCGGAGCGTTCGTGTCGTCTCGTGGAGGCCAGATATACCTGGATGGTTTAGTCCAGGGGATTTTGTTATAACACTGAAAAACTTCCTGCTCCTTTTGGAGAGGATGCGCTTTGCAAAAATACAAAATGTTTTTCAAAACAACTCTGCATAAAATATTGCTGTTTCTGCAAAATATCCTGAGCTCCACATATTCCATGCATTATATCTGATTTCCCCATTCCGCGGGTGAAGGTGGGCTGCTGAGTACGTTTGTACTCACCCTTGCTTATTTGTTGTTTTTCAGAAAAAGGAGATCGGGTAAGAGTTACGACTATTCCCAACCTTGCCTGTGGCTGTTGGACCGCTGATTTGCTTCGCTGCGTATATCGGGCTTCTTCAGCCCCACTCTGATGATATGTCTCGAGTTGTGGACCAACTCTTAAAGTTGTTCGCCACCTTTGTAGGTTTGTCTCGTTTAAGCAGATTTGGTATCATCTGATGTATAAATGTGTTTACTAGCCTCCTGGGACTAGTAATTGTATCACATTTGAGTCCCAGAGGATTTGGGGCGCTCCACCTCCTCATCTTAGGATTTAGGGCGGGTGCATTCCGCCACCCGGCTGGAGATTTCCTCTCCGACATTTGGCACGCCAGGTAGGGGGCTTGGCTTTAGGTTTTTGCTTGTTTTTCCTGCTCGACGCCATGGTTCATATCGTCGAGCACCACGACGCGGCTTCTGAATACTTCCTCATGGAGGTGGAGGCCGTGTCGTCCATGCCACTGGGCTCTAGCCGCCCAGCGCCTAGTGCTGCTGCTGTGCACGCTGCGCAGCAGTACACTCCTGCTCAGTCGTCCCAGGCGCCGTCAACGACTGCACCCAGTGCGCTCTCTGTAGTCAGGGAGTTGTTGCGCCACCCTCCAAGCTCCAATGCCTCGCTGGGGGCTATGAAGCAGTGGCGCGACGATGTTGATCGTCTCCTGGGCATGGTGCAATCTAGCTCGGCCAGGCCCAGGCCTCGGTCATTCCGGCATCAACACGAGGCGTCGGCGTCGGTGCGCTCGCCTTTAGTGAAGGCTACACCGACCGAGGACCTGCGGGCGGAACTCAACTGCCAGCAGGCGGGAGAGGACGCTCCAGTCTCTCTGGAGAGGTCTGATGACTTACGGGCAGAACTCAACCGCAGGCGTGCGGGCGAGGATGCCCGTGTCTCTCTGGAGAGGGCGCGTGAGCGCCGACAGAACATCGAGGATCGCAACCTCGACCAAGACTTCGCTACGGTCGCACCACAGACCCCAAGGGGCGCCCGAATTCAGGCGGGTGTCCCGTTGGCCGGTGTAGGCTGCGCTGCTCTCGCGGATCATCTCCGCGTGGCAACGTGGCCATCCAAGTTCTGGCCACACCTGCCGGAAAAGTACGAAGGTACGTCAAACCCGTCGGAATTTCTGCAGGTATACGTCACCACCATTACGGCAGCATGTGGAGACACTACTGTGATGGTGACATACTTCCATGTGGCCTTGTCTGGGCTAGCCCAGACCTGGCTCATGAACCTAGCCCTAGGATCGATCTACTCCTGGGAAGAGCTCTGTGCGTGGTTCAAAGCGAACTTCGCCAGCGCTTATCAACAACATGGCATGGAGGCTCACCTCCATGCGGTGAGGCAGGAACCCGGGGAAACTCTCCGGGCCTTCATCTCTCGCTTCACTAAGGTACGAGGCACTATTCCTCGTATCTCAGATGCTTCCATCATCACTGCTTTCCGCCAGGGGGTGCGTGATGAAAAGATGTTGGAGAAGTTGGCCACGTATGACGTGGAAACTATCACCACACTCTTTGCTCTGGCTGACAAGTGTGCTAGAGCCACCGAGGGCCGTGCATGGCACTCGGCACCACAGACCGGGGTCACCCAGACGGGTGGCTCAGGTGCCGTCGTCTAGGACGGCAAGAAGAAGAAGAAGAACCATGGCCGCGAGAGGTCACAGACTGCTGCTCCAGTCGTCATGGCTGCGCTGGGGGCCGGAGCGAGCGCAACAAGCGCCCACAACCATAGGGGGTAACTGAAAGGGAAATGTGCCCTTGGGCCATTTCTAAGTATTTTGGTGATTGAGTGCCAACACAAGTGCCTTTGTGCTAATCTATGCAAAGTGGTGGACAAAGTGAAAATCATGTTAAAAGGTATGTTTCTAGACTTAGTACATTGTTTTATGGACTAATGTATTGTGTCTAAGTGCTGGAAACAGAAAAAAATCGAGTTGGAGAAGAGATGGCTAAGTTCAGCCAAAGTCTGCTCAGTCTGGGTGCACCGGACAGTGTCCGGTGGTGCACCGGACAGTGTCTGGTGCGCCAGGCTGGCTCGGGCGAATAGGCTGCTCTCGGGACTTCGACGGTGGTGTACGGCTATAATTCACCAGACTGTCCGCTGGTGCACCGGACTGTCCGGTGAGCTGTTCACAGGCGAACTCGTCGCTCTCGGGAAACCATCAACGGCGTACGGCTAAAATTCACCGGACTGTCCGGTGGTGCACCGGACTGTCCGGTGAGTCAACGGTCAGCCGGGGCAACGGTCGGCCGAGGATTCCGCGCGTGACGCGTGGCCGAGCCAACGGTCACATTGGTACACCGGACTATCCGGTGTGCACCGGACAGTGTCCGGTGCGCCAACAGCTCTCAGACTCCAACGGTCGGCTTCGCCAAATAAGGAAAGCAATCTGCACCGGACAGTGAACAGTGGATGTCCGGTGGTGCACCGGACTGTCCGGTGCGCCAGTCAATAGAAGGCAAGATCTGCCTTCCAGGAATGTTCTCAACGGATCCTAGCTGCCTTGGGGCTATAAAAGGGACCCTTAGGCGCATGGAGGAGCACACCAAGCATTCTTACAACATTCCTAAGCACCAAGACCTCGATTGCGCGCATTTGTTTCGTTGTGATAGCATATAGAGCTCTAGTGGAGTTGTGAACTCATTGGGTTGTGTTGCGAGCTCTTGTTGCGACTTGTGTGCGTGGTGACACTCTGATTTTTGTGTCTTGTGTGCGTTGCTAATCCCTCCCTTGCTCTGTGCTTCTTTGTGAACTTCAAGTGTAAGGGCGAGAGGCTCCAAGTTGTGGAGATTCCTCGCAAACGGGATTAAGAAAAGCAAGCAAAACACCGTGGTATTCAAGTGGGTCTTTGGACCGCTTGAGAGGGGTTTATTGTATTTTCATTAATGAACAAATTCATAGAAATGCACAAGCCACTACTGTGTTGTTAGCCTCCTTGTGCAGGGACGAGTACCATAAAGTGAGCGGCTTGGACAATGCCAAGCAGATCTGGGACACCCTCAAGATTTCTCATGAGGGGAACGACGTCACCTTGCTCACCAAGATGGAGTTGGTGGAGGGCGAGCTAGGACGATTCACGATGATAAGGGGCGAGGAGCCAACCAAAACATACAACCGGCTCAAGACCCTTGTCAACAAAATAAGGAGCTACGGAAGCACGCGATGGACGGACCACGACATCGTCCGATTGATGCTAAGGTCCTTTACCGTTCTTGATCCTCATTTGGTGAATAATATTCGTGAGAATCCCAGGTACACCAAAATGTCGCCCGAAGAAGTCCTTGGAAAATTCGTAAGCGGGCGAATGATGATCAAGGAGGCGAGGTACGTGGACGACGCACTGAATGGTCCAATCAATGAGCCTCAACCCGTTGCTCTCAAGGCAACAAGAAGCAAGGAGGCGTTACCTAGCAAGGTGGCGCAAGTTGAGGCGGCAGGGCTAAATGATGAAGAAATGGCCCTCATCATCAAGCGCTTCAATACGGCGCTTAAGGGTCGCAAGGGACAGCCAAGCAAGACCAAAGCCAAGGGGAAGCGCTCATGCTTCAAATGCGGTAAGATTGGTCATTTTATTGCTAACTGTCCTGATAATGAAAGTGACCAGGAACACGGGAGCAAGAGGGAAAAGAAGAAAAATTACAAGAAGGCCAAGGGCGAGGCACATCTAGGAAAGGAGTGGGATTCGGATTGCTCCTCCTCCGACTCCGACAATGAAGGACTCGCCGCCACCGCCTTCAACAAGTCATCCCTCTTCCCCAACGAGCGTCACACATGCCTCATGGCAAGGGAAAAGAAGGTATGTACTCGAAACTCTACTTATGCTTCTTCAAGTGAGGACGAATCTAGTGATGAGGATGAAATAGATTATTCATGTTTATTTAAGGGCCTAGATAGAACCAAGGTAGATAAAATTAATGAATTGATTGATGCCTTGAATGATAAGAATAGGCTTTTAGAAAAACAAGATGATTTGTTGTATGAAGAACATGACAAATTTGTAGATGCACAAAAATCTCATGCTTTAGAAGTTAAACGAAATGAAATGCTTTCTTGTGAATTATCTTCTTGCCATGAGACAATTTCTAGCTTAAGGAGCATTAATGATGATTTGAATGCTAAGTTAGAAATAGCTAGTAAATCAACAACTTGTGTAGAAAATGTTGTTATTTGCAATAGATGTAAAGATTTTGATATTGATGCTTGTAGTGAACACATAGCTTCTATTGCAAAGTTAAACGATGAAATGGCTAGTCTTAATGCCCAAATTAAGGCTAGCAAAAGTGATTTTGATAAACTAAAATTTGCTAGGGATGCCTACACGGTTGGTAGACACCCCTCAATTAAGGATGGGCTTGGCTTCAAGAGGGAAGCCAAGAACTTAACGAGCCATAAGGCTCCCATCTCCGCCAAGGAGAAAGGGAAGGCCCCTATGGCAAGTAGCACTAAAAAGAACCATGCTTTTATGTACAATGATAGAAGACAGTCTCATAGGAGTTGTAATGCTTTTGATTCACATGCCTATGATTCTTATTCTATGTTTGCTTCCAGTTCTTCCTATATGCATGGTAGAGATATGCCTAGGAAAAATATTCATCATGTGCCTAGAAAGAATATTGTTCATGTTCCTAGGAAAGTTATGAATGGGCCCTCTACAATTTATCATGCTTTAAATGCTTCCTTTGCTATTTGTAGAAAGGATAGGAAGATAGTTGCTAAGAAATTAGGGGCAAAATGCAAGGGTGATAAAACTTGCATTTGGGTCCCTAAGACAATTGTGACTAACCTTGTAGGACCCAACAAGAGTTGGGTACCTAAGACCCAAGCCTAAATTTGCCTTGCAGGTTTATGCATCCGGGGGTTCAAGCTGGATTATCGACAGCGGATGCACAAACCACATGACGGGGGAAAAGAGGATGTTCTCTTCCTACGTCAAGAACAAGGATTCCCAAGATTCAATTATATTCGGTGATGGGAACCAAGGCAAGGTAAAAGGGTTAGGTAAAATTGCTATTTCATCTGAGCACTCTATTTCTAATGTGTTTTTAGTTGAGTTGCTTGGATATAATTTGTTATCTGTTAGTCAATTATGCAAAATGGGATATAATTGTCTATTTACAAATATAGATGTGTCTGTCTTTAGAAGATGTGATGGTTCACTAGCTTTTAAGGGTGTACTAGACGGCAAACTTTATTTGGTTGATTTTGCAAAAGAAGAGGCCAGTCTAGATGCATGCTTAATGGCTAAGACTTGCATGGGCTGGTTGTGGCATCGCCGCTTAGCACATGTGGGGATGAAGAACCTCCACAAGCTTCTAAAGGGAGAACACATGATAGGTCTAACCAATGTACATTTCGAAAAAGATAGACCTTGTGCAGCTTGTCAAGCAGGGAAACAGGTGGGAGGCTCTCATCACACCAAAAATGTGATGACAACATCAAGACCCTTGGAGATGCTTCATATGGATCTCTTCGGACCCGTCGCCTATCTGAGTATAGGAGGAAGTAAGTATGGTCTTGTTATAGTTGATGATTTTTCCCGCTTCACTTGGGTATTCTTTTTGCAGGATAAAACTGAAACCCAAGGGACCCTCAAGCGCTTCCTCAGGAGAGCTCAAAATGAGTTTGAGCTCAAGGTGAAGAAGATAAGGAGCGACAATGGGTCCGAATTCAAGAATCTTCAAGTGGAGGAGTTCCTTGAGGAGGAGGGGATCAAGCACGAGTTCTCCGCTCCCTACACACCTCAGCAAAATGGTGTGGTAGAGAGGAAGAACAGGACGCTCATAGATATGGCGAGGACTATGCTTGGAGAGTTCAAGACCCCCGAGCGCTTTTGGTCGGAAGCCGTGAACACGGCTTGCCACACCATCAACAGGGTCTACCTTCACCGCCTCCTCAAGAAGACTTCATATGAGCTGCTGACTGGTAACAAACCCAATGTGTCTTATTTTCGTGTATTTGGGAGCAAGTGTTATATTCTTGTGAAGAAAGTTAGAACCTCTAAATTTGCTCCCAAAGCTGTAGAAGGGTTTTTATTGGGTTATGATTCAAATACAAAGGTGTATAGGGTCTTCAACAAATCATCAGGTTTGGTTGAAGTCTCTAGCGACGTTGTATTTGATGAGACTAATGGCTCTCCAAGAGAGCAAGTTGTTGATCTTGATGATGTAGATGAAGAAGACGTTCCAACGGCCACGATACGCACCATGGCGATTGGAGATGTACGGCCTCAGGAACAATTGGAGCAAGATCAACCGTCTTCGTCAACCATGGTGCATCCCCACACTCAAGACGATGAACAGGTTCATCATGAGGAGGCGCTTGATCAAGGGGGAGCACAAGATGTTCAAGTTGAAGAGGAAGAAGCACCTCAGGCACCTCCAACCCAAGTTCGAGCGACGATTCAAAGGGATCATCCCGTCGACCAAATATTGGGTGATATTAGCAAGGGAGTAACTACTCGTTCAAGATTAGTTAATTTTTGTGAGCATTACTCCTTTGTCTCTTCTATTGAGCCTTTCAGGGTAGAAGAGGCCTTGCTAGATCCGGACTGGGTGTTGGCCATGCAGGAGGAACTCAACAACTTCAAGCGCAATGAAGTTTGGACACTGGTGCCTCGTCCCAAGCAAAATGTTGTGGGAACCAAATGGGTGTTTCGCAACAAACAGGACGAGCACGGGGTGGTGACGAGGAACAAGGCTCGACTTGTCGCAAAAGGTTATGCCCAAGTCGCAGGTTTGGACTTTGAGGAGACGTTCGCTCCTGTGGCTAGGCTAGAATCAATTCGTATTTTGCTAGCATATGCCGCTCACCATTCTTTCAGGTTGTACCAAATGGATGTGAAGAGCGCTTTCCTCAACAGGCCGATCAAAGAGGAGGTGTACGTGGAGCAACCCCCTGGCTTCGAGGATGAACGGTACCCCGACCACGTGTGTAAGCTCTCTAAGGCGCTCTATGGACTTAAGCAAGTCCCAAGAGCTTGGTATGAATGCCTTAGAGACTTTTTAATTGCTAATGCTTTCAAGGTTGGGAAAGCCGATCCAACTCTTTTCACTAAGACTTGCGATGGTGATCTTTTTGTATGCCAAATTTATGTCGATGACATAATATTTGGTTCTACTAACCAAAAGTCTTGTGAAGAGTTTAGCAGGGTGATGACGCAGAAATTCGAGATGTCGATGATGGGCGAGTTGAACTACTTCCTTGGGTTCCAAGTGAAGCAACTCAAGGATGGCACCTTCATCTCCCAAACGAAGTACACGCAAGATTTGTTAAAGCGGTTTGGGATGAAGGACGCCAAGCCCGCAAAGACTCCGATGGGAACCGACGGACACACCGACCTCAACAAAGGAGGTAAGTCCGTTGATCAAAAGGCATACCGGTCTATGATAGGGTCTTTACTTTATTTGTGTGCTAGTAGACCGGATATTATGCTTAGCGTATGCATGTGTGCTAGATTTCAATCTGATCCTAAGGAGTGTCACTTAGTGGCTTGAAGCGAATTCTTAGATATTTAGTCGCTACGCCTTGCTTCGGGATCTGGTATCCAAAGGGGTCTAACTTTGACTTGATTGGATATTCAGATTCCGACTATGCTGGATGTAAGGTCGATAGGAAGAGTACATCAGGGACGTGCCAATTCTTAGGAAGGTCCCTGGTGTCGTGGAACTCTAAGAAACAAACTTCCGTTGCCCTATCCACCGCTGAGGCCGAGTACGTTGCCATAGGACAGTGTTGTGCGCAACTACTTTGGATGAGGCAAACCCTCCGGGACTTTGGCTACAATCTGAGCAAAGTCCCACTCCTATGTGACAATGAGAGTGCTATCCGAATAGCGGAAAATCCTGTTGAGCACAGCCGCACAAAGCACATTGACATCCGGCATCACTTTTTGAGAGACCACCAGCAAAAGGGAGATATCGAAGTGTTTCATGTTAGCACCGAGAACCAGTTAGCCGATATCTTCACTAAGCCTTTAGATGAAAAGACCTTTTGCAGGCTGCGTAGTGAGCTAAATATCCTAGATTCGCGGAACTTGGATTGATTTATAGCATACATGTGTTTATGCCTTTGATCATGTTCCTTATGCATTTTGTTGCTTACTATGGTGCTCAAGTTGTACAATCACTCCCCGGACCTCACAAGTCCTTGTGCAAGTGATGCACATATTTAGGGGGAGTTGTGCTACAACTTGACCCTTTGAGACTAACCGTTTGCTTGAGTTTGCTTGATTTAGTCCCAAAGGAGTTTTGAAAGGGAAAAGGTGGACTTGGACCATGAAAGACTTCCACTGCACTCCGATGAGAGGGTAACTAATTCCAAGTTCATCTCACGTCCTCTTATTGCCTTTGTGTTCTCATTTGACGATTTTGGTGAGGCAATGGGGTTAAGGGGCCAAAATTGATCCCGTTTTGGTGCTTGATGCCAAAGGGGGAGAAAATAAAGGCCAAAGCAATAGATGGATCAGCTACCACTTGAGAAATTTTGAAAATAGTAGATTAGAGCTTTTGGTTTGTCAAAACTCGTTTATTGTCTCTTATGTCAAAAGTTGGCCTCTTGTGGGGAGAAGTGTTGATTATGGGAAAAAGGGGGAGTTTTTGAAAACCTTGATCAAATTTCGTTGGAATACCTCTCTTTTTGTCTCTACTAGTGGATTTGACTTAGAGATAGGAATTTGAGTTTGATTTGCAAAAACAAACCAAGTGGTGGCATAGAGTGATCCATATATGTCAAATAGGATTCAAAACAACCTTGAGTTTTCATTTGCATTGATATTGCACGTATTCTAGTTGTTTTATGTTGTGTTGGCATAAATCACCAAAAAGGGGGAGATTGAAAGGGAAATGTGTCCTTGGGCCATTTCTAAGTATTTTGGTGATTGAGTGCCAACACAAGTGCCTTTGTGCTAATCTATGCAAAGTGGTGGATAAAGTGAAAATCATGTTAAAAGGTATGTTTCTAGACTTAGTACATTGTTTTATGGACTAATGTATTGTGTCTAAGTGCTGGAAACAGAAAAAATCGAGTTGGAGAAGAGATGGCTAAGTTCAGCCAAAGTCTGCTCAGTCTGGGTTCACCGGACTGTCCGGTGGTGCACCGGACAGTGTCCGGTGCGCTAGGCTGGCTCGGGCGAACAGGCTGCTCTCGGGACTTCGACGGCGGTGTACGGCTATAATTCACCGGACTGTCCGGTGGTGCACCGGACTGTCCGGTGAGCTGTTCACAGGCAAACTCGTCGCTCTCGGGAAACCATCAACGGTGTACGGCTAAAATTCACCGGACTGTGCGGTGGTGCACCGGACTGTCCGGTGAGTCAACGGTCAGCCGGGGCAACGGTCGGCCGAGGATTCCGTGCGTGACGCGTGGTCGAGCCAACGGTCACATTGGTACACCGGACTGTCCGGTGTGCACCGGACAGTGTCCGGTGCGCCAACGGCTCTCAGACTCCAATGGTCGGCTTCGCCAAATAAGGAAAGCAATCTGCACCGGACAGTGAACAATGGATGTCCAGTGGTGCACCGAACTGTCCGGTGCGCCAGTCGACAGAAGGCAAGATCTGCCTTCCAGGAATGTTCTCAACGGCTCCTACTGCCTTGGGGCTATAAAAGGGACCCCTAGGCGCATGGAGGAGCACACCAAGCATTCTTACAAAATTCCTAAGCACCAAGACCTCGATTCCGCGCATTTGTTTCGTTGTGATAGCATATAGAGCTCTAGTGGAGTTGTGAACTCATTGGGTTGTGTTGCGAGCTCTTGTTGCGACTTGTGTGCGTGGTGACACTCTGATTTTTGTGTCTTGTGTGCGTTGCTAATCCCTCCCTTGCTCTGTGCTTCTTTGTGAACTTCAAGTGTAAGGGCGAGAGGCTCCAAGTTGTGGAGATTCCTCGCAAACGGGATTAAGAAAAGCAAGCAAAACACCATGGTATTCAAGTGGGTCTTCGGACCGCTTGAGAGGGGTTGATTGCAACCCTCGTCCGTTGGGACGCCACAACGTGGAGTAGGCAAGCGTTGGTCTTGGCCGAACCACGGGATAA
The DNA here is from genome assembly GCA_029449295.1 of Zea luxurians. Classification (NCBI taxonomy): domain Eukaryota; kingdom Viridiplantae; phylum Streptophyta; class Magnoliopsida; order Poales; family Poaceae; genus Zea; species Zea luxurians. The sequence continues at coordinate 6,676,582 of JAOPSE010000100.1, forward strand.
CCACCGTGCCATCTCTGTGATTGATCTCTTATTGGTTATTGTGTTTTGTTGAAGACTCCTCTCTAGCCACTTGGCGGTTATTGCGCTAACACTTAACCAAGTTTTTGTGGTCTAAGTTTTAATTGTTACAGGATCACCTATTCACCCCCCCTCTAGGTGCTCTCAGTAACAGCGGCTCATGCCATGTACACCCGAACAGCCGCCACAGCGCCACAGAGTGCCGTGAGATTATCAAGCTCGCGAAGCACGTCAGCGAGCGACGCGAGCAGTCCTCCAAGGATGGCTCCCCACCTCATCGCCAGCCTGGCAAGGAGAGGGCCGACGATGGTGACGTGGCCGCCGGAGAGCGGGACCTCGGGTATCAGTCACCCGAGGGGGTCCTGAAGGACATCTTCACCGGGGACTCCAACTCCGGTGGTGAGAGCGACCACCGCAAGAAGTTGTACGTCATGTACGGCGGAAGCTAGGAGCTCACCTCCCGCAGGAACGTCAAGTCCCTGCGTCGCGAGGTCCTGTCGGCGACCCCAGGGGTCCCGAAGGCTGCTCCACATCAACGGTGGAGGAGCACCACCATCTCCTTCGGGGCATCCGACTGCCCCGACAACATAGCAGGGGCCGGTATACTACCGCTCGTCACCGCCCCTGTCATTGCCAACATGTGGCTGCACCATGTGCTGATCGACAGCGGGGCAGGCCTCAACGTCATCAGCCATGCTGCGTTCAAGCAGCTGCAGATCCCGGGGTCCCGTCTAGGACCCTTCCGTCCATTCTCCGGAGTGGGCGCTCAACCGGTGTATCCCCTTGGGAGCATCACGCTCTCGGTTACATTCAGGACTGAGGAAAACTTCCACATGGAGAACGTCCAGTTCGATGTCGCGGAGGTTAACCTCCCCTTCAACGCCATCATCGCCAGGCTGGCCCTATACCGGTTCATGGCTATTGCCTATTACGGGTATTTGGTCCTCAAGATGCCATCCCCTGCTGGGGTCCTCACCGTGCGGGGTGACCGCGCCACTGCGGTGACGGCGGTCGAGAAGCTGCATGCCCTAGCGGTGGAAGCTGCTCGCCTGGACGATGGGGGGAGGGACCCCTCGACCTCCGTTACCAAGGCGCCTGCCAAGGTGCCAAAGGTGCAGCCGTCCGAGGCAGATGGCAGACCCGTGAAGACCATCCAGGTCGGCGCGGAATCCTCCCAGACCACCCGCATCACGAGCAATCTGGGAGAGAAATAGGAACTCACGCTCGTCACCTTCCTCTGGACAAATGTCGACGTTTTCACTTGGGAACCGTCACAGATGCCTAGGATCCCTAGGGAGGTGATTGAGCATCATCTGAAGATCCACCCCGATGCCAGGCCGGTGAGCCAGAAGCCTCGAAGACAGTCCGTTGAGCGGCAGGACTTCATCCGTCGGGAGGTCCGGAAGCTGCTTGACGCCGGCTTTATCGAAGAGGTCCATCACCCCGTGTGGCTGGCCAACCCAGTCATTGTCCCCAAGGCGAATGGGAAGCTTCGAATGTGCATCGACTACACCAGCCTGAATAAGGCCTGTCCCAAGGACCCGTATCCACTTCCACACATAGATCAAATCGTGGACTCTACCCCCGGGTGCGACATCTTGTCCTTCTTAGATGCCTACTCGGGTTTCCATTAGATCCGGATGGCTAGGGATGATAGGAAGCATACCACTTTTATAACAGTGGATGGGCTCTACTGCTATGTTGTAATGCCCTACGGTCTGAAGAACACCTTGCCAACATTTGTACGAGCGATGAGTAAGACCTTCAGGGACCTGATCAGGGACAAAGTAGAGATATATGTCGATGACATCGTTGTCAAGTCTAGGAGGGGGTCAACTCTGGTGGAAGACCTGACCCTGGTCTTTGACAAGCTACGGGCGACACCAACAAAGCTGAACCCAGACAAGTGCGTCTTTGGTGTTTCCACTGGGAAGTTGTTGGGATTCCTGGTTTCACACCGGGGGATTGAAGCAAACCCGAAGAAGATTAGGGAAATCGAGGCAATGAGGCCTCCGGCCCGCATCAAGGACATCCAGAAGCTGATGGGGTCGTTAGCCGCCCTTCACCGCTTCATTTCGAGGCTAGCTAAGAGGGCGCTACCTTTCTTCAAGCTCCTGCAGAAATCTGGTCCATTCTCTTGGACCGAAGAGGCTGAGCAAGCCTTTCAAGAGTTGAAGCAACACCTGGTGTCCCTACAAGTACTGGTAGCTCCAGACCCTGGGGAGCCGTTGTATTTATACATCGCGGCGGCCATAGAAGTGGTGAGCATGGTGCTGGTTATGGAAAGGGTGGTGCAAGAAGGCCAAGAACCTGAGGGCCCGGGACCAGCTACAGAGGTCCGAACCGTTCAGAGGCCGGTCTACTACGTCAGCGAGGTCCTCCATGAGGCAAAGACCAGGTACCTTGAGACGCACAAGCTCCTCTATGTTGTACTTGTTGCGTCCAAGAAGCTGCGCCACTACTTCCAGGCACATAGGGTTGTGGTGGTGACCTCCTTTCCGTTAAGGGCCATCCTCCACAACTCTAACGCCACTAGCAACATTGCCAAGTGGGCTACGGAGCTCGCCGAGTTCCAGCTGGACTTCCAGCCTTGCCACACCGTCAGGAGCTAGGTCCTGGCTGACTTCATCCTAGAGTGGACGCCTCCCCCAAGTGCCCCTGGGGGTCCGGTCTTCACCGAGCCCCATTGGACGCTCTTCTTCAATGGATCCGCCTATGAGTAAGTTGGCGGGGCAGGAGTGGTCCTCGTCGACCCAAGCGGAGATCAAGTGAAGTACATGGTGCGCCTAGAGTTCAAGGCCACCAACAACATGGCGTAGTATGAAGCACTGATTTTCGGTTTGTCGGTGGCCCTATCCTTGGGGATTCGCCAGCTCCTCATGAAGGGGGACTCCCAGCTGATCATCAAGCAAGTCCATGGGGAATGTAGCTGCAACGAGCCCAGGCTCGCAACTTACCTCCTCCACGTAAGGAAGCTGGAGAAGGACTTCACGGCCCTAGAACTGCAACATGTTCCTTGGGCTGACAACTCGACGACAGATGAACTCTCCTAGAGGGCATCGACTAGGACACCCGTGCTTGAGGGAGTCTTCCAAAGATGGCTGCTGAGACCCACCACCTAGCCTACCGAGCTAGGCGAAGGGGGCGAGTCTAGCACCTCGAAGCTAGCGGTCTCGGTGCCGTACTATCTACAGAGCCCACCAAAGACTGTGTGTGCTATAGGTGGGCCTGCCTATCCCTTAGCGCCACAGCTAGTTTCTCAGAGTGGTCCCGATGCATGGATCTCCGAGATCTGGGACTACCTGAAGGAAAACATCCTTCCTGAAGACCATGTATCCGCAGAGCGCATAGTGCGGTTGGCTAAATGCTACGCGATGGTGGAAGGGGATCACTACCGCCGTGGCGCCAACAACATTCTCATGCGGTGCATTACCCAGGAGGAGGGCCGTGAGTTGCTCACGGAGATCTATAGAGGAGAGTGCAGAAGTCATTCCTCATCCCGCACGCTGGTCGGTAAGGCTTTCCGGCATGGCTTCTACTGGCCAACCGCCCTCCAGGATGCAGCTGAGATGGTAAGGTCCTGCAAGGTGTGTCAATTCCATGCAAAGCAGATACACACACCAGCTTAGGCTCTACAGATGATTCCACCCTCCTGGCCATTCGCCGTATGGGGGGTGGATATCCTGGGACCATTTCCCAGGGCCGTCGGCGGGTACCGGTACCTCTTCGTCGCCATCGACAAGTTCACCAAGTGGCCAGAGGCCACCCCTATGGTCAACATCACCCTGGGTGATGTTGTCGCTTTCCTCAAGTCAATTGTCTATAGATTTGGGTCCCAAGCCGTATCATTACGGACAACGGGACCCAGTTTACAAGTCGGCTTTTCTAGGAGTATTGCAAGGGCATCGGCACCCAGCTCTGCTTCGCGTCGGTGGCTCATCCCAGGAGCAACGGCCAAGTGGAGAGGGCAAACACAGATCCTCAGGGGACTCAAGACACGCACCTACAAATGCTTGAAAAAGCACGGTGTAAATTAGGTCAGTGAGCTTCCGTCCGTGCTGTGGGGGAACCGGACCACACCCAGCCGAGCCACTGGGCAGACCCCGTTCTTCCTGGTCTATGGGGCTGAAGCCTGCCTTCCCCTAGAAATCATTATAGGCTCCCCACGGGTCCAGGCTTTCGATGAGTCTGTGCAGGAACAGCTATGGCGTGAAGACGTGGACTTCATCGACGAACGCAGATGGCGAGCGGCAATCCGAAATGCACGGTACAACCAGGCGCTCAGGCGCTACCACCAACGGTTCGTGCATAGTAGGGAGCTCAGGGTCGGGGACCTGGTCCTAAGGCGAGTACTGAACCGAGAGGGGCTCCACAAACTCTCCCCCAGCTAGGAAGGACCCTTCAAGGTGACGGAAATATGCTGACCCGGGTGTGTTCGCCTTGCTACAACTGAAGCAGAGCCTCTTCCCAATCATTGGAACATAGAGCATCTCCGTAAGTTTTTCCCATAAAAGCAAACCTTGGGACCCGATTTTCTTCTTTTGTAACTAGGTAGCGCATATATGTACGCCAGCCCGGTGAGGTCCGCCCTCATAAACCCAGTCTGTTGGCCTACACTTGTGTATATCGAGTTATATAGAAAAGATTTACCCCCAGGTTTTCTTTTGTGGTGATCTTATTTTGCTTCAATTTACGAGCATCATTTTTTTATCTAACCCACTCATATAGTTCCCACCCTTGCTGGTATCATGACAATTGAGTACCCAGGCTTGCAGTTCGGGACCCCTCGGCAGGGGGGGTCCGGTAGCCTGGGGGCCAGTTCTAGAGAACAGGTACTTGTCTCCTAGGGTGGTCCGGAGCCATGTAGCCGCTTAGCTTGGTTCCGTACCCTAAGCCTGCACGCTCCACCGCTCTGTGACGGGTACCCTAGTACTTAGAACTATAGTCCTGTGGGTCCGGCAACCCGGGGTCCGGTTCTAAAGAATGGACACTTGTCTCTTGGGGTGGTCCGGAGCTGTGTAGTCGCTTAGCCTGGTCCTGTACCCTAAGCCTACACGCTCCACCACTCTGCGACAGGTGCCCTAGTATTTGCAGCTACGATCCAAGGGGCCCGGACACATGGATTGGCTTCCCAGTCTAAGTCCTACAGGTCCTGTGGCATTAATCAAAGGATAGACGATACTAGCTGGCGGGTCCCATGGGTGCACTACTAAAACTACCTAGCCAAGGCTATGTGCAGGTCCAGGTCCCAGTCGAGACCACCTCTTGGGGGCTAGGTCACCGATTCTTTCTTAAGTATACTGGCATCCAGCCTCGACATGTCGAGCCTACATCCCAGAGGGGCTAGGTCACCAATTTTCTCTTAAGTACGCTGGCATCCAGCCTCGACACATCGAGCCTGCATCCTAGGGGGGCCATGTACCGGGGAGAAGTTGGTAACGACGCACGCAACAAAGACAAATCGCATATAGATAAGTTCTGTCACTATTAGATAAACACTTCCCAAAAGTATCTTACAAAACAAAAAACTATTTGTCGGTGTTTCGAGACCGGGGGGTCCCTAAGCCGACGAGTGAGTGTGCCACGTGCCCCAGCCCAGATGGGTCGAGCGCGTGGGCGAGCGCGAAGGGGGGAGAAGCGAGGTGACCGGAGACGAGTCGTGAGAGAGGTGGGAATCCCGCGGCCTTCGTGTTCGACCCGCGCCTAGGTCGGGTGCGCTTGCAGTAGGGGGTTACAAGCGTCCACGCGGGTGAGGGAAGCGAGCGGCCCCAAGAGAGCGCCTACCCCGTCCTCGTCCCCGCGCGGCCAACCTTCTCTAAGAAGGCCCTGGTCCTTCCTTTTATAGGCGTAAGGAGAGGATCCAGGTGTACAATGGGGGTGTAGCAAGGTGCTACGTGTCTAGCAGGGGTGAGCTAGCGCCCTAGGTACATGCCAATGTGGCAGCCGGAGAGATCTTGGCACCCAGCTGGTGTGGTGTCATGGCTGTCGGAGGAGCAACGGAGCCTGGCGGAGGGACAACTGTCGGAGCGATTGGGCCCTTGCTGACGTCCCCCTGCTTCCGTAAGGGAGCTGAGAGCCACCGTCGTCATGGGTCTGGCGGGGCGCCATCATTGCCTATCTGGCGGAGCTAGCCAGATGGGACGCCGGTCTTGTTCCCTGTGGCCCGAGTCGGCTCGGGGTAGGGTGATGATGGTGCTTCCTGTTGACGTGGCGGACTTGTGTCCTAGGTCGGGCGACGTGGAGGCTCCTCCGAAGCCGAGGTCGAGTCTGTCCTGCCTGGCCGAGGCCGAGCCCGAGCTCCTGGGTCGGGCGAGGCGGAGGTCGTTCGGCAGAGGCCAGGGCGGAGTCCGAGCCCTGGGTCGGGCGGAGCGGAGTTCGTCGTCTTCTGGGGCCTAGCCCGAGTCCGAGCCCTGGGTTGGGCGGAGCGGAGTTCGCCGTCTTCCGGGGCCTTAGCCCGAGTCCGAGCCCTGGGTCGGGCGGAGCGGAGTTCGCCGTCTTCTGGGGCCTTAGCCCGAGTCCGAGCCCTGGGTCGGGCGGAGCGGAGTTCGCCGTCTTCCGGGGCCTTAGCCCGAGTCCGAGCCCTGGGTCGGGCGGAGCTTCCTATGGCGCCTTCGGCAAGGCCTGACTGCCTGTCAGTCTCACTCTGTCAAGTGGCACTACAGTCGGAATGGCGCAGGCGGCGCTGTCCTTCTGTCAGACCAGTCAGTGGAGCGGCGAAGTGATGGCGGTCACTTCGGCTCTGCCGGGGGGCGCGCGTCAGGATAAAGGTGTCAGGCTACCTTTGCGTTAAATGCCCCTGCGACTTGGTCAGTCGGCGCGGCGATTTAGTCAGGGTTGCTTCTTAGCGAAGGCAAGGCCTCGGGCGAGCCGGAGATGCGTCTGCCGTTAAAAGGGGGCCTCGGGCGAGACGGAAATATCTCGGGGTCGGCTGCCCTTGCCCGAGGCTAGGCTCGGGCGAGGCGTGATCGAGTCGCTCGTATGGACTGATCCCTGACTTAATCGCACCCATCAGGCCTCTGCAGCTTTATGCTGATGGGGGTTACCAGCTGAGAATTAGGCGTCTTGAGGGTACCCCTAATTATGGTCCCCGACAGTAGCCCCCGAGCCTCGAAGGGAGTGTTAGCACTCGCTTGGAGGCTTTCGTCGCACTTTTCTGCAAGGGGACCAGCCTTTCTCGGTTGCATTTTGTTCCGGTGGGTGCGCGCGAGTGCACCCGCCGGGTGTAGCCCCCGAGGCCTCGGAGGAGTGGTTTCACTCCTTCGAGGTCTTAATGCCTTGCGTAATGCTTCGGCTGGTCTGGTGGTTCCCTCATGCGAACTGGTCGTAGCCCGGGTGCACGGTCGGGGCCCAAGTTCTCGGGCTGGTATGTTGACGCTGTCAACGGTTTGGCCGGAGCCGGGTTTACGAGAGCAGCCCCCGAGCCTCCGCAAAGGGCGAGAGGGCGATCAGGGACAGACTCGGCTTTTTTACATATGCCCCTACGTCGCCTTTCCGCAAGGAGGAGGGGGGGGAGAGCGCCATGTTACCCTCGATGGGCACCGAACATGGTGTCTCCGGTGAGCTGCAAGCGGGTAATCCGAGTGGACGTCCGTGCCCCGTTCGTTGGGGGTCGGCTAGGGGCCCAGAGGCACGCTCAAAAGTACCTGCGGGTGATCTGCCGGACCCGGTCCCCTGGCGACGGGGTCCGAGGGCTCGATGCCTCCCTCCGATGGGATTCCGTTACAAAATCGCTCCCGCTGGTCTCGGAAATGTCCTAGGGTACCTCGGGAGCGCAGCCCGAGCCTTGGTTATGTATCGAACGTACCCCTGGTCATCCCTCGCTCGGTGTCTGAGGCGACTGTGAACCCTTCGGGGGCCAGCCTTCGAACCCCTGATCAGTAATGGGCGCGGAGCCCGAGTAGCTTGAGGCGGCCGTGGAACCCTTCGGGGGGCCGGCCTTCGAACCTCTGACCAGTAGTGGGTGTAGGGCCCACGCGATCTGAGGCGGCTGTTGAACCCTCCGGGGGGCCAGCCTTCGAACCCCTGATCAGTAAGGAGGCTCGGAGCCTAGTTCCTTCATGGGGAAGGATCCCTTTCGGGGTATCCCCCTTTCCCGGTCCCTGTCGCAAGAGATAGAGAAAGAGGAAAAAAGGAAAAAAGGATACGAAACCGAACGACGCGGCGTACCTTTTTTGGCGCGGTTGTTTCGGCGAAGGCGAAGCGTCGCCCGCTGCTCCTGCCAGAAGCGCCGCCTGTCCAGCCGCGGAGTTGATGCGACAGGGCGAGTAGTTGGCGGGGCTGCCGTTGCGCGTGCGCGTGCCGTTCGAGGAACGGATCACGGGCGCGTTGTCTTCACGCCGTGGGAGGGGGTTCTCTCGCGGCCTCCGGATGGGACGTGAGCTTGGCTGACGACGTGACCGCTGCTCCCGCGCGCCTGCCACCGTCATTACTGCCGGCCCACCTTTGGCCGCGTTGGCCGCCGCGTCAGGCTGGCGCTGCTGGGTCGCGCGCCGGGTCGCCTCGAGTCGCGGTATTGGTTCCGCAATCGAGGAGGCGCGGTGGTGGCACAAGTGGTACAGTTGCTTGCACGCAGCATCCGGCGCGCCGGTCGCGCGACGCGTGGGCCTGGGCGTCCATGCTGGCGTGTCGGGAGTCGGAGAAGCGCGTCCACTTGGCGCGGTTGCATGCCGCCTGCATGGCTGCCCACCCCTTTCGCCCGTTGGTCTGGGCGAAAGTGGAGGGTCACTTGTAACCGCTGGGCGGTTGCGTGCACCACGCGCGGCGGTTTGGCTTCTTCTGCTTGGAGCCGGTCTGCATGACATGCGGGACCCAGCCCCCGCGCCGCAGGGGAGTGCTTTGGAGCATGTTGGAGAAGACTCATCCCGTGACGGTTGGGGGTGCAAGCAGGGAGAGTCGCCTTTAAAAGGAGGGTGACCCCTTTCGTAAGGCGACCATGGCTTCTTGCTCCCTTATGCACCGCATCTTTCCACCTTTCAAGCCCCCGGATGGGGGAAACCGCTGACTTTTCGCCCATCGTTGGAGGAACGCAACTCCGCGGGAGTTGGTACCTTTCAGCCATCGTTCGGCTTCAAGGATTTTCATCACACAGCCCGGTTGCTCCCCTCCGCTGGTGGTCACCCAAGACGGTGACCTCCAGCTCCTGGATGGGGAGAGGCAAACCAGGCTGTGGTCTCGGCCCCGCCCTCAGTGTTGAGGGTGTTCGTCATCCTCGCCGGGGCGGGGAGCGAGGCGAGCCGGGGCTCCACCTCCTGCGCGGGTCGGCGGACCACCTCTTCTTCCAGCTTCTGGTGGTGGCAATCGCCCTTGAGCCCTGCGGCAGAGACATCCTCCAGCCATGCCGGGGAAGGCGAACTGTTGCTGCCCAGCTAGGATGCAACATTCCGTCTTCTTCCTCGCATTCGCGGCGAGGACGGCTGCGAGGATCTGCCGGGATGCTCGGGGGCGTCCCGCGTTTTGCTGGTGATTCGCCCAGAGCTTGTCGCTCCACGGGCTTCCCTGGCGGGGAGGTTGTCCATACTCGTGGAGACGGAACCGGAGTTCCGTTTGTAATGGCACTTCAGATGCCAGTGTTTTTTGTTCATTACGGCTTTCGGGGCCTGAACATGTATGTAACTTCGGCACGGAGCCGTGTTTTTCCTCATTCTTGAGCACTAAGACTCGTCTGTTGACTATCTGAACCGCTTCACCAAGCATGAGTCGCCCCGTGTCAAGGTGACGAGTGAGGTATCCGTATCCCGGAGGCGTAGGAGTCCCTCGGCTCGGTCGGCCCTGCTGTCCGAGGCTCCTCTAGCTTAGTTAAAGAGACCCCTAGGCCGCTCTTCGACGAGCCGAGGCTAGGGGTAGCGATATCAGTATGAACAGAGGCGGAGTTGGCTCGAAAATGAAACCTGGTTGGCCGGAGCCTAGCCGGGTTGTCTGTTGGCAGGATCGACGTCGGAGTTGATCAGCCGAGGCTTCGGACCAGGCTGGCGCCCTCAGAAGATGGTTGGCCGAGGCCCCAGGGGTGACCGGCTGAGCCGCCTGCTCGGGCCAGATTCCCGGAGAAGTCCCTGGCAGCGATTGCCCGGGCGTGATGACGTCGTCCTTCGGGGCGGAGACCCTCGGACCACGTCGCCGTCCGAGGCTAGGTCGGGCCTCGCCGAAGGTGCCGTCGATGCCGAGGGTGTTGCTGCCCCCTTCCAGCGTCAAGACCCGAGCCTGCAGGATCAGATTGTCTTGTAGCGTGTGCCTTGTGCGGCCGTCGAGGCCAGAACACACACCCTCGCTGCGTTGTAAAGCTGCGTCTCTTTTCCTCTTGTTTCGAGTATCTGGACTTTTTGTCGGTGACAGGGATGTTTGTGCGAGCGAGAGTTGCTTCTCGCGGAAGGTGATGAGTGAGGTATCCGTATCCTGGAGGCGTAGGAGTCCCTCGGCTCGGTCGGCCTTGCCGCTTACGCGTACTTTCACCCGTCCATGAGGCCCTGTCACCGACTCGGTCGAGAAGGCTCGAAGGATCGCTTCGGCAGAAGGGCTTCCGAACGTAAAGACTTGTTCGATCCGCGGAGTCACTTTATCCGACGCAAGTTACTTATCGCAGAAGGTGATGAGTGAGGTATCCGTATCCCGAAGGCGTAGGAGTCCCTCGGCTCGGTCAGCCTTGGCTGCTTACGTGTACTCCGTCGTTTCCAGGACCCACTTTTCGAAGTAGTCAAAAAGCACGAAAGATATTCTGGTAAAAGAGATTTTTTTTTCGAGGAAAATTTTGACGCAGAGGGGGTTTCCCCCCTTTTAGCCCCCGAGGGAGGGTCGGGCTTTGCCGAGGCGAGGCCGACCCTTCCTTGTTGACTAAACTTTGCGTGGGTGCGGGGTATATGAACAACTTGGAAACATCTTAAGGGTAGAAGCGACGTAGCTGTTGGATGTTCCAAGCGTTGTCGTAGACCTTGCCTTGACTGTTGGCCAGCTTGTACGTTCCGGGCTTCAGAACTTTGGCAATGACGAATGGCCCTTCCCAGGGGGGCGTGAGCTTGTGCCTCCCTCGGGCGTCTTGCCGCAGCCGAAGCACCAGGTCGCCCACCTGGAGGTCTCGGGGTCGGACCCCTCGGGCGTGGTAGCGTCGCAGGGACTGCTGATACCGCGCCGAGTGTAGTAAGGCCCTGTCCCGAGCCTCTTCCAGCTGGTCCAGCGAGTCTTCTCGGCTAGCTTGGTTGCTTTCATCGTCGTATGCCCTCGTCCTCGGGGATGTAACACCCGGTTTTAAAGAACAAAGCCGGGTGCATCTCATACATGCGCCAAGAAGACAACATATATAATAACAGAGTGTATAGAGATAAATGTCATAAAACATCAGAGTATTTATTACATAGCGGAAGACTTATTACAAAATAAAATAATAAATATAAAACGAACTAAGGATCGTTGGCGCCAATGTCAACTGAGAAACGCCACCTAGATCAGATCATACACCTCGCCTTGAGGCTCCTCCCGAACCACCTGTTCTTCTCCTGTGGGGGTGTGAGACAGCAAGGGTGAGCTCACATATGTTCATCGCTCAACAAGTTGTGGGGAATAATGTGACATGAACTCACCAAAGGTGGAAGTTCATGAAGTGTAAGGCTGATCAATGAAATAAAGGCTGAAGCTGAGCATTGCTTTTATAAGTTGGTCAAAATTTTATTAGCAGTTACTAAGTGTAAGTAAATACCAAACCATAGTAATAATAAGTAAAAGTAATAATAAAATAATCCCCAAACGCAATGAAATGACAGGTTAAGTTTAAGTTCCATAATTTAATCATGTGAGGGTCCGAGCCGCTCTTGACCGTGAGCACGACTAGTATACTAGTTTTACACTCTGCAGAGGTTGCGCATCTTTACCCACAAGTCATGTTACCCATCTGCCAAGAGATGGCCAATCCCATACACCTCTACCGAGGAGGCGAGGCAGGGTAACACTACGAGGCCTTTACAAAGTTCCACTAGCTTCAGACTACCCGCTACAGTTTATAGGAAGATCCAGTGCAGGGTTCCTGGCTGACTGCCATCGCAGCAAAATCAACCAGGGACCTCCCTACACTGACCTCTCCCCTACTGCCCTTGCCCCTTTCGGGTAAGGTAGCCCTCCCCTAGCTTTCCTAGTTAATCAGCCAAGGGCGTCCCATTAAACCCTTGTGGTAGCACTGTTTTCCTGGGTGGTCGCTCCATGTTCCCATTAACATAATGATCTTAACATGAACAAGGAATAATAAAACAGATAACAATAAATAGTATAACAATGAGTGATGAATATCTCTATACCCAAATCCACATAAAGCAATAGCATGTACTACCCAAAACTTTAGTAGTAAAACCAGTGGTGAAGCAAGGTATAAAGATAGTCAAAATCTAGGGCATCCTATTGGGTCCCAGCAAAATTATCCTATGCAGATCATTATGAATAATAAGAACATGAATGGGAAAAAGAAGTGATCAAGGGCACAACTTGCCTTCAATGAGCTCCTGCTCCGCTATCTCAACTTGTTGAAGCACAGGTTCCACAGTGGGTTGCTCGTCTACTCGCATCAATACAATACATACATAGTATAGCCAAAATCAACATCACACCACACAGATAAATAAATATACAGTAAAAATCTACACATTAAAATGAAACCATAGGAACTGGAATCACTAAATTTGGAGTTATATATTTCAAGTTATGAATTTCCTAAGGTTTAATGTGATTAAAATATGATTAAATGATAAATAAATTTTCTAACAGAGTTCATGTCAAAACAGAGACACTAAATGATAGAGAATATTATTACAAAATTTTAGAAATTGGAATGGCTAAATTTGGAGCTAAAATGAATTTTCTATGAATTAACTAAGTTCTAGGAATTATTTTTGTATTAAAAATACATTTACTAATTCATTTATATGTTTTAAACGTGCCCTGGACTGGGCGCCCATTTCTGGAAAAGTCAGGGGGTCTGGCGTAAGTTTTCCGAGACACAGCGCATAGTGACTAAAGGACGGCGGGTTGATTTCTGGAATTCACAGGGGTTCTTTAACAAAATGACCCACAAAGGGGTATCGGTCACCGTGGGCCGTCGGATCTAAAACGCACGATCCCGATTACATCAGTCGACGACAAAAGCCCCCTACAATCCCGAGTCGTCCGATCAAGATCAAACGATCCAGAACGGATCAGGCCGAACCGGTGACCTCGATCTAATCTGAGCCGTCGCTGGTGGATCTAACGGCCCGGAGCTAATCCCCTACCATTCACCTGCTCACGGCGGCGCCGCCTAGGGAACACGGCGGAGACCGCGCCGGAGTTCGGCGAATCGGCGGTTTTCTAATCCAAACAGGGCGAAACTACACCGAGAGGAAGGGGAGGAGGAGGCGAACACGCCAGAGCGGTCATACCAGCCTTTCGCCGCAAGGATGAGCCCGACGACGCGACGGCGCGATCCCCCGTCTCGGCTGGACTCCGTTGAGCAATTCGACGCTCCTGGGACGAAGACAAGCCCGGGCAAACCCCGCACCGGCTTCAAGGGATCCCGGAGATGGATCCCGCACACCAAATCGAGGACAAGTCGACGGCGAGCGACCCTGGGCGTGCGGCGGATAGTGTTATACCTTGGCGGCGGCGCTCTCGGGTTCTAAGGAGTGGAAAGGCGGTCGAGGGTTCTAGTGAGGGGGACTCGGTTTTGAATACGTGTAGGAGCGCGGTGGTTACGCGAGCTCCGAGATCACCGGAGTGCTTCCCCCGCGAGAGGGGCGCGAACGGCGCGGCGAAGGTCTCGCGAACTCGGTTGCGAAGGGGATGACACGCAGGGCCCACCGCGCAGCGTCGTGAAAAGGGAAGGTTGACTCGCGGGTCCGCACAGCAGAGAGCGACAGCGCGCGCGTGGTGCGAAGATCTGACCCGCGGGCCCCAGTCCCCAGTGGGCGTTGCGCAGCGAGAGTGGGCGACGCGCGCGCGTGAAGGAGCGGATGTGGGCCGCGCGGTATGAAGAAAACTGGGGTGGGCTGAATGGGTTGGCTGCCGGCCCAGGTAAGGTTTTCTTTTTTTTTTCTTTTTTTCTTATTTCTGTTTTCTTTCCTTCTTTTGTCTTTAGAATCCAAATTTGAATTTAAATATTGTTATGAGGTTCACCATTGATCAAAATGTTCAACTTCATTTCACTAGTGTATGGATAATATATCTTTATATACTTATTTTCATCCACAAAATATTTTCTTTCTTCTCTTTTGTAAATTCTAGGATTCCTTTAGACCTTAAATTCCTATTTGGGGGTTTAATATATTCCTTTTCACATTATTTTATGTTACCACAAAATGCACAAAATAACATCCGGCATGATGCATAATTTAGTGGTATATCCTTTTTGTCATTTATTTGTTGTTTGAATATGGTATTCACATGTAATGATAAGTAAATTCTACACACACAAAGATTATGGGAAAATGACTTTTCTCCCCTTTTATTATATATTACAAAGTGAGTATTACAGGGGAGCCGTATTCCAGGTCAGTGGGCAAGACGGCCTCGGCCCCGTAGACCAGGAAGAATGGCGTGAAACCCGTGGCTCGGCTCGGCGTTGTCCTCAGGCTCCAGACCACCGAGGGGAGTTCCTTCATCCATCGCTTGCCGAACTTGTTGAGGTCGTTGTAAATCCGAGGCTTGAGCCCTTGTAGAATCATGCCGTTGGCACGCTCTACTTGCCCATTCGACATGGGATGAGCCACGGCAGCCCAGTCCACCCGGATGTGGTGATCCTCGCAAAAATCCAAGAATTTTCTGCCGGTGAACTGGGTGCCGTTGTCGGTGATGATGGAGTTTGGGACCCCGAAGCGATGGATGATGTTGGTGAAGAACGCCACCGCCTGCTCGGACCTGATGCTGTTCAGGGGTCGGACCTCGATCCACTTGGAGAATTTGTCGACGGCGACCAGCAGGTGCGTGTAGCCCCTGGGCGCCTTCTGCAGAGGGCCGACGAGGTCCAGACCCCACACAGCGAAGGGCCAGGTGATGGGTATCGTCTGCAGAGCCTGAGCGGGCAGGTGGGTCTGCTTCGCATAGAATTGACACCCCTCGCAGGTGCGGACGATTCTAGTGGCGTCAGCCACCGCCGTCGGCCAGTAGAAGCCTTGCCGGAAAGCGTTCCCGACGAGGGCTCGGGGCGCTGCATGATGGCCGCAAGCCCCCGAGTGTATCTCTTGCAGGAGTTCCTGACCTTCGGCGATGGAGATGCATCGCTGGAGGATGCCCGAGGGGCTGTGGTGGTAAAGCTCCTTCTCATCGCCCAGCAGGACGAACGACTTGGCGCGTCGCGCTACCCGCCGAGCCTCGGCTTGGTCGAGGGGTAGCTCTCCTTGGCGGAGATAGTGCAGGTACGGGGTCTGCCAATCTCGATCAGGCGTGACCTCGCTCCGCTCCTCCTCGATGCGCAGCGCCTCGCCCTCGGGGGGCCGAGGGTACCTCGGGCTGAACCGAGGACGCCTCGGGATGGGCCGAGGGTACCTCGGACTGAACCGAGGACGCCTCAGGCTGGGCCGAGGGTACCTCGGACTCGGGCGTGTCGTCGATCTTGACGGAGGGTTGGTGCAGATCCCGGGAGAAGACGTCCGGGGGAACCGTCGTTCGCCCCGAGGCTATCTTTGCCAGCTCGTCCTCAGTCTCGTTGTAGCGCCGGGCGATGTGGTTAAGCTCGAGCCCGTAGAACTTGTCTTCCAGGCGCCGAACCTCATCACAGTAGGCCTCCATCTTCGGGTCGCGGCAGTGGGAGTTCTTCATGACTTGGTCGATGACGAGCTGCGAGTCGCCGCGAGCGTCGAGGCGTCAGACCCCTAGCTCGATGGCGATTCGCAATCCGTTGATCAGAGCTTCGTACTCAGCCACATTGTTGGACGCCGGGAAATGGAGACGCAGCGCGTAGCGTAGGTGTTTCCCGAGGGGCGAGACGAAGAGCAGGCCCGCGCCGGCTCCCGTCTTCATCAGCGACCCGTCAAAAAACATGGTCCAGAGCTCTGGTTGGATCGGAGCCGTCGGCAGCTTGGTGTCGACCCATTCGGCTACGAAGTCCGCCAGTACCTGGGACTTGATGGCCTTCCGAGGGGCGAACGAGATTGTCTCGCCCATGATTTCCACCGCCCACTTTGCGATCCTGCCCGAGGCCTCTCGGCACTGGATGATCTCCCCCAGGGGGAAGGATGACACCACAGTTACCGGATGAGACTCGAAGTAATGCCGTAACTTTCGCCTCGTCAGGATCACTGCATATAGTAGCTTCTGAACTTGTGGGTAGCGGACCTTGGTTTTGGACAGCACCTCGCTGACGAAGTAAACTGGCCTCTGAACGGGCAATGCATGCCCCTCTTCTTGCCTTTCGACCACAATCGCGGCGCTAACCACCTGAGTGGTCGCGGCAACGTAGACCAAGAGGGCTTCTCCATCAGCTGGGGGTACCAAGATAGGCGCCTTGGTGAGGAGCGCCTTCAGATGCCCGAGAGCTTCCTCGGCCTCGGGGTTCCAAGTGAAGCACTCGGCCTTCCTTAAGAGGCGGTACAGAGGCAGGCCTCTTTCGCCGAGGCGTGAGATGAAACGGCTCAAGGCCGCGAGACATCCCATGACCCTCTGTACGCCTTTTAAGTCCTTGATGGGCCCCATGCTGGTGATGGCTGCGATTTTCTCCGGGTTGGCTTCGATGCCCCGCTCGGAGACGATGAACCCCAGGAGCATGCCTCGGGGCACCCCGAAGACACACTTCTCGGGATTGAGCTTGACGTCCTTTGCCTTGAGACACCGGAATGTCACTTCAAGGTCGGAGAGGTGGTCGGAGGCTTTCCTTGTCTTGACTACGATGTCATCGACGTAGTCCTCGACCGTGCGACCGATGTGTTCGCCGAACACATGGTTCATGCACCGCTGGTACGTCGCACCCGCGTTCCTCAAACCGAACGACATGGTGACATAGCAGTACATGCCGAAGGGCGTGATGAAAGAAGTCGCGAGCTGGTCGGACTCTTTCATCTTGATTTGATGATACCCTGAGTAGGCATCGAGGAAAGACAGGGTTTCGCACCCAGCAGTGGAATCCATGATTTGATCGATGCGAGGTAGAGGGTAGGGAACCTTTGGACATGCTTTGTTGAGACCAGTGTAGTCTACACACATCCGCCATTTCCCCCTTTCTTTCTCACAAGCACAGGGTTGGCAAGCCATTCGGGATGGAATACATCTTTGATGAACCCTGCTGCCATCAGCTTGTGGATCTCCTCACCTATCACTCTGCGCTTCTCCTCGTCGAACCGGCGCAGAGGCTGCCTGACCGGTCGGGCTCCGGCCCGAATATCCAGCGAGTGCTCGGCGACATCCCTCGGTATGCCGGGCATGTCCGAGGGACTCCACGCAAAGACGTCGGCGTTTGCGCGGAGAAAGTCGACGAGCACTGCTTCCTATTTGGGGTCGAGCCCGGAACCGATCCGGACCTGCTTGGAGGTGTCGCCACTGGGGTCGAGAGGGACGGCCTTAACCGTCTCCGCTGGCTCGAAATTGCCGGCGTGTCGCTTCACGTCTGGCACCTCTCGGGAGAGGTTTTCCAGGCCGGCGATGAGGGCCTCGGACTCGGCGAGGGCCTTGGCGTACTCCACGCACTCCACGTCGCATTCGAACGCGTGTTTGTACGTGGGGCCGACGGTGATGACCCCGTTGGGGCCCGACATCTTGAGCTTCAGGTAGGTGTAGTTGGGGACGGCCATGAACTTCGCGTAGCATGGCCTCCCCAATACCGCGTGGTAGGTTCCTCGGAACCCGACCACCTCGAACGTCAGAATCTCCCTTCGGAAGTTGGAGGGCGTTCCGAAGCAGACAGGAAGGTCGAGCTGTCCGAGGGGCTGGACGCGCTTCCCAGGAATGATCCCGTGGAAGGGCGCTGCTCCTGCTCGGACGGAGAACAGATCGACGCGCAGGGGCCTGAGGGTCTCGGCGTAGATGATGTTGAGGCAGCTGCCCCCATCCATCAGGACCTTGGTGAGCCTGACGTCGCCGATGATGGGATCGACGACGAGCGGGTATTTTCCCCGGGCTCGGCACGTGGTCGGGGTGGTCAGCTTGGTCGAAGGTGATGGGCTTGTCAGACCAGTCTAGGTAGACTGGCGCCGCCACCTTCACCGAGCAGACCTCCCGGCGCTCTCGCTTGCGATGCCGAGCCGAGGCATTCAACGCATGCCCTCCGTAGATCATGAAGCAGTCGCGGACCTCGGGGAACTCTCCTGCTTGGTGATCTTCCTTTCTGTCGTCGTCGCGGGCCCTGCCACCCTCTGCGGGTGGCCCGGCCCTGTGGAAGTGGCGCCGTAGCATGACACACTCCTCGAGGGTGTGTTTGACGGGCCCCTGATGGTAAGGGCACGGCTCCTTGAGCATCTTGTCGAAGAGGTTAGCACCTCCGGGGGGCTTCCGAGGGTTCTTGTACTCGGCGGCGGCGACAAGGTCCGCGTCGGCGGCGTCGCGTTTCGCTTGCGACTTCTTCTTGCCTTTCTTCTTGGCGCCGCGCGGAGTAGACGCCTCGGGAGCCTCTTCTGACATACGGCCCTGGGGCTGCTTGTCCTTTCGGAAGATGGCCTCGACCGCCTCCTGGCCAGAGGCGAACTTGGTGGCGATGTCCATCAGCTCGCTCGCCCTGGTGGGGGTCTTGCGACCCAACTTGCTCACTAGGTCACGGCAGGTGGTGCCGGCAAGGAACGCGCCAATGACATCGGAGTCGGTGATGTTGGGCAGCTCGGTGCGCTGCTTCGAGAATTGCCGGATGTAGTCCCGAAGGGACTCTCCCGGCTGTTGCCGGCAGCTTCGGAGGTCCCAGGAATTCCCGGGGCGCACGTACGTGCCCTGGAAATTGCCGGCGAAGGCCTGGACCAACTCCTCCCAGTTGGAGATCTGCCCCGGAGGCAGGTGCTCCAACCAGGCGCGAGCAGTGTCGGAGAGGAACAGGGGGAGGTTGCGGATGATGAGGTTGTTGTCGTCCGTTCCACCCAGTTGGCAGGCCAGGCGGTAGTCTGCGAGCCACAATTCCGGTCTCGTCTCCCCCGAGTACTTGGTGATAGTAGTCGGGGGTCGGAAACGGGCCGGAAACGGCGCCCACCGGATGGCCCGGCTGAAGGCCTGCGGACCGGGTGGTTCGGGCGAGGGACTCCGATCCTCCCCACTGTCGTAGCGTCCCCCACGCCTGGGGTGGTAGCCTCGGCGCACCCTTTCGTCGAGGTGGGCCCGACGGTCGCGACGATGGTGCTCGTTGCCGAGGTGGCCCGGGGCCGCAGGCGCGGTGTTGCGCGTGCGCCCGGTGTAGACCGAGGCTTCCCGCATGAATCGGGAAGTCGCGGCATGAGGTTCCGAGGGGTACCCCTGCCTTCGGGAGGCAGAGCTCTCGGCCCGCCGGGCTGCGGTGCCTTCCAGGAGATTCTTGAGCTCTCCCTGGATTCGCCGACCCTCGGTGGTTGATGGCTCCGGCATCGCGCGGAGGAGCATCGCTGCGGCTGCCAGGTTCTGACCGACCCCGCTGGATGCGGGTGGCGGCCTGTCCCTGACATCGTTGGCGACGCGGTGCTAGAAACCCTGGGGCAGGTGACGTATTTCTCCGGCCGGGGGTTGGCCCGCCCATACCTGCCCGACGTCCCGGCGGATCGACTCGAGCGCTCCTGCTCCCTCGTCGAGCCCGGCCTACGCCCCGCGGACTTGCTCGAGCTGTGGGTCGTGACCCCCCGCCGGAACGGGGACCACAGCTAGCTCCCGCGGGATGTCAGCGCGAGGCACCGGCCTAGGAAAATCACCGTCCTCCGGCATGCCGAGATGGTTGCCTTCGGAGGGATCCCCTAGCTCGACGTGGAAACATTCGCGGCTCGGGCCACAGTCCTTGTCGTCAAGGCTGCGGCTGCCGTCGGAACAGTTGGAAAGGCAGTAGTCACATGCGGTCATAAAGTCCCGCATGGCACTGGGGTTGCCAAATCCAGAGAAATCCCAGCAGATGCTGGGATCGTCATCTTCCTCGGACCCAGAGGGCCCGTAGGTCGAGACGTCCGTCAATCGGTCCCAAGGTGACCGCATACGAAACCCCAGAGAGGTTGCACTCGCCTCAACGTGAGCGCCCGCCAAAGCGAGGTCGCTAGGCGGGTTGAGGCCGAGTCGAAATGACGTAGGATGGGAATCAGTCGGTACCTTTTGGTCGACGAGGAGCGACATAGTCACGTCGGGGACTGATTGCGCCGTCGTCTTGGGTACGAGGGCGACGTCCTGCAGGCCCTCCGCGAGCGTGCTGGCATCGTCCACTTGCTCGGGATTGGCGTGTCACGGGGGGACGACGCTCGCCTTCGTCTCAAACGCGAGGTTGACGCCCGACGCGCCCTCCGTTGGGGCGCTGGGGACATCGGTTCGCTCGACAGCCGACGGAGCGCGGCCTCCTGCTTGGCCCTGGTTGCCTCGCCTCCTCCTCCGATGGCGGGGGGGAGGACGGGGCGAGCTCGAATGTTGTTCTTCCACCACGCGGGGAAGACGTCGTCGATTCCGCCGCCGGTGGGCGGGCTGTCGGCCGCCATTGTCGTCATCGCGCGGCGGTGGAAGGAGTATCATGTCGTAGCTACCGTCGAGAGACATGAACTCGAGACTCCCGAAACGGAGCACCGTCCCGGGTTGGAGAGGTCGTTGGAGACTGCCCATCTGGAGCTTGACGGGAAACTGCTTGTCTACACGCAGCAGGCCCCTACCTGGCGCGCCAACTGTCGGCGTTTCGAGACCGGGGGGTCCCTAAGCCGACGAGTGAGTGTGCCGCGTGCCCCAGCCCAGATGGGTCGAGCGCGTGGGCGAGCGCGAAGGGGGGAGAAGCGAGGTGGCTGGAGACGAGTCGTGAGAGAGGTGGGAATCCCGCGGCCTTCGTGTTCAACCCGCGCCCAGGTCGGGTGCGCTTGCAGTAGGGGGTTACAAGCGTCCACGCGGGTGAGGGAAGCGAGCGGCCCCAAGAGAGCGTCTGCCCCGTCCTCGTCCCCGCGTGGCCAACCTTCTCTAAGAAGGCCCTGGTCCTTCCTTTTATAGGCGTAAGGAGAGGATCCAGGTGTACAATGGGGGTGTAGCAAGGTGCTACGTGTCTAGCGGGGGTGAGCTAGCGCCCTAGGTACATGCCAATGTGGCAGCCGGAGAGATCTTGGCACCCAGCTGGTGTGGTGTCGTGGCTGTCGGAGGAGCAACGGAGCCTGGCGGAGGGATAGCTGTCAGAGCGGTTGGGCCCTTGCTGACGTCCCCCTGCTTCCGTAAGGGAGCTGAGAGCCGCCGTCGTCATGGGTCTGGCGGGGCGCCATCATTGCCTATCTGGCGGAGCTAGCCAGATGGGACGCCGGTCTTGTTCCCTGCGGCTCGAGTCAGCTCGAGGTAGGGTGATGATGGCGCTTCCTGTTGACGTGGCGGACTTGTGTCCTAGGTCGGGCGACGTGGAGGCTCCTCCGAAGCCGAGGTCGAGTCTGTCCTGCCTGGCCGAGGCCGAGCCCGAGCTCCTGGGTCGGGCGAGGCGGAGGTCGTTCGGCAGAGGCCAGGGCGGAGTCCGAGCCCTGGGTCGGGCGGAGCGGAGTTCGTCGTCTTCTGGGGCCTAGCCCGAGTCCGAGCCCTGGGTCGGGCGGAGCGGAGTTCGCCGTCTTCCGGGGCCTTAGCCCGAGTCCGAGCCCTGGGTCGGGCGAAGCGGAGTTCGCCGTCTTCCGGGGCCTTAGCCCGAGTCCGAGCCCTGGGTCGGGCGGAGCGGAGTTCGCCGTCTTCCGGGGCCTTAGCCCGAGTCCGAGCCCTGGGTTGGGCGGAGCGGAGTTCGCCGTCTTCCGGGGCCTTAGCCCGAGTCCGAGCCCTGGGTCGGGCGGAGCTTCCTATGGCGCCTTCGGCAAGGCCTGACTGCCTGTCAGTCTCACTCTGTCAAGTGGCACTGCAGCCGGAATGGCGCAGGCGGCGCTGTCCTTCTGTCAGACCGGTCAGTGGAGCGGCGAAGTGATGGCGGTCACTTCGGCTCTGCCGGGGGGCGCGCGTCAGGATAAAGGTGTCAGGCTACCTTTGCGTTAAATGCCCCTGCGACTTGGTCAGTCGGCGCGGCGATTTAGTCAGGGTTGCTTCTTAGCGAAGGCAAGGCCTCGGGCGAGCCAGAGATGCGTCTGCCGTTAAAAGGGGGCCTCGGGCGAGACGGAAATATCTCGGGGTCGGCTGCCCTTGCCCGAGGCTAGGCTCGGGCGAGGCGTGATCGAGTCGCTCGTATGGACTGATCCCTGACTTAATCGCACCCATCAGGCCTCTGCAGCTTTATGCTGATGGGGGTTACCAGCTGAGAATTAGGCGTCTTGAGGGTACCCCTAATTATGGTCCCCGACACTATTACAAAGCCACTTCCTAGCGGGACCCTTGCTTTCTTTCTGTAGATCTAGCTACTCATCATCGACGGGTCCCGCTGGAAGCGCTCGGCTACCACCCCCATGGTATCTTGTACGCCCTACCGGGCGGCGTCTTTGGTGTCAGCCACCGGACCAGCGATCACCGGCTCCAAGGAGATGGCCGGGTCGTGGCTCTGGAAGCACGTTACGATGTACTCTATCACCGCCCGGCAAAGCCTGCCGCCTTCGGCCTCCAGGCGGGCGCCTAGAATCTGGTCCAGGCGACGGAGGCGGTCCGCGACGGAGTCCAGCACTGGGAGCGCGCCAGTGATGGTCGCCGGCAGCTCCGACACCGGGATGGGGCTCACCCCCAGCGGCACCAGTGCCATGCTCGCCTCGCCGGCCCATACGGCGATGCGCTGGACCCCGGCGCGCTGCTCCACCTGGAGATCTTCAAGTGTCTTCTTCAGCGCCTCCACCGCTTGAGGGCCCGAAGCCACCTGCGCCGCCTGAAACTTCCGGATCCGCTCCTCTAGCTCCTTCTCCTTCTGCTCCACCTCGAGCTCATGATCAGCCAGCAGCTTCTCCCGCCTTTCAAACATCTCCTCCCTGAAGGCGAGGTCCTTCTCCTGCCAGGTGAGATCCGTCGCCCGCTTATCCAGGGAGGCGTCTTTTTTCCTTGAGGTTCTCCTCGGTCAGGGCAATGCTGCTGGCCCTGTCATCCAGCTCCCGCTGCAGCCTTTGCAGGCTCTCCATAGCAGTGGTCTATTGGGCTCGCTGCTCCTCCAGGATTTTGTTGAAGGCATCCAACTTGGCCTGGAGCTCCATGACGACCTCCTCCCTCTGGTCCAGGTGCTCCTCCTTCTTGGCCTCTTCTCCTTCCGGGCCGCCTCCAGCTCCCGAGAGTACACCTTCTGGAGGTCCTTCTTGTAGTCCTTGCGGTCCCTCGCTAGTTTGGATCGCTCAAAGGTGAACTGCTAGGACGCCGCCATGGTGCATTCCTCTAACTGGGTACCCTAGTCGCTGAGGCGCTAGTGCTCGGACTCCAGCGCCTCCCATTCCCGCCAGATCGCCGCCTCGGTCTCTCGAAGGGCCTGATGCGCACGAGACAGCACCCGGGGGAGGGGAATCGGCACCGATTCTGGCTCGACGCCAGATCAGAGCCACCGCCCAACAACCGCCTCCGGCTCCTCCAGAGTGGGCGAAGGGACAGGGCTGGACGCGCCCCCCGCGTCACCCCTCATGGCAGGGACGGGCGCAGCTGGGACCTCCTTGGCCGCTGCCGACGGTGTACTCGACGGCGCCGCCACCGTTGAGGCTGAGGTAGCCGACGGCGCAGTTGCAGTGGCCGGGGGCGGTCCGCCGGCACCACTTCTAGCAGACGCCTGCTGCTGAGAGCCGGACCCACCGGCGAGCATGGTACCCGGCGGAGAAGGCACGACCTTGGGAGCAGAGGGGGAGGAGGCCCTGGCAAGCAAGGATGGGTTGAGACGCGGCGGCATGATAATTACACTCGCAAAAACAAGGATGGAGCTACACTTACTTTGGGCCCTGGACCTTCCAGCGGCCCTAGAAGCAGGACGTTCGCTGCTGTTGCCGCTGTTGTTGTTGTTGCTGCTGGTGCCCCTTGGGGACATCACCCCCAGGCGGTGGTGGTGGCGGCGGGACCGACAGTGGTGGTGGCAGAGGACTGGTGCGCCTCTGTGCGCCCTGGGCCTGGGAGCCGGTCTCCTCAGCCCCGCCAGCAGTCCTCTAGCACTTCTGGGGCGGGTCCAAATCAATGGGCAGATCCATGACGAGCGATCTGTCCGCACGACGCAGCCGACGTCGCCTCTCTTCCTCCAACCCCCTGGGGCCACCCGAGGTGGAGGAGCTGCTTGCAGCCCCTTTGCCCTTGTCCAAGGGGCTGGGGGCCGCGGGGGGAACTCTGGAACCCGCACCAACGGGCTAGGAACCCCCGATCGGTACACCAGGGATATGGATCCCACGGTGGGGGTCTCAACCGCTGGTCTGGCGAACCACCACGCCGCTCTCGTTGAGGGTTGGCAGCCAGGCCAAGATCGCCGTCCTCAACCCTAGGTCATCGCAGAGTGGAGGGATGCCCTAGGGAGGGATTAAGGACTCAGTGATGAAGGACTCACCTGTGATCCCCTTCACCAGGACTTCTAGCTCGTCCCAGGAAAGGTCAGTCCCTGGCCCGCGCTGGATCCGGCCGATGTCGTTCGAGCCGGTGAACCAGCAACACAGACGCGCCCTTCTCTGTAGCGACGCGACCTGGCGCTTCAGGAAATCGCTGACCACGTGCATCGAGGTTAGGCCGCCGGTTGCCAGGGTCTTGATCCTGTCCAGTACGGGCTCGAACTCTGGCGCCAACGTTGTCTTGGCCCTCCATTGCTTCCGGTCAAGCCTCGGCCCTTCGCTCAGCAGCGTGAGGCGGTCATTGGCCTCGGTGCTAGCGATCATCCAGTCAGCGCGCTAGTTTTCCCACCTCGCGCCGCCAAGGGAGGAGATGTAGGCGCCGGCCAAGTCCGGCCTTGTCTGGAAATAGTACGCGCCGAGGTGGTCCTTGGCCTTCCTGGACTTCACCAGCACGAAGAAATGGCGGAAGAGGGAGGTGCAGGGCGCCACCCCCACAAACATCTCGCACAGGTGGGCAAAGATGGCCGCCTAGAGGATGGAGTGGGGCATGAGGTGCTGAAGCTAAAGGCCGAGCTCCTCTAGCAGCAGCAGGAAGAAAGGCGAGATCGGCAGCGCCAACCCGTAGGAGAGGTAGGAGACGAAGAGCACAAACTCCCCGGCGGCGAGATCGCCGAGGGGAGTGGCGCCGACGCAGATCCTTTCGGCGAACGTCGATGTGCCCCATCCGAGCAGGTTGCACACCAGGTTGAGTGCCCCCTTGGACTGGAAACGCTCGGGATGAACCAGCGAGGCCATGGCGAATGCAGCGGCTGAAAGCAGAAGAGCACGAATGTAAAGGGGCGCAGAGGGCTCGGAGGTGAAAGGGCGCAGCAGTGGGAGAGAATGCGAAAGCGTAACTGCTGCACGCGGGGAGATTCCCTTTTCAAGGAAGACTCCCCCGCTCGTGCCCCAGTAAATCCCGTTCGATGCGCACCTAGCGCTCAAGCGACCCAGTCACTGACATGGGGGCCCGGGCCCACAAGTCATGCAGCTGGTGTGGCGGTCGCCGAGTGCGGAAAAGGTGAACCGCCGCGCGAGGAACGAACCGCGGCGCACGACCGCGCACCACCACGGGGCCACTGCGGGGAAATATTTATTAACCAAAGCGGCAATGAGGCGCCCCGCACGTGGCCCGATGGAACCGCTAGACGTGGGGCCATGGGCCAGTCAGCCGCGGGGACAGATGTGGCAGTTGACGTGACCGAGGGCGGACTGACAGCGCGTGCGTCACCAGATGCACAGAGTTAATGCGGCGCGCGCTGAGGTGGCGCCCCAGTCACCGGTCATGCCATGCTGACACGAAGTGCAAGTTTTGGCCCCACCTGCAGGCTTGCATCCTCCCTTGAGGTGGGCCTAGGGGCCACTGTCGATACCTTGAAACTAGGGTACCCCTTGCTACTGTACAAAGACGAAGAACCCGCGCGGCTATCCCTTAGTCGCGTGGAAGAAGTGCTGCATGTGGGACCAAGCCACGGCTCGTCCTAATCTCAGGCGGCTATTCTGGGTCCACAGCAGCGCCCGACTCCACGTGGGCGGGTCTGGAGCCGTCACGTGTCCAGAGAAGGTGATATACTCCAAGGCATCGACAGTGGTCCAGACCCCCACGGGAGAGCACCGGACCCCTGGATATGCACTCCGGACCTCCAGGGTTGGTCCTAGACCTCCACGTGTGCAAGCCAGACCCCTGGAATAGGATCTGGACCCCCCTGTAAGGGGTCCGGGCCGCCCACAGTGGGGTCCCAAGGTCCCAGGACAGAACGTACACGGTCCTTGAACAGGACCAGGCGAGGGTCCGGTGCCAACACGTGTCCGGACCCAGTCTGGTGCGGACCTGTCCGCATGCGCTATGCCTCCCCGCCCAAGCGGAGACCCGATGCTGCCACATGGCCTACCGCGCGTGATGTAAGCCAACGGGTGAAGCCTGACATAAGGCCTCCGGGTTACGCGGCCCCTACATTTAATGCGAATAAGGTTCGTCGCCTGACAAGTGATGTGCCGCCTCAGTAATTAATGAGGCCTGCCCACTCTGCTATCAGGCGGCGACCTGTCCATTCCACTGGCACGCAGTGTGCCGCCTCAGCATTCAATGAGACCTGTCCATTTCACTAGCAGGTGTCACACCCGGTTCCAGGGGGTAGAACCGAGCGCATACCATATGCGTGCCAGGATCCATTTCCACACATATGTGGACGTCACAAGTGTAATATATCAAAAGACAATGCAATAAAGACGTAAAGAGAGTATAATACTTTATTACATCATCTGGAACATTGTATCCTGAACAAGTATCATATCAAAGTAAAGCGGAAATAAACAACTGGGCAATCTTCCACAGGAAGTTGACCGGCGCATCGTTAGACTTAGAATTCTTCGTCGATAAATTCTCCATCAAAGTCTCCAGCATCACCCTCTGATCAAAATATTAGCAAGGGTGAGCTCACTTATGGTCGGGGCTCAACAAGTGAGGGAAAAATTAATGCAGGTATAACAAGGTGAGGCTAAGTCTGAGCAGTAAGCATTTTAGTTGGTCAATATTTTATTAACAACACCTGTCTTACTAATAAGTGTGAATCCCAAATATCCCATTAAACAAAGGAATATAAGTCTATCAAAAACACTTAAGTGAAACCACTTAAGCAAATTATTGGCAGATCATCGGATCTAAATTTATGTCCATCTTTAAGTTCAATTATCATGTGAGGAGTCCAGGTCGCTCATAACCGGGAGCACGGCTGATATATCAGTTTTACACTCTGCAGAGGTGGTACAACTTTACCCACAAGCCATGTATCCCATCTAGCCCGGGTTGATCGGACCCTTAGACACTGCCGAGGTGAATGGCTAGGGATCCATTATGAGGTTTTCACAAAATACACTTAATACGAAGCAACCCGCTAAGGTTTCTAAGACGATGGTGGTGGCCCCCTGGGTGAAGTACCTTAGCCAAGAATACGACCCCAAGTTAACGTAGGCTGCCAGAACCCACCGCTCCCCCTCTTGCCCATCTTTCAGGTAAGGTTGCTAGGCACTAAGCATATAGAGCTAATTACCAAAGCCAGAGCCATGATAGCACTCGTGGTTGCACTATTATCCTGGGTGGTCACTCCATGTTCCAATTAATTTGAAATAATATTGTTTTAACCATCGGGTTAATGTCATAATTGCCAATTAAATCTTTGGAACATTAAAACCAATTAATGAGTGACATTAAGAAATCATTAAGTTGAGCGGTGGCACGAATTTTGCACAGCTTAATAATTTTCCCAGGTAAAACAAGGAATACAGGTAGTAAATCTAGGAAATCCTTAATTAGGTTATCCCATCAAATTATGCAATATATCAAAAAGTAAACATTATTATATGCAATGAATAGGTACAAATAGAATATGCAGAGGGAGAATCCACTTGCCTTGCTCAAGCGAGTCCTGCGGATCGTCCTCGAACAAAATTGGTTCGCCTACCGCACAGTCGGCTTCTAATAGAGTCGCATAGCGCACATACAAAAATAAAACATAAACCAATAAACAAACATGCACCATTTCATAAACATACACCAGTACGTCATTAAACACACATTAACATATCGCACTAATCATATCTTAGTTACGTACTAATCACATAAATACTTATTAATTCAATTATAGCTATTAATGTGAGTCCTAATGGTGAATTTATGAGTGGGTGCAATAAATATAATTTTAACCAATATTAATATATTTTAACATCATCAATGAAAATAATTATTGTCTTTAATACTAATAAATAAATTAATACCCTTTTATCCTTCTAACTCCAATTAGTTAGTATAGCAAAAATGAATTTAACAATATTAATATTCTAAAAATCTACATAACTTGGTAATTGGGCTTTTTATAACACAAGTGAGGATATTTTTACATAAACTAGTATTTTGCTTAATCTAAAAATCTAAGTGCTCAATTTGCGAACAAGATTATTTAACTAGCAAAAATCTATTTTTCACACTACCGGTGATATTTTCACTTTTCTTTCTAAAAGAAGATATTAATTAAATAATCGGATAAATCATCTAAAATTCCTATTTTATTCATATGACATGTGTTCTACACCATTTTTCTAAATCCACTTAAAATGCACCTATAATTCTCCAGATAGTTTCTAAAATTTATCGTGACCAATTTTGACTATAAATTCTTATCTAGTATTTTATCACCGACGTGTGACTATTAAATCTACGTCATATTTCTCTAAACCAAAATCAACGCGTCGATTAACATGAAATAACACGGTGCACTACTAATCGCATATCTCTAACAAATTCCATAACGCACACGTATACATAAATCGGAATCACATGTGTTCATATTACAACAAACAAAATATACAACTCATGAATCGAATCAAAAAGCACTTTATAAAATACATAAAATAAATTTGGGGTCATCATCAACCTCGGGTTCGTGCGTGTGACGGGGATGGATCGACGGGTTTCGGACGGACGGAGAGCGGGGCTCGACTACGGACAGCGAGTGCGTGGCTCCGGTGAACTCCGGCGACGAACGACACACTCCGGCGAACTACGGGCTCCGTGAACTCCGACGACGAACGGCAATGGCACTAGCGATGAGCGAGGAGTGCTAGAGAGAGACAAACTCGAGTAGGCAGGAATGGGGAGGCTCTGCTGCCTTTTATAGAGAGAGGGAGGGAAGAAGAAGGGTCACTGGCGTCATCAAAGAGACTATCAATGGCGCTGCTGCTACTGCACGTAATGGAGAGGAGGAATGAGGGGAGGAAGAAACGGTAGAAATCAATCTCCTTAACACCCAGACGAACGGACGGCGGTTTCAGCAACGGCAGCGCGGCTCGCGGCATCGGGCTTGGGGTCGCGTGCGCGTCGCTGGAGGGCGCGGCTCGGCTACGCGAACGCGCAGGGCGCGCGGCGTCGCGGGTGGGCGGCGCGCAGGTGCGCGGGTCGGCGCGGCCGGGCGGGTCGCTGGCACGCGCGGCGCTTGGGGCGCGCGCTGCACCGCGCGGCCGGACAGAGCGCGGCAGAGAGCGGTGGCCGTGGCTCCTTGCGCGCGCGTGAGACAGAGCAAGGGAGAGAGATAGAGGAGAGAGAGTAGGGAGAGGAGAGGAGAGAGAGAGTGAGAGAGAGAGAAGTGAGGGAGGCGGCGGCGGCTGCTTGAGAAGGCAGAGGGCGCGCGCGTGACTTAGGGTTTGGGGGCATGGGCCCCTAGTGGGCCGGCTGGGTATTTGGTTTTTTTTTCTAATTCCGAGATGATTATTTAAAGAGCTCAAAAAGTCATAAAAATTTACCAAAAATATTTATAAATAAAATACTTGTTTTTAGACTAATAATTACTATAATACTTAATTATTATTTAATTACTAGTATCTCTTTTAAAATAAATTGATATTAAACATCCGATAAGAAATCAAGCGCATGCAAAGAAAACGATGCAAATAAATAATTAAACACTAAAAAAATTTATTACCCTAATTAATATAATATTTAAATTTATTATTTTAATTGATGGCTTTTATGGTGTTACAAACCTACCCCTCTTAAAAAGAATCTCGTCCTCGAGATTAAGTGACTTCCGAGAATAACTGGGGGAATTCTGCTCTGAGTTCATCTTCTCTTTCCCAAGTGGTCTCATCTTCCGAATGATGGCTCCACTGAACCTTGCACATGTTAATGACTTTACTCCGTGTAATTCTGCGAGATGTTTCCAGAATTCTGACCGGGTACTCCGAATAAGTCAAATCCTCATTAACATTCAGTTCTTCCATGGGTAACTGTTCTTCTGGTACTCTTAAGCACTTCTTGAGTTGTGATACGTGAAATACGTCATGCACGTCAGCTAATCTACCGGGTAGCTCTACCTGATAGGCTACTTCACCTTTTCTTTCCAAAATTTGAATGGGCCAATATAGCGAGGTGATAATTTTCCCTTAACCTTAAACCTTTTCATTCCTCTCATCGGTGAAACTTTAAGGTAGACAAAGTCTCCTACTTCAAACATCAATTCTCTTCTTCTATTATCAGCATAGCTCTTCTGTCTTGACTGTGCTGTCTTCAAATTTTCTCTGATAATCTGCACTTGCTTTTTGGCCTCTTGGAGTATTTCTGGTCCAAATACTTGACTTTCTCCAGTCTGATTCCAATAAAGCGGTGTTCTACAGTTTCGTCCGTAGAGTGCTTCAAATGGTGCCATTTTGAGACTTGCTTGATAACTATTGTTATACGAAAATTCTGCATAAGGCAAACTTTTATCCCAACTTCTACCATGCTTTAGAGCGCAAGCTCTTAGCATATCTTCTAACACTTGGTTTGTCCTTTCTGTTTGCCCATCCGTTTGAGGATGATAAGCTGAACTAAAGTTTAGCTTGGTATCCATTGACTCATGTAGTCTTTTCCAAAAGCGCGAGGTAAACTGGGTTCCTCGATCTGATACGATCTTCTTCGATACTCCATGCAGACAAACAATCCTCGACATGTATAATTCTGCTAACTGGGCTCCCGAGTAAGTTGTCTTCACAGGTATAAAGTGTGCTACTTTAGTTAACCTGTC
The DNA here is from genome assembly GCA_029449295.1 of Zea luxurians. Lineage (NCBI taxonomy): Eukaryota > Viridiplantae > Streptophyta > Magnoliopsida > Poales > Poaceae > Zea > Zea luxurians. The sequence continues at coordinate 6,707,681 of JAOPSE010000100.1, forward strand.
TACTATGACCCATATTGAATCATAGCCATCTCGAGTACGGGGTAGTCCAACTATGAAATCCATACTGATTTCTTCCCATTTCCATTCAGGTACCTTGAGAGGTTGTAGCAATCCTGCTGGTCTTTGGTGTTCAGCTTTAACTCACTGACACACGTCACATAATGCAACATGAGTAGCAACATCTCTTTTCAAACCGTACCACCAATACTTTTCCTTAAGATCCTGGTACATCTTTGTACTTCCAGGGTGAATAGAGTAAGCTAAATCATGAGCTTCTCTCAAAATAAGTTGGCGCAGGTGTTCAATTTTGGGTACGCAGATTCTCTTCTTAAACCATATTGTGCCTTGTTCATCTCCGTGAAATCTGGGGCTTTACCCAAACCAATCAAAGCTTTAATTTCCTTAATTTTCTCATCGGACTCTTGTCCTTTACGAATCTCTTCTTCCAAAGTAGATTCGACTTCCATCACCGTTGCTTCTACATTATTGAGCAACCCAAGGTTGAGTCATTCCATTTCCCAACACAATTCTTGTGACATCAAATGAGTAGTGATGTTGTTCACTTGACCCTTACGGCTCAAAGCATCAGCTACTACATTTGCTTTTCCGGGGTGATATTGTATTTCCAAATCATAATCTTTAATTAACTCAAGCCATCTTCTCTGCCTGAGGTTGAGTTCCTTCTGAGTGAATATATATTTCAGGCTTTTATGATCCGTGAAGATTTTGCACTTGTTTCCAATCATATAGTGCCTCCAAATCTTCAAAGCATGCACTACGGCAGCTAATTCCAAATCATGCGTAGGATAATTCTTCTCATGTTTCCTCAACTGTCTTGAAGCATAAGCAATCACCTTTCCTTCTTGCATTAGCACACATCCAAGTCCAAGGTGTGATGCATCGCAATACACATCAAATTCCTTGTGGATGTCTGGCATTACCAATATTGGTGCAGTGGTTAACCTTTTCTTGAGTTCTTCAAAACAATTCTGGCAAGCTTCATCCCATTTGAACTTTTGCCTTTCTCCAGTAGAGAGGTAAGTGGTTTCACTAACTTGGAGAAACCTTCAATAAATCTTCTATAGTATCCTGCTAATCCAAGAAAACTTCTGATCTTGGACGCATCCTTGGGTTGCTTCCAATTCAGTATCTCACTTATCTTTCCTAGGTCCACTTTAATTCCACCATCGGTAACAATATGCCCTAAGAAAGCAACTTCCTTCAACCAAAAATCACACTTCGAGAATTTTGCGTACAGTTGGTTGTCACGAAGCTTTTGCAGGACTAGCCTTAGATGATCTTCGTGTGCTTCTTCATTCGGAGAATATATCAGTATGTCGTCAATGAATACGACCACAAACTGATCCAGATATTCCATGAATACTTTATTCATCAAGTTCATAAAGTATGCTGGTGCATTAGTCAGTCCAAACGACATGACCAAAAACTCATATAATCCATATCTCGTCGTGAAGGTTGTCTTCGGTACATCTTCTGCTCGAATCTTTAACTGATGATATCCCGATCTCAGATCTATCTTCGAGAATATCTTAGCTCCTTTCATTTGATCGAATAAGTCTTCAATTCGAGGTAGTGGGTATTTATTCTTTATGGTTACTTCATTCAAACTTCTATAATCAACACACATTCTCCTCGAACCATCTTTCTTGTTCACAAATAGCACTGGGGCTCCCCAAGGGGATGAACTTGGGCGAATGAACCCTTTTTCTAGTAATTCTTCTATTTGTTTCTTCAGTTCTACTAAATCTTTGACATCCATTCTATATGGTCTTTTCGAGATAGGTGCGGTTTCGGGTACTGATTCAATAGAAAACTCTATATCACGGTCAGGTGGCATACCTGGTAATTCCTCCGGAAATACGTCTGGGTATTCGCACACTACTTTGATATTTTCCAAGGGCTTTTCTTCCAAGTGATTGATCACTGTCTTCCCTTTTTCATCTGTTGACTTGTCTATGTTAACTTGGATCCTTTCACCTTTGGGACTTGTCAACATAATTGTTCCGTTGGCACACCGTATCACTCCATCACAACTTTTCAACCAATTGCATCCAAGAATCAAATCAATCCCGTTGGATCCTAGGACCACTAGGTCGACTGTAAAATCTATTCCTTGAATCTTGATATTAACATGAGGGCATGAGTGTGTGGCCTTCATGTCACCTCCCGGTGAACTAATGTGTAATATCCTCTTCAGAGGGTACTTAGGTATGTTATGTTTTTCCACAAATGACTCAGTTATAAATGAATGTGATGCGCCATAGTCAAATAAAACTGATGCAGGTATGGAGTTAACAAGGAACATACCATACACTATGTCGGCATCCTCAGGCACTGATTCCGCAGTGACGTGATTGACCCTTCCTCTGCTCTGGTTTTGTGGTGTCTTGTTCTGAGCAGACCCACGAGCAGGGGTGTTCTGGTCATTCCTCTGATTATTACCTTTCTGGGGTGTCTGCTGGTTGCGCCTTAGGCAGTTGTTGGCATAGTGGCCTAGTTCACCACACTTGAAACATCTATTGGGTTGGACAGGTGCGTTGTTTCTGGCCTGCGTGTTGTTGGTGCCACCTTGACGGTTCTGTGAATTTCCACCAGACCTCTGGTTGGTCTGGGGGTTGCTCCTTTGTTGATTCTGATTCTGATTATTTCTCTGGCTTTGCTGTCCAGAGCGTTGTACTTGATAATTATTTCCACCCTGATTTCCAGAGCGGAACTGCGAACCTTGAGCATTATTCGGACGAGTGTTCCTGCTTGACTGACCTTGGAACTTCCTTTTATGGTCAGATAATTCCTTCCTTTTGCTCTCAAGGCCAATTGCCTTGTTCAGGAGTGTCTGGAAGTTGGGAAATGTATGGCTCTGAAGTTGGTAGTTCAGAGGTCCAATCAGTCCTTCCAGGAAACGCTCTTGGCGCTTCTCATCAGTGTCCACTTCCTCAGGGGCATAACGTGAAAGCTGAGTGAAGCGATCACGATACTCGCTGACAGACATATTCCCTTGAGTAAGGGAAAGGAACTCCTTCTTTTTCAACTTCATAATTCCCGAAGGAATGTGGTGAGCGCGGAAGTTCTCCTGAAACTCCTGCCAGGTTATTGTATCAGCATTGGGATGTGCCGCTGTGAAGGCATCCCACCAATTGGACGCAACTCCCTCGAGTCTTCCCGAGGCGTACAAGACCTTCTCCCGGTCGTTGCACTGAGTTATGTCCAGCTTCTTCCCAATGACTTTGAGCCAGTCATCGGCATCCAGGGGATCAACCGCATGAGAAAATGTCGATGGGTGATGACTCATGAAATCCCGGTGCTTATCCCTGGCCGGGGGTGCATATTGCTGCTGCTGGGGTTGCTGATTCTATTGGTTCTGTTGTAATTGCTGAACCGCAGCAGTGAGTCCTTGCAGAATCTGCATTTGGGCGGCGATGAACTGCTCCATGTTGGGATTAGGTGGTGGTGGTGGTGGTGCTTGCTGTCCACGCTGGTTCCGGTTGTTAGGTCCTTGACGTGGGTTCACCATCTGATTTGTTAGGAAGTGAAGTCCTTAGAAAAGTGAGGAGTAGAAAAGATTCTAGAGGGAAAATAGCTTAAGTTTTAAAAATTTTATATGTTCTTATGGCCATCATTCCATAAGACCATAGCACTCAAACAAAGATCCAAATCAAACATTTCAACAAATCACCATCACATGGTTGTTATTTATTAATATAAAAACTTAAAGAGAGTTTCATCGTCTAACGCGAAGTATAACTTATTACATCATAGTCCAAAAACTTAGAGCAGCCTAGTGATGGATCCGGGCTCTCCATAGCGCAGCCTCTTGCGGGGAGGAGACAACGCCACGGCGGGGACCTGAGCTTCTGGCGGATCCAGTCCTTGCAGTTGGGCTTCCAGGGCTGCAATCCTGGCGTGGGCATTTTCCAGCTCCAAGTGCACACTGTAGAGGTCCAGGGTGGCACTGTCCAGGTCGGTGTTGAGACCGGCCACTACACCAGCTAGGGTGTTGAGGCGATCCTCACCAGGCTCACCTGGGACAATGTTGGTCTGGCTTTCTCCACGCAGACGCTGAGGAAGGTGCCTGAACCTTGTGTTCTGCAGCTGCTGCCGGTAGGTGTGGCTGAGCGACCACAGGGTCCGACGGGCAGCATCGCTCACCGAGGTAGCGTAGGTGGACAGTGGTATCAGGGACTCGTGAGCAGACAGAGTCCTGAATCCCCTGTCACCTGCATCCATCACCCTGACATTGATGCGAGTGATGTAATAGCAAGCCCGGGGAGGCTCGCTCACTCGCCTCGTCTCGTACAGGGGGCGGACGTAGGTGCCTAGCGCGTGCAGCACCTCCTGCAGCAAGTTGGGGAAGTGCCCCGTCTCGAACATTGATGTGTAATGTTCGATAATAGGACCAAACCCCATGAAGTTGTCCTGCTGGGCGTAGTCAGCTTCCTCATTGATGTGTCCGTCTTCTCCATTATCTTCGTCGTCGTCATCCTCGTCATTGCCGTCTCCAGAGTCGTCGGGGTCGTCGCCTCCAGGTGCAGGTGCTTGGAAGGCTGGTGCCGACGATGCTGACGTTGATGACCCAGCTGCGAAGTGAAAGTCGCCTAGAGGGGGGGTGAATAGGGCGAAACTGAAAATCTCAAAAATAATCACAACTACAAGCCGGGTTAGCGTTAGAAATATAATAGAGTCCGCGAGAGAGGGCGCAAAACAAATCGCAAGCGAATAATAAAGTGAGACACGCGGATTTGTTTTACCGAGGTTCGGTTCTCTCAAACCTACTCCCCGTTGAGGAGGCCACAAAGGCCGGGTCTCTTTCAACCCTTCCCTCTCTCAAACGGTCCCTCGGACCGAGTGAGCTTCTCTTTCTCAAATCACTTGGGAATCAAACTTCCCGCAAGGACCACCACACAATTGGTGTCTCTTGCCTCAATTACAACGAGTGTTTGATCACAAGAAAGAATGCGAAAGAAAAAGAAGCGATCCAAGCGCAAGAGCTCAAATGAAGACTACAAATCACTCTCTCTAGTCACTAGGGCTTTGTGTGGAGTTGGGAGAGGATTTGATCTCTTTTGGTGTGCTTTGCAATGAATGCTAGCTCTTGTATAGTGGTTGGAAGTTGGAAAACTTGGATGCAATGAATGGTGGGGTGGTTGGGGTATTTATAGCCCCAACCACCAAACTTGATCGTTGGTGGAGGCTGTCTGTCGATGGCACACCGGACAGTCCGGTGCACACCGGACATGTCCGGTGCCCCCGCCACGTCATCAATGCCGTTGGATTCTGACCGTTGGAGCTTCTGACTTCTGGGCCCGCCTGATGTCCGGTGCACACCGGACATCACCTGTTCATTGTCCGGTGCGCCAGTATGGGCGCGCCTGACTTCTGCGCGCGCAGAGCGCGCATTAAATGCGTCGCAGGTAGCCGTTGGCGCCGAAATAGCCGTTGCTCCGTGGTTACACCGGACAGTCCGGTGCACACCGGACATGTCCGGTGAATTATAGCGGAGCGGCTGCTGCGCGAACCCGAGGCTGGCGAGTTGAGGAGGCCGCGCTTCCATGGAGCACCGGACACTGTCCGGTGTACACCGGACAGTCCGGTGAATTATAGCGAAGCGGCCTGAGAAATTCCCGAAGGTGGCGAGTTGGAGTCCTCTGGTGCACCGGACATTATCCGGTGGCGCACCGGGCACTGTCCGGTGTACACCGGACAGTCCGGTGCCTCCAGACCAGAGGTGCCTTCGGTTGCCTCTTTGCTCCTTTGTTGAATCCAAAACATGATCTTTTTATTGGCTGAGTGTGAACCTTTTGCACCTGTATAACTTATACACTAGAGCAAACTAGTTAGTCCAATATTTGTGTTGGGCAATTCAACCACCAAAATTATTTAGGGACTAGGTGTAAGCCTAATTCCCTTTCAATCTCCCCGTTTTTGGTGATTGATGCCAACACAAACCAAAGCAAATATAGAAGAGCATAATTGAACTAGTTTGCATAATGTAAGTGCAAAGGTTGCTTGGAATTAAGCCAATATAGATGCTTACTTGATGCGCATGGATTGTTTTCTTTGTTTTTGACATATTGGACCACATTTGCACCAGAAGTTTTGTTTTTGCAAACTCTTTTGTAAACTCTTTTCAAAGTCCTTTTGCAAGATAGTCAAAGGTAAATGAATAAGATTTTGCAAGGCATTTTCAAGTTTTGAAATTTTCTTCCTTTGTTCAAAGTGCTTTCCCTTTGACTAAACAAAACTCCCCCTCAAATAAAGTCTCCTCTTAGTGTTCAAGAGGGTTTTAAGACATCAAATTTTGAAAATACTACTTACTCCCCCTTTAGAACACAAAGAGATACCAATTTTGAAATTTACCAATTGGAAATCATCAAGTTTAAAATTAGGGTGGTGGTGCGGTCCTTTTGCTTTGGGCGCATATTTTCTCCCCCTTTGGCATGAATCGCCAAAAACGGATACTTTGAGTGAGATATAAGCCCATAGAAGTACTTTCTCCTCCTTTGGTCATAAAAATGAGTGAAGATGATACCAAAGATGGAGAGTGATGCGGAGCAACGGCGAAGGATGAGTAGTAGAGTGGAGTGGAAGCCTTTGTCTTCGCCGAAGACTCCAATTCCCTTTCAATGTACCTATGACTTGGTTTGGAATACACTTGAAAACACATTAGTCATAGCATATAAAAGACATGATCAAAGGTATTATAATGAGCTATGTGTGCAAGATTAGCAAAAGAAATTCCTAGAATCAAGAATATTAAGCTCATGCCTAAGTCTGGTAAAAGATTGTTCATCAAGTGGCTTGGTAAAGATATCGGCTAATTGATCTTTAGTGTTAATGTATGAAATCTCGATATCCCCCTTTTGTTGGTGATCCCGAAGAAAATGATACCGAATGGCTATGTGTTTAGTGCGGCTATGCTCAACGGGATTATCCGCCATGCGGATTGCACTCTCATTATCACATAGAAGAGGAACTTTGGTTAATTTGTAACCGTAGTCCCGCAGGGTTTGCCTCATCCAAAGCAATTGCGCGCAACAATGGCCTGCGGCAATATACTCGGCTTCGGCGGTAGAAAGAGCGACCGAATTTTGCTTCTTTGAAGCCCATGACACCAAGGATCTTCCCAAGAACTGGCAAGTCCCCGATGTGCTCTTCCTATTAATCTTACACCCCGCCCAATCGGCATCCGAATAACCAATCAAATCAAAAGTGGATCCCCGAGGGTACCAAAGCCCAAACTTAGGAGTATAAGCCAAATATCTCAAGATTCGTTTTACGGCCGTAAGGTGTGATTCCTTAGGGTCGGCTTGAAATCTTGCACACATGCATACGGAAAGCATAATGTCCGGTCGAGATGCACATAAATAAAGCAATGAACCAATCATCGACCGGTATACCTTTTGATCCACGGACTTACCTCCCGTGTCGAGGTCGAGATGCCCATTTGTTCCCATGGGAGTCTTGATGGGCTTGGCATCCTTCATTCCAAACTTGCTTAGAATGTCTTGAGTATACTTTGTTTGGCAAATGAATGTGCCCTCTTGGAGTTGTTTGACTTGAAATCCTAGAAAATATTTCAACTCCCCCATCATAGACATCTCGAATTTCTGTGTCATGATCCTACTAAATTCCTCACATGTAGATTTGTTAGTAGACCCAAATATAATATCATCAACATAAATTTGGCATACAAACAAATCATTATCAAGAGTTTTGGTGAATAAAGTAGGATCGGCTTTGCCGACTTTGAAGCCATTTGCAATAAGGAAATCTCTAAGGCATTCATACCATGCTCTTGGGGCTTGCTTGAGCCCATAAAGCGCCTTAGAGAGCCTATAAACATGGTTAGGGTACTCACTGTCTTCAAAGCCGGGAGGTTGCTCAACATAGACCTCCTCCTTGATTGGTCCATTGAGGAAAGCACTCTTCACGTCCATTTGATAAAGCTTGAAGCCATGGTAAGTAGCATAGGCTAATAATATGCGAATTGACTCAAGCCTAGCTACGGGTGCATAGGTTTCACCAAAATCCAAACCTTCGACTTGTGAATATCCTTTGGCCACGAGTCGAGCTTTGTTCCTTGTCACCACACCATGCTCGTCTTGCTTGTTGCGGAAGACCCACTTGGTTCCTACAACATTTTGATTTGGACGTGGAACTAAATGCCATACCTCATTCCTTGTGAAATTGTTGAGCTCCTCTTGCATCGCCATCACCCAATCCGAATCTTGAAGTGCTTCCTCTACCCTGTGTGGCTCAATAGAGGAAACAAAAGAGTAATGTTCACAAAAATGTGCAACACGAGATCGAGTAGTTACCCCCTTATGAATGTCGCCGAGGATGGTGTCGACGGGGTGATCTCGTTGTATTGCTTGGTGGACTCTTGGGTGTGGCGGCCTTGGTTGTTCATCCTCCTTTTCTTCATCATTTGCATCTCCCCCTTGATCGTTGCCGTCATTTTGAGGTGGCTCATCTTCTTGATCTTCTTGTTCAACATTTTGAGCCTCATCCTCAATTTGAGTTGGTGGAGATGCTTGCATGGAGGAGGATAGTTGATCTTGTGCATGTGGAGGCTCTTCAGATTCCTTAGGACACACATCCCCAATGGACATGTTCCTTAGCGCTATGCATGGAGCCTGTTCTTCACCTATCTCATCAAGATCAACTTGCTCTACTTGAGAGCCGTTAGTCTCATCAAACACAACATCACAAGAAACTTCAACAAGTCCTGAGGACTTGTTAAAGACTCTATATGCCCTTGTGTTTGAGTCATATCCTAGTAAAAAGCCTTCTACAGTTTTAGGAGCAAATTTAGATTTTCTACCTCTTTTGACAAGAATAAAACATTTGCTACCAAAAACTCTAAAATATGAAATATTTGGCTTTTTACCGGTTAGGAGTTCATAGGATGTCTTCTTGAGGATTCAGTGAAGATATAACCGGTTGATGGCGTAGCAAGCGGTGTTGACCGCTTCGGCCCAAAACCGATCCGGTGTCTTGTACTCATCAAGCATGGTTCTTGCCATGTCCAATAGAGTTCGATTCTTCCTCTCCACTACACCATTTTGTTGTGGAGTGTAGGGAGAAGAGAACTCATGCTTGATGCCCTCCTCTTCAAGGAAGCCTTCAATTTGAGAGTTCTTGAACTCCGTTCCATTGTCGCTTCTAATTTTCTTGATCCTTAAGCCGAACTCATTTTGAGCTCGTCTCAAGAATCCCTTTAATGTCTCTTGGGTACAAGATTTGTCCTGCAAAAAGAACACCCAAGTGAAGCGAGAATAATCATCCACAATAACTAGACAGTACTTACTCCCGCCGATGCTTATGTAAGCGATCGGGCCGAATAGGTCCATGTGTAGGAGCTCCAGTGGCCTGTCACTAGTCATGATGTTCTTGTGTGGATGATGAGTGCCAACTTGCTTCCCGGCTTGGCATGCGCTACAAATCCCGTCTTTCTCAAAATGAACATTGGTTAGTCCTAAAATGTGTTCTCCCTTTAGAAGCTTGTGAAGATTCTTCATTCCAACATGGGCTAGTCGGCGGTGCTAGAGCCAACCCAAGTTAGTCTTAGCAACCAAACAAGTGTCGAGTTCAGCTCTATCAAAATCTACCAAGTATAGCTGACCCTCTAACACTCCCTTGAATGCTATTGAATCATCACTTCTTCTAAAGACAGTAACACCTAAATCAGTAAATAGACAGTTGTAGCCCATTTGACATAATTGGGATACGGAAAGCAAATTGTAATCTAGAGAATCTACAAGAAAAACATTGGAAACAGTATGGTCAGGTGATATAGCAATTTTACCCAATCCTTTGACCAAACCTTGATTTCCATCCCCGAATGTGATAGCTCGTTGGGGATCTTGGTTTTTCTCATATGAGGAGAACATCTTTTTCTCCCCTGTCATGTGGTTTGTGCACCCGCTGTCGAGTATCCAACTTGAGCCCCCGGATGCATAAACCTACAAAACAATTTTAGTTCTTGACTTTAGGTACCCAAACGGTTTTGGGTCCTTTGGCATTAGAAATGAGAACTTTGGGTACCCAAACACAAGTCTTGGAGCCCTTGTGTTTTCCCCCAACAATCTTGGCAACTACCTTGCCGGATTTGCTGGTAAGCACATAAGAAGCATCAAAAGTTTTAAATGAAACAGCATGATCATTTGATGCATTAGGAGTTTTCCTTCTAGGCAACTTGGCACGTGTTGATTGCCTAGACCTAGATGTCTCACCCTTATACATAAAAGCATGATTAGGGCCAGAGTGAGACTTCCTAGAATGAGTTCTCCTAATTTTGCTCTCAGGATAGCCGGCAGGGTACAAAATGTAACCCTCGTTATCCTGAGGCAAGGGAGCCTTGCCCTTAACAAAGTTAGATAAATTATTTGGAGGGGCATTAAGTTTGACATTGTCTCCCCTTTGGAAGCCAATGCCATCCTTGATGCCAGGGCGTCTCCCATTATAGAGCATGCTTCTAGCAAATTTAAATTTTTCATTTTCTAAGTCATGCTCACTAATCTTAGCATTAAGTTGTGCTATGTGATCATTTTGTTTTTTAATTAAGGCTAGGTGATCATGGATAGCATCAACATTAATATCTCTACACCTAGTGCAAATGGAAATATGCTCAGTAGATATAGAGGGTTTGCAAGATTTTAATTCTACAACCTTAGCATGTAACATATCATTCTTAGTTCTAAGGTCGGAAATTGTAACATTGCAAACATCTAATTCTTTAGCCTTAGCAATTAATTTCTCATTCTCATTTCTAAGGCTAGCAATAGTAACATTCAACTCATCAATCCTAGCAAGCAAATCAACATTATCATTTCTAGGATAGGAAGTTGAATCAATACAAACATGAGAATCAACCTTAGCAATTAATTTGGCATTTTCATTTCTAAGGTTGGCAATAGTGTCATGGCATGTGCTTAGCTCACTAGATAATTTGTCACATTTTTCTACCTCTAGAGCATAAGCATTCTTAACCTTAACATGTTTCTTATTTTCCTTGATTAGGAAGTCCTCTTGGGAGTCCAAGAGATCATCCTTTTCATGGATGGCACTAATTAGCTCATTCAATTTTTCCTTTTGTTCCATGTTAAGGTTGGCAAAAAGGATACACAAATTATCTTCCTCACCACTAGCATTATCATCACTAGAAGATTCATATTTAGTGGAGGAGTTAGATTTAACCTTCTTCCTTTTGTCGTCCTTTGCCATGAGGCACTTGTGGCCGATGTTGGGGAAGAGAAGTCCCTTGGTGACGGCGATGTTTGCGGCGTCCTCGTCGGAGGAGGACTCGGTGGAGCTCTCGTCGGAGTCCCATTCCCGGCAAACATGGGCATCGCCGCCCTTCTTCTTGTAGTACTTCTTCTTTTATCTCCTCTTTCCCTTCTTGTCGTCGCCCCTGTCACTGTCACTAGACATAGGACATTTTGCAATAAAATGACCGGGCTTACCACACTTGTAGCAAACCTTCTAGGAACGGGATTTGTAATCCTTCCCCTTCCTTTGCTTGAGGATTTGCCGAAAGCTTTTGATGATTAAGGCCATCTCCTCATTGTCGAGCTTGGAGGCGTCAATTGGTTGTCTACTTGGTGTAGACTCCTCCTTCTTCTCCTCCGTTGCCTTGAAGGCCACCGGTTGCGCCTCGGATGTGGAAGGTTCGTCAAGCTCGTTGATCTTCTTTGAGCCCTTAATCATGCATTCAAAGCTCACAAAATTCCCGATAACTTCCTCTGGGGTCATTAGTGGATATCTAGGATTACCACGAATTAATTGAACTTGAGTGGGGTTAAGGAAAATAAGAGCTCTTAAAATAACCTTAACCACCTCGTGGTCATCCCATTTTTTGCTCCCGAGGTTGCGCACTTAGTTCACCAAGGTCTTGAGCCGGTTGTACATATCTTGTGGCTCCTCCCCTTGGCGAAGACGGAAGCGACCGAGCTCCCCCTCGATCGTTTCCCGCTTGGTGATCTTGGTGAGTTCATCACCCTCGTGCGCCGTCTTGAGTAGGTCCCAAATCTCCTTTGCATTCTTCAACCCTTGTACTTTGTTGTATTCCTCCTTGCTTAGAGAGGCGAGGAGAATGGTTGTGGCTTGGGAGTTGAAGTGCTCGATTTGGGCCACTTCGTCCGTATCATAATCCTCATCCCCTATTGATGGTACATGTGCTCCAAAATCAACAACATTCCATATACTTTTGTGGAGTGAGGTTAGATGAAATTTCATTAAATCACTCCACCTAGCATAATCTTCGCCGTCAAAAGTTGGCGGTTTGCCTAATGGAATGGAAAGTAATGGAGTATGTCTAGATGTACGGGGATAGTGTAAGGGGATCTTACTAAACTTCTTGCGCTCTTGGCGCTTAGAAGTTACGGACGGTGCATCGGAGTCGGAGGTGGATGTTGATGAAGTGTCGGTCTCGTAGTAGACCACCTTCCTCATCCTCTTGTGCTTGTCTCCTTTCCGATGCGACTTGTGAGAAGAAGATTTTTCCTTCTTCTCTTTGTGGTGAGAAGAGGAAGATCTTTTCTCCTTCCGTTTGGAGGAGTCCTTCTTCTTCTCCCTTCTCTTTGTGCGGGACTCTTCCGATGAAGTGCTCCCTTGGCTTGTAGTGGGCTTGTCGCCGGTCTCCATCTCCCTCTTGGTGTGATCTCCCGACATCACTTCGAGCGGTTAAGCTCTAATGAAGCACCGGGCTCTGATACCAATTGAAAGTCGCCTAGAGGGGGGGTGAATAGGGCGAAACTGAAAATCTCAAAAATAATCACAACTACAAGCCGGGTTAGCGTTAGAAATATAATAGAGTCCGCGAGAGAGGGCGCAAAACAATTCGCAAGCGAATAATAAAGTGAGACACGCGGATTTGTTTTACCGAGGTTCGGTTCTCTCAAACCTACTCCCCGTTGAGGAGGCCACAAAGGCCGGGTCTCTTTCAACCCTTCCCTCTCTCAAACGGTCCCTCGGACCGAGTGAGCTTCTCTTTCTCAAATCACTTGGGAATCAAACTTCCCGCAAGGACCACCACACAATTGGTGTCTCTTGCCTCAATTACAACGAGTGTTTGATCACAAGAAAGAATGCGAAAGAAAAAGAAGCGATCCAAGCGCAAGAGCTCAAATGAACACTAAAAATCACTCTCTCTAGTCACTAGGGCTTTGTGTGGAGTTGGGAGAGGATTTGATCTCTTTTGGTGTGCTTTGCAATGAATGCTAGCTCTTGTATAGTGGTTGGAAGTTGGAAAACTTGGATGCAATGAATGGTGGGGTGGTTGGGGTATTTATAGCCCCAACCACCAAACTTGACCGTTGGTGGAGGCTGTCTGTCGATGGCACACCGGACAGTCCGGTGCACACCGGACATGTCCGGTGCCCCCGCCACGTCATCAATGCCGTTGGATTCTGACCGTTGGAGCTTCTGACTTCTGGGTCCGCCTGGATGTCCGGTGCACACCGGACATCACCTGTTCATTGTCCGGTGCGCCAGTATGGGCGCGCCTGACTTCTGCGCGCGCAGAGCGCGCATTAAATGCGTCGCAGGTAGCCGTTGGCGCCGAAATAGCCGTTGCTCCGTGGTTACACCGGACAGTCTGGTGCACACCGGACATGTCCGGTGAATTATAGCGGAGCGGCTGCTGCGCGAACCCGAGGCTGGCGAGTTGAGGAGGCCGCGCTTCCATGGAGCACCGGACACTGTCCGGTGTACACCGGACAGTCCGGTGAATTATAGCGAAGCGGCCTGAGAAATTCCCGAAGGTGGCGAGTTCGAGTTGGAGTCCTCTGGTGCACCGGACATTGTCCAGTGGCGCACCGGACACTGTCCGGTGTACACCGGACAGTCCGGTGCCTCCAGACCAGAGGTGCCTTCGGTTGCCTCTTTGCTCCTTTGTTGAATCCAAAACATGATCTTTTTATTGGCTGAGTGTGAACCTTTTGCACCTGTATAACTTATACACTAGAGCAAACTAGTTAGTCCAATATTTGTGTTGGGCAATTCAACCACCAAAATTATTTAGGGACTAGGTGTAAGCCTATTTCCCTTTCACGAAGGTCAGGGACTCGGCCAACGGGGTGGGGGTCGGCAGCTGCTCCTCCGAGCTGTCCTCCAGGTTGATTACGTTCTCCACTCGGACGGGAGGGAGATTCGCCGGAACTTCCTCGACTACCACTGGGTAGACCGGGATCTGCCGGGGCTGAGGGGCGTAGCTGGTGTTGACGCGGGTAGATGAAGAGTGCGAACCATCTACAAGAGAAGTGTCAACTCAGTTGAATTTCAAAGAGGTAAGACTGATAAAGGAAATTATAGGAATGAAATTAGCAAGTTTTGAACAACTAGGCTTTCCATTTCTAACTAATCTAACGACCTAGGGTCAGCATAGCTTTGATACCACTTCTGTCGCACCCGGTTCCAGGGGGTAGAACCGAGCGCATACCATATGCGTGCCAGGATCCATTTCCACATATATGTGGACGTCACAAGTGTAATATATCAAAAGACAATGCAATAAAGGCGTAAAGAGAGTATAATACTTTATTACATCATCTGGAACATTGTATCCTGAACAAGTATCATATCAAAGTAAAGCGGAAATAAACAACTGGGCAATCTTCCACAGGAAGTTGACCGACGCATCGTTAGACTTAGAATTCTTCGTCGATAAATTCTCCATCAAAGTCTCCAGCATCACCCTCTGATCAAAATATTAGCAAGGGTGAGCTCACTTATGGTCGGGGCTCAGCAAGTGGGGGAAAAATTAATGCAGGTATAACAAGGTGAGGCTAAGTCTGAGCAGTAAGCATTTTAGTTGGTCAATATTTTATTAACAACACCTGTCTTACTAATAAGTGTGAATCCCAAATATCCCATTAAACAAAGGAATATAAGTCTATCAAAAACACTTAAGTGAAACCACTTAAGCAAATTATTGGCAGATCATCAGATCTCAATTTATGTCCATCTTTAAGTTCAATTATCATGTGAGGAGTCCAGGTCGCTCATAATCGGGAGCACGGCTGATATATCAGTTTTACACTCTGCAGAGGTGGTACAACTTTACCCACAAGCCATGTATCCCATCTAGCCTGGGTTGATCAGACCCTTAGACACTGCCGAGGTGAATGGCTAGGGATCCATTATGAGGTTTTCACAAAATACACTTAATACGAAGCAACCCGCTAAGGTTTCTAAGACGATGGTGGTGGTCCCCTGGGTGAAGTACCTTAGCCAAGAATACGACCCCATGTTAACGTGGGCTGCCAGCACCCACCGCTCCCCCTCTTGCCCATCTTTCAGGTAAGGTTGCTAGGCACTAAGCATATAGAGCTAATTACCAAAGCCAGAGCCATGATAGCACTCGTGGTTGCACTATTATCCTGGGTGGTCACTCCATGTTCCAATTAATTTGAAATAATATTGTTTTAACCATCGGGTTAATGTCATAATTGCCAATTAAATCTTTGGAACATTAAAACCAATTAATAAGTGACATTAAGAAATCATTAAGTTGAGCGGTGGCACGAATTTTGCACAGCTTAATAATTTTCCCAGGTAAAACAAGGAATATAGGTAGTAAATCTAGGAAATCCTTAATTAGGTTATCCCATCAAATTATACAATATATCAAAAAGTAAACATTATTATATGCAATGAATAGGTACAAATAGAATATGCAGAGGGAGAATCCACTTGCCTTGCTCAAGCGAGTCCTGCGGATCATCCTCGAACGAAATTGGTTCGCCTACCGCACAGTCGGCTTCTAATAGAGTCGCATAGCGCACATACAAAAATAAAACATAAACCAATAAACAAACATGCACCATTTCATAAACATACACCAGTACGTCATTAAACACACATTAACATATCGCACTAATCATATCTTAGTTACATACTAATCGCATAAATACTTATTAATTCAATTATAGCTATTAATGTGAGTCCTAATGGTGAATTTATGAGTGGGTGCAATAAATATAATTTTAACCAATATTAATATATTTTAACATCATCAATGAAAATAATTATTGTCTTTAATACTAATAAATAAATTAATACCCTTTTATCCTTCTAACTCCAATTAGTTAGTATAGCAAAAATGAATTTAACAATATTAATATTCTAAAAATCTACATAACTTGGTAATTGGGCTTTTTATAACACAAGTGAGGATATTTTTACATAAACTAGTATTTTGCTTAATCTAAAAATCTAAGTGCTCAATTTGCGAACAAGATTATTTAACTAGCAAAAATCTATTTTTCACACTACCGGTGATATTTTCTCTTTTCTTTCTAAAAGAAGATATTAATTAAATAATCGGATAAATCATCTAAAATTCCTATTTTATTCATATGACATGTGTTCTATACCATTTTTCTAAATCTACTTAAAATGCACCTATAATTCTCCAAATAGTTTCTAAAATTTATCGTGACCAATTTTGACTATAAATTCTTATCTAGTATTTTATCACCGACGTGTGACTATTAAATCTACGTCATATTTCTCTAAACCAAAATCAACGCGTCGATTAACATGAAATAACACGGTGCACTACTAATCGCATATCTCTAACAAATTCCATAACGCACACGTATACATAAATCGGAATCACATGTGTTCATATTACAACAAACAAAATATACAACTCATGAATCGAATCAAAAAGCACTTTATAAAATACATAAAATAAATTTGGGGTCGTCATCAACCTCGGGTTCATGCGTGTGACGGGGATGGATCGACGGGTTTCGGACGGACGGAGAGCGGGGCTCGACTACGGACAGCGAGTGCGTGGCTCCGGTGAACTCCGGCAACGAACGACACACTCCGGCGAACTACGGGCTCCGTGAACTCCGGCGACGAACGACAATGGCAGTAGCGATGAGCGAGGAGTGCTAGAGAGAGACAAACTCGAGTAGGCAGGAATGGGGAGGCTCTGCTGCCTTTTATAGAGAGAGGGAGGGAAGAAGAAGGGTCACTGGCGTCATCAAAGAGACTATCAATGGCGCTGCTGCTACTGCACGTAATGGAGAGGAGGAATGAGGGGAGGAAGAAACGGTAGAAATCAATCTCCTTAACACCCAGACGAACGGACGGCGGTTTCAGCAACGACAGCGCGGCTCGCGGCATCGGGCTTGGGGTCGCGTGCGCGTCGCTGGAGGGCGCGGCTCGGCTGCGCGAACGCGCAGGGCGCGCGGCATCGCGGGTGGGCGGCACGCAGGCGCACGGGTCGGCGCGGCCGGGCGGGTCGCCGGGCAGAGCGCGGCAGAGAGCGGTGGCCGTGGCTCCTTGCGCGCGCGAGACAGAGCAAGGGAGAGAGATAGAGGAGAGAGAGTAGGGAGAGGAGAGGAGAGAGAGAGTGGGAGAGAGAGAAGTGAGGGAGGCGGCGGCGGCTGCTTGAGAAGGCAGAGGGCGCGCGCGTGACTTAGGGTTTGGGGGCATGGGCCCCTAGTGGGCCGGCTGGGTATTTGGTTTTTTTTTTCTAATTCCGAGATGATTATTTAAAGATCTCAAAAAGTCATAAAAATTTACCAAAAATATTTATAAATAAAATACTTGTTTTTAGACTAATAATTACTATAATACTTAATTATTATTTAATTACTAGTATCTCTTTTAAAATGAATTGATATTAAACATCCGATAAGAAATCAAGCGCATGCAAAGAAAACGATGCAAATAAATAATTAAACACTAAAAAAATTTATTACCCTAATTAATATAATATTTAAATTTATTATTTTAATTGATGGCTTTTATGGTGTTACAGCAGGCGGCATGCCTGTCTATTCCGCTGGCAGGCGGCACGCCCATGCTGCCGCATGCACTATCTCATCATCACTCGTACGTACCAAGGAAGCTACCGTTGTGTATCAACATTGCATGGGTTGCGGACATCTGGGCGCTAGAAGATCTCTCAGGCATCACCTGCATTAGTTGCTCCATGTATTTCTTCCATTATGTCTCTGGGCCCACATGTCGGGGCTCAGCAACTTGTATGTGCCTCCCTTGGGCTGTAAAAGGGAAGGCACACGACGTTACAAGGCAAGCCAACTTAGACGCAACTCAAGCTCTCAAGCTCATAGACTCTCATACTCAATACAACACACAGTGGAGTAGGGTATTACGCTTCGGCGGTCCAAACCACTCTAAATCCTCGTGTCATCTTGTGTGTTCTTCCATAATCTAGCAACAAGCAAAACACTAAGGCCCCCTCCTCATCTTAGGATTTAGGGCGGGTGCATTCCGCCACCCGGCCGGAGATTTCCTCTCTGACAGGGTCGACGAGGCGAAGTTCGCTGGCGATGGTGGCGAGGAAGTTGAGGGAGCCAAACATGATACGACTTCTAGGAGCGTAAGTCTCACCTCTAGTGAATGCGAAATACTAAGCCATCGGAGTGGAAGGTGTCACTGGGCACGCTAACCATCCCCTACCTGGCGTGCCAACTGTCGTGGTTTCGAAAACCGGGGGACAATAAGATTTGTGTTTGGTGTGGGATTCTAGCGCGAACTCACTTCGAATGGTGAATCGCTAGGACTCGAGCATGGAGTTTAAGACATATTTTTGTACTGGTTTAGGCTTGCTCCCTAGTCCAGTGTAGTGCTGATCATAGTATTTCCTTGGAGTATATTATAACTGGTGCGTTTGTGTGAAGAAAGAGGATGGCCTGCCCCTTTATAGCTCAAGGGTAGGACTTTATAGAGGAGACTTGTTATCTACTGGTGAGGGGGCGATCTTTTGCACTGATTCAACGTAGTGCTCCTAATGTGGTCTATAGAGTTGTGCGTAGCTATTGTAGCAATATGGTGTATCGTCTTGCTCGTTCGTCATACGAGTCCCTGTAGCATGTCGACCGCTGATGTCTTCATAGTAGTGCACGACGGGTCCTGTGGGTTAGCCTCATGGTGCGGTCATGCGTGGCGCGGCTTCACTTGTCATCATGAGCCCTGCGTCACCTACCAGCATGCGTAGGCATATGCTCGGTATGGTGTATTGTCACGTCCTTTTCGATATGCGGGTCACTGTAGAGACTTTGGTGATGAGGTCCCCCATGACTAGGGTTGATTAGCCCTGCAAGGCAGTGGGGATACATTTGAGACCGTATGTGGGAGCATATAGTCATGTCGATAGCTTCCTCCCAGCGTGCCTCGGTGTGTTGTACGTATGTCCAGACATGGCCTGGGGATGACATGTCTTGTCATAGCTGATGTGGGTCAGCAGTACTAGATTGGGACCTCCACCTCGTCGAGCTGCTCAGTCAGGAGTTGGTCGTCCGCTCTACCTCGCTGGGTTGCTCGGTGGGGTTATGGTCGACCGCTCTGCCTCGGCGAGGACCTAGTCGGTCGCTTTGCCTCACAAGATTGCTCGGCGGGGACCTGGTCGGTCACTCCACCTTGCAGGGTTGCTCGATAGAGACTTGGTCGGTAGATGTGCCATTTTTAAAGAGGCCATGGGCCTATTTTGGGTACCCGATTCCTGAGTACTCGACAGGCGCCATCCCCTTCTAGCGGTCACTGGACCGAGCCATGTCAGCTAGACGCTGGGTTGAGCCAGCGCACCCGCAATGTAGCTGTTGGCCAAGGTCCGGTGCATGACCTGACCGAACACTGTTCACGGTGCAGAGATTTTTAGTCAAAAATCTTGAGATAGTACAATTCATGTTAGAGGTTCGGTGCGCCAACGGACTGGTCGTGTTGAAGGTCTGGTGCTCAGACAACATCTCCTAAGTCCTTTTCCTCCATTCTTTCTTCAGTTGACTATGTAGGAAATGGTGACGCCTAAGAGGGGAGGGGGTGAATTAGGACTTCTAAAAACTATCTCTAAACTGGGCCACAATTAAATCCCTAGAGCAAAATCTATGCAAATAAACAATCTAGAATGTGCAAACTAGGTTTTGTCTAAGTGTTGCTACCTCTACCACAAAGCCTAAGTTTCAATTCTAAATAATCTAACTAGAAAGGCGATATTGAAACTTAAATACTCAATATAAATGCAAAAGGTAAAGAGCAAGGTAAAGATGCAAACTCTCGTGGATGACGCTGGTATTTTTACCGAGGTATCCGAAACCACGCAAGGTTCCGACTAATCCTCGTTGGTGCCCCTATGCAAAGGGTAGCCCACACCAGGGCCAAGCACCTCGGTCGAGTAACTCCGTAGAGAACCGCTGGCCTTCTCCACGCGCAAGTGGTGCTCCGCTTCTGGCTCCTCTCGGACGCTCCCCGCCGTCTCCACTATCGAGCTTCCGACCAAAACGCCGTGTGCCTCGTTCCCTTCGGTACACGGTGGCGGTCGTGACACAAACTCGGTTGTCATAGTCTCGCAAGACTCTCGCCCCACTCAGTACAATTACAACGACTCGCACAAGAGCCGAGGGGTTGTGTGTTGTTTCTAAACTCACTCAACTAACTAGGATTCACCTAGAGCAAGCACATAAGCGGTCTAACTAACCTAAACACTTCACAAAGCACCTACGCTATACCGAGTGATTTTATTAAGCACTTGGGTGTATGAGCACTTGGAATGTCTACAATATGTCTTGGTATGTTTCTTGAGCTCCCACACCTTCAAATGGCCAGTTGGGTAAAGTATTTATAGATCCTAACTCAAATATAGCCGTTGGAGGTAAGCTGCTGCTCTATGCGGCACACCGGACAGTCCGGTGGTAGGCACCGGACAGTCTGGTGCCATGTCCGGTGCGCCACTAGTCGTTGGATCTGGAAGGTGACTGGCGCTATCAACCTTGCACTTGAAAGTTCAGTGTCACACCAGATAGTCCGGGCTCACCTCCATAGTGCCACCAGGAACTAGCCATTGGGCTACTGTACCCTGGTGCATCGGACAGTTCGGTGGTGTGGTATCGGACAATCCGGTGCTCTCAGTCGGATGGTCCGCCAGTGGCAACACTTTTCTTCATGTCTTGGACTTTGCTTGATACTTGTTGATCTTCACTTGTGGTCTTCATAATGTCTTCTTTTGAGATGTTGCTTCCTCAATGCTTTAGTCCAAGTCACTTTAGCATCTTGTGAACTACACACATAAACACTAGCAAACACATTAGTCCATAGGTTATGTTGATCATCAAACACCAAAATCATTTAGACAAATGGGCCGGGGTCCATTTTCCTTAAAGACTTAAATTCTTTTGAGGACTTTCATGTGACATAAACACACATAATTAGAGAGTAATCCATTTGACTAGGTCTTTGGAACTTACCTCTTTCCTAATCTTTCTTTAGCTTTTTTGTTTCTCCTCAAACAGAGTCCCAAATGACACTTTTGGCCTATTTGAGGTCGAGATTGGACTCCAAAGCATCAAGTTGCCACAACTTGGCCTCTAAAGCTGTCCTAGAGCTCCAACATCATGCAATGGTCATATAGAACATTACCAAGCACTAGAATTACCCAAACTAAATGTTAGAGTGAACTTAGCTCTTTTGGGTTACTTCTAGGTTCTGTATTTGATACTTCACCTCTTTCTTGTGACCATGTCCAACTTATTGAGCTATGATCTTAAGTCTTGTGACTTGAACCATAAACCATAATAATTATCTCAATGGTTCTAAGTCACGTCTTTATGTAGCAATCCTCAATGCACATGACCTTTCTTAGCTGATCAACCTTGACTTTTGTAGAGCCTCTTCTTCACTTTGACTTTAGGTACCTTCATCCACTTCATCACTTCTTTCCGTTGCTTAGATTTCAGACAATAGTCAGCTTTTGGTTTGCCTCCGTTTTCTCTAAGCACTTGGGTTGGACGATCACATATCAATGCTAAGTCCATGCGTGCCTTGTCATTGTCTTTCGTTTTATCAGGGAAATCCATGCATGTATTTATGAGGGCTTGGCAAAAGTTACTCTCTTGATGCATGACGTCGATGTTATGCATCAAAATCAATGACTTAGCATAAGGAAGCTCCCACAAACCACATATGTGAGTCCAGTTATGCTCCTCACCAAAACCTTGATACCTTTTCCCACTCTCATCTAGGACAAGTTTCATATGCTCTTCTGTAATTTCTATCCCACTACATCGCTTGGGCGGCACCTTCGTGACAATGGTGCCCTTCCTAAATTCCTTTATCTGCCTTCTAAAGGGGTGATTGAAGGGTAGAAAACATCTATGGCAATCAAAGTAACATATCTTGCCACCAGCACTAAGACGAAAACAATCTGTATCTTTAGCACAATAAGGACACGTCAATCTACCATGCACGCTCCATCCAGAGAAAATACCATATGCCATAAAATCATGAACCGAGAACAGATATGCAACACGAAGATTGAATTTCTGCTTCTTGAAGCAGTCATAGGCTTCCACACCTTGCCATAGCTTCTTTAACTCTTCAATTAGTGGTTGAAGCATCACATTGAGGCGTACACCAGGATGCTCAGGCCCAGGTATAACAAGACATAAGAACATAAACTCATATTTCATGCAAAGAGCAGGTGGAAGGTTGTATGGTATGGCAATGACAGGCCAACATGAATACGACGCAGCGGTCATATTGAACGGCGTTAAACCATTAGTTGCCAAGCCGATACGAACGTTTCTTGCATCGCTGGCAAAATCTGGATCAAATTTGTGAAGAGCCTTCCATGCATCACCATCTGACGGGTGCACCATTAACCCATCTTGTCTGTCCGTACAATCTTTATGCCACCTCATGTGCATAGTGGTCTTCCTCGAGAGAAACAAACGTTTCACTCTAGGAGTGAGAGGCATGTACCGAAGCTGTTTATGTGCAACCTTTGTCACCACCTTCTCCCCATCTTCATTTACAAGCTCCACGTACCTCGACTTCCCACATTTTAAGCATTTCTGTTCTCTGCCATGTTCCTTCCAAAAAAGCATACAGTTATCTTGGCAAACATCAATCTTCTCATACTCCATACCAAGACCTTCAAGCAATTTCTTGGACTGGTACATGTCTTTAGGCATCTTGTGACCCATAGGAAGAACCTTGCTAATCAAATCCACAAGCTCCTTGTAACAATTAATTAAGAATGCAAACTTGGACTTGATTGACATCAGCCGGGTCACGAATTCGAGTACGGTCACATCAGTGTGCCCGTGAAGAGGCTCTTCTGACGCTTTGAGTAGGTCGAAGAACTTCTGAACCTCCGATGTAGGTGAATCATGTTGATATGGTGCCAGTTCAGGCTACAGATCCTCAAGCATCTGGTCCATCCTATCAACATCATCTTGACCATCATCAACTTCTACTTCTGTTACTCGTTCAACATCTTCACCGTGGAGATACCAGACCTTATAGCCTGGCACGAAACCATGTGAGCACAGGTGTAGTATGACCTGCCTCTTGGTGTGGCTCGTCATGTTTCTACATTTATTGCATGGACACCTAATATTATCTATTTGTGACAAAGCAGCTGCATGGTCCAGAAATATTTGCGTCTTGGCAAACCATTCACTAGTGTGACACCCACCCTTCTTGAAACCTTCATACATCCAATCACGTCTATCACTCATTATTGCGGCTATGTACGAGTAAAGAGTGTGTGTGAGACAATCACGTTTCTACACGTCACACGTATATACATCTATAGGTAAGTAGTAAAACTATATATATACATAAATAATTATATATACACATAAATAACATCAAATTAATCAATATTGAAACCTTCATACATCCTAATATTATAAGTTAAATCTAATCAATAAATAACATCAAATTTAACAATTCAATAGTATAAGTTAAATCTACTATAATAATACAATTAGTAATTACCTAACATGAAGCCACACATGTGATATTAAATTAACTATAATCACACTCTAATCACATGTGTTATTAAATTAATACTAATCACATGAAAGTTAACTCCCG
This sequence comes from Zea luxurians, assembly GCA_029449295.1. Taxonomy (NCBI): domain Eukaryota; kingdom Viridiplantae; phylum Streptophyta; class Magnoliopsida; order Poales; family Poaceae; genus Zea; species Zea luxurians. Next base: position 6,731,558 of record JAOPSE010000100.1, read on the forward strand.
TCGGCCATAAAAAACCGACGAAAATAAACATGTACACACATAATTAACATTCACAATCCCATGCATTAACATGTACACACATAATTAACTCACGTGGGTGTCGTAGTCGGTTCGGAGATGCGGTCGGGGGCGGAGGTGGCGCTTGGGCGCGGCGGCGGCGCTCGAGGAGGCAACGACGACGCTCCGAGAGGCGGCGGCGGCGTTTGTGCGTGCGATGGGAGGCCCGTCGGCGATGTGGGCGGTGTAGGGCACGGCGAAGACGAGCGAGGGCAGGCACGGCGGCGGACTGGCGGGCGCCCGGCGGGGACGGGCGTCCGGACGCGCGCGCGGCGGGGACGGGCGTCTGGACGCGTGCGCGGCGGGGACGGGCGGCCGGGCGAGCGGCGGCGCCGACGGGCACACGGCGCCGAGGACGGGCGGCGGTAGCGCTGCGCGTGGCGTGGACAGGCGGGCACGGCCGGGACAGCACGGCGGCGGTTAGAGGCGGCGGCGGCTAGGGCAGACAGAGAAGGCGGCGACGCGGCCAGGAAGAAAGCAAGAGAATGAGCCCGCGCGGGTTCGCCCGCGTGCTCATAAAAGGCTAATCCCCGTCGGCTTGCGCTCTCGCCGACGGGAGTTAAGTAATCCCCGTCGGCCTATGCTCTGGCTGACGGGAGTTACATTATCCCCGTCGGCCTACTATCTGGCCGACGGGCGTTAAATTAATCCCGTCGGCTACAGTGTAGCCGACGGGAGTTACATTATCCCCGTCGGCTTTTTCCCTGGGCGACGGGAATCATTAGGATTCCTGTAGTGGATGTCCATTATTCAGTCATCTCAACCTTTGGATCATCACACTTGATCACTAGTGTGTTGAACCCTGTAAGCATTGCACTAAGCATCTGTTCAACACCTAACACCATATCAGACCTTTAATTGTATTGGCATCCAAACCACCAAAACCCCACAAAGGGAACTTTCAACCATGTCCAAAAATACACTCCTTTTTTAATTTTATGGGATAGAGGGACTATAATTTAATATTTATTTTTTAAAAGGTTATCTAAACTAAAAATTTGCAAAAATGTTTGCTCTTGGTCACCCTAGATGATGGACACCCACCCTAGAATGACTTGACCGAATAACTTAACAATTAATAAAGATTTGTTAAGCTATTTCAAGATGAGTGATCATGACCTAGGGTGATGAATAATGCCTTATGGGTGGATATAAATGGTTAAATTACAGAAGTTTTTACATTGTTAACTCTAATTTCAGTTGGTTATGGTTGACCTACAAAAACTAGCTAATTTTCGTGAGTTGCAGCTAGAGGTGGTAATGGACTCTAAATTCTACGCTATAAAATTTAAGGATAGAATCAGATTAGGATTGATCTTTATTTCTATTTATTTTTAAACTAAAATTAACTAAGGGCTCAAACGAATTGTGAAGAAATATTTGGATCGTGATCCATTACCACCTCTAGTTATAGCGAGCGGAAAGCTAATTTTTGGTGTCTCTGTCCATAAAAAATTAGCTATTTTTTTCCGTTTGATCTGAAAGAGTGAAATTTTGATTGAAATAAGATGTTTTCGATAAAAAAACTAGCTATTTTTTTATAGTTGAAGCCTAATTTCTGTAGATCTTTGACTGACACAAATTACAGAGGTTCCTACTCTTACGTGTATGCAACCTGATGATATTCCTTGCTGCCATGATCAGAGACGACCTCGACGACACTAAACAGTTTTGCAAAGTTAAAGACACCTGGTATACTTTCCTTCTTTCGTACGTTATGCCGCATACGTGCCCCATAAAAACCTATCAAAATTTTGTTAGGCACCTAGCAGCTTTTGAAGAACGTCTCCTCGTCACGTAGCTATCATTCATGGCTCCAACTCCAAGTCATGCGCCGGAGACGGGACACGCTTCAACGGAGGAGCAGCCGCAGCCCAAGGGCATCCTGGAACGGATGCACAAGTACCTCCTCCTGCTTGCCATCCTCGCCGCCACGGTCACCTACAACGCTGGCCTGAGCCCCCCCGGCGGAGTCTGGGCTGACGACGCCGATGGCCACCTCGCCGGCGACCCCGTGCTGCAGGTACGTACCCATTGCATGCATTGGCTATGTATTATTAACTGAACGTAATAAATAACTCTCCCATGCCAGGCTCACTACGCCGCGCGGTACAATGTGTTCTTCTACTGCAATGCAACGGCGTTCGCGGCGTCGCTGGTGATCATCATGCTGCTGCTGAGCAGCACCTTCAGCTTCCACGGATACCGCGTTCGCGCGCTGCAGGCGGCCATGGTGCTGGACCTACTGGGGCTCATGGGCGCCTTCGTGGCGGGGAGCTGCCGGAAGGTGAGGACGTCGGCGTACGTCGTGGCGCTCGCCGCCGCCAGCGTCGCGTACCTCGTCGCGCACCTGCTGCTGCACTTCTGGGTCCGGAGCAACCGCTGCCCGTCCACCCGCCGGGAGGTCTCGGAGCTGCTCAACCTGCACCGTCTGTGCCACTGCTGCTGTTGCTGTGGCCGGAGGGACGATGGGGCTGCCGCGCAAGATGCACCTAGAGGGACACGCGCACGCGTGTGATTTTTTATCAAGGTTGTGGTCCGGACTCCGGTGTTTGTAAGGTGTGCGAGTGAAATATGCCATGAGACGACGTTTGCTCCACGAGGAATCCGATCTTTGATGCTTTGACAAGTGTCAAATATTTACAACTATAAAACATCAGTTTCAATGACGGTCCTGTATCTCGCGAAGCGCGTAGAACTATTCATCTCTTTCTTACCACTCGGCCGTTACCCACACGAAAACCACCTAAGTCCCTATTAATAGACCGTTGTATCATAGATGGGTCCTGAGAATCCACCCAAACCTAACATGACATTAAGCCGCAGCAACACAACGCTCCCATATAATACCACCCCGCTAACTGAAGGAGGGCAAGGGACCGAACAAGCTATAAAAAGAGGTCGTGCTCTTCTTCAGCTCGTACTTTTTACGTCTTTTTGACTAAGATAAAATGTAATATTTATTCTTTTGTGGCGTTGTAACGTACTAGCATTGTACTATATACTCCTCGTGTAGAAGTTAGATAAACTTATACACTACCGGAATTCGGGCCTTTGCCGAGTGCCAACCTCTTTGCCGAGTGTTTTTTCTCAGGCACTCGGCAAAGAAGCCTTTGTCAAGAGCCGCACTCGGTAAAGTCCTGCTCTCGGTAACGAGCTCGTTTACCGAGTACAAGACACTCGGCAAAGACATATTTGCCGAGTGGCCAACACTCGGCAAAGGTGGCGCTCGGCAAAGGGCCGTCAGCGGCCGTCTAAAGCTGACGGCCGTCAGCCTTTGCCGAGGGCTGAGGGCCGGCACTCGGCAAAGAGGGTTCTTTGCCGAGTGCCAAATATCTGGCACTCGGCAAAGACCTCTTTACCGAGTGTCTTCTTTGGACACTCGACAAAACATATTTTTATTCTTTTTTAATTTTGGTAACCAAACTTTTTGTGGTATGTTCCTACACTATGTAGACCTACATGTACCAGTTTGGGACAATTATAACAGAGTTTTCAATAGCTAGTAGATTTAGTTCGTTTATTTAAATTTCTTCGGAAAATTTAGATTTGAACTGCAGGTCACTCGAAACTTGAAAAACCGTGCATGCAAAAATGATATCCATGCTACTTAGCACAAGTTACGACCGATTTCAGGAGCGGACCGGAAACTTCGAGCAACATGCTCACTAAACATAGCCGTGAACTTGCCATCCACACGTTTAAAAATTGTATAAAACACAAACAAAGTCAGAAAATCATGAAACTTGTCCACGTGTCATGATATCATATATAGAGGCTGTGATAAAAATTTTAGAAAGTTTCGAGAAATCTGTGACACACTATGTGTAGAAACCTAAGAGATCCATACATGAAATCATAGAGTTTAAATGTGGATCTCTTAGGTTTCTACACATAGTACGTCACAACTTTCTCGAAACATTCTCAAATTTTTATCACAGCCTCTACATATGATATCATGACACGTGGACAAGTTTCATGATTTTTTGACTTTGTTTATGTTTTATACAATTTTTAAACAGCTGGATGGCAAGTTCACAACCATGTTGAATGAGCATAGTGCTCGAAGTTTCCGCTCCGCTCCTGAAATTGGTTGTAACTTGTGCTAAATAGCATGGGTATTATTTTTGCATGCACGGTTTTCCAAGTTTCGAGTGACTTGCAGTTCAAATGTGAATTTTTCGAAAAAATTCATATAAACGAACTAAATCTACTAGCTATAGAAAACACTTTTATAATTGTCCCAAAATGGTACATGTAGGTCTACATAGTGTAGAAACATACCACAAAAAGTTTGGTTGGGAAAATAAAAAAATGTACTTTGCCGAGTGTCCAGAAATGACACTCGGCAAAGAAACCTTTGCCGAGTGCTAGCCGTGTGGCACTCAGCATATCTTTTCTAAAAAACCCTAAGGCCAGGCTTTGCCGAGTGCCTGTTAGTGGACACTCGGCAAAGACAACTTTGCCGAGTGCCATATTCGGGGCACTCGGCAAAGTAATTTTTTTTTAATTTTTGAAAAATCTTTGCTGAGTGCTAGATCACGGGCACTCGGCAAAGAAGGGAAATAACAGTCTTTTCTCCTTCTCCACTCACTCTCTCTCGCTCACTTCTCACTCATCCCGCCACCCCGCAGCGCCGCTGCCGCCACCCCCGCAGCGCCGCCACCGTAGCCTGGACCGTCGGCCCCACTCCCCGCCACCCCGGAGCGCCGCGGCCCGCTCCTCGCCACCCCGCAGACTGCGCTCGTCGTGCCGCCCACGCTCGTCGTGCCGCCCACGCTCACCGCGCCGCCCCCGCGCGCCGCCGCAGCCCACGCTTGTCACACCGCCCCCGCTCGCGCGCGCCGCCCGGCCCCGCGCCCCCTCCCCCGCCCGCTCGCTCGGCCGGCCCCGCGCCCCGCCACCCCCCGCGCGCCGCCGCCGTCCTCGCTCGACCCGACAATTCATCGCCAAGCCTCCCCGCCACGCCATCTCCGTCAATCACCGTCGCTCCGGCCATCTCCGGACACCCCGCCATCTCCGCCATCCTCCCCGGCTAAGGTATAAATTTTTAATATATGCATATGGTTGGTATATAGGAAATTACATGCGATTGATTATATGTGGTTAAACGTAGTTTGCATGTGATTGGTCTACATGAAATTACATTTCTAATATGCGTATGATTGGTCTATAGGAATTAAATGTAGTTTCCATGTGGCTATGGTTATATGTGATTGCCGGCCATTGTGCCGTTGAATTATGCGTGGATGTCAGCCATCGTGCTGGTAGTTTTATTTGCAGGTTTTAGAAACCTCCCCATGCAGGGGAGGTGCTGCCGAAATTTTCTATCGCTAGGCTTCTGTTAGAGGATGGAGGACCGTGAATGGATGTACATAGGCCATAGAGGAAGAAACGATGTCACCCCTGAATGGATTAGAAAGACCGATGATTTCGTGGAACGGGCATATGGCGAAGTTGCTAAAGGAGCAAGTCTAGTTCCATGCCCGTGCAACAAATGTGCCAACCAGAAAAGAAAACCAAAGAAGGCCATGGTAGGACATATTTGGAAGAATGGATTTACGCCGGGCTATACTCGGTGGATCTTTCATGGTGAAGTGCATCGTACGAGAGAGGAGGTGCTGAGACAACGTGTCGAGGATTATGATACCGATGCGGGGGTAGCGGATATGTTGAACGACTATTAGGAGACACAATACGCGGAAGGATGTATGGATGACGAGCTAGAGCTAACTGCAAAGGCGTTCTACGACATGTTTGACGCGGCACAGAAGCCCCTTCACGGCCAGACAAAGGTTTCTCAACTGGATGCCATTGGGCGTGTAATGGCGTTCAAGTCGCAGTACAATATGAGTAGAGACGCATTCGATGGCTTGTTGACGATTATTGGGAGCCTGCTTTTGGATGATCACGTTCTACCAAAGAGCATGTACGAGGCACAGAAACTCCTTCGTGCACTCAAGATGACGTATGAGCATATTCATGCTTGTCTGAAGGGCTGTCTGCTATTTAGGAAAGAATACATGGAGGCAAAGTACTGTCCCAAGTGTAAATCGTCTAGGTTCATGGAGGTAGACTCTGGTGATGGACAGAAGAGGCAGCTCGACATCCTCTTGACAATCCTACGACACCTTCCGTTCGTACCAAGGATCCAGTGTCTATACATGACAGAGGAACCCGCAAAACAAATGACATGACACAAAAATGGAAAACGATACAATCCTGACAAGATGGTGCACACATCTGATGGTGAAGCATGGAAACACTTTGATGCCATTCACCATGAGAAAGCCGAAGAGGCTCGTAATGTACGTGTTGCGCTGGCCACAAATGGGTTGAATCCCTATGGAATGAGCGCTGCCCCATACACATGTTGGCCCGTGTTTGTTATCCCAATCAATCTCCCCCCTAGTGTGTGCTTTGAAAGGCAGAATATATTCGTGTCGTTGATAATTCTCGGACACCCGGGGAATAAAATGGGCGTGTACATGGAGCCTTTGATCGATGAATTGGTACATGCCTGGGAGGAAGGGGTATGGACGTATGACCGAGCTACAAAGACAAACTTCAGAATGCATGTTTGGTACCAGTACTCCATGCATGACTTACTGGTATATGGTCTATTCTGCGCCTGGTGTGTTCACGGTAAGTTCCCATGCCTAGTATGCAAGGAAGCTCTCAGGTTCATTTGGTTGAAAAAGGGTGGCAAATATTCGTCCTTCGATAAACATCGACAATTTCTCCCTCCTAACCATCCATTCTGCCTAGACATCAAGAACTTTACGAAAGGTGTCGTAGTGACAGACCGCCCACCTGCAACGATGACTGGTGCCGAAATTCGTCAACAGATAGACGGGCTCATGGCTAATACAGAAGGTGGTTTTGTGGGATATGGTGAGCAGCATATGTAGACACATAAGTCTGGCTTGACTCGGCTCCCCTATTATGACGACCTACTCCTTCCACACAATATTGATGTGATGCACACTGAAAAGAATGTTGCCGAGGCACTGTGGGCAATAATTATGGACATTCCTAATAAGTCAAAGGATAACATAAAGGCAAGAGTGGATCTGACAGCGTTATGTGATAGACCAAACCAAGAGATGAAGCCGCCAAGTGGTGGAAAGACATGGAGAAGGCCTAAGGCTAATTTCGTCCTAAGCAGGGCCCAGAGGAAGGAAGTGCTTCAGTGGATCAAGATGTTGATGTTCCCTGATGGGTATGTAGCTAACCTGAGTAAGGGGGGTGAATTTATCTACTATGCGAGTCTTAGGGATGAAGAGTCATGACTTCCACATATGGATTGAACGGATTCTTCCTGCGATGGTTCGAGGCTATGTCCCTAAGCATGTCTGGCTAGTGCTTTCAGAGTTGAGCCATTTCTTTCGTCAGCTTTGTGCAAAAGAGTTATCTCGGACCATGGTTGCAGACTTGGAAAGATTGGCACCCGTGTTACCGTATAAGCTTGAGAAGATATTTTCACCCAGCTTCTTCAATCCAATGCAGCATTTGATTCTTCATCTCCCCTATGAGGCACGAAGGGGGGGGGGCGTGCAGGGATGTTGGTGCTATCCAATCGAGAGATGTCTAAAGACAATTCGAAAGAAATGTAGAAATAAATGCAAAATCGAGGCTTCCATTGCAGAGGCATACATTCTAGAGGAGGTGTCAAACTTCACAACAACTTATTATGGTGACAAACTACCGAGTGTGCATAATCCACCCCCTCGTTACAATGATGGCGACAATGAATCGAACCTTAGCATATTTCGAGGCCAACTCGGAAGCGCAAGTGGCTCAACCACCAAGACCCTGACACATGAAGAGTGGCGGCATATCATCCTATATGTATTGACCAACCTTGAAGAGGTGACGCCATACATGGAACAATTTCTTCATGAATTCTGGCGTCGATCAAGGGACCCCACTCCACAGGAATATGACACTCTTCTTAGAAAGGGTGCGAGAAATGGGTTGCCCGATTTCATTTCTTAGTTCAAACATAAGGTACGTGCTTAGTTTGTTAAAGAGATCCGTCTATGAACTCAATTTAGCATCTTTTAACTTGCAAAAACTTGCAGGGCCAAAGAGATTCGTCTATGAGTGCCGAGTTGAGACAAGTAGCCAACGACTTTGCTTATAGGGTCAAGAAATATTCTGGATATGACGTCAATGGATACCGTTTTCGCACAACAAACTACGACCAAAGTCGGCCCAATCAAAAAACGTGTTCTGGAGTCTTTACGCCCGGCCTTGACGATGTCGATTATTTTGGACGAATCGAAGAAATATATGAGCTCAATTTTTATGGTTCCAAACCTCTTACTCCAGTGATATTCAAATGTCATTGGTTTGACCCTCAAGTGATGAGACAGACACATTCTAATCTTGGGATAGTCGAAATTCGACAAGATTCCACCTTACCAGGAGACAATGTCTATATCATGGCCCAACAGGCCACACAAGTGTATTATCTCCCATATGTGTGCCAAACGAAAGAACATCTTAAGGGTTGGGATGTTGTGTATAAGGTATCGCCACACGGGAGGTTACCTGTTCCTAACGATGAAGATTATAACTTAGACCCGGACACATATGATGGAGAGTTCTTCCAAGAAGATGGGCTAGAAGGGCGATTTGAGATAGACTTAACCGAAGCTATCGGAATAGACGCAGATATTGAAAAGGTTGTTAATGAGGAGGATGATGAGGTGCAAAATGATAATGACTTAGTAATCCTTGAAGGCAATGACATTAATGACGAACTTGCGCCTTCCGATGGTGTTGACTATGAAATGGTTGATAGTGATGATGAGAGTTATGATCCGGCTAACCCCGACACATATGAAGATTATTTTTAATCGATGTAATGCTATATGACTTTTTATTTCGCACCTGTTTTTAAATACATCTTTTTATATGTGCTTATTTGTTTACTCTTAATTGCAGATTTTGGACAAATATGGTGGGCGATTGGCTAAGGAGGAGGGGGAGGAGGAGCAGGATGGCGGACGAGGCAGAGCAGGACGAGACACAGCAGGACGACCTTGTCCAGCAGCAGGCGGCGCAGCATGACGACGATGACCAGCAGCAGGATGATGACGAAGCTCAGCAAACTGCCTCAGGTTCGAGGAGCATCTACCTGCGAGGTTCCGCGAGTCTCCCTCAGCGTCCCATACTTCGGGACAAGCGGCCGCTGATTCGGTCGGATGGGGAGAGGCATGTAACTTTATGTTCTTCATTCTTGTTTATATTATGTGTTCAAAATCATAATATAAACTAATACTTTTTATCTATCACTTGGATAGGTCTTGGACGGTTGTGGATTATGCTGGGGGGTCATCGTCGCCTCCCCAATGGCATCCTCGACCTGCTATGCAGGGAACACTTCCCTGGACTGGTTGAGTACGCCGGAGTGACGGGCCCAGCCTACACCTTCGACCACTATGCCGTCGCCCCCGATAAAGTAGACCGGGACGGCCGGGAATTCAATAACAAGGTGGAGCGGGTGAAGCAAGAGCTATGGGTAAGTCTTAGTATAATGTAAAATATGTCGCATTCGTTGCAAATTCTTGAAATAATGTATGGATACATCGTTTTTTATGCATGATTTCTTCAGATGCGAGGCTGGATACGAGGCTAGGGCGGATGTGGTGGCCACCACGAGCTGTAAGAAGCTCGTCGTGGACATGCACTATGAGGCTCGAATCCAGGCCATCGTCAGCTACCACGGCTCCGTCCTTGGGAAGAAGGTGACCAAGCAGCAAGCTCAAACCATGTCGTTGACCAGGGACCAGTACCTACAGGTAAAGTCATGCATGTTTGGTACCAGTACTCCATGCATGAATTTTATTTTATCTTCTCATATGCACTTTACGTGTTTACTTTGTAGATAATCCCATATTGGTGCGTCGCACATCCTCTGTGCTGGGAGCAGATGGTGGATAGGTGGTGCTCGCCTGAGTGGGACGAGGCGCACAACGCTAGCCGAGAACGGCGTATGATGATGCAAGGTCCCTCCCACCATCAAGGCAACCGGAGCCTGGGCAAATATGCAGAAGCATGGGTAAGCCCTCTTTTTTATTTAGGTATATAGCACTGGATTAGATATTATTTCTAACTATCTCGTTGGTTTTCTTGCAGTCGGCGTCACATGGTGGCCGGCCTTGCTTCATCTTCTCGGCCTATGCTATGGCCCATAAGGGCAAGGCAACGTCCGACGTCACGTACAACCCGGATGACGGTCCCGAGGCCTACACCAACCCCGCCGTCTACAACCGCCTTCATGACTACACCGCCATGGCGTAGGAGGTCCATGGCCCAGAATATGATCGAGCACCGAGCAGATCGACCCCGATGTTCTCATGAGGGTCGGAGGAGGCAAGAGACATGGGCGGTACTGGATTGCCGATGGGGCAATCGACTCGTCTTCCACTCCCACTCTGTCTCAGGTACGAGCAAGGAGCACGGGCTCGAGTCCAGCCATACGACCTCGGCACGACAGCTCACAACATCACATACAACAACTCGAGGTTAGTGCTTCTGTAACTCGTCCTTCCTTGAGTTATATACCTTCTCTTTGAGTTACTATAACGTTGGCTTGTAATATTACAAACCCAACTAGAAGAGATGGAGGCGAGGATGATGGCGGAGCGGGAGGCGGAGCGGGAGGCTCGCCTGGCAGATCATCAGAGGATGGCGGAGATGTTCCAGTACATGCAGAGCCTTGGCGCCGCACACGGTCTCGCTCCGCCACCTCCATTGTTCCCTGTAGTTGACCCTGCTCTGTTCCATACTCCTGTGAGTATCAAAATTGTAGTTAGATATTGGTAATGCATCTGGTATAACACATGTAATCTTTTCTCTGTGCACGGTCAATCTGGGGCGGCATCCAACAACCCTCATGGTTCGCCCAGCCCAACGCAACACCAGTCCAACCGCCCACCTCAATGAGAGTTATGTTTTTAGTGTTTAGACTATAAAACTTATGTTGAATACTTATGTCAGAGCTTTAGACTTATGTGTTCATACTTTCGAACTTGTGTTGATACTTATGAACTTGTGTTGATATTGTTTGTGTTGAGAACTTCTGAACTTATGTTTGTATATTAATGTTTGTGTTGGATATTTATGTTTGTGATGATCTATGATGTATATATGTGATATCTGTGAAATATCTTTTGTTTGTTTGGATGGAATAGGAAAAACAAATAAAAAAGGTGTGTACTGGTCACTTTGTCGAGTGTTACACTCGGCAAAGAGGTACTTTGCCGAGTGTCAGGACCATAGCACTCGGCAAAGAACCAAGACTTGGACACCGATATAGGTTCTTTTCCGAGTGTAGTGGCCCTGACACTCGACAAAGAGGCACGTTTTGCCGAGTGCCATATAAAGCACTCGGCAAAGAACCTGACATGGGGACCCGCTGACGGATTCTTTGTCAAGTGCTGGTCGGCAGACACTCGGCAAAGGTAACTCTTTTGCCGAGTGTCACCTAGAACACTCGGCAAAGACGCCATCTCCGTCACCCCGGCGCCGTGACGGTGGCTTTTCTTTGCCAAGTACTTCTTGGCACTCGACAAAGTCTTTGCCGAGTGCCGAGAAAAAAGTACTCGGCAAAGAAGGCTTTGCCGATGTAATATGTGCCGAGCCCTCTTTGCCTAGTGTGACACTCGGCAAAGCATTTACCGAGTGTTTTTCAGGACACTCGGCAAAGCCGTCGATTTCGGTAGTGATAGATCCAATTCATAGCTTGCCATGTATGAGACCACTCGTACTATTTTTTTTCTTTTACACCAATAAATAAATAAGAATATCTTTACTACTATAAAACACCGATTTTTCTTGTTTCTACTGTCGCCCTTTTTACAAAAAGGTCCTTATACTTCTTTGTAATTTAAACCGTGGTCCAAACCTTCAATACAATCCACCTGCACGTCGCACACAACCAAACCGTAGCCCCTTGCTCCTAGCTGCCAACACCCCCTCCCTCGCACTCCCCGCTGGGTAGAAGAGCCGTGGTGCCTACACCTTCGCCCACTGGCAGAGCACCAGGTCGTTGATCTCCGAGCATTGTTGGCTCGTTGACGATGGAGAAGGGAAAGGGCCTCGCTCGACGTTGGGCGGTGGAACTCCCAGATGCCTCCTCCTCCCCTGTCGTTCTTAACCCGTCTGGTTTTGCTAGATCAGCGCCCATGGTAACCCCTACTCCTCCTCGTTCATACCTTCGCTATGTCCCTCAATTCACGTGCTTGCTCTCTGGTTCGTAAGGCGACACCGCGGGTGCGAACTAGCGCACAAACTCCGAGGCCACATGGAAGGCGTAGGTTCGTTCGATCGGTACCATATTGCTTGATTGTTTTAACCCATTATTTTCCACTAGAACTTACTCTGGGACCGCTAAATTTAAACTAACAGAACTTAGATTGTGAAATATAGTACAATATTATGTTTGGCTAATTGTTGAAAACCCCAAATGGCTGCAATAATAGGCAAAACTACAATGTTTAGGTACAGTATCCTTGTTGCTTGATTGTTTTAGCTCATTATCTTTCACTGGAACTTAATCTGCCACAACTCACAAGGGGGTTATAGATGCTCGATTGTCCATGTCATGGTGTTATTTCTTTATGGCAACGACGATTTCCTTCCCGTCTCCCAAACCCCGATGCCGGTTGCCGAGCGAGCGAGTGGGCCGTGGTGCCGCTATCGTGGCGACACCACACCTATATATAATCAATTATAGAAATTCGTCTAACTGTAGTTTTGGGGAATATAAAACATGCTTTATATGTGACACACTCATGCCACCAATCTCAAAGGTAGTGAACATTCCATTTGACCAAATATACTTAGAGAATGTTTGGTTTCTAAGGACTAATTTTTAGTCTCTCCATTTTATTCTATTTTAGTCTCTAAATTGTCAAATACGGAAACTAAAACTATTTAGAGACTTAAATGGAATAAAATAGAGGGACTAAAATTAGTCCCTAGAAACCAAACACCGTTTTAGATTTCACATCTTGCTTGCAATTGATCACAAATTGAAGTGTGTGAAAAAAGGTAACATAACCACAATCATGATTTGGAAGGCCACATTTTATGGGAATCACGATACTTCTATAATTTACCTTCAATATAATCTGAAAGTTTTCTCCTTGTTTATTCAATAAATGGTTGACTAAGTTTCTAGTTGCTTAAATGTTTTTATCACTTTCGATCATCTTCTATAGCTACGCTTTGTTTTGATCACTTTGGTTTATTGGTGAATCAGAATATCACTTTTTTGGATCTTGTTGTAAGTTTTTTTTTTTTTTTGCTTATCTATTTTCTACATTTTGCAGGGTCTTCTTCCTTTGATACTGTCACAACCTTCCAAAGTATTCTCATTGACTTTGAAAGATCAGCTTAAGGTGATTATTACATGCCTATCATGTATTCTGCAGCTAAAGTAATACCTGGCTAATTATTCACCTTTTTATGCCTGCCATCTAGCTTCAAACAGCGGCATAAGGCAATAATGCCAATTGGCTACTTATTCACCTTTTTAGCAGTTTTGTTGCCACAGAAGATCAGCCAAACCGATGAAATGATATGGCTTAGCTATTTTAACTTTTCATTGCTTTATTAGCAAAAGGTAGTTTCCTTTTTGTTTTTTATAGCTAGGTAATGGCCTCTTGCAATTGTCCTCTAACATATGTGTTTGCTTTAAGTTTTATTTGAATTTAATAATGAGGTTGTTATACTAATATTTTGAAAATGCACTTTTATGTTCACTTAATACATATTCTGTCTTCCAATTGTCCTCTAACTGAAGAAATCGTTGCCACTGTCAGACCCAGCTGTTCAGCATGCTCTACAGGTATTCAACAATTCCTCATGTGTACGCTTAGATAGTTGATACGCCTCCTTGCTTCAGGGACTCAAATTGCTTCATTATGCAAATAGGCTTGCCCTACCTGATGATGGGACCATCACCACTGTTCGATCCTAAGCCTGCAACGCTGGACTTCCTTGGGCTTGGAATTGGAGGGACCATGGGTGGCTCCACGGCCAACAACAATGGCCTCCCGGCATTAATGGTTGGAGGATAGCTGGATATGGGGTCTTCGGCACAGGTGCCTGCGTTGGGAAGATGCCAAGAGGAAGACCAACAGACGTACGATCCTGTGAAGTTTTCTCCTTTTTTCTCTAATGACTCGGCTTGTCCATTCTTTCAGTCACAGATGTGCTTTTGGTGTGGAGATAGAAGCTCTGTAAGATGTGGACCTGTACGTAGCTCGATACTCCTCCCAGTCCTGCTCTCTGTCTGAAAAAAACGCCCTTGCATTGATACAATTCGGTCCCAGCAGATGATCCAGAGGTTCTAAGAGTACAAAATCACCGTGCTTTTCTGAAAGTCATTGCATTTCCAAAGATGTATTCCGAGTTTTCTTGCACATGTCCTACTTGAGAAAAATTGATTATTTAGGACGTGTTTAATTAGCATGGCTCCAGAGCAAAACTCCAAGTAGAAGCTGATCAGAACATGCCAAACACCCTAACTTTAGAGTTATAGGGTCTGTTTGGTTCGCTACCTAACTTGCCACACTTTACCTAACTTTTCTGCCTAAGGTTAGTTCTTCAATTTGAACGATTAACCTTAGGCAAAGTGTGGCGCAGTTAGCCACGAACCAAACAGACCCATAAACTCTATGAAGTTTTTTAAGCTGTAGTACAATTTTTTGAAATACCTCTTTTGCTGCTCCGAAAACTCCAAAAAAGAAACCTAGTCATGGAGTTTGGAGTTATTTACCCGCCACTGCCACCGGTTATGAGAAACAATTTAAACTCTCGAACAGAGCTGCTCCACCGAGTTTTGAAGTAGAGCTGCTATAGGGTGAAGCAGAGGCATGCCAAACATGCCCTTAATGTATATATAAGTATGTGGTGAATCCAATGTCGTGTAGGCGGGTATTCAAATTTTGCTCAAAATTTGGCAAAATTCACCCAAATTTTCCGTTCTCGCCACAGTGGAATCGGAAACCGAGCAGTTTTTTCGAGATTTATTTTCAAATTTTAAAAAATCATAAAAAATCCGAAAAAATCTATTAAAAACTAGAGGGTTTTAGGAGTTCAAACATATATTTTTTGTTGAAAAATTCATCTTATGTGCCAAAAAAAATCGATTAGTTTAGACCCTTAACCCAAAACCCAAACCCGCGCGTTTCTAGGCGAGATCCACTATCTTCTTGGCGAATCCCGACGCTAACCACTATGTATTACTATATTCCACCCATTTTTTAGCATTTGGCACCTTGTATTCCATATTTAGTGCAGTATATATGGTTTTGGTTGGTGATTAGTTGATTCACTAGTTTATTTTGGGTAGTATAATGTGAGCACCATATATATTACCATGTTATGTAGAAAATAGTTATTAGTGGATAGTTTGAAAGTAGTTCATTTGTTAAATCTATTTGATAGTGAGCAACATATATGACTTACTAGTGGATGGTTGTTAGTTGGTATATTAAAAATTGTTGATAGCTTTTGTTTAAATGTAGTTGTTAGTTGGTATTCCTTACTAGGGTATGAGACGCTACATGAGTTGGTGTTCGTGAACTATACAACCTACGTCTACGCATTCAACGTGCAGCAGATACCCCAGAGCCTAGTTATGGAGCACCTTATTCACAATGACGACATTCGGTTTACGAACCTGTTGATGATGGTAGCCACAGCTTAGTAAGCTCAAGTTATAACTATCCACCTCGACGTGATCAACACTTGTACGCCTAAGCCTACTGAGTTTGATCCTGCCTTAGCCCTCATGGATCTCTTATTACATAGGCATAATGCTGCACCCAGATTTAAGGCAAACCCGTGCACATCTCAAATATATGCTAGGATCAAGTTTCACTCATATGATGACTCATGATACAGAAAATAATGCCACATCTTTATTATATAATAGAGGTTCTGTACAAAATAGCTAAAAATACATCATATGACGACAATGATCCTCCTCAATCATAGTTGACTGGGAGACGACGACCTAGACCTCTTCGAACTCATCGTAGCATCCTTCATGCTCCTCATCTTGCGGTACCTATTCTTGACCTGGTGTGATTATAGCAAGGGTGAGATTTCATACAGTCATCACTCAGTAAGTGTGGGGAAGAGTGTAGTGTAAGGCTTACCAAGGGAAATGGTTAAGGCTGAGCATTGCTTTTAGTGTTGGTCAAAATTTTATTAGCCGTTACTAGGTATAAGTAAATACCATCCCAATTAAATAACTGATCATGAATAATAAATCCCACAATGCAATGCATGATAGGTTAAATTTAATTCCATAAATTACTCATGTGAGGGTTCGAGCCGCTCTTGACCCTGAGCACGACTAATATACCAGTTTTACACTCTATAGAGGTTGTGTATCTTTACCCACAAGTTGTGATCCCTTATTTGCCTCGGGTTACGCAAACCCTTAAACATTGTCAAGGTGAGTAGGCAAGGGCTCACTATAAGGCCTTTCCATAGTTCCACTAGGATGATAGAACCACTATTGATTTAGGCAGAAGAGGGCGATATAGGAATCCCTCGTCCGAATAGCTATCTCAGACAGTTCGACCCGAGAACCTCCCTATCAGCAACTTCCCACACCCCACTTGCCCCTTTTGGGAAATGATTAACTCACACTAGCTTTCCTAATTAATTGGCTAAAGGTGTCCCATTCCACCCTTGTGGTAGCACTGTTTTCTCGGATGGTCGCTCCATATTCCAATTAACAAAATGATCTTATCATGCATAACAAATAACCAACAATAGTAAATCATAATGGAACATGGTCATGAATCATAAGTATCATTAATTCCAAAACCAGGTCTAGCACTAGCAAGACTACCCAATAATGCATTTGTATGGAAGGTATCAGGTAGACAAAACTAGGTAACCTATTAGGTCCCATTAGCTTAACCTAACTGATAGTCGCCTAGAGGGGGGTGAATAGGGCGAAACTGAAATTTACAAAAATAATCACAACTACAAGCCGGGTTAGCGTTAGTAATAAAGAAACGAGTCCGCGAGAGAGGGCGCAAAAACAAATCGCAAGCAAATAAGAGTGTGACACGAGGATTTGTTTTACCAAGGTTCGGTTCTCGCAAACCTACTCCCCGTTGAGGAGGCCACAAAGGCCGGGTCTCTTTCAACCCTTCCCTCTCTCAAACGATCCCACGGATCGAGTGAGCTTTCTCTTCTTCTCAATCAACCGGGAACAAAACTTCCCCGCAAGGGCCACCACACAATTGGTGCCTCTTGCCTTGGTTACAATTGAGAGATGATCACAAGAACAAGTGAGAAAGAAAAGAATGCGATCCAAGCGCAAGAGCTCGAAAGAACACAAGCAAATCACTCTCTCTAATCACTATGGAGTTGTGTGGAATTTGGAGAGGACTTGATCTATTTGGTGTGTCTAGAATTGAATGCTAGAGCTCTTGTAGTAGTTGAGAAGTGGAAAACTTGGATGGCAATGAATGTGGGGTGGTTGGGGTATTTATAGCCCCAACCACCAAAAGTGACCGTTGCTGGAACCTGTCTGTTCGATGGCGCACCGGACAGTCCGGTGCACACCGGACAGTCCGGTGCCCCTGCCACGTCACCATTGCCGTTGGATTCTGACCGTTGGAGCTTCTGACTTCTGGGCCCTCCTGGGTGTCCGGTGCACACCGGACACGTACTGTTTGATGTCCGGTGCACCGGTATGGGCGATCCTGACGTCTGCGCGCGCTGCGCGCGCATTAAATGCACCGCAGGGAGCCGTTGGCGCCGCAGGGAGCCGTTGCTCCGCTGGCACACCGGACAGTCCGGTGCACACCGGACAGTCCGGTGAATTTTAGCGGAGCGGCTGTCGCGCGAACCCGAGGCTGGCGAGTTCCGGAGACCGCGCTTCCTTGGAGCACCGGACATGTCCGGTGCACACCGGACAGTCCGGTGAATTATAGCGCGCCGGCTTCCGAGAATTCCCGAGGGCGAAGAGTTTGAGTCGAAGTCCTCTGGGCGCACCGGACATGTCCGGTGCACACCGGACAGTCCGGTGCCTTCAGCCAGAGGTGCCCTCGGTTGCCTCATTGCTCCTTTGTTGAATCCAACACTTGGTCTTTTTATTGGCTAAATGTGAACCTTTTGCACCTGTATAACTTATGCACTAGAGTAAACTAGTTAGTCCAATATTTGTGTTGGGCAATTCAACCACCAAAATTATTTAGGAACTAGGTGTAAGCCTAATTCCCTTTCAATCTCCCCCTTTTTGGTGATTGATGCCAACACAAACCAAAGCAAATATAGAAGTGCATAATTGAACTAGTTCACATAATGTAAGTGCAAAGGTTGCTTGGAATTGAGCCAATATAAATACTTATATGATGCGCATGGATTGTTTCTTCGTTTTTGACATATTGGACCTCATTTGCACCATAAGTTTTGTTTTTGCAAACTCTTTTGTAAATTCTTTTCAAAGTCATTTTGCAAGATAGTCAAGGGTAAATGAATAAGATTTTGCAAAGCATGTTCAAGTTTTGAAATTTTCTACCTTTGTTCAAATGCTTTTCCTTTGACTAAACAAAACTCCCCCTCAAATAAGGTCTCCTCTTAGTGTTCAAGAGGGTTTTTCATCAATTTTGAAAATATTACTTGCTCCCCTTTTAGAACACAAAGAGATACCAATTTTGAAATTTACCATTGAAAATCATCAAATTTATAAAATAAAATAAGGTGGTGGTGCGGTCCTTTTGCTTTGGGCTCATATTTTCTCCCCCTTTGGCATGAATCGCCAAAAACGGAATCATTAGAGCCCAATGAAGTACGTTTTCCCCCTTTGGTCATGAAATGAATGAGTGAAGATTATACCAAAGTTGGAGAAATGATGCGGAGCGACGGCGAAGGATGAGTAGTCGAGTGGAGTGGAAGCCTTTGTCTTCGCCGAAGACTCCAATTTCCTTTCAATATACCTATGACTTGGTTTGAAATACACTTGAAAACACATTAGTCATAGCATATATAAAAGAGACATGATCAAAGGTATATTCATGTGCTATGTGTGCAAGTTTAGCAAAAGAAATTCCTAGAATCAAGAATATTGAGCTCATGCCTAAGTCTGGTAAAAGATTGTTCATCAAGAGGCTTGGTAAAGATATCGGCTAATTGATCTTTAGTGTTAATGTAAGAAATCTCGATATCCCCCTTTTGTTGGTGATCCCGAAGAAAATGATACCGAATGGCTATGTGCTTAGTGCGGCTGTGCTCGACGGGATTGTCGGCCATTTTGATTGCACTCTCATTGTCACATAGCAAAGGGACTTTGGTTAATTTGTAACCGTAGTCCCGCAGGGTTTGCCTCATCCAAAGCAATTGCGCGCAACAATGGCCTGCGGCAATATACTCGGCTTCGGCGGTAGAAAGAGCGACCGAATTTTGCTTCTTTGAAGCCCATGACACCAAGGATCTTCCCAAGAATTGGCAAGTCCCCGATGTGCTCTTCCTGTTGATCCTACACCCCGCCCAATCGGCATCCGAATATCCAATCAAATCAAAAGTGGATCCCCGAGGGTACCAAAGCCCAAACTTAGGAGTATAAGCCAAATATCTCAAGATTCGTTTTACGGCCGTAAGGTGTGATTCCTTAGGGTCGGCTTGGAATCTTGCACACATGCAAACGGAAAGCATAATGTCCGGTCGAGATGCACATAAATAAAGTAATGAACCAATCATCGACCGGTATACCTTTTGATCCATGGACTTACCTCCCGTGTCGAGGTCGAGATGCCCATTTGTTCCCATGGGTGTCTTGATGGGCTTGGCATCCTTCATTCCAAACTTGCTTAGGATATCTTGAGTATACTTCGTTTGGCTAATGAAGGTGCCCTCTTGGAGTTGCTTGACTTGGAATCCTAGAAAATACTTCAACTCCCCCATCATCGACATCTCGAATTTTTGTGTCATGATCCTACTAAATTCTTCACATGTAGATTTGTTAGTAGACCCAAATATGATATCATCAACATAAATTTGGCATACAAACAAATCATTGTCAAGAGTCTTAGTAAATAGAGTAGTGTCGGGGACCATAATTAGGGGTACCCTCAAGACGCCTAATTCTCAGCTGGTAACCCCCATCAGCATAAAGCTGCAAAGGCCTGATGGGTTTGATTAAGTCAGGGATCAGTCCATACGAGTGACTTGACCACGCCACGCCCGAGCCTAGCCTCGGGCGAGGGCAGCCGACCCTAAGATGACTCCGTCTCGCCTGAGGTCTCCTCTTTCACGGCAGACGCATCTCCGGCTCGCCCTAGGCCCCGCCTCCGATAAGGAGAAACCCTGACTAAATCACCGCACCAACCGACCGAGTCACCAGGGCGTTTAACGCAAAAGGTAAGACCGACGGGCGACCAGACTTCGCCAGTGGTGCCATAGGAGACTCCGCCCGACCCAGGGCTCGGACTCGGGCTAAGGCCCCGGAAGACGGCGAACTCCGCTCCGCCCGACCCCAGGGCTCGGACTCGGGCTAAGGCCCCGGAAGACGGCGAACTCCGCTCCGCCCGACCCCAGGGCTCGGACTCGGGCTAAGGCCCCGGAAGACGGCGAACTCCGCTCCGCCCGACCCAGGGCTCGGACTCAGGCTAAGGCCTCGGAAGACGGCGAACTCCGCTCCGCCCGACCCAGGGCTCGGACTCGGGCTAAGGCCCCGGAAGACGGCGACCTCCGCCTCGCCCGACCCAGGGCTCGGACTCCGCCTCGGCCTCTGCCGAATAATCTCCGCCTCGCCCGACCCAGGGCTCGGACTCTGTCTCTGTCTTGCAGGACAGACTCGGCCTCGGCCTCGGAGGAGCCTCCACGACGCCCGACCTAGGATACGAGACCGCCACGTCAACAGGAAGCGTCATCATCACCCTGCCCTGAGCCGACTTGGGTCGCAGAGAACAAGACCGGCGTCCCATCTGGCCAGCTATGCCAGATAGGCCATGATAGCGCCCCGCTAGATCATGACGACGGCGGCTCCCAGCTCCCTTACGAAAGCAGGAGAACGTCAGCAAGGACCCAGCCACCTCGACAGCTGTCCCCCCGTCCGGCTCCGTTACTCCTCCAACAGCCACGACGCCACACCAACAGGGTGCCACGATCTCTCCGGCTGCCACCTGGGCATGTACATAGGGCGCTAGCTCTCCCTCGCTAGACACGTAGCACCTTGCTACACCCCCATCTTGTACACCTGGACCCTCTCCTTACGATTATAAAAGGAAGGGCCAGGGCCTTCTTAGAGAAGGTTGGCCTCACGGGGACGAAAGGCAGGGGCAGGCGCTCTCTCGGGGCCGCTCTCTCCCTTCACCTCGTGCGGACGCTTGTAACCCCCTACTGCAAGCGCACCCGACCTGGGCGCGGGACGAACACGAAGGCCGCGGGAATTTCTCCGACTCCCTCACGACCCGGCTCCGGCCATCGACTCTCTCTCTCTCCCTCTCTGTTCCCCCCTTCGCGCTCGCTCCACGCGCTCGACCCATCTGGGCTGGGGCACGCGGCACTCTCACTCGTCGGCTCGGGGACCCCCCGGTCTCGGAACGCCGACAGTTGGCGCGCCAGGTAGGGGCACGCTGCGTGTTGACGTTCGATTTCCCGTCAAGCTCCAGATGGGCAGTCTCCAACAACCTCTTCAACCCGGGACGGTGCTCCGTTTCGGGAACCTCGAGTTCATGTCTCTCGATGGCGACTACGACATGATACTCCTTCCACCGCCGCGCGACAGCGACATTGGTGGCGGACAGCCCGCCCGCCGGCGGCGGAATCGACGACGTCTTTCCCGCGTTGGGGAAGGACAACGTTCGAGCTCGCCCCATCCTCTCCCTCGCCATCGGAGGAGGAGGAGGCGGGGCAACCGGGGCCGAGCGGGAGGCCGCGCTCCGACGGCTGTCGAGCAAATCGACACCCCCGGCGCCCCAGCGGAGGACACGCCAAGCGTCGCCCTCGCGTTCGAGGCAAACGCGAGCGCCATCCCCCCGCAACACGTCGACCCCGAGCAAGTGGACGACGCCAGCACGCTCACGGAGGGCCTGCGGGACATCGCCCTCGTACCCAAGACGACGGCGCGGTCAGCCCCCGACACGACTTCATCGCTCCTCGTCGACGAAAAGGTACCGACTGCTCCCCATCTTTCGTTATTTCGACTCGGCCTCAGCCCGCCTGGCGACCTCGCTTTGGCGGGCACTCACATTGAGGCGAGTGCAACCTCTCTGGGGTTTCGTGTGCGGTCGCCTTGGGACCGATTGACGGGCGTCTCGACCTACGGACCCTCTGGGTCCGAGGAAGATGACGACCCCAGCATCTGCTGGGATTTCTCCGGATCTGGCAACCCTAGTGCCATGCGGGACTTTATGACCGCATGTGACTACTGCCTCTCCGACTGTTCCGACGGCAGCCGCAGCCTTGGCGACAAGGACTGCGGCCCGAGTCGCGAATGTTTCCACATCGAGCTAGGGGATCCCTCCGGAGGCGGCTGTCTCGGCATGCCGGAGGATGGTGATCCCCCTAGGCCAGCGCCTCGCGCCGACATCCCGCGGGAGCTAGCTGTGGTCCCCGTTCCGGCGGGGGGTCGCGACCCACAGCTCGAGCAAGTCCGCGGGGCGCAGGCCGGGTTCGATGAAGGAGCAGGAGCGCTCGAGGCAATCCGCCAGAACATCGGGCAGGTATGGGCGAGCCAACCCCCGGCCGGAGGAATACGTCACCTGCCCCAAGGTCTCCAGCACCGCATCGCCAACGATGCCAGGGACAAACCGCCACCCGCATCCGGCGGGACTGGCCAAGACCTGGTCGCTGCAGCAATGCTCCTCCGCGCGATGCCGGAGTCATCAACCACCGAGGGTCGGCGAATCCAGGGAGAACTCAAGCATCTCCTGGAAGGCGCTGCGGCCCGGCGGGCCGAGAGCTCTGCCTCCCGCAGGCAGGGATACCCCTCGGAACCTCGTGCCGCGACTTCCCGACTCACGCGGGAAGCCTCGGCCTTCACCGGGCGCACGCGCACCACCGCGCCTGCGGCCCCGGGCCACCTCGGCGGCGAACACCCTCATCGCGACCGTCGGGCACGCCTCGACGAAAGGGTGCGCCGAGGCTACCACCCCAGGCGTGGGGGGCGTTACGACAGCGGGGAGGATCGAAGTCCCTCGCCCGAACCACCCGGTCCGCAGGTCTTTAGCCGAGCCATTCGGCGGGCGCCGTTTCCGCCCCGATTCCGACCCCCGACTACTATCACAAAGTACTCGGGGGAGACGAGACCGGAATTGTGGCTTGCGGACTACCGCCTGGCCTGTCAACTGGGTGGGACGGACGATGACAACCTCATCATCCGAAACCTCCCCCTGTTTCTCTCCGACACCGCTCGTGCCTGGTTGGAGCACCTGCCCCCGGGGCAGATTTCCAACTGGGAGGATCTGGTCCAGGCTTTCGCCGGGAACTTCCAGGGCACGTACGTGCGCCCCGGGAATTCCTGGGACCTCCGTAGCTGTCGGCAACTGCCGGGAGAGTCCCTTCGGGACTACATCCGGCGGTTCTCGAAGCAGCGCACCGAGCTGCCCAACATCACCGACTCCGATGTCATCGGCGCGTTCCTCGCCGGCACCACCTGCCGCGACCTGGTGAGCAAGCTGGGTCGCAAGACCCCCACCAGGGCGAGCGAGCTGATGGACATCGCCACCAAGTTCGCCTCCGGTCAGGAGGCGGTAGAGGCCATCTTCCGAAAGGACAAGCAGCCCCAGGGCCGCCCGTCGGAAGATGCTCCCGAGGCGTCTACTCCGCGCGGCGCCAAGAAGAGAGGCAGGAGGAAGTCGCAAGCGAAACGCGACGTTCCCGATGCAGACCTTGTCGCCGCCGCCGAGCGCAAGAACCCTCGGAAGCCCCCCGGAGGTGCAAACCTCTTCGACAAGGCACTCAAGGAGACGTGCCCCTACCATCAGGGGCCCGTCGAGCACACCCTCGAAGAGTGCGTCATGCTTCGGCGTCACTTCCATCGGGCCGGGCCACCCGCAGAGGGTGGCAAGGCTCGCGACGACGACAAGAGGGAGGATCGCCAAGCAGGAGAGTTCCCGGAGGTCCGCGATTGCTTCATGATCTACGGAGGGCATGCGGCGAACGCCTCGGCTCGGCATCGTAAGCAAGAGCGTCGGGAGGTCTGCTCGGTAAAGGTGGCGGCGCCAGTCTATCTAGACTGGTCCGACAAGCCCATCACCTTCGACCGAGACGACCACCCCGACCACGTGCCGAGCCCGGGGAAGTACCCGCTCGTCGTCGATCCTGTCATCGGCAACGTCAGGCTCACCAAGGTCCTGATGGATGGAGGCAGCTGCCTCAACATCATCTACGCCGAGACCCTCTGGCTCCTGCGCGTCGACCTGTCATCTGTCCGAGCAGGCGCTGCGCCCTTCCACGGGATCATCCCCGGGAAGCGCGTCCAGCCCCTCGGACAGCTCGACCTCCCTGTCTGCTTCGGAACACCCTCCAACTTCCGAAGGGAGACATTGACGTTCGAGGTGGTCGGGTTCCGAGGAACCTACCACGCAGTGTTGGGAAGGCCATGCTACGCGAAGTTCATGGCCATCCCCAACTACACCTACCTAAAGCTCAAGATGCCGGGCCCCAATGGGGTCATCACTGTCGGCCCCACGTACAAGCACGCCTTCGAATGCGATGTGGAGTGCGTGGAGTACGCCGAGGCCCTCGCCGAGTCCGAAGCCCTCATTGCCGACCTAGAAAGCCTCTCCCGAGAGGTGCCGGACGTGAAGCGGCATGCCGGCAACTTCGAGCCAGTGGAGACGGTTAAGGCCGTCCCTCTCGACCCCAGTGGCGACACCTCCAAGCAGGTTCGGATCGGTTCCGGGCTCGACCCCAAATAGGAAGCAGTGCTCGTCGACTTTCTCCGCGCAAACGCCGACGTTTTCGCGTGGAGTCCCTCGGACATGCCCGGCATACCGAGGGAAGTCGCCGAGCACTCGCTGGATATTCGGGCCGGGGCCCGACCGGTCAGACAACCTCTGCGCCGATTCGACGAGGAAAGGCGCAGGGTGATAGGCGAGGAGGTCCACAAGCTGATGGCAGCAGGGTTTATTAAAGAGGTATTTCCATCCCGAATGGCTTGCCAACCCTGTGCTTGTGAGGAAAAAAGGGGGGAAATGGCGGATGTGTGTAGACTACACTGGTCTCAACAAAGCATGTCCGAAGGTCCCCTACCCTCTACCTCGCATCGATCAAATCGTGGACTCCACCGCAGGGTGCGAAACCCTGTCTTTCCTCGATGCTTACTCAGGGTATCATCAAATCAAGATGAAAGAGTCCGACCAGCTCGCGACTTCTTTCATCACGCCCTTCGGCATGTATTGTTACATCACAATGCCGTTCGGTTTGAGGAACGCGGGTGCAACGTACCAGCGGTGCATGAACCATGTGTTCGGCGAACACATAGGTCGCACGGTCGAGGCCTACGTCGATGACATCGTAGTCAAGACGAGGAAAGCCTCCGACCTTCTCTCCGACCTCGAACTGACATTCCGGTGTCTCAAGGCGAAGGGCGTCAAGCTCAATCCCGAGAAGTGCGTCTTCGGGGTGCCCCGAGGCATGCTCTTGGGATTCATCGTCTCCGAGCGGGGCATCGAAGCCAACCCGGAGAAGATCGCAGCGATCACAAACATGGGGCCCATCAAAGACTTAAAAGGCGTACAGAGGGTCATGGGATGCCTCGCGGCCTTGAGCCGTTTCATCTCGCGCCTCGGCGAAAGAGGCCTGCCCCTGTACCGCCTCTTAAGAAAGGCCGAGTGCTTCACTTGGACTCCCGAGGCCGAGGAAGCCCTCGGGAACCTGAAAGCGCTCCTCACCCAGGCGCCCATTTTGGTACCCCCAGCTGATGGGGAAACCCTCCTGGTCTACGTCGCCGCAACCACTCAGGTGGTCAGCGCCGCGATCGTAGTCGAAAGGCAGGAAGAGGGGCATGCTTTGCCCGTTCAGAGGCCAGTCTACTTCGTCAGCGAAGTGCTGTCCGAGACCAAGATCCGCTACCCACAAGTCCAGAAGCTGCTATATGCAGTGATCCTGACGAGGCGAAAGCTGCGACATTACTTCGAGTCCCATCCGGTGACTGTGGTGTCATCCTTCCCCCTGGGGGAGATCATCCAGTGCCGAGAAGCCTCGGGACGGATCGCGAAGTGGGCGGTGGAAATCATGGGCGAGGCGATCTCGTTCGCCCCTCGGAAGGCCATCAAGTCCCAGGTACTGGCGGATTTCGTAGCCGAATGGGTCGATACCCAGTTGCCAACGGCTCCGATCCAGCCAGAGCTCTGGACCATGTTTTTCGACGGGTCGCTGATGAAGACGGGAGCTGGCGCGGGCCTGCTTTTCGTCTCGCCCCTCGGAAAACACCTGCGCTATGTGCTCCGCCTCCATTTCCCGGCGTCCAACAATGTGGCTGAGTACGAGGCCCTGATCAACGGGTTGCGAATCGCCATCGAACTAGGGGTTCGACGCCTCGATGCGCGCGGCGACTCGCAGCTCGTCATCGACCAAGTCATGAAGAACTCCCACTGCCGCGACCCGAAGATGGAGGCTTACTGTGAAGAGGTTCGACGCCTGGAGGACAAGTTCTACGGGCTCGAACTTAACCACATCGCCCGGCGCTACAACGAGACTGCGGACGAGCTGGCGAAGATAGCCTCGGGGCGGACAACGGTTCCCCCGGACGTCTTCGCCCGGGATCTGCACCAACCCTCCGTCAAGATAGGCGACGCGCCCGAGCCCGAGGCACCCTCGGCCTCGTCCGAGGTAACCTCGGCCCATCCCGAGCCGTCCTCGGCTCAATCCGAGGAACCCTCGGAGCCCGAGGGCGAAGCGCTGCACGTCGAGGGGGAGCAGAACGGGGTCGTGCCAGATCAAGACTGGAAGACCCCGTACCTGCAATATCTCCGCCGAGGAGAACTGCCCCTCGACCGAGCCGAGGCTCGGCGGGTAGCGCGACGAGCGAAATCGTTCGTCCTGCTGGGCGATGAGCAGGAGCTCTACCACCGCAGCCCCTCGGGCATCCTCCAGCGATGCATCTCCATCGCCGAGGGTCAGGACCTCCTGCAGGAAATACACTCGGGGGCTTGCGGTCATCATGCAGCACCTCGAACCCTCGTTGGGAATGCTTTCCGCCAAGGCTTCTACTGGCCAACGGCGGTGGCTGACGCCACTAGAATTGTCCGCGCCTACGAAGGGTGCCAATTCTATGCGAAGCAGACCCACCTGCCCGCTCAGGCTCTGCAGACGATACCCATCACTTGGCCCTTCGCTGTGTGGGGTCTGGACCTCGTCGGCCCACTGCAGAAGGCGCCCGGGGGCTACACGCACCTGCTGGTCGCCATCGACAAATTCTCCAAGTGGATCGAGGTCCGACCCCTAAACAGCATCAGGTCCGAGCAGGCGGTGGCGTTCTTCACCAACATCATCCATCGCTTCGGGGTCCCGAACTCCATCATCACCGACAATGGCACCCAGTTCACCGGCAAAAAATTCTTGGATTTTTGCGAGGATCACAACATCCGGGTGGACTGGGCCGCCGTAGCTCACCCCATGTCGAATGGGCAAGTGGAACGTGCCAATGGCATGATTCTACAAGGGCTCAAGCCTCGGATTTACAACAACCTCAACAAGTTCGGCAAGCGATGGATGAAGGAACTCCCCTCGGTGGTCTGGAGCCTGAGGACGACTCCAAGCCGAGCCACGGGTTTCACGCCGTTCTTCCTGGTCTACGGGGCCGAGGCAATCCTGCCCACGGACCTGGAATACGGCTCCCCGAGGACGAAGGCTTACAACGAAGAAAGCAACCAAGCCAGCCGAGAAGACTCGCTGGACCAGCTGGACGAGGCTCGGGACAGGGCCTTACTACACTCGGCGCGGTATCAGCAGTCCCTGCGACGCTACCACGCCCGAGGGGTCCGACCCCGAGAACTCCAGGTGGGCGATCTGGTGCTTCGGCTGCGGCAAGACGCCCGAGGGAGGCACAAGCTCACGCCCCCCTGGGAGGGGCCGTTCATCATCGCCAAAGTTCTGAAGCCCGGAACGTACAAGCTGGCCAACAGTCAAGGCGAGGTCTACGGCAACGCTTGGAACATCCAACAGCTACGTCGCTTTTACCCTTAAGATGTTTCCAAGTTGTTCATATACCTCGCACCCACGCAAAGTTTAGTCAACAAGGAAGGGTCGGCCTCGCCTCGGCAAAGCCCGACCCTCCCTCGGGGGCTAAAAGGGGGTTAACCCCCTCTGCGTCAAAATTTTCCTCGAACAAAAAACCTCTTTCACCAGAACATCTTTCGTGCTTTTTGACTACTTCGGAAAGTGGGTCCTGGAAACGACGGGGTACACGTAAGCAGTCAAGGCTGACCGAGCCGAGGGACTCCTACGCCTCCGGGATACGGATACCTCACTCATCACCTTCTGCGATAAGTAACTCGCGCTCGGATAAAGTGACTCCGCGGATCGAATGAGTCTTTACGTACGGAAGCTCTTCTGTTGAAGCAGGTTCTTCGAGCCTTCTCGACTGAGTCAGTGACAGGGCCTCATGGATGGGTAAAAGTACGCGTAAGCGGCGAGGCCGACCGAGCCGAGGGACTCCCACGCCTCCGGGATACGGATACCTCACTCATCACCTCCCACGAGAAGCAACTCTTGCTCGCACTAGCATCCCTGCTACCGACAAAAAGTCCAGATACTCGAAACAAGAGGAAAAGAGACACAGCTTTATAACGCAACAAGGGTGTGTGTTCCGGCCTCAACGGCCGCACAAGGCCCACGCTACAAGACGACTTGACCCTGCAGGCGCGGATCTTGACGCTGGAAGAGGGCGACGACACCCTCGGCATCAGCAGCACCTTCGGCGAGGCCCGACCTGGCCTCGGGCGGCGACGCGGTCCGAAGGCCTCCGCTCCGAAGGACGACGTCGTCACCGCGCTCGAGCCATCTCCGCCAGAGGCTTCCTCGAGAATCTGGCCCGAGCGGACGGCTCGGCCGGCCACCTCCGGGGCCTCGGCCGACCACCTTCCGAGGGCGCCAGCTCGGTCCGAGGCCTCGGCTAATCAGCTCCGACGTCGATCCTGCCGACAGACAACTCGGCTAGGCTCCGGCCAACCAGGTTTCATTTCCGAGCTAACAACGCCTCTGCTTGCGCTGATATCGCTACCCCTGGCCTCGGCTCGTCGAAGAGCGGCCGAGGGGTCGCTTTAACTAAGCTAGAGGAGCCTCGGACAACAGGTCCGACCGAGCCGAGGGATTCCTACGCCTCCGGGATACGGATACCTCACTCGTCACCTGGACACGGGGCGACTCATGCTTGGTGAAGCGATTCAGACAATCGACAGGCAAGTCTTATTGCTCAGAAATGAGGAAAAAACGTGGCTCTGTGCCGGAGTTACATACATGTTCAGGCCCCGAAAGCCGAAAATGAACAAAAAAACCCGGCACCCGAAGTGCCACAACAAGCGGAACTCCGGTTCCTCTCTCTGCGGCGGCGCAGGCCTCAGGGGAAGGCACAGCTGCTGTCTTGCCCTCGCCCATAACGCCACCCGAGGGGCGAGGACAAGTACTAAGAGCCGAAGGCCCAAAGCGCCGATGGTGGCGGTGATCCCGTCGCTGACGGGGACTTCTCGAACCGCCTCCACCTCGGCACTGACGCCAGGAGCCGCCAGCTTACTGCCAGATCCCCACTCAAATCCTCCCCGATGAGTGGGGCACCGGCCTCCGCGCAAAGCCGCCGCCCTGGTGCAAAAGCAGGGCCACCCCAGAACACGAGCGCCGCCCTAGCAGCGTGCGGTGTCTAGGGTGGACCTCCCGTGTACACGGCGCGGCAGCCACCCCCCGACAAAGGGGCCCGCCGGAGCCGAGCTAGCGGACCCGACACGCTGGAGGTGACGGCGTTCGCCGCCGATCCATCCCGCGTTGTCGAAGTCCGCGCCGCCCGCAGGGCCAGTGAGCGCCTTCTCCCTCGAATATCGTGGGAGAGGATGACCCACGAACCCGTGCGGGAGGAGGAGCGCCGGCTCAGTCCGGCACCCACCCCAGCGAGGATGATGAACATCCTTGAAGCTGAGGGTGGGACCAAGATCGCAGTCCGGTTTGCTCCTCCCCACCCAGGAGCTGGTGGTCACCGTCTCGGGTGACCCCCAGCCGAGGGGGGCAACCGGGCTGCCTGATGAAAATCCTTGAAGCCGAACGATGGCTGAAAGGTACCAACTCCCACAGAGTTGCGTCCCTCCGGCGATGGAGCGAAAAGACGGCGGTTTCCCCCATCCGGGGGCTCGGAGGATGGAAAGACACAACGCATAAGGGAGGTAGGAGACATGGTCACCTCGCGAAGAGGGTCGCCCTCCTTTTAAAGGCAACTCCCCTTGCTTGCGCCCTCAACCGTCACGGGCGGAGTTTTCTCCAACACGCCTCCAAAGTCCTCCCCTGCGACGCGGGGGCTGGGGCCCGCCTGTCATGCAGACCGACTCCAAGCAGAGAAAGCCGAATCGCCGCGCACGACGCACGCAACCGCCTAGCGGTTACAAGTAACCCTCCACTTTTGCCCAGACCAACGGGCAAAAGGGGCGAGCGGCCATGCAGGCGGCATGCAACCGCGCCAAGTGGGCGCGCCTCTCCGACTCCTGACAGGCCAGCGCGACGGCTCAAGCCCACGCGTCGTTCAACTGGCGCGCCGGGCGCTGCATGCGAACCGCCGCGCCTCTCGCTCCACCACCGCACCTCCTCGATTGCGGAACCGATACCGCGACTCGAGGCCGCCCAGCCTGCGATCCAGCGGCGCCAACCTGGCGCAGCGGTCAAACACGGTCAAAAATGGGCCGGCAGTGATGACGGTGGCAGGCGCGCGAGGGCAGCAGTCACGCCATCGGCCAGGCTCACGTCCCATCCGGAGGCAACAAGAGAACCCCCTCTCACGGCGTGAAGACGACGCGTCCGTGACCCGTACCTCGAACGGCTCGCGCACGCGCAACGGCAACCTCGCCAACTACTCACCCCGGCGCATTAACTCCGCGGCTCGACGGACAGCGCTACGAGCGGGAGCGGCTGGTGACGTTTCGCCTTCGCCAAAACGACCACGCCGAAAAAGGTACGCCACGACGTTCAATTTCGAACCCATTTCCCTTTTCCTTCTTTCTCTATCTCTTGCAACAGGGACCGAGAAGGGGGATAACCCCAAAGGGATCCTTCCCCGTGAAGGAACTAGGCTCCGAGCCTCCCTACTGATCAGGGGTTCGAAGGCTGGCCCCCCGAAGGGTTCAACAGCCGCCTCAGATCGCGTGGGCCCGACACCCACTACTGGTCAGGGGTTCGAAGGTCAGCCCCCGAAAGGTTCCACGACCGCCTCAGGCTACTCGGGCTCCGTGCCCCCTACTGATCAGGGGTTCGAAGGCTGGCCTGTCGAAGGGTTCACAGCCGCCTCAGACGCTGAGCGAGGGATGACCAGGGGTACGTTCGATACATAACCAAGGCTCGGGCTGCGCTCCCGAGGTACCCTAGGACATTTCCGAGACCAGCGGGAACGACTCTGTAACGGAATCCCATCGGAGGGAGGCAACGAGCCCTCGGACCCCGTCGCCAGGGGACCGGGTCCGGCAGATCACCCGCAGGTACTTTTGGGCGTGCCTCCGGGCCCCTAGCCGACCCCCAACGAACGGGGCACGGACGTCCACTCGGATTACCCGATTGCAGCTCACCGGAGACACCATGTTCGGTGCCCGTCGAGGGTAACATGGCGCACTCCCCCCCTCCTCCTTGCGGAAAGGCGACGTAGGGGCGTATATAAAAAGTCGAGTCTGTCCCTGATCGTCCTCTCGCTCCGTGCGAGGGCTCGGGGGCTGCTCTCGCAAACCCGGCTCCGGGCCAACCGTTGACAGCGTCAACATACCAGCCCGAGAACTTGGGCCCCGACAGTGCACCTGGGTTACGCCCTGCTCGCATGAGGGAACCGCCAGACCAGCCGAAGCATTGCGCGAGGCATTAAGACCTCGAAGGAGTGAAACCACTCCTCCGAGGCCTCGGGGGCTACACCCGGCGGGTGCGCTCGCGCGCACCCACCGGAACAAAGTACCTCCGAGAAAGGCTGGTCCCCTTGCAAAAAAGTGCGATGCAAGCCTCCAAGCGAGTGTTAAACACTCTCTTCGAGGCTCGGGGGCTACTGTCGGGGACCATAATTAGGGGTACCCTCAAGACGCCTAATTCTCAGCTGGTAACCCCCATCAGCATAAAGCTGCAAAGGCCTGATGGGTTTGATTAAGTCAGGGATCAGTCCATACGAGTGACTTGACCACGCCACGCCCGAGCCTAGCCTCGGGCGAGGGCAGCCGACCCTAAGATGACTCCGTCTCGCCTGAGGTCTCCTCTTTCACGGCAGACGCATCTCCGGCTCGCCCTAGGCCCCGCCTCCGATAAGGAGAAACCCTGACTAAATCACCGCACCAACCGACCGAGTCACCAGGGCGTTTAACGCAAAAGGTAAGACCGACGGGCGACCAGACTTCGCCAGTGGTGCCATAGGAGACTCCGCCCGACCCAGGGCTCGGACTCGGGCTAAGGCCCCGGAAGACGGCGAACTCCGCTCCGCCCGACCCCAGGGCTCGGACTCGGGCTAAGGCCCCGGAAGACGGCGAACTCCGCTCCGCCCGACCCCAGGGCTCGGACTCGGGCTAAGGCCCCGGAAGACGGCGAACTCCGCTCCGCCCGACCCAGGGCTCGGACTCAGGCTAAGGCCTCGGAAGACGGCGAACTCCGCTCCGCCCGACCCAGGGCTCGGACTCGGGCTAAGGCCCCGGAAGACGGCGACCTCCGCCTCGCCCGACCCAGGGCTCGGACTCCGCCTCGGCCTCTGCCGAATAATCTCCGCCTCGCCCGACCCAGGGCTCGGACTCTGTCTCTGTCTTGCAGGACGGACTCGGCCTCGGCCTCGGAGGAGCCTCCACGACGCCCGACCTAGGATACGAGACCGCCACGTCAACAGGAAGCGTCATCATCACCCTGCCCTGAGCCGACTTGGGTCGCAGAGAACAAGACCGGCGTCCCATCTGGCCAGCTATGCCAGATAGGCCATGATAGCGCCCCGCTAGATCATGACGACGGCGGCTCCCAGCTCCCTTACGAAAGCAGGAGAACGTCAGCAAGGACCCAGCCACCTCGACAGCTGTCCCCCCGTCCGGCTCCGTTACTCCTCCAACAGCCACGACGCCACACCAACAGGGTGCCACGATCTCTCCGGCTGCCACCTGGGCATGTACATAGGGCGCTAGCTCTCCCTCGCTAGACACGTAGCACCTTGCTACACCCCCATCTTGTACACCTGGACCCTCTCCTTACGATTATAAAAGGAAGGGCCAGGGCCTTCTTAGAGAAGGTTGGCCTCACGGGGACGAAAGGCAGGGGCAGGCGCTCTCTCGGGGCCGCTCTCTCCCTTCACCTCGTGCGGACGCTTGTAACCCCCTACTGCAAGCGCACCCGACCTGGGCGCGGGACGAACACGAAGGCCGCGGGAATTTCTCCGACTCCCTCACGACCCGGCTCCGGCCATCGACTCTCTCTCTCTCCCTCTCTGTTCCCCCCTTCGCGCTCGCTCCACGCGCTCGACCCATCTGGGCTGGGGCACGCGGCACTCTCACTCGTCGGCTCGGGGACCCCCCGGTCTCGGAACGCCGACAAGTAGGATCGGCCTTGCCGACTTTGAAGCCATTTGCAATAAGGAAATCTCTAAGGCATTCATACCATGCTCTTGGTGCTTGCTTAAGCCCATAAAGCGCCTTAGAGAGCCTATAAACATGGTTAGGATACTCACTGTCTTCAAAGCCGGGAGGTTGCTCAACATAGACCTCCTCCTTGATTGGTCCATTGAGGAAGGCACTCTTCACGTCCATTTGATAAAGCTTGAAGCCATGGTAAGTAGCATAGGCTAATAATATGCGAATTGACTCAAGCCTAGCTACGGGTGCATAGGTTTCACCAAAATCCAAACCTTCGACTTGTGAATACCCTTTGGCCACGAGTCGAGCTTTGTTCCTAGTCACCACACCATGCTCGTCTTGCTTGTTGCGGAAGACCCACTTAGTTCCTACAACATTTTGATTAGGACGTGGAACTAAGTGCCATACCTCGTTCCTCGTGAAATTGTTGAGCTCCTCTTGCATCGCCATCACCCAATCCGAATCTTGAAGTGCTTCCTCTACCCTGTGTGGCTCAATAGAGGAAACAAACGAGTAATGTTCACAAAAATGCGCAACACGAGATCGAGTAGTTACCCCCTTATGAATGTCGCCGAGGATGGTGTCGACGGGGTGATCTCGTTGTATTGCTTGGTGGACTCTTGGGTGTGGCGGTCTTGGTTGTTCATCCTCCTTGTCTTCATTATTTGCATCTCCCCCTTGATCGTTGCCGTCATTTTGAGGTGGCTCATCTTCTTGTTCAACATCTTGAGCCTCATCCTCAACTTGAGTTGGTGGAGATACTTGCGTGGAGGAGGATGGTTGATCTTGTGCATTTGAAGGCTCTTCGGATTCCTTAGGACACACATCCCCAATGGACATGTTCCTTAGCGCTATGCATGGAGCCTGTTCTTCACCTATATCATCAAGATCAACTTGCTCTACTTGAGAGCCGTTAGTCTCATCAAACACAACGTCACAAGATACTTCAACAAGTCCTGAGGACTTGTTAAAGACTCTATATGCCTTTGTGTTTGAGTCATATCCTAGTAAAAAGCCTTCTACAGTTTTAGGAGCAAATTTGGATTTTCTACCTCTCTTAACAAGAATAAAGCATTTGCTACCAAAAACTCTAAAATATGAAATATTGGGCTTTTTACCGGTTAGGAGTTCATAAGATGTCTTCTTGAGGATTCGGTGAAGATATAACCGGTTGATGGCGTAGCAGGCGGTGTTGACCGCCTCGACCCAAAACCGATCCGGTGTCTTGTACTCATCAAGCATGGTTCTTGCCATGTCCAATAGAGTTCGATTCTTCCTCTCCACTACACCATTTTGTTGTGGAGTGTAGGGAGAAGAGAACTCATGCTTGATGCCCTCCTCCTCAAGAAAGCCTTCAATTTGGGAGTTTTTGAACTCCGTCCCGTTGTCGCTTCTAATTTTCTTGATCCTTAAGCCGAACTCATTTTGAGCTCGTCTCAAGAATCCTTTTAAGATCTCTTGGGTTTGTGATTTTTCCTGCAAAAAGAATACCCAAGTGAAGCGAGAATAATCATCCACAATTACAAGACAATACTTACTAACGCCGATGCTTATGTAAGCGATCGGGCCGAATAAATCCATGTGTAGGAGTTCTAGTGGCCTGTCGGTAGTCATGATGTTTTTGTGTGGATGATGGACACCAACTTGCTTCCCGGCTTGGCATGCGCTACAAATCCTGTCTTTCTCAAAATGAACATTGGTTAGTCCTAAAATGTGCTCTCCCTTTAGAAGCTTATGAAGATTCTTCATCCCAACATGGGCTAGTTGGCGATGCCATAGCCAACCCATATTAGTCTTAGCAATTAAGCAAGTGTCGAGTTCAGCTCTATCAAAATCTACCAAGTATAGCTGACCCTCTAACACTCCCTTAAAAGCTATTGAATCATCACTTCTTCTAAAGACAGTAACACCAGTATTAGTAAAAAGACAGTTGTAGCCCATTTGACATAATTGGGATACGGAAAGCAAATTGTAATCTAAGGAATCTACAAGAAAAACATTTGAAATAGTATGGTCAGGAGATATAGCAATTTTACCCAAACCTTTGACCAAACCTTGATTTCCATCCCCGAATGTGATAGCTCGATGGGGATCTTGGTTTTTCTCATATGAGGAGAACATCCTTTTCTCCCCTGTCATGTGGTTAGTGCACCCGCTGTCGAGTATCCAACTTGAGCCCCCGGATGCATAAACCTACAAAACAAGTTTAGTTCTTTGTTTTAGGTACCCAAACGGTTTTGGGTCCTTTGGCATTAGATACAAGAACTTTGGGTACCCAAACACAAGTCTTGGAGCCCTTGTGTTTGCCCCCAACAATTTTGGTAACTACTTTGCCTGATTTGTTAGTCAAAACATAAGATGCATCAAAAGTTTTGAATGAAATGGCATGATCATTTGATGCATTAGGAATTTTCTTTCTAGGCAACTTAGCACGGGTTGGTTGCCTAGAACTAGATGTCTCACCCTTATACATGAAAGCATGGTTAGGGCCAGAGTGAGACTTCCTAGAATGAATTTTCCTAATCTTGCTCTCAGGATAGCCGGCAGGGTACAAAATGTAACCCTCGTTATCCTGAGGCATGAGAGCCTTGCCCTTAACAAAGTTAGATAAGTTCTTTGGAGGGGCATTAATTTTGACATTGTCTCCCTTTTGGAAGCCAATGCCGTCCTTAATGCCAGGGCGTCTCTCATTATAGAGCATGCTTCTAGCAAGTTTAAATTTTTCATTTTCTAAGTCATGCTCTCTAATCTTAGCATTAAGTTGTGCTATGTGATCATTTTGTTTTTTAATTAAGGCTAGGTGATCATGGATAGCATCAACATTAATATCTCTACATCTAGTACAAATGGAAATATGCTCAACATTAGATGTAGAGGGTTTGCAAGATTTTAGTTCAACAACCTTAGCATGCAACATATCATTTTTAGTCCTAAGGTCGGAAATAGTAGCATTGCAAACATCAAAATCCTTAGCCTTAGCAATTAATTTCTCATTCTCATTTCTAAGGCTAGCAATAGAACAGTTCAATTTTTCAATCCTAGCAATCAAATCATCATTATTATTTCTAGGAATTGAAACATTGCAAATATGAGAATCAACCTTAGCTAACAAATTTGCATTTTCATTTCTAAGGTTGTCTAAAGTCTCATGACAAGTGCTTAGCTCACTAGACAATTTTTCACATTTTTCTCTTTCTAGAGCATAAGCATTTTTAACCTTAACATGCTTCTTATTTTCTTTAATAAGGAAGTCCTCTTGAGAATCCAAGAGATCATCCTTCTCATGTATAGCACTAATCAATTCATTTAATTTTTCCTTTTGTTGCATGTTGAGGTTAGCAAAAAGAATGCGCAAATTATCCTCTTCATTTTTATCATCATCCTCATCACTAGATGTTTCATATTTAGTGGAGGACTTTGATTTTACCTTCTTTTTGCCGTCCTTGGCCATGAGACACTTGTGGCCGACGTTGGGGAAGAGGAGGCCCTTGGTGACGGCGATGTTGGTGGCGTCCTCGTCGTCGGAGGAGTCGCTTGAGCTTTCGTCGGAGTCCCACTCCCGACAAACATGGGCATCGCCGCCCTTCTTCTTGTAGTATTTCTTCTTCTCCTTCCTCTTGCCCTTCTTGTCGTCGCCCCTGTCACTATCACTAGACATAGGACATTTTGCAATAAAATGACCGGGCTTACCACACTTGTAGCAAACCTTCTTGGAACGGGATTTGTAATCCTTCCCCTTCCGTTGCCTGAGGATTTGCCGAAAACTCTTGATGATTAGGGCCATCTCCTCGTTGTCGAGCTTGGAGGCGTCAATTGGTTGTCTACTTGGTGTAGACTCCTCCTTCTTCTCCTCCGTTGCCTTGAAGGCCACCGGTTGCGCCTCGGATGTGGAAGGCTCGTCAAGCTCGTTGATCTTCTTGGAGCCCTTAATCATGCATTCAAAACTCACAAAATTCCCGATAACTTCCTCGGGGGTCATTTGTGGATATCTAGGATTGCCACGAATTAATTGTACTTGAGTAGGGTTAAGGAAAATAAGCGCTCTTAAAATAACCTTAACCACCTCGTGGTCATCCCATTTTGCGCTCCCGAGGTTGCGCACTTGGTTCACCAAGGTTTTGAGCCGGTTGTACATGTCTTGTGGCTCCTCCCCTTGGCGAAGACGGAAGCGACCGAGCTCCCCCTCGATCGTTTCCCGCTTGGTGATCTTGGTGAGTTCATCACCTTCGTGCGCCGTCTTGAGTAGGTCCCAAATCTCCTTTGCGTTCTTCAACCCTTGCACTTTGTTGTATTCCTCCTTGCTTAGTGAGGCAAGGAGAATGGTTGTGGCTTGAGAGTTGAAGTGCTCGATTTGGGCCACTTCGTCCGTGTCGTAGTCTTCATCCCCTACGGATGGTACCTGTACACCATACTCAACAACATCCCATAACCTTTTGTGGAGAGAGGTTAGATGAAATCGCATCAAATTACTCCACATAGCATAATCTTCACCATTAAAAGTTGGTGGTTTGCCTAATGGGACGGATAGTAAAGGTGTATGTTTAGGAATGCGAGGGTAGCGTAGGGGAATCTTACTATACTTCTTACGCTCTTGGCGTTTAGAAGTGACGGATGCCGCGTCGGATCCGGAGGTAGATGTCGATGAAGTGTCGGTCTCGTAGTAGACCACTTTCCTCATCCTCTTGTGCTTGTCCCCACTCCGATGCGGCTTGTGAGAAGAAGATTTTTCCTTCTTCTCCTTGTGGTGAGAAGAGGAAGATCTTTTCTCCTTCCGCTTGGAGGAGTTCTTCTTCTTCTCTCTTCTCTTGGTGCGGGACTCTTCCGATGAAGTGCTCCCTTGGCTTGTAGTGGGCTTGTTATCGCCGGTCTCCATCTCCCTCTTGGTGTGATCTCCCGACATCACTTCGAGCGGTTAGGCTCTAATGAAGAACCGGGCTCTGATACCAATTGATAGTCGCCTAGAGGGGGGGTGAATAGGGCGAAACTGAAATTTACAAAAATAATCACAACTACAAGCCGGGTTAGCGTTAGTAATAAAGAAACGAGTCCGCGAGAGAGGGCGCAAAAACAAATCGCAAGCAAATAAGAGTGTGACACGAGGATTTGTTTTACCGAGGTTCGGTTCTCGCAAACCTACTCCCCGTTGAGGAGGCCACAAAGGCCGGGTCTCTTTCAACCCTTCCCTCTCTCAAACGATCCCACGGATCGAGTGAGCTTTCTCTTCTTCTCAATCAACCGGGAACAAAACTTCCCCGCAAGGGCCACCACACAATTGGTGCCTCTTGCCTTGGTTACAATTGAGAGATGATCACAAGAACAAGTGAGAAAGAAAAGAATGCGATCCAAGCGCAAGAGCTCGAAAGAACACAAGCAAATCACTCTCTCTAATCACTATGGAGTTGTGTGGAATTTGGAGAGGACTTGATCTATTTGGTGTGTCTAGAATTGAATGCTAGAGCTCTTGTAGTAGTTGAGAAGTGGAAAACTTGGATGGCAATGAATGTGGGGTGGTTGGGGTATTTATAGCCCCAACCACCAAAAGTGACCATTGCTGGAACCTGTCTGTTCGATGGCGCACCGGACAGTCCGGTGCACACCGGACAGTCCGGTGCCCCTGCCACGTCACCATTGCCGTTGGATTCTGACCGTTGGAGCTTCTGACTTCTGGGCCCTCCTGGGTGTCCGGTGCACACCGGACACGTACTGTTTGATGTCCGGTGCACCGGTATGGGCGATCCTGACGTCTGCGCGCGCATTAAATGCACCGCAGGGAGCCGTTGGCGCCGCAGGGAGCCGTTGCTCCGCTGGCACACCGGACAGTCCGGTGAATTTTAGCGGAGCGGCTGTCGCGCGAACCCGAGGCTGGCGAGTTCCGGAGACCGCGCTTCCTTGGAGCACCGGACATGTCCGGTGCACACCGGACAGTCCGGTGAATTATAGCGCGCCGGCTTCCGAGAATTCCCGAGGGCGAAGAGTTTGAGTCGAAGTCCTCTGGGCGCACCGGACATGTCCGGTGCACACCGGACAGTCCGGTGCCTTCAGCCAGAGGTGCCCTCGGTTGCCTCATTGCTCCTTTGTTGAATCCAACACTTGGTCTTTTTATTGGCTAAATGTGAACCTTTTGCACCTGTATAACTTATGCACTAGAGTAAACTAGTTAGTCCAATATTTGTGTTGGGCAATTCAACCACCAAAATTATTTAGGAACTAGGTGTAAGCCTAATTCCCTTTCACTAACAGTGACACTATGATTAACAAAACATTATTAGGTCAAAGAATGTGATTAAGGACACAACTTGCCTTTTTGGTGCAACTCTAGATACTCCTCCCATTTGGGTTGTAGGTTCCCCATAACCTCGTTTGTATGCTTAGTAATACATACAAATAAACAAATAATGGATATAATAACATTACACCAAAACATGAGAACAAACAGGGTAATAACATTCTACGCGTCGAGACAAAACCATAGGTTCGAGAACTACTAAATTCAGAGTTAAAACGAATGAGATATGATTTTTGCAAGTTTCTAGATTTATTCTCATACTAAAAATCAAAATTTGGATTTATTTTATCATTTCCTAGAAATTAATGGGTTACAATCGTGATTTATATAAAAGCCAGGGTCTAATCCTTAAATTTTAGGACCTATTTGTGCTAAAAACCAAAATGTTCGGATGGCAAGTTATTTAGTGTATTGCTCGGGGTCTCTTTGGCAAATGTGCACGGCCGAAGGGGAATGGGGAATTTCTGGCCGACCGATGGACATGGTTTAATAGACTTAAACGATATGCTCCTATTCTAATCCGGGTCGCTTTCTATCGGATGGATGGTCCAGATTTGATCACGTGACAACCATAACTTGGACACATGCTCACCGTAAGATCCTGATCCAACGACACATGTGTGCCACCTTCCCCACGGTTGGCCAGACGGCGGCACCGCCCACCAGGGACGACGACGCATCGTCGGCGCGAGACAAATCAGCGTCCAGCGCACCATACCTCAGCACCACAAGCTGCTGTGCAATGTGGAAACCACTGCGGACCTGATAGAAGAGACTTACCGGTGGATAAGGTGTTGCCCGAGCCAGTCCACGACGGCGGTAACTTCGCGGCGGACCTCCATCTCCGGCGAGGAATTCTCGTTCCTCCAAGGGGGCCTGAGCGTGAGTAAAACTTCCTTTGAACTTTTTGGGCCTCAAAGAAGCTCCTGGATGACCTGTCTAAGATGAACTAGCGGTGTTCTCGCGGTCATCGACGGTGGCATCATGCCTGGTCTGCACGATCCCTTCAAACACGACAATAGTTTCTCGGTGGTGGTAGCGAACTTGTCGGTAGATGCGCAGGTGGTGGCGGTCGAGGGGATCAGTTTTATAGGCATGAGGGGATGCATCACTAGTACACAGAAGCTCTATAGTGGCGGTTCTAAACCTATTTACACAGGCGTTTTTCAGTACCGCCAGTGCTAGGGGTCAGTGGAAATCAGCATTTCCACTGGCGGTTATTTTGGAACCGCCAGTGAAAAGTGCATTTTCACTGGCGGTTTTCTTAAGGAACCGCCAGTGGAAATGCTGATTTCCACTGGCGGCTGAATAAAGAAAACCGCCAGTGAAAATGCACTTTTCACTGGCGGTTTTCTTTATTCAGCCGCCAGTGGAAGTTTTCCCGCCTTTTTTCAAAATTTCAAACAATACTGAATTATATATATATTTATTTACACACACACAAACATATATATATATATAGATCTATATTGATATTGAAAGCACCATGAAATTAAATTCTATCATACATTTATATACATCAAAGTATTCTGTTTACAACCATATATGCTTCATGCATTCTATACATCATAAGTTTTCACCTAAGCTCTAATAACTATCTCGGCTAAGAGATAATCTACTAATTTCTGTTAGTATTCTGAACTCTGGCAAAGCTAATGTCCCGGAAGCATCGTGATATTTTCCTTCTGCGGGAATGACCTCTTTCAATATGAATGTGCAGAGGTCCTCGACTATGCCATACAATGCAGCTTCGGTCAAGTTCTCCGGGTTTCCTCGTTGAAATTGCTGTAAAGGAATTTTATAAACATCATCTATTTATACTCAATAATAACACATTTGCATCTTTAATGACATAAATACATACTTGACTATTACTAATAATACCTTGTCAGGGTTCGTGATGTATCGTCCGTTCACTCTCATGAACTCGCACGCATAGAATCCACATAGGACCGATCCTTGTGGTTGCTTGTGGCACTACATAACGGGAGATTGGTTATTTAGTTGCAACATTGTGTATGATATGTATTCATAAAATCACATACTTACCGGCCAGTGATGATGGATGTCTAGTGGCACGCGTTGTTTCGACAGGTCGTACTTTCCACCTTTAAACTTATAAAACCTAAAAGCCCTGTGATCTCAAATAGAATCACCATGTTATTCTCAAATTTTAATCGATAAAAGTATGCATGCATAGAAAAGGCTTACAACTCTAAGGTGCTGAGGAATTCTGCATATGTCGAAGGGTCGAAGTTCAAGGAGTCGAGCACCAGCACCTTTCCAACCTTAGGATAAATGAGGAAGCATATCCAGTGGTCCCTGTACGAATCAAATTTGTGATGCATGTGTATTGAAATTATTGATTTTATTTATGCAAAATCACACTTACTTAAAGTTGTACGGGGCTATTATGGCTTCCCTGTCTTGAAATTGAAGCATTGCATGTCCTATATAGGTGGCGTATCGAGCTTCAAAATCCTTCTTCATATCCTTTATACGCTTCTCAACTTCTTCGTCCGTCTTTCCCCGTAATTCATCGTTGTCTTTCCCGATTCTAAAAGTGTGGCTTTCCTCGGATATAAGTATTGGGTTGAGATACCCAACCCTTTTACTGGCACTAGCATTGGGCTTGGTACCGTAAAGAATCTCCTGCTGATCATGTTGCATTCTGCAAGTCACACGTGCATGTCAGATATTGAAATTTTATACAGCTCACTAATAATAACACACATATGTGGAAGTATGAGCGACACTTACAATGCAAACATCGTTACAAGTTGCACATCGAGTCTCTGAAGGTTCATCATTAACCACATGTCCTCGAATGTAACAACGGCCTTTTGGTCCGAACCAATAAAAGCATGGTCTGGTATATGCACACTGATGGTGTCGATGCCAACCGATGATGCCCGCATGTACCAGTCATGCAACCTTTTAACACCAGCCGGGACCTTTCTTAGTTTCTCAAGAGGTAGCAGAGGTCTGCCCGGCACATATTTTTTAGGCACGTTTTTGTAATCTGCCTTAGTTGGCTTCTTTATTTTTGCGGCCATTGCCTCAGCCTTTTTTGCAGACTCCTCGTGCTTGGCCAAATCAACAGTTTGTGACGTGAGGCTCCGTCCAATCCCTTTCAAAAACCGAGCTGTGCCAGCAGTAGTTGCTTTACTCTTCTTTTTCTGATACGGGGACACCAATTTTGGAATAGGAAGTTTAGATTTCTTTGATGGCCTTGGATCCTTTGATGGTTGTGGAGAAGGTGGATCCCTTGATGGTGGCATAGACAGTGGGTCACCA
The DNA here is from genome assembly GCA_029449295.1 of Zea luxurians. Taxonomy (NCBI): domain Eukaryota; kingdom Viridiplantae; phylum Streptophyta; class Magnoliopsida; order Poales; family Poaceae; genus Zea; species Zea luxurians. Next base: position 6,774,962 of record JAOPSE010000100.1, read on the forward strand.
AGAGGATGGGGAGGAGAAGGTGGTGGAGCCCTGAATGGTGATGCTTGTGGCGGAGACGGTGGGTCAGAAAAAGGATGAGGAGCAGCATGTGAAGTTTGAGGAGGTGAGGATGATGGATGTACAATAGGAGCAAAAATTTGAGAAGGCGGAGACGGTTGGGCCTGCGACGCCTGCGACGAATTCGACCAATCAAGCAAATCGACATCCCTTCGAGGCCAAAGGATAAAATTATTGATAGCTTGTCCAAGTTTCTCGATACCTTCGGGCCCAGGGATGTCTAGCATGTCGTCCTCGGATCCTTGGAGGACCGACGACACTTCTACTTTGCAATAATCATCTGGAATATCATTTCCATGGAACTTACGTCCTGGGATCGCAAGGCCTGTGGCTACTTTCTTTGTACGTTTATTGTTAATACCATATCTTATAACCAGTGTGCACGCCACAGGCCTTGTGATGTCATCAACTGGATAACGGTCCTTATTTCCCGTTGAAGCAACAGAGCTTGGTAATGTCGTACAATCTGTGGAAGCCGGCGGTTGAGCTGCTGGAATTATTTGTATTTGTGGAGTGGTCATCTGTTGAACAGACATCGCACTCGCCAACTGTTGCATCAATTCTGGAGGAGGATTCGATAGCATTTGAGACATCATGGCTTTGAACTCTTTCTTGGCCTCCTCCTTAAAATAATCCACCATCTCTTCCTTGTATCGATCACGTTTCCTGTACAGACTTTCCCACTGTTGTCCGAATCCTTCCTTCCATCCTTCCTTAGACGAGATTCCTCGTACACGGCCAGGATGCTCAGGGTTACCGAGACCAGCTGTTAGGATGTCTCTTTCCCTTTGTGGCTTAAAAGTTCCTTCGCTCTGCTTAGCTGCCATTGTATATATGTTTTTTGCCGCTTCTTCGACAATGGGATCATCAAAAGATACACCGGTCTCGGTTTCCCTTGGTTTTCTAGCACGGAGCCAATTTGCCGCCCTTTCACCAAGTTGCTCGGACAGCGTCGGCAACCCTGCGGCCTTCTTCTCGGCGTCTTCTTGTCTCCATTTAGGAACCTGACGCTTGTAACCACCTGTGCCTAGGTGGTGGCGGTACTTGTTCTTCTTTGATAGTTCTGAATTTGCCTCACTTAGAGATATGAAATCAGGGCTGCTCCTCTGCTCTAGAAATACTGCCCACTGACCTGCTGAGATTTTATATTTTTTGGTCGGGTCCAGACCTTTCTTTGCAAACTTTGTGTTCATCTCAGACCTCCAGTTTCGGAAATTGATTGCAAGCTGCTTCATCGTGTATTCCTTCACGAGTTCTTCTGAACCCCGAGGCAGAACGAACCTCATTAATAGCTTATTCCATATTTGATTCTTGACATCATCTGGCACATCTCTCCACTGTCGTATTGTTATGTCAAGATTATCTCTAACTAAAAACCCAAGTGCATTCCGGAACTTAGGTAGTGCCTCTTCCGGAGCTAGGGGCTGACCTTTCGGGCTCACGTCTGAGATTTTGTATGTTTGGTCGGGAAACTTGTTCAGCCCCCTGTCACCTCTTTTTCGATCGCTTTGCTTCCTTTTCCTTGACGTCTCGGTTGTTGTCTTGGTCTGTTCCGGTGCGTCTTGGGTCGGCTCCAGTACGTCTTCGTTTCGTGCCACGGCTTCTTCGAGTATCGCACGAAATTCAGACACGACCTCCTATTCATGTAATAAAATGCACAAGAGATCATGCATGTGAAATCAGTAGGGTACACATACGAAGCTAAAGATGCGTACTTTTACCTCAGCTTCTTGTGGATCATAAGTAGGGTCACGTTGCAACTCACGGAGAGCGGCCCTATCTATGCTAGTGGTAGGAAAAGGGTCGCTAGGCGTTTCATATCCGGTACTGCTGGATTGTTCTTGAGCAACACTCTTGTCCATGTGCTCGGGCACTAAATCTTGGTCCTTGATCGGAGAACTCATTGAGCTATATATATACAAATACATAAGCAATAATTAAATACATATTAACACATATTAACGTAAGCAATAATTAAATTCATATTAACAAATAGTATAATTAAATACATCCTCAGGCACTAAACCCTTAACCCTAATCTCTTCTTGGGGTCCTTCAGCATTATAACATCACAGCCATGCTGAAGGACCCCAAGAAGAGATTAAGCCCTATAGGACCCCAAGAAGAGATTAAGCCCTGTGGTCTACCACCTCCCGTTATTTGTGGGCTTCACCGAGGGCGGGAAACATTTGGTGACATCAAACGACCTTCGGGCTGTGGACGTCTGCGAGCTTGTTAAGGGGCCAGACGATGGTGAGCCGGTGTACTCTGTCCGGATGTGTGGTCACAAAATTTAAAGCCGCCCCGGCTTCATCTGTGTGCTTCTCTTCTCTTATGTCGGCTACTAAGATCACTTAGCACCCCACCTAAGAGAAGAGAAGCACACACATGCAGCCGGGGCAGCTTTTAATTTTGTGACCACACATCCGGACATAGTACACCGGCTCAACATCGTCTGGCCTCTTAACAAGCTCGCAGACGTCTTCAGCCCGAAGGTCGTTTGCTATCACCAAATGTTTCCAGCCATCGGTGAAGCCCACAAATAACGGGAGGTGGTAGACTACAGGGCTTAATCTCTTCTTGGGGTCCTTCAGCATTATAACATCACAGCCATGCTGTAGGACCCCAAGAAGAGATTAAGCCCTGTAGGACCCCAAGAAGAGATTAAGCCCTGTGGTCTACCACCTCCCGTTATTTGTGGGCTTCACCGAGGGCGGGAAACATTTGGTGACATCAAACGACCTTCGGGCTGTGGACGTCTGCGAGCTTGTTAAGGGGCCAGACGATGGTGAGCCGGTGTACTCTGTCCGGATGTGTGGTCACAAAATTTAAAGCCGCCCCGGCTTCATCTGTGCGCTTCTCTTCTCTTATGTCGGCTACTAAGATCACTTAGCACCCCACCTAAGAGAAGAGAAGCACACACATGCAGCCGGGGCAGCTTTTAATTTTGTGACCACACATCCGGACATAGTACACCGGCTCAACATCGTCTGGCCTCTTAACAAGCTCGCAGACGTCTTCAGCCCGAAGTTCGTTTGCTATCACCAAATGTTTCCAGCCATCGGTGAAGCCCACAAATAACGGGAGGTGGTAGACTACAGGGCTTAATCTCTTCTTGGGGTCCTTCAGCATTATAACATCACAGCCATGCTGTAGGACCCCAAGAAGAGATTAAGCCCTGTAGGACCCCAAGAAGAGATTAAGCCCTGTGGTCTACCACCTCCCGTTATTTGTGGGCTTCACCGAGGGCGGGAAACATTTGGTGACATCAAACGACCTTCGGGCTGTGGACGTCTGCGAGCTTGTTAAGGGGCCAGACGATGGTGAGCCGGTGTACTCTGTCCGGATGTGTGGTCACAAAATTTAAAGCCGCCCCGGCTTCATCTGTGCGCTTCTCTTCTCTTATGTCGGCTACTAAGATCACTTAGCACCCCACCTAAGAGAAGAGAAGCACACACATGCAGCCGGGGCAGCTTTTAATTTTGTGACCACACATCCGGACATAGTACACCGGCTCAACATCGTCTGGCCTCTTAACAAGCTCGCAGACGTCTTCAGCCCGAAGTTCGTTTGCTATCACCAAATGTTTCCAGCCATCGGTGAAGCCCACAAATAACGGGAGGTGGTAGACTACAGGGTTTAATCTCTTCTTGGGGTCCTACAGAGAATAGGGATGAGGTAGTCAAGATTGTAGGCGCTAGTGCTCAACTACTAGCATCTATAGATATGGACACAAGTCCAAATTTGGTGCTACTCGGCACCATCGATATCACTAGAAAAAAAAATACATCAAAGAGATACACTTCCCAATAGTATTAATACACTAACATACATTTGAACACATATGAAGTGTTCATGCAAACTGTCTATAATAACAAAATATAAAGGAACTAATAGCAATTACGATCTGCATATTAATACATTATGATCTACATACACTATTTGCATAGAATTATTTACATTAATCAAGTCTAAAAAACAATTCAGTAATACATTCCTCTCTGCTCTCTTCTTCCCTTCTGCTTTCCCTTCTGCTTTCCCTCCGATTGTTGATGTTTTATTCGAAAGACTCAGACTCATATATAAAGTAAAGTAATCCAATTTGGATTCTTGTGTTTGTTATAAGAAAGAAAAATGGGAAAAAATAAATAGTTTTTTTATTTATTGCAACATGCTCGTCGATTCCTTCTTGGACAGATTGTGTATTAATTTACTGTAACTATTGAATACGTTATATACCCGTGTTGCTGCGTTTATCCGAGTGATCCACAAACGACGAAAATCCCTCTTTTGCCTGCCTCTATCTCGATGAGAAGAAACAAAAGCTCTTCTTACTTGTTGAGTAATCACTCGATTAAGTCTTAAATGAGCCCCTCTAAAGTTTGAGGCAAATGAACGCATTTTTGTTCGTCGTCTCCGAGCTATATATCCTCGCGGAACTCTGGTCATTGAATCAAATTAACCTTATGTATAGAATTCAGTATTTGCATAGAATTCAGTAATCTAAAAAACAATTCACTATTTGAGCAGAAGGGAAGAAGAGAGCAGAGGGGATCAGAGGGAAAGCAGAAGGGAAGAAGAGAGCAGAGAGGAAAGGAACTCACCGCGCCTCTCCCTCCTCTCTCTCTCCCTCTCGGCGGCGGCGCGTGCGCCCTCCTCTCTCTTCCCTCTCCCTCTCCCTCCTCTCTCTTCCCTCTCCCTCTCCTTCCTCTCTCTTCCTCCCTCTCGGCGGCGGCGCGTGCCCTAGGGTTTACTAAACGCGGCGGCGGCGGTGTGCATGGCGCGGCGGCGCGGGCCCGAGCAGGGACAATAAACGGCCGGGACAGAGGGGGGAAAGGGCGGAGAGAGAGAGGGAGGGGAGCAAACCACGATCGACGGGCGCGGGGACGGCGGCGGCAGAATGGCCGACGGCGAAGTCGAACGGACGCGCGGGCGATTTTGGCAGCCTGACGGCGTCGGGTGGAAAACTGGCGCCAGGACTTGTAAAAATTTCGGCCCCGAGCGCGCCCGCCTATATATAGGCGCCATTTCTACTGGCGGTTCACAATGACAACCGCCAGTAGAAATGATTTCTACTGGCGGTGGACAACGAGAACCGCCAGTAGAAATGTTATTTCTACTGGCGGTTCTCGTTGTCCACCGCCAGTAGAAATAGTTTTTAATTATTATTTAACATAGTTTTTATATATTGTTTTACTCTACTTTTTATTTTTTATATATTTAATTAGTATAGTTTTTATATATTGTTTAGTATCCTCTCTCTCCCTCTCTCTCCATCCCCTCTCTCTCCTCTCTCTCTCTCCATCCCCTCTCTCTCCTCTCTCTCTCTCCCTCTCCTCTCTCTCTCTCCATTTACCTCTCTCCTCTCTCTCTCTCTCTCTCCATCCCCTCTCTCTCTCCATCCTCTCTCTCCCTCTCCCTCTCCTCTCTCTCTCCCCCTCTCTCCATCCTCTCTCTCTCCTCTCTCTCCATCCCCTCTCTCTCTCCTCTCTCTCCATCCTCTCTCTCTCCTCTCCTCTCTCTATCCCCTCTCCCTCTCCATCCTCTCTCTCTCCCTCTCCATCCTCTCTCTCTCCCTCTCCTCTCTCTCCTCTCTCTCTCTCCCTCTCCTCTCTCTCCATTTACCTTTTGTGAAATCCTGTTGAAAAAGTAGCACAATTACATGCTTCGGTTTGTCGCTAACAATAATCAATTACATGACAAGTCCTAACAATAATCAATTACATGACAAGTATATAATCTAGGAAGCTATTGTTCTGCCTTGTCCATCGTGGCGTACCCAGGGCAACGAATTGCGTGGGATGCTTCGCTCAACGTTCCTTATCTTGGTTGGATGGTCTATGAAAAGAGACATGTCGTTGAACTGGTTAAAATCCTCTAAATCAGATACACCATCAACTCCTATAGCTTGTTGTTTTCCAGGAAAAACTACATGCTTCGGTTTGTCGGTGCTTTTCTTCTCGTTGTTAGAAATGATCCGTTCAGCATAGAAGACCTGTGCAGCACGATTAGCAAGGATCCATGGGTCATCTTTGTAACCTACCTTACTTAGATCAAGAACTCTGACCCCATAGTTGTCTACCGTGACATGTTTGTCTTCAACCCATTGACATCGGAAAACCGAGATCTGAAATGTACCATAGTCTAGTTCCCATATGTCCTCAATAAAGCCAAAATATGTAATAATCTCACCAGTTTCATCATCTATGGCTTCGCATCGAACACCACTGTTTTGTGACATGCTCTTTTTGTCCTTGGACTTGGTACAAAATGTGAATCCACTAATGTCATAGGTTTGCCATGTTGTGACCTGGCGTGATGGTCCAGATGCCAAGCCCTTGATGGTTTGTTCTTCTATTGTTTCTCCACGTGGAATGTCCTTCACCATTAGCCATGTGTTGAATCGCTGCTTATGTTGCTTCATTACCCAATCATCCGTATGCCCAGGATTTTGCTCGCGAAGCTCATTGATGTGTTGTTGGATAAATGGCTCCATTATCGTTAGCTGATGTAGGATGCTCTGATGTGCCTCAAGTACTATATCGTAATCCGGTGGGATGAAAGATTTCCGTCCCATCCTCCCGCTTCCATACAGTCTACCCTCGTGTCGTGACGGAGGCAGACCTATTGCAACCTGGTCTTTTAGGATACTATTGCAGAATGGACCTCCGGACTCAATGGCCTCTTCGGTACAGTACCCCTCTATCATGGATGCCTCGGGACGAGCACGGGTTGATACATAGCCATTCAGTATTGACATGAAACGCTCATACGTCCACATTTCATGCAAGTACATAGGACCCAATGCTTCTATTTGTGGCACCAAGTGCACCACAAGGTGCACCATAATATCAAAGAACGATGGAGGGAAACACATCTCAAACTGTGATATTGTCTCCACTGCGAATTCCTGAAGAGATGCCAACTCATCACGGCCAATTACCTTTTGTGAAATCCTGTTGAAAAAGTAGCACAACCGTGTGATTGCCATCTTTAAAAACAAAGGATTTATAGCCCTGATGGCAATAGGTAGGAATGTAGTCAGCATGACATGGCAATCATGTGAGTTGTAGTTGGTGATTGTCAGGTCTTTCATTGACACGATACTCCGTATGCTAGAGCAGAATCCGGATGGGACTTTCAAATTCTTGAGCCAAACACACATCGCATGTTTCTCATCTACATTGAGATTGTAGCTTGCTGCTGGGAGATGGTACTTCCCATTTTCTTGAAGAACGGGATGTAGTTCCTTTTTTATGCCTAAATCTACCAAGTCCATGCGTGAATTGAGCCCTTCTTTTGTTTTGCCCTTTATGTCTAGCAAGGTGCCCATTATGCTTTCAAACACGTTCTTCTGAACGTGCATACCATCGATCGCATGCCGCACATCTAACTCTTTCCAGTAAGGCAAGTACTCGAAGAAAATAGACTTCTTCTTGAATATAGCCCCCGAAGATGGTTTAGCATCCTTCCTTGTTTTTCCGTCTTTTGTCTTCTTCCCGAAAACAAACTTGATATTCCTGACTATTTCAAAAACTCTATGACCTCTATTGTTACCCGATGGAGCAGTAGAATGTAGTTCACCATTATTGTCGAAGTACTTATCCATCTTTCGCATGCGGTACCTGTGTCCTTCCAATAAAAAGCGTCTGTGCCTCATGTAAACTATCTTCCTAGATGCAGCAAGGGATACGTAAGCAGTTCCATCAATGCATACTGTGCAACCAACCTTTCCCTTAAACTGGCCTGATAATGTGAAGAGAGCAGGGTAATCGTTGATCGTAACAAAAAGAATTGCTCTCAGCGTGAATGAACCTTTACGATACTCATCCAACATTTGAACACCCGTTTCCCACAATATTTTCATATCCTCCATTAAGGGCTCCAAAAATACATCCATGTCAACTCCAGGTTGTGTAGGTCCAGAAATAAGGATGGTTAGCAAAATGTACTTCCGTTTCTGCATCAACCATTGAGGAAGGTTGTATATGGTGAGGATCACCGGCCATGTGCTATGCTTGCTGCTCCTCTCAGCAAATGGGTTCATTCCATCAGTACTCAGTGCGAACCTAACATTTCTCGGTTCATCGGCAAAGTCTCGGTGGTTGTCATTGAAATCTTGCCACTGCTTCCCATCGGCTGGATGTCGAAGCTTCCCATCGTTTTTGTGCTCATCAGAAGCATGCCAGCTCATAAGTCTGGCATCCTCAGGATTAGCGAACAAACACCTCAATCGATCGACGACGGGGAGGTACCACATCACCAAAGCAGGAATCTTTTTGAGCGCATAATAGTCTACTTCTTCTTTTTCTTTGCTCGTGGATTTTGAAGTCTTTTTTTGGGCTTTCTTTCGCTTCTTCCCTTTAGACACGGATGCAACACACTCTTCGTCCTCTCGATAGTCTTTATTCGTCTTGTACCTACTTGCACCGCACTTTGGGCAGCTCTCCAAGTCTTTATAATCATCACCTCGATAAAGGATACAGTGATTTCTACACGCGTGGATCTTCTCCACACCCATAGTGAGCGGACTGATTAGTTTCTTTGCATAGTACGTGTTAGCAGGCACATTGTTCTTCTTTGGAAGCATGTCTGCGATAATACTCAAGAACGCATCGAAGCCAGCATCAGACACACCATATTTAGCTTTTAACATCAACAGCTTTAGCACAGACCGGAGCGTCGTGAACTCTTTGGTACAACCCTTAGACTCGTCGTACAAAGGCTCTTCTGCTGCCTTCTTCAGGGACTCCATACCTTTCATTAAGAACATCGATTGATCTGTATGACGACGCAACATTGCCTCTAGCAACTCTGCATCTTCCTCATCCATAACACTTGGCAGAACATGAGGTCTATCATGTTCATTTCCTCCAGCGTAACCATGATCAGTAACATTTTGCACTACATGTTCGCTCTGTGGAAGAGGTTGGTGTGTCTCGTGAACGAACTGAAATCTGTCGTCGATGTTCTCAGGGTTTCCAGTCGTATAAGGCGAAGAGCTACCCTCTCCATGCTTTGTCCAAATTGTGTAATCCTTCATAAATCCTCGGCATACCAGATGAGATATGATTTGTTCTGTGTCATTAAATACAGCAGCATTTTTGCAGTCCATGCATGGACAATATATGTGTTTTGTCTTTGTTCTCCAAGCATGGTTCGTAGCGACATCAATAAACCTATGGACCTCGGATATGTATGATGGATCTAGCCTTGATAAGTTATACATCCAGGATGTCCTCTCCATCACCACCTGTAAAAAAGTAACATAAACACACAAGAACCAACCTTTCTTAGCAACCTTCTTCCAAAAAATAAAGATAAACCCCCCCTTGTATTTTGTGAAATCTGGCCCTCTAATGGAAGTTGGGCTGCGAGCTATAGTTCTTGTCGGGAAGGATGAAGGGGTGAAACCCTATATCCAAAATGTGGCTAAATTTAAGGAAAATGAACAAAAATTGGCAAGAGGAACATAAAACCAAACTTTCCTAGCCATACTCTTCTCTCTAACACATGGTGAAGGCCTAGTTCCAAAATTGAGCAAAGATGAACAATAATTGGCAATTAAAACATAATTAAACCAACCTTTCATAGCAACTAATAAAAACAATCTTAATTACCAAACCTATCTTCTTCTCTCTCCACACAACACATGAACCATTCATTAAACAACTTAATATGTCATGGATAAACTGATTTGAGAACTAAACATGAAAAAGGAGAGAGGATAGACAAAATCTAACCATATTAAACAACTTTATTTGAGGGAATAGAGCAAAAATGTGGCTAAAATGTGGCTAAAATTGAGAGAGGATACACTCTCTCTCAAATGGTGAAACCCTAGATCCAAAATGTGGCTAAAATTGAGCAAAAATGAATAAAAATTGACATTAGCAACATAAACCAACCTTTCTTAGCAATCTTCTTCCAAAAAATGAAGATCAAAACCTCTCCCCATGTATTTTGTGAATTCTGGACCTCCAAAATCGCCTCCAATGGAAGTTGGCTGCGAGCATACAGTTCACTGTCGGGGGAAGAAGAGGGGTATTTATAACAGACAGTTCACTGGCGGTTGGCTTTAAAAACCGCCAGTGAAAATTGATTTCCACTGGCGGTTATCTTAACACAACCGCCAGTGGAAATAGGATGTTTCCACTGGCGGTTAGGTTAAGATAACCGCCAGTGGAAATAAATTTTCACTGGCGGTTGGTGTTACACAATCGCCAGTGGAAACATCCTATTTCCACTGGCGGGTGTGTTAAGATAACCGCCAGTGGAAATAGGTTTCCACTGGCGGTTTTTAAAGCCGGGCCCACCTGTTTCTTTCACTGACGTTTGATAACGGAAACCGCCAGTGAAAAGTTGAACGTGTCGCAGGCTTTGAGCTCTTTTCTACTAGTGCATGAAACCGTAACGACCGATCCCCAGATCGCAACGAACTCGACGCGGAATCAGGGAAGAAGATCGTATGACAAGCGGACCCCGCATGTCAGCGAATGTGGGCAGATGACTGTCTAGGATGGCCCACAGACAGTGAGACCTTGACCTGATGTTGCGGCACAGTACTAGACTGATAGCGTGGTCCCCATAGGTCGGCGACAGAGAGATATGCGCGCCAAAATGGCTGTGTGGCTACCACCCAGGCTCACATGTTGGTGCTGGTTTCCTGTTGGGCCGAGCAGAGAAAGGGAGTTCAGCCGGGCGAATGGGAAAATGGCCTAGGTGAGGAGTTCCTCCCTTATCTTTTTCTTTTGCCATTTTATTTTCTCTATTTGATTTTCAAATTTCTATTTTGAATTCAAATTCAAATCTGGGTTTATGATTCAAATTCATATGCACATTCATAATAAAACTCCAACATGCAAATTATAATTTTATGTTAATTATTATTTACCATCTCATTATTTATGCACATGCTTTTAAATGTACACACACAAAGTATGTATTTTAAGAAAGATATCTCTAGTTTATCTCTACTACTCTATAAGCCTTTAACGTAGGTGTTCACAATCGTGCGCCATGTTCTGCCGCACAATCCTCTCCCTCTGCTCCTCATCGCACGGCCACGCTAGAGCCGCTCTCAATCGCCTCCCCACCGCGCTAGATCCACAATCTGCTCCTCCCCCACCGCGCTCCTCACCCACGCTAGGGACAAGACCGCCTCCCACCACGCTCGCCTCGCCAACTCCGCGGCCACTGCCACCGCCACGCCCCTCCCCCATGGCCGTCGAGTCTGAGTGGTGGAACCAACGACGCATGCGCGTCGAGGACGACGTGGAATAGGTGCTCCACCGCGGGCACAACGGGCACTGTGGAGGTGGAACGAGCGCCATCGAGTTCTGGCATCACTAACCGCGATTTCCAGCCCGCGATTGCGCCCCCGACATCACCAACCGTGACCCCCTTCTCCCCTACCTCTCTCCTCTCCGCTCCCCGCAGGGTTCGTCTTCGTCCGCTACCTTCCCACCTCTCCCACATGCCCACAAACCGGATCCACCGCTCCCTCCCCTGCGATGGACTGGTTCCACCGAGACAACTGCGGGGCTAGGGTTTGGATTCGTGGGTGGAGCCCAAGGCTAGATCCAACAGGGGGAGGGAGGTAGAGGAGGGGAGGGAACTGCTAGTGGTCGGCAGCGGGCGAAGGCGCCAACGACAATCCAGGATATGGATTCCTGAGGTTACTTCATTCGTTTTGTGCTCTCCCGCATTCTTGATTCATTCGCTTTTGTGTTCTCCCTAAACCTTTACGTTCTTGATTCATTCGCTTTTGTGCTCTCCCGCGATTGATGCTTCCACTGATTTCCGTGGATTGGAAGGTGAGATGCGAGCTGGATTCATTCGCTAGATTCATCATTTAGGTGTGCTCTCCCTAGGCAGTTCATTTAAGTTTTCTTTGTTACACTCAACATGAACAATGCCTCATGTTCTTGTAGCCATAGTGAACTCAGACACATAATTATGTAACACGCTCTGTTCATGTTCTGTCTGGATAGGTTAGTTGGTGTATGAACTATTCTAATTCGTGAAAATCAATGTTCACACATGCTATTGAGTTACTTTTGCACACCGTTTGGTAGTTATCATGCTTATTACTATCCTACAAAATTATTATCCCATCTTTTGTATTTATGCCAGATCGAAGCTAACTGCCTGGGGCAGTTGAGGCATCCAAAATTGGTAGAGTTGATCGTATATTGCTGCGAAGATGACCATCGGAAGGTGGCGGTCTTCTGCTGCTGGTTTTTAAGGTCCATAACAGCCATCCTCCTCGCGTGCTCTGCACTTTGTGCCTGTCGGTTCATTGAAGCCCTGTGGGTGTCGGCCAAGGAGCTTCTCGGCATCAAGTCTGACAGCAACGAGGAGCAGCCCTCAGCGACGACGAAGGGGCCCACCCCCATCCACCAGTTGTCTCACACTAGCTACGCAACAAACCTCTACCCATCTAGAGAGTGGGAGCAGATGCAGAAGGACAACTACAATACGGTGAACGTGGAGGAGAACCTCCACAAGAAGTGCCTCGACGAGCACTTTCTGGACGAGGAGGTGGCCGCCGCCTTCTATGTCGTTGTCAACGTGAAGCAGTTATCTATCTGTACTCTCTAACTGTACGTTTTCGAAAGTGGACAGGATGATGGATTGGTGAATCGTGATTCGTGAATAACATGGTTGGTGTTGATGTTGCCATGTTCTTCAGTTGTCCTCAATAGGGCCTGGACCGGAATGCACGACGACCCGATGACCAGGCATTGTGCTTCCGCAACCGCCGCTGCCATCCACACCAACCTCCAGAGCAACAGAGGCACGTACAGCAAAACCAACTGCGATCCTCGTTCCAGCGTAGTGCCAATCCCGAGTTCTGATGTGATGTGTGTCATGCTCTTGGGGTGACAGGACTGCTATCGACGTTCGAGGCGAAGCGGGACACGACCAGGGATGGGTAGATTGTGTCTGTACGCATCTCCCAGGTGCTCTTCTGATCTATACCCAATGTGTTAATGCTGCCTTGGCTGCTGTGATTTATGATGGAGTAGGCGTGGCCGCGCTCGTTCTGTTATTTTTTGATTGCTATTGATGCATTTTCTGTCTAGACTGGACTACAGAGAGAAAGCAGGAGATAAATGTGTGGTCCGAGTTCCAAAATCCCACGAGTGACGCCGTCTCCCGTGCGACGTTCAGGAGCAGCTTCAGTGAAGGGAGAAGGATCGTCCAGTTACAAAACGGAGTAGGCACAAAATACTGTAAATACGACAAACATGATGCATATCGCAGCCTACAGGTGAGCTCGCACAAAATTTTATTTTAGAACTTGGGGTAATTACATTGAGATGGACCTACCAGAACAACTAGCATATTTGGGAAACACCAGCCGCTGCTGTCGACTGAGCAGAAGAAAAATAGTAATATGTTTTTACTTTTAAAGAACAACCATTAGGTGTTATGACATGCTATTCATTGAGTTGCTTCTGCCTGCCCTTTACATATACCATCATTCACTTACAGCAAATGTCTCAAAATAGAGAGGCTCAGGACAGCTAGGCCTCACGGCACCACGTACAAATACACTAATCCCACGTATGCCATTGTTGGCTCTTTAGTACCAAGGTAAAAATACCTGTTGTCGGGCTGCTTCTGCATTTTTAAGCACATGCTTCAATGACAACGACTTTCTAGAACCTTATGTGCCTCTACCAATAAACAATGGTTGGCTCTAGGTGTAGCTGTCTGCTTGCATCTTTTTTAGAAACATCACAGTCAAAATCATCGATTTTTAGAAACAATGGTTGGCACATACAACTTTTCGGACATTCTCATCATGCATGCTAGGTCTGGGGCTCCTAACTAGCTTTCGGACATTCTCATTAGTAAAAAACTTATGCAAGAAGCCAAATTTGTAATTATCTGCACGCAGATGCTAAAACCAACAGAAGACATGTTTTCTTGGTCCTGTAGTGCAAGAGACGTGTCATAAACAAGTTATGCATCTACCTGACAGGCAGGTACAATAGCAATGAGAAACATTTTGAGCAATGCCTCATTTTTTGTGATCCTGCTACTATTGACAGGCAAGAGATGTGCCTAATGATGATACTGATGTGCCCAATGGAGACTGTAACTAATGAGAAGAGCGAGGTATTAATTTCATAGTTTGTCCTTATATTTACTTGCAGTTTTGTCATGAAAATGTGTTATATGGATGGTTCCATAATTTGAGTAATGAAAACTATAGGAGAATGCTCCCATGGCCCTAGAGACCTCTGGACTCTGATGGCCGTAGAGACCTCTGGACTTTTTAGAACTAGTGGCCTCATGAAAGAGAAGATGACATGATCAAACTAAGACTGTTGATCTATAATAGTTCATTTGATTGTTATGAATTTAGATGATCTGTATGTTCAACGTTATTTGTAGTGTGCAAAGAGCCAATTTTATTCATTCTATTGTCTTTTGTAGTGTTGTAGTTGTATAGTTGGAAAATATATGATTTTACTAAAGGATAATCTAGAAGGTGGATATAACTTTATTCGATGGGAATTTAGTCATCCTTTCGTAGTATATTTAATTTTGTGATAGTATCTACATATATGCATAATGTTTTGTGATAGTTTTTAATATCTATGATTCACAAAAATCACCATCTTTCAGTTGAGAGATTACTGTCTTGCTCGTATTTGTTTTTTTCTACAGGTGTTTTATGAATTAATTTTTACTGCTTGTTTGATGTGAAATGAAATGCCATGTGGTATCTGATGCCTGGTCTCATTTCAGTGGCCTCGTGTCTCATAAGAGTGGCAGACAGTAATCGGCAGGTTCTTTGCGACACGGGCTGCTCTATTTTGTTTATAGTATACAGTACAATTGATTTTGCAAACTGAGGGAGGTGCTAGGGGAGCAAAATTTTCTCAGTTTGGCGCTGATTTATCAAGGTATGTACATGCTTGTGTTCAATTTGCTTACTGTTCAGTGCTTGTTTGAGCCTATTAACTCCATGTTCAAGTGTGTATATGCCCACTCCCAGAATTGGTACATATCATACTCATTTATGCTGCATATGACTGAAGTTTGCTGATTTTAGTGTTATTTTATTGATCAATAAAGTGCAAGACACACTTTCCACTAATGGAAGCAGACACCTAAAAATACTGGAGAGTATGTGCACCTAACCAAAGAATTAATAACCAATTGTGAAAGTATCCAATGACAGGTGCATGGAATTGCTTCACCATTTATATTATTGTTATTATAATTTCCAACCGATGCTAGAAAGAAGGAATCGAGGATAGACTTTTTCCTTTACATGCTTGCCATATCTTAGGCAGTATCTGTCGGCGTTTCGACCCCGGGGGGTCCCTGGACCGACGAGTAAATTGTCGCCACGTGTCCCAGCCCAGATGGGTCGGCGCGAGACGGAGCACGAAGGGGGGAGAAGAAAGGAGGGAGGCAGGCAAAAGGGGAAACCCGCGGCCTTCGTGTTGTCCTGCGCTCAGGTCGGGTGCGCTTGCAGTAGGGGGTTACAAGCGTCCGCGTGGGGGAGAGCGAGGGACTCTACGCGTCGTCCCGTCCTCCCGCGCAGCCAACCTTCTCGTAAGAGATCCCTGGTCCTTCCTTTTATAGGTGTAAGGAGAGGGCCCAGGTGTACAGTGGGGAGTGTAGCAATGTGCTAACGTGTCTAGCAGAGAGGAGCTAGCGCCCTAAGTACATGCCGTCGTGGCAGCCGGAGAGGTCTTGACACCCTGTTCATGTGATGTCGTGGCCGTCGGAGGAGCGCTAGAGCCTTGAGGAAGGACAGCTATCGGGGCTGTCGAGTCCTTGCTGACGTCTCCTTGCTTCCGTAAGGGGCTGAAAGCCGCCGTCGTCACGGAGCATGCGGGGCGCCATCATTATTTGCTTACCGGGGCGAGCCAGATGGGATGCTGGTCTTGTTCCCCGTAGCCTGAGCTAGCTAGGGGCAGGGTAATGATGGCCCCTCTTGTGACGTGGTCGGTCCGAGCCCTGGGTCGGGCGAGGTGGATGCTCCTCCGAGGTCGAGGTCGAGTCTGTCTTCCGAGGTCGAGGTCGAGTCCGAGCCCCGGGTCGGGCAAGGCGGAGACTGTCGTCCGAGGCCAAGGCTGGGTCCTGTAATACCCAAAAATGTATTCAAAGAGAGTAGAGTTGATCTCCTTAAATGTTTTACCATCTACTCATTACAACATGGAACATCATATTTGAGTGAACAAATAACTAATAAAAATATGCTATGCATCATGTTGGGGTTTTGATATGTGCTGATTTAACATGTGTTTTCAAACTGATTCAAAATTGAATTTGGAAACTTGAATTAAATAGAAAACAAAATAGGAATAAATAAATAAATAAAAAGAGAGGAAACACCACTTACCTGCACCTTGGGCCGGATCTCCTCACTGGCGGCCCACCCAACTCAACTATCCCGTTTTCCCCTTCTCTCCGCGCCTGGGCCAAATCCCTTTCTATTGGCCCATTACCTCGTGCCTCACGTTGTGCTCGCCACCGCTGTTCCACAGAGCCATCTTCCTTCCTCCTCGCCTCCAATTGGAGAACATGCAGAGAACTCCGTAGGCTCGCCTCCACCCGGACTGCCTTGACCAAGCGCAGATAGCGGGGGGCTGCAACTACCGCCCCCACTCTCCAGCCGAAGCGCGCGCGCTCCCTGCGTCGCTCACCAGTGGAGCCACGCGGCAATCTGGCCAGCCCAGCATTGCGCAGTTCTTTCTTTCCCCTTGCGTCCGCGTCAATCGGGTGATGGAGAAACCGTCCGCGGCAAGCGCGGATCAGCTGACCGCCTAGGCTCCGGGTTCATGAGGGGCAGGTGGGTTCCTAGACCGTGGCCTCATTTGTTCTGAGCCTCAACCACGATCGCCGCCAGGGAACGCGAGAGATCGGAGAGAGAGGTAGGAGATGGAGCCGGATGTCACTGCCGCCTCTGTACTCGCCGCCACCCAATCTTGCCTGAGAATCTGCTACACGCCATACGTACCTCCCCTCCGGTTCTCGACGAAGGAGCCCCGGGCGGCCGGTCTACCGTTCGCCGGTGAGGTTGGTTGTGGGTCTGGGCGCCGTCGGGCTGCATCGAGATGGGGATCCACCGTCGCTGCGCGAAGCCATTGCTGCCTGGGTCGCTCTGCCACATCACTGTCGCGGGCTGCCTAAGGGCCGTGGGCGGTACATCGTCAAACCTCATTTTTGGTGAGCATTTTGCTTTGCGATTCAGTTCCGCTGTAGCATCGAGTAGCTTCGATTGTATGTATGGTTAGCGTTGTGGCTGGGATTTGGGTCGTCGGTGCGTCCGCCTCCATGGAACCACTAGGCGCCATGGTCTGGCTCGTATGTTCATCCTTCAGTGATTGATGCCACCACTTAGTAGGCGCGACATCCACACTGCGCAGCCATGGCAGACGGTGTTGTTAGGGCACGGGATAGCTCTACGGCGATTCTCCGGCGTGGGTCGTGGCCTCGGTGGAATGGCGCCGCCGCTGTGCTCGTGTGCGGAAGGTAGATGGCGAGTTGGTAGCCATCCATCATGTTTTGAACGGCTGGGATTAGGCCCCGCGTATCCTTTTGCGTTGATTCAATCTGGAACGTCGATCTAGATTGGGCGGACCGAGTTAGATCCAGGGTAATAAAATCCTCACCGTTGAAGTCGGATTCAACGGTTAGATTCGTGTGCTGGTTCGTGGCCGGCTAGATTTAATCCTGTGCGCATACCTTAGATCAGACGGCCGTGGTCGTTCCATACCCCTTCGCGGGTACATTTTTTCTAAAGAGACCCTATACTTTTCTAGAATCAACCCGCCATCCTGACTGACTGTTCTCTATGTCTGCGGATTATTACCCCGAGACCCCTGCACTTTTCAGTAAATGAGGCCCAGTCCAGAGGCGTTTAAAAACAGAGAAATAATATTAGAAATTCATTTTTAATACAAAAACAATTCCAGAAACTTGTAAAATGCATAGAAAATTTATTTTTACTCCAAATTGAACTATTTCAATTTCTAAAATTTTGTAATAATATTCTCTATCACTTAGTGTCTCTGTTTTATCATGACAACAGCAAGAAAATTGATCCCACACTTAATCCTATTCTAAACACATAAAACCTTTGAAAATCCATAACCTAAAATCTATAACTCCAAAAATTATGATTTCTGTTCCTAGAATTTTATTTTAATGTGTAGATTATTACTGTGTATTTTGTATATATGTTTGGTGTAATGTTAATTTCTCTATGTGCACTGTGCTTGTTTGTATTGTGGCGAGTAGAAGAGCCCGTTGCTGAGGATCCTGGTGAGCAGCAGGTTGAAGTAGCTGAGCAGGAGCTCATTGAAGGCAAGTTGTGCCCTTGACCACTTTTTACCCAATAATGTTCCTTAATATCACTTATCCATGCATAGGTTAATTTTGATGGGACCCAATAGGTCACCCTAGATTTGTTTATCTCATTACCTTGTTTACCCCTGAATCACTTGGGTAGTTTGCTATTGCTTTATATGGTTTTGGGATAATCATTTATTACCTCTATGTTCCAATTCTTTTTGTTATTCTGTTTATGTTCATGTTGATATCATTAATGTTAATTGGAACATAGAGCTTAACTTGAGAACCACGTGCCACCACAAGGGAGGAATGGGACCCCTTGGCTGACTAATTAGGAAAGCTAGTGGAAGACTACCTTACCCGAAAGGGGCAAGGGCAGTAGGGGAGTGGTCAGTGTAGGGAGGTCCCTGGTTGATTTTGCTGCGATGGCGGTTAGCCAGGAACCCTGCATTGGAACTTCCTATAAACTGTAGCGGGTTTTCGGAAGCTAGTGGAACTTTGTAAAGGCCTCGTAGTGTTGTGAAAGGGAATTAGGCTTATACCTAGTTCCTAAATAATTTTGGTGGTTGAATTGCCCAACACAAATATTGGACTAACTAGTTTGCTCTAGTACATAAGTTATACAGGTGAAAAAGGTTCACACTCAGCCAATAAAAAGATCAAGTTTTGGATTCAACAAAGGAGCAAAGAGGCAACCGAAGGCACCTCTGACTGGAGGCACCGGACTGTCCGGTGTACACCGGACAGTGTCCGGTGCGCCCAGAGGACTCCAACTTGAACTCTTCGCCTTCGGGAATTCTCGGAAGCCGGCGCGCTATAATTCACCGGACTGTCCGGTGTACACCGGACAGTGTCCGGTGCTCAAGGAAGCGCGGCCTCCTCAACTCGCCAGCCTCGGGTTCGCGCGGCAGCTGCTCCGCTATAATTCACCGGACATGTCCGGTGTGCACCGGACTGTCCGGTGTACCAGCGTGGCAACGGCTATTTCGGCGCCAACGGCTACCTGCGGTGCATTTAATGCGCGCGCAGCGCGCGCAGACGTCAGGCGTGCCCATACCGGCGCACCGGACAATGAACAGTTGTTGTCCGGTGTGCACCGGACACCCAGGCGGGCCCAGAAGTCAGAAGCTCCAACGGTCAGAATCCAACGGCATTGATGACGTGGCAGGGGCACCGGACTGTCCGGTGTGCACCGGACTGTCCGGTGCGCCATCGAACAGACGCCTCCAGCCAACGGTCAAGTTTGGTGGTTGGGGCTATAAATACCCCAACCACCCCACCATTCATTGCATCCAAGTTTTCCAACTTCCAACCAATTACAAGAGCTAGGCATTTAATTCTAGACACACCAAAGAGATCAAATCCTCTCCAATTCCACTCAAGCCTTTAGTGACTAGCGAGAGAGATTTGCCGTGTTCATTTGAGCTCTTGCGCTTGGCTCGCTTTCTTTCTTTCTCATTTGTTCTTGTGATCAAAACTCAATTGTAACCAAGGCAAGAGGCACCAATTGTGTGGTGGCCCTTGCGGGGAAGTTTTGTTCCCGTTTGATTGAGAAGAAGAAAAGCTCACTCGGTCCGAGGGACCGTTTGAGAGAGGGAAGGGTTGAAAGAGACCCGGCCTTTGTGGCCTCCTCAACGGGGAGTAGGTTTGCGAGAACCGAACCTCGGTAAAACAAATCCGTGTGTCACACTCTTCATTTGCTTGCGATTTGTTTTGCACCCTCTCTCGCGGACTCGTTTATATTTCTAACGCTAACCCGGTTTGTAGTTGTGATTATTTTTGTGATTTTCAGTTTCGCCCTATTCACCCCCCCTCTAGGCGACTTTCAATTGGTATCAAAGCCCGGTGCTTCATTAGAGCCTAACCGCTCGAAGTGATGTCGGGAGATCACACCAAGAGGGAGATGGAGACCGGCGACAACAAGCCCACTACAAGCCAAGGGAGCACTTCATCGGAAGAGTCCCGCACCAAGAGAAGGGAGAAGAAGAAGAACTCCTCCAAGCGGAAGGAGAAAAGATCTTCCTCTTCTCACCACAAGGAGAAGAAGGAAAAATCTTCTTCTCACAAGTTGCATCGGAGTGGGGACAAGCACAAAAAGATGAGGAAGGTGGTCTACTACGAGACCGACACTTCGTCAACATCCACCTCCGACTCCGATGCACCGTCCGTAACTTCTAAGTGCCAAGAGCGCAAGAAGTTTAGTAAGATCCCCTTAAACTATCCCTGTACATCTAGACATACTCCATTACTTTCCGTTCCATTAGGCAAACCGCCAACTTTTGACGGCGAAGATTATGCTAGGTGGAGTGATTTAATGAAATTTCATCTAACCTCACTCCACAAAAGTATATCGAATGTTGTTGAGTTTGGAGTACAGGTACCATCAATAGGGGATGAAGATTATGACACGGACGAAGTGGCCCAAATCGAGCACTTCAACTCCCAAGCCACAACCATTCTCCTTGCCTCTCTAAGCAAGGAGGAATACAACAAAGTACAAGGGTTGAAGAACGCAAAGGAGATTTGGGACCTACTCAAGACCGCGCATGAGGGTGATGAACTCACCAAGATCACCAAGCGGGAAACGATCGAGGGGGAGCTCGGTCGCTTCCGTCTTCGCCAAGGAGAGGAGCCACAAGATATGTACAACCGGCTCAAGACCTTGGTGAACCAAGTGCGCAACCTCGGGAGCAAAAAGTGGGACGACCACGAGGTGGTTAAGGTTATTTTAAGAGCCCTTATTTTCCTTAACCCCACTCAAGTTCAATTAATTCGTGGTAATCCTAGATATCCACTAATGACCCCCGAGGAAGTTATCGGGAATTTTGTAAGCTTTGAATGCATGATTAAGGGCTCAAAGAAAATCAACGAGCTTGACGAGCCTTCCACATCCGAGGCGCAACCGGTAGCCTTCAAGGCAACGGAGGAGAAGAAGGAGGAGTCTACACCAAGTAGACAACCAATTGACGCCTCCAAGCTCGACAATGAGGAGATGGCCCTAATCATCAAAAGCTTTCGGCAAATCCTCAAGCAACGGAAGGGGAAGGATTTCAAATCCCGTTCCAAGAAGGTTTGCTACAAGTGTGGTAAGCCCGGTCATTTTATTGCAAAATGTCCTATGTCTAGCGACAGTGACAGGGGCGACGACAAGAAGGGAAAGAGGAGAGAAAAGAAGAGGTACCACAAGAAGAAGGGCGGCGATGCCCACGTGTGCCGCGAGTGGGACTCCGACGAGAGCTCCACCGACTCATCCTCCGACGAGGACGCCGCCAACATCGCCGTCACCAAAGGCCTCCTCTTCCCCAACGTCGGCCACAAGTGTCTCATGGCCAAGGATGGCAAAAGGAAGGTAAAATCAAGGTCCTCCACTAAATATGAAACATCTAGTGATGAGGATGATGATAAAAATGAGGAGGATAACTTGCGCATTCTTTTTGCTAACCTCAACATGCAACAAAAAGAAAAATTAAATGAATTGATTAGTGCTATACATGAGAAGGATGATCTCTTGGATTCTCAAGAAGACTTCCTTATTAAAGAAAATAAGAAGCATGTTAAGGTTAAAAATGCTTATGCTCTAGAAATGGAAAAAAGTGAAAAATTGTCTAGTGAGCTAAGTACTTGCCATGAGACTATAGACAACCTTAGAAATGAAAATGCTAATTTGTTAGCTAAGGTTGATTCTCATATTTGCAATGTTTCAATTTCAAATCCTAGAAATGATAGTGATGATTTGCTTGCTAGGATTGAAGAATTGAACATTTCTCTTGCTAGTCTTAGATTAGAAAATGAAAATTTGATTGCTAAGACTAAAGATTTTGATGTTTGCAATGCTACTATTTCTGACCTTAGAAGTAAGAATGAAATATTGCATGCTAAGGTTGTAGAATTAAAAACTTGCAAACCCTCTACATCTACTGAGCATATTTCCATTTGTACTAGATGTAGAGATATTAATGTTGATGCTATTCATGATCACTTAGCCTTAATTAAAAAACAAAATGATCACATAGCACAACTTAATGCTAAGATCAGTGAGCATGACTTAGAAAATGAAAAATTTAAATTTGCTAGAAGCATGCTCTATAATGGGAGACGCCCTGGCATTAAGGACGGCATTGGCTTCCAAAAGAAAGACAATGTCAAACTTAATGCCCCTCCAAAGAATTTATCTAACTTTGTTAAGGGCAAGGCTCCCATGCCTCAGGATAACGAGGGTTACATTTTGTACCCTGCCGGCTATCCTGAGAGCAAAATTAGGAAAACTCATTCTAGGAAGTCTCACTCTGGCCCTAACCATGCTTTTATGTATAAGGGTGAGACATCTAGCTCTAGGCAACCAACCCGTGCCAAGTTGCCTAGAAAGAAAACTCCTAATGCATCAAATGATCATAGCATTTCATTTAAAACTTTTGATGCATCATATGTTTTAACTAACAAATCCGGCAAGGTAGTTGCCAAGATTATTGGGGGCAAACACAAGGGATCAAAGACTTGTGTTTGGGTACCCAAAGTTCTTGTTTCTAATGCCAAAGGACCCAAAACCGTTTGGGTACCTAAAATCAAGAACTAAAATTGTTTTGTAGGTTTATGCATCCGGGGGCTCAAGCTGGATACTCGACAGTGGGTGCACAAACCACATGACAGGGGAGAAAAAGATGTTCTCCTCATATGAGAAAAACCAAGATCCCCAACGAGCTATCACATTCGGGGATGGAAATCAAGGTTTGGTCAAAGGTTTGGGTAAAATTGCTATATCACCTGACCATACTGTTTCCAATGTTTTTCTTGTAGATTCCTTAGATTACAATTTGCTTTCCGTATCCCAATTATGTCAAATGGGCTACAACTGTCTTTTTACTGATACAGGTGTTACTGTCTTTAGAAGAAGTGATGATTCAGTAGCATTTAAGGGAGTGTTAGAGGGTCAGCTATACTTGGTAGATTTTGATAGAGCTGAACTCGACACTTGCTTGGTTGCTAAGACTAACTTGGGATGGCTCTGGCACCGCCGACTAGCCCATGTTGGAATGAAGAATCTTCACAAGCTTCTAAAGGGAGAACACATTTTAGGACTAACCAATGTTCATTTTGAGAAAGACAGGATTTGTAGCGCATGCCAAGCCGGGAAGCAAGTTGGTGTCCATCATCCACACAAAAACATCATGACTACCGACAGGCCACTGGAGCTCCTACACATGGATTTATTCGGCCCGATCGCTTACATAAGCATCGGCGGTAGTAAGTATTGTCTTGTAATTGTGGATGATTATTCTCGCTTCACTTGGGTGTTCTTTTTGCAGGACAAATCTTATACCCAAGAGACCTTAAAGGGATTCTTGAGACGGGCTCAAAATGAGTTCGGCTTAAGGGTCAAGAAAATTAGAAGCGACAATGGGACGGAGTTCAAGAACTCTCAAATTGAAGGCTTCCTTGAGGAGGAGGGCATCAAGCATGAGTTCTCTTCTCCCTACACTCCACAGCAAAATGGTGTAGTGGAGAGGAAGAATCGAACTCTATTGGACATGGCAAGAACCATGCTTGATGAGTACAAGACACCGGATCGGTTTTGGGCCGAGGCGGTCAACACCGCCTGCTACGCCATCAACCGATTATATCTTCACCGAATCCTCAAGAAGACATCTTATGAACTCCTAACCGGTAAAAAGCCAAATATTTCATTTTTTAGAGTTTTTGGTAGCAAATGTTTTATTCTTGTCAAAAGAGGTAGAAAATCTAAATTTGCTCCTAAAACTGTAGAAGGCTTTTTACTAGGATATGACTCAAACACAAGGGCATCACTACAAGAAACTGGTTAAAGAACGTGGGTGAAAAACCGTCGAACTTAATGTAATAGGCCGTCGAACTTAACATAAGAACGTGGGTTTACCCACGTTCATAGCCGACGGCGTTTTTTTGACGAACTTAAAAAAGTAAGTTCGACGGCCCCCACGTTCTTAAGGTTAAGAACGTGGGTACCGTCGAACTTAAGGTTAAGAACGTGGGTACCGTCGAACGTAAGGTTAAGAACGTGGGTTTTTAAGTTCGACGGGGCCGTTGAATTTTCTTCCATAAGTTCGATGGCACCCACGTTTTTAACCTTAAGTTCGACGGTGCCACGTGGCCGTCGAACTTACGGGTCGTGCCTGGGTCGGCGAGGGCTGCCCATTAAGTTCGACGGTACCCACGTTCTTAACCTTAAGAACGTGGGTACCCACGTTCTTAACCTTAAGAACGTGGGTACCCACGTTCTTAACTCTTTTCCAGAAAAAAATAAAAAATTCCGAAATGAAAAAATAGACACACATAATATCACATGCAACACAGAATATCACATACAATACAGATTTCAAACACATGGATATATGTTCATATCACAAATTCACACAAGTCCAAATATAAGTTCACAAATTCACATAATTAAGTCCAAATACATAAGTTCACAAATTCACATAAGTTCACATCCATAGTTCACATTTGTAGTTCACAAGTTCAAATACACAAGTTCAAACATTAGCTCCATCGCTCTCGATCAGGACATCGGATTGTTGTTCGTAGCTCCACCACTAGAATTGAGATATCTGTCCGCAAAGTTATCGTGAGGGGGAGGAGTCACTTGATGAGAGCCGGAATCCTACAAAATAAACCAAAATTCTCATAAATATACAACTGTCATTAAATCACAAGTACACAAAGATATTAATTATGCGTGCAAGAATAGCTGAACCAAGAAGATCATCTACAACCTATATATATATTCATTCTTGCATTGGTCGATATATAAATTGTAGCCAGCACTAGCAATTATATATATATATATATATATATCCTGCCCAGGTAGATGAAAACTTACACTTCTAGAAGATTGCTTACTTACTCACTCTCAGCTCCTGGCTGATTAGAAAAGAGGTCTGATCCGCAAATCCAACAAAAGCACAAAAAAATCTAGCTCTAGCCTCTACTAAACCCAAGGACCATTATTTGTGAAGGACAGCACGACGCCACGGTTCTGATACTGCTGACAGCATCAGTCGCCACTTGGCTTGCATCCTCTACATCTCCTGCGTTGTGATTGGAGTGGGTTATAATCAGTGTTCTTTGTGAAGGACAGTTGTGATATAGGACATTTAATATCTGCACAACAGTATCTGTTTTTCCCGTACCAGGAGGACCAACAACCATCGTCAACCCAGGTTGAATACCAGATATTATAGCACCAATCTACAAATAAATAATATTGTCACATTCAGAATTTTAAGGTGAATAAGATCCACACTCATCATGAAAGCAAAGACACTAGCAGACCATACTAGACTTATTCTATTTACTTAAGAGACCAAATATATTATATACTCGAGTTCCAGTCAGATAACGATTGCATGTACACTTAGATAAAAATAATGATGCTTGACCAGAGATGATATCATATTTCTAAGTTGGAAGAAACATCTAATATGCACAAGAAATGCTCTCGATGTGCCTCACATTCATTACCAGACATGCACCAATTGAAATATTGGATTGTCTGATAATCTGAAGAGTACCTGAGTTGGTGTGAACCTCACTGAGTTCTGTTTAGGTTTATCTTGAGGATACGGCCCAGGATCAGCTGGAATGTAAGTCTCAACAATTAGTTTCTCTTTCTGAGGCTCCCCATCGGCCATATTATTTCTGCTCTTAACAGTCAAATTGGAGTTCATGTTGCCGGGTAAAGCATGACTGCTTTCCCTCATTTTCTTGGATAGCCTGATTTTAAAAGGGGGACTTGGATGCAGGTTTTTTGTACCATCAGAATTGATAAATGTAACCTGAAAAATTCAAACATTAGAAGCTTGGAGATTGAAGATGAAAATGAGAATAGATACACTCCAAAAAAGCAAAAACAATTAGTCAAAATATATACCTGGTAGTCTGGAAAACTTTGCTGAACATGGTTGGCATCAAGAAAAGTGTCCTTGAAATCTATAACTTCCAGAAGATCAGGCATATTCATCCACTGTGCGGCAGAAGGATTTCCATAACCCAAGAATATGGTATCAAACGCAAGCAGTCAAAAACTTACCTTTGCAGCTGTAAGTCTTGTAATTTCATTACCCATCCTGTCAACGAGTATGGGAAGGCATGCTGGTAATTCTCTTTCAAGACCATCACCAAAAGTAGAGACCACCAAACTCATGCAAGATATGGCGCATTCTTTTACCTCTTGGGAGAACACAAATTTGCATGATAAATGAGAGTGCACTGCAAGCACACAAGAGAGGGAGTGAGAAAAGAGAATTTTGGCAAACCTGATCCTGATCTTGATTGGCCGAACGTCCCAGTATTGCATTATAGATTGGACCAATGTATGGCTCAAAATCAACTGCGGTTTTCTGCACCACAAAATAACAAAAATAAAAAAATAAAAAAGAGATATTAAAAGTTTCTCTCTCAGCTATTATATGTACGTAGAGCAAGACATCCCACATCAGCACCCTACTATTCCGTTCGCAAAGAAGTAATTTTTTTCTAGGCATCTAGGTAACTGAAATGACATATATACAAAGAAGAGAAGAGGGTGAATAAGATCATAAGACTGAAACTAATGAAGGCTAATTGCCAACACAGCATATGAATTATTCTATCACCAGAACTTACCATTTAGGTTGGGTTTCCCTGTCCCATAGCTGAATCTTCGAGTCCACCACGGTGCCTATATTTCCGCACAAAAAAAAGAGTTTTAGGACATTCAGATTATAAAATAAAGCTTAAAATGCAATGAAGGACACATCGAGAACTAACCAGGCAGTATGTTCCCGCTTTTATCGACAACATGATTATCATTGTGATTATTAGCAAACAACCTGGTGTGATGACGCTTCTGGACCATGACAAAAGTAACTGGAGGCTGGTAGTCAGACTCCAATGACGCACAGGCTTATATCCATAGTTTCATAATGGTGGTCAGAGAAAAAAAATAAAGGTGAAGCTAGTTACCAAACTAATGCATTCAAATCAAGTTTACCTTTCTAATGGCATCAAGTTCATACAACAGAACTTGGTAGAATTGTCCCTCACTGACGCCATCCCTGAAAGTGATAAAGTGTTTAATATACAGGGAGTGGCAGTCAGAGAAGGTGCTCATGAAAGGATACAAACCTGTAGATATGATCCTCTTTGGTTTTTGTCCAGTTTCCCTCCAGAAAGATATGAGAAGCTCCCTGCACAACCAACAAAAGTTATGTATCTGGAGGAATCCAAGCGTGTAAGAGTAGGAGCGAATGCATCTCACTTATCTTAGTAAAGATCATAACCTGATCAAAACAGCATATTTTAGTGAAAGAAGGATGAATCATGCAAACAAGTCAGAGACCTGCTTTCAAATACCGCCAGATGGACGTTCCAAAGGAAAAAAATGAAACCTTGGCCAGGAGAAGAGGACAGTCTTTGGCTTGGCTAGTGCATGATACATTTGGCCATTTGGGTGAAAATCGAACATGCCCTATGGGTGTGTTTGGATGAACGCCGATGTCGACAGAGCCAAAAAACTGGTTGTTGGCAAACAAAACTGTTAATGTTTGGATTCCAGCTGTATTTGTTAATGAGTTGATGCGTGCATAGAATTCATAATTAAGAAAAAAGAAAAAGCACATCACACAATTAAGATTATTGCTGATTCAGATTAAACTAAAAATTACGATGAGTTAGTACCTGTGGCATGGCTGTACCTTTCACCAGTAACTGCCCGTATTATCTCAATTCTTTGATGATTTATCATCCTGCATGCAGTAAACAAGAATCATTGATTGTGGAGGAAAATGACTGTCGCCTATAAAATGTTGCATGCTCATACTACAATTATCAATCCGATAAAAGCTTAAGAAACACTGGTCTTGAAATGAAAACCCGCAAATAAACTGACCTACAAAACTGGACAAAGAAGCAGTGAATTATATCTGTTACTGCTTATACTAAACGCAACACTACTGGTGAGAGACTAAGCAATGAAAATGACGTCTTGACATGGTTGAACATTCATGTACTTGAATCTGAGACTTACTGACATTTAAGTTCATGTAGAATCAGCCTTACTATAAGGATCTCACATAGGGCCACCATGTTTCCACAGCATTATCAAGGAAATATGAAAACAGGAAATGAGGCAAAGAAAATATATGTGGCTTTATTAATCATGCTGGAACATGGACCAATGATCCAAATTCCACAACATGTATCATGCAAACCACCATAGTGTTCAATTAACCTTGATAACCAAAGACCCTGATTGATGTGCATAAATTAACTGTGTCCTCGCTACTCAGATATGAACAATCTGTGTTCCATTCTTACCTGGTGGGTGTCGTTTATAGAACTAATTTACAATTTTATTCCATATAATCAGAGTACGCCTTTTTTTCTCAAACATGTATGAGAACTGCGTATTATTGTATTAAAAGAGGAGGACATTACAAAACACCACACACACACCCAAAAGGAAACTTGTACAAATCACCTTTGCACCAAGAAAAAGAATACAACCACAACCTATAGAACGCACACACTTCTGAGACAACTAGATGGAAAGGTAAAAATACCTTTAGCCCCAGCCAAACCCCACAACTGAATTTTCTGGCTAGCAAGAAATAAGGCTCTAGCCAAACAAGAGGACACCCATCATAAACACTTATTATAGGCCTACTATTTGGAATAGCCTCCTAAACAAAAAAAACTCTGACAAGGATGCAATAAAGGAGAAGATGGTTTATGGATTCCTTAGCTTGATCATAGCGAGGACACCCCTCTGGAAGGAAATGTCTTCTGATTCATGTTACATGACTTCTCACGGTAAAAAACAACATGCATTACAAGTTTACAACATAAGCTCGGCCACAAACTGCACAAGCAAGAAATGATAAATTTGTCAGCATTCTTAGGATAAACACTGCATAAAGGTGGGCAATCGCAAACAGAATAATAATGTAAGTTTAGATGAAGCAATCACGGCATATACCCACTGAATCATTCGTAGAGCACGGCAAGTTCTAACACCGCATGGCCGACGACACATGGGCGCTCGGCCTCACCGCCTGGGAGGACGTCGCCGCCTTCGCGGGGGACCCCTGGGCGCTGCTCGCCGCCGCCACCTCCCGCGCCTCCGACGTCGCCAAGTGCCCCTCCGCGGTCTCCCAGCACACGCGGGGCCGGGTCGTCTTCCTCCCCTGTGGCCTCGCCGCGGGCTCCTCTGTCACCGTCGTTGGCACCCCGGGCGCAGCGCACACGGAGTACGTGCCACAGTTCGCGCGGATGCGCCAGGGTGACGGCACCGTCACGGTGTCCCAGTTCATGGTCGAGCTCCAGGGCCTGTGCGATGTCGACGGCGAGGACCCACCCAGGATACTCCACCTCAACCCCAGGCTCAGGGGGGATTAGAGCTCGCGGGGGCTCGACGGTGGCGCGGACCGCTTGCTGGGGCGCGGTGGCGGCGCAGACAGCTCGCGGGGGTGCGGCGGCTGCGTGTCCCGCTCACAGTGGCGCGGCCCCCTCGCGGTGGCGCGGGAGCGGCGCGGCCTGGCGCGGGTGACAGAGAGGCCCGCGTGGGAGTGAAGAGACAAAGTTTGAGAGAGAGAGAGTCGGGCGAGTGGGATTTTTAGATCTAGGTTTTCAGGATTAAGTTCGACGGTGTCCACAAGCCCGACGAACTTAACTTAAGAACGTGGGTACCCACGTTCCTAACTCGTTAAGTTCGACAGTTTTATCTAGAGCCCACGAACTTAAGTTAAGAACGTGGGTACCCACGTTTTTAACTTAACCTATGAACTTAACTCAAGTAAGAACGTGGGTACCCACGTTTTTAATTTTACCCACGAACATTTATCAGTTTCTTGTAGTGCATATAGAGTCTTTAACAAGTCCTCAGGACTTGTTGAAGTTTCTTGTGACGTTGTGTTTGATGAGACTAACGGCTCTCAAGTAGAGCAAGTTGATCTTGATGAGATAGGTGAAGAACAGGCTCCATGCATAGCACTAAGGAACATGTCCACTGGGGATGTGTGTCCTAAGGAATCCGAAGAGCCTCCACATGCACAAGATCAACCATCCTCCTCCATGCAAGCATCTCCACCAACTCAAATTGAGGATGAGGCTCAAGATGTTGAACAAGAAGATCAAGAAGATGAGTCACCTCAAAATGACGGCAACGATCTAGGGGGAGATGCGAATGATGAAGACAAGGAGGATGAACAACCAAGGCCACCACACCCAAGAGTCCACCAAGCAATACAACGAGATCACCCCGTCGACACCATCCTCGGCGACATTCATAAGGGGGTAACTACTCGATCTCGTGTTGCACATTTTTGTGAACATTACTCTTTTGTTTCCTCTATTGAGCCACACAGGGTAGAGGAAGCACTTCAAGATTCGGATTGGGTGATGGCGATGCAAGAGGAGCTCAACAATTTCACAAGGAATGAGGTATGGCACTTAGTTCCACGTCCTAATCAAAATGTTGTAGGAACCAAGTGGGTCTTCCGCAACAAGCAAGACGAGCATGGTGTGGTGACTAGGAACAAAGCTCGACTCGTGGCCAAGGGGTATTCACAAGTCGAAGGTTTGGATTTTGGTGAAACCTATGCACCCGTAGCTAGGCTTGAGTCAATTCGCATATTATTGGCCTATGCTACTTACCATGGCTTCAAGCTTTATCAAATGGACGTGAAGAGTGCCTTCCTCAATGGACCAATCAAGGAGGAGGTCTATGTTGAGCAACCTCCCGGCTTTGAAGACAATGAGTACCCTAATCATGTTTATAGGCTCTCTAAGGCGCTTTATGGACTCAAGCAAGCTCCAAGAGCATGGTATGAATGCCTTAGAGATTTCCTCATTGCTAATGGCTTCAAAGTCGGCAGGGCCGATCCTACTTTATTCACTAAGACTCTTGACAATGATTTGTTTGTATGCCAAATTTATGTTGATGATATTATATTTGGGTCTACTAACGAATCTACATGTGAAGAATTTAGTAGGATCATGACACAAAAATTCGAGATGTCAATGATGGGGGAGTTGAAGTATTTTCTAGGATTCCAAGTCAAGCAACTCCATGAGGGGACCTTCATTAGCCAAACGAAGTATACTCAAGATATCCTAAGCAAGTTTGGAATGAAGGATGCCAAGCCCATCAAGACACCCATGGGAACAAATGGGCATCTCGACCTCGACACGGGAGGTAAGTCCGTGGATCAAAAGGTATACCGGTCGATGATTGGTTCATTGCTTTATTTATGTGCATCTCGACCGGACATTATGCTTTCCGTATGCATGTGTGCAAGATTCCAAGCCGACCCTAAGGAATCACACCTTACGGCCGTAAAACGAATCTTGAGATATTTGGCTTATACTCCTAAGTTTGGGCTTTGGTACCCTCGGGGATCCACTTTTGATTTGATTGGTTATTCGGATGCCGATTGGGCGGGGTGTAAGATTAATAGGAAGAGCACATCGGGGACTTGCCAGTTCTTGGGAAGATCCTTGGTGTCATGGGCTTCAAAGAAGCAAAATTCGGTCGCTCTTTCTACCGCCGAAGCCGAGTATATTGCCGCAGGCCATTGTTGCGCGCAATTGCTTTGGATGAGGCAAACCCTGCGGGACTACGGTTACAAATTAACCAAAGTTCCTCTTCTATGTGATAATGAGAGTGCAATCCGCATGGCGGATAATCCCGTTGAGCATAGCCGCACTAAACACATAGCCATTCGGTATCACTTTCTTCGGGATCACCAACAAAAGGGGGATATCGAGATTTCATACATTAACACTAAAGATCAATTAGCCGATATCTTTACCAAGCCGCTTGATGAACAATCTTTTACCAGACTTAGGCATGAGCTTAATATTCTTGATTCTAGGAATTTCTTTTGCTAAAACTTGCACACATAGCTCATGAATATACTCTTGATCATGTCTCTTTTATATATGCTATGACTAATGTGTTTTCAAGTGTATTTCAAACCAAGTCATAGGTATATTGAAAGGGAATTGAGTCTTCGGCGAAGACAAAGGCTTCCACTCCGCTCTACTACTCATCCTTCGCCGTCGCTCCACATCATCTATCCAACTTTGGTATAATCTTTACTCATTCATTTTATGACCAAAGGGGGAGAAAGAACTTCATTAGGGCTCTAATATTTCCGTTTTTGGCGATTCATGCCAAAGGGGGAGAAAATATGAGCCCAAAGCAAAAGGACCGCACCACCACCCCTAATTTTTAAATTTGATGATTTTCAATTGGTAAATTTCAAAATTTGTATCTCTTTGTGTTCTAAAGGGGGAGCAAGTAAGATTTTCAAAATTGATGTCTCAAAACCCTCTTGAACACTAAGAGGAGACTTTATTTGAGGGGGAGTTTTGTTTAGTCAAAGGAAAAGCATTTGGAACAAAGGAAGAAAATTTCAAAACTTAAAAATGCTTTGCAAAATCTTATTCATTCACCTTTGACTATCTTGCAAAAGGACTTTGAAAAGAATTTACAAAAGAGTTTGCAAAAACAAAACTTGTGGTGTAAGCTTGGTCCAATATGTCAAAAACAAAGAAATCAATCCATGCGAATCATGTAAGTATTTATTGGCTCAATTCCAAGCAACCTTTGCACTTACCTTATGCAAACTAGTTCAATTATGCACTTCTATATTTGCTTTGGTTTGTGTTGGCATCAATCACCAAAAAGGGGGAGATTGAAAGGGAATTAGGCTTATACCTAGTTCCTAAATAATTTTGGTGGTTGAATTGCCCAACACAAATATTGGACTAACTAGTTTGCTCTAGTACATAAGTTATACAGGTGAAAAAGGTTCACACTCAGCCAATAAAAAGATCAAGTTTTGGATTCAACAAAGGAGCAAAGAGGCAACCGAAGGCACCTCTGACTGGAGGCACCGGACTGTCCGGTGTACACCGGACAGTGTCCGATGCGCCCAGAGGACTCCAACTTGAACTCTTCGCCTTCGGGAATTCTCGGAAGCCGGCGCGCTATAATTCACCGGACTGTCCGGTGCTCAAGGAAGCGCGACCTCCTCAACTCGCCAGCCTCGGGTTCGCGCGGCAGCTGCTCCGCTATAATTCACCGGACATGTCCGGTGTGCACCGGACTGTCTGGTGTACCAGCGTGGCAACGGCTATTTCGGCGCCAACGGCTACCTGCGGTGCATTTAATGCGCGCGCAGCGCGCGCAGACGTCAGGCGCGCCCATACCGGCGCACCGGACAATGAACAGTTGTTGTCCGGTGTGCACCGGACACCCAGGCGGGCCCAGAAGTCAGAAGCTCCAACGGTCAGAATCCAACGGCATTGATGACGTGGCAGGGGCACCGGACTGTCCGGTGTGCACCGGACTGTCCGGTGCGCCATCGAACAGACGCCTCCAGCCAACGGTCAAGTTTGGTGGTTGGGGCTATAAATACCCCAACCACCCCACCATTCATTGCATCCAAGTTTTCCAACTTCCAACCAATTACAAGAGCTAGGCATTTAATTCTAGACACACCAAAGAGATCAAATCCTCTCCAATTCCACTCAAGCCTTTAGTGACTAGCGAGAGAGATTTGCCGTGTTCATTTGAGCTCTTGCGCTTGGATCGCTTTCTTTCTTTCTCATTTGTTCTTGTGATCAAAACTCAATTGTAACCAAGGCAAGAGGCACCAATTGTGTGGTGGCCCTTGCGGGGAAGTTTTGTTCCCGTTTGATTGAGAAGAAGAAAAGCTCACTCGGTCCGAGGGACCGTTTGAGAGAGGGAAGGGTTGAAAGAGACCCGGCCTTTGTGGCCTCCTCAACGGGGAGTAGGTTTGCGAGAACCGAACCTCGGTAAAACAAATCCGCGTGTCACACTCTTCATTTGCTTGCGATTTGTTTTGCACCCTCTCTCGCGGACTCATTTATATTTCTAACGCTAACCCGGTTTGTAGTTGTGATTATTTTTGTGATTTTCAGTTTCGCCCTATTCACCCCCCTCTAGGCGACTTTCATGTTGCCCTGCCGCGCTTCCTAGGTAGAGGTGTATGGGATTTGCGACCCCTTGGCAGATGGGTAACATGACTTGTGGGTAAAGGGTACAACCTCTGCAGAGTGTAAAACTGGTATACTAGCCGAGCTCACGGTCATGAGCAGCTCAGGACTCTCTGATGTTTAAATTATGGAACTTAAATTCAATTTGTCATTCGCATTGCATGGGTTTATTATTAAT
This sequence comes from Zea luxurians, assembly GCA_029449295.1. NCBI lineage: Eukaryota > Viridiplantae > Streptophyta > Magnoliopsida > Poales > Poaceae > Zea > Zea luxurians. The sequence continues at coordinate 6,809,565 of JAOPSE010000100.1, forward strand.
TTTGTTCTATTACTTTACTTATGGTTTGGTATTTACTTACACTTAGTAATTGCTAATAAAATTTTGACCAACTACTTAAAAGCAATGCTCAGCTTTAACCCCTATCATTGATTAGCCTTACACATCACATGAACTCACACCTTTGTGAGTTTATGTCCACTGGTTCCCCACAACTTGTTGAGCTATGATCATGTGTGAGCTCACCCTTGCTGTCTCACACCCCCCCACAGGAGAAGATCAGGTGGTTCAGGAGGAGCCGCCTAACACTGAGGAGTTCGATCTGATCTAGGTGGCGTTTCCCAGTTGACATTGGCGCCGACGATCCTTAGTTCGTTTTATCTTCATTACTTTATTTTGTAATAAGTCTTCCGCTATGTAATAAATACTCTGATGTTTTATGACATTTATCTCTATACACTCTGTTATTATATATGTTGTCTTCTTGGCGCATGTATGAAATGCACCTGGCTTTGTTTCTTAAAGCCGGGTGTGACAGGTCCGAGCCCTGGGGTCGGGTGAGGCGGAGTTCGTCGTCTTCCGGGGCCGAGCCTGAGTCCGAGCCCTGGGGTCGGGCGAGGCGGAGTTCGTCGTCTTCCGGGGCCGAGCCCGAGTCCGAGCCCTAGGGTCGGGCGAGGCAAAGTTCGTCGTCTTCCGGAGCCGAGACCGAGTCCGAGCCCTAGGCTCGGGCGAGGCGGAGTTTCCTATGGCGCCCGAGGCCGGACTTGGCTGCTGTCAGCCTCACTCTGTCGAGTGGCACAGCAGTCGGCGCGACGCAGGCGGCACTGTCTTCTTGTTAGGCCGGTCAGTGGAGCGGCAAAGTGACTGTGGTCACTTCGGCTCTATCGACTGAAGGGCGCGTGTCAGGATAAGGTGTCAGGCCATCCTTGCATTAAATGCTCCTGCGATACGGTCGGTCAGTGTGGCGATCTGGCCAAGGTTGCTTCTCGGCGAAGACTGGGCCTCGGTCAAGCCGAAGGTGTGTCCGTTGCTTGAGGGGGTCCTCGGGCGAGACGTGAATCCTCCGGGGTCGGTTGCCCTTGCCTGAGGCGGGGCTCGGGCGAGGCGAGATCGTGTCCCTTGAGTGGACCGAACCTTGACTTAATCGCACCCATCAGGCCTTTGCAGCTTTATGCTGATGGGGGTTACCAGCTGAGATTAGGAGTCTTGGGGGTACCCCTAATTATGGTCCCCGACAGTAGCCCCCGAGCCTCGAAGGGAGTGTTAATACTCGCTTGGAGGCTTTTGTCGCACTTTTTTGCAAGGGGACCGGCCTTCCTCGGTTGCGTTTCGTTCCGGTGGGTGCGCGCGAGCGCACCCGCCGGGTGTAGCCCCCGAGGCCTCGGAGGAGTAGTTTGACTCCTTCGAGGTCTTAGTATGTTTTGTAATGCTTCGGCCGGTCTGGTTGTTCCCTTATGCGAACTGGCTGTAGCCCGGGTGCACAGTCGAGTCCCAAGTTCTCGGGCTGGTATGTTGACGCTGTCAACGATTTGGCCGGAGCCGGGTTTGCGAGAGCAGCCCCCGAGCCTCCGCACAGAGCGAGAGGATGGCCAGGGACAGCCTTGGCTTTTTACATACGCCCCCGCGTCGCCTTTCCGCAAGGAGGAGGGGGGAAAGCGCCATGTTGCCCTCGGAGGGCGCCGAACATGGTGTCTCCAGTGAGTTGCTAACGGGTAATCCGAGTGGACGCCCGTGCCCCATTTGTTAGGGGTCGGCTAGTGGCCCGGAGGCACGCTCCAAAAGTACCTGCGGGTGATTTGCCGGACCCGGTCCCCTTTTGACGGGGTCCGAGGGCTCGATGCCTCCCTCTGGTGAGATTCCGTTACAAAATCGTTCCCGTTGGTCTCGGAAATGTCCTAGGGTACCTCGGGAGCGCAGCTCGAGCCTCGGTTATGTATCAAACGTACCCAGGGTCATCCCTCGCTCTGCGTCTGAGGCGGTTGTCGAACCCTTCGGGGGCCAGGCTACGAACCCCTGATTAGTAGTGGGCACGGAGCCCGAGTGGTCTGAGGCAGCCGTTGAACCCTTCCGAGGGGTCGGCCTTCGAACCTCTGACTAGTAGTGGGCACGGAGCCCGAGTGCTCTGAGGCGGCTGTTGAACCCTTCCGAGGGGCCAGCCTTCGAACCTCTGATCAGTAGGGGGGCTCGGGGCCCGCTTTCTTCGCGGAGAAGGATCCCTTTCGGAGTATCCCCTTTCCTGATCCCTGAGGCAAGAGAGAGAAAGAGGAAGTGGAAAAGGATACGAAATCGAATGACGTGGCGCACCTTTTTTGACGCGGTCATTATGGTGGAGGTGAAGCGTCGCCTGCTTCGCCTGCCAAAGGTGCCGCCTGTCCTGCTGCAGAGTTAATGCGATGGGACGAGTGGTTCACGGGGCGGCCGTTGTGCGTGCACGAGCCGTTCGAGGAACGAGTGTCTCGCATTGAGTTTTGAATCTCACGACGGGTTTGGGCGAAGCGTTGAACGGGTCTCGCCTAGGTCTTTATATATTCGGGAGAGGGACCGGTGACGGTTCTTTACTCTGCTGCTCGCCTCCCGCTTAGGTCTTTGCAACCCGAGGGAAAAGCCAGAGAAAGGAAACCGCACACCCAGTCCTTTCCGCCGCCACCTCTTCTGCTTGGTGATGGCCGACCAGGTGACCATCGTTTCGCCGCGTGACCCGTGGCCTTTCTCCACCGTCACGGCGGATGACCCGGAGGCCCTTGTTGCCGAGGGTCTGCTTCGCCCTCTCTCCGGTGGCTCGCAGCCGGAGTGGATGGCCCCTCCGAGCGGAGCCACCCCATCCCCGCCGCTGGGGTATGTGGTGAGCTTCGTTTCCTTCCACGAGCGGGGGTTCGGAGTGCCGGCAAGCTGTTTTATGCGGGCGATTCTGCATGTCTACGGGGTGGAGATGCACAACCTCAGTCCCAACTCCATCTCGCAAGCCGCCATCTTCGCGGCGGTTTGTGAAGGATACTTGGGGATTGACCCTCATTGGGACCTATGGACCCATCTCTTCTCCACGGAGCTTTTTGCCTCGCCGACGGGGAAAGAAGGGTCCGCATGGCGGTGCGGGCCGGTGGCTGCATCCTCCAGCTGAGGCAGGGGCGGGTGCCGCAGTACATCCCCGCCATCCTCACGTCTTCGAACAAAGGGTGGCAGCGCCGGTGGTTCTATCTCCGAAACGACGACGGGAGGCTCCCGTCGTTTTCTCAGCGAGTGGTGACCGCCGCCGCCGACAACTGGCGCTACGAGACCCTGCGCGACAGACAGAAGAATCTCCAGCCTCTTCTGAACGCCCTGGAGGAGTTGCGGAAAGGAGGGCTCACCGCCGCAGGGGTGGTTGCCGCCATTCATCGCCGGAGGGTGCTCCCATTGACGGAGCGGCGGCTGCCTCTTTGGGAGATGATGCCGGGGGTCGACTTGGAGGGTTTGCGGATGTCCTCGGATCCCCTTCCCGTCGACGACCTCCTCAGGCGGGTAGCCGGCACGGTAGGGAAGTCAGACGCCGACGCCCTTTCCCAGCCTTTGATGCGTCCCGATCACGGGTGTGTGTCCCTAGTGAGTGTCCGCTCCTTCTTTCTTCTTGTGTCGGATTGCCCTTGGTCCTCACAGTCGGGACTCTTCGTCCATCTCCAGGAGGTAGGGGCTCACAAGCCTTTCCCGCCACCGGTCCTGGAGGACGCAGTGGACCGAGCTGCGCGGAGGGTCGCCATGGAGAAGAGGAAGGAGAAGAAGGACGCGAAGAAGGCTCGGGCCCGCGAGCGGACGCGGGCATGAGATGCCTTGGAAAGGCTTCATCGTTGGTAGGAGAGGGATGGGCTCCTGAGGGAGCCATCGCCGGAGACGCCTGACGATGACGACGACGATGAAGACGATGACGAAGACGACGACATGGCTGCCCGCCTCGGCCTCAGCCTGGATCTGAGGCTGGGCCAGGGGTCGCCAAGCCAGCCCCCGAGCGGGCTGATGCCGTCGGTATCCTGTAACACCTCAGGTGTTACCATGGTTAGAACCCACCTTGGCACTAAGGGCTGTGATCATATGTGGTAGAGACTTAAGGAACTACATAAGAACTTGGGAGCTCTGGTGTTAATCAAAGTTTGTTAATGACTTGAGAGGTATTATTCAAATCTTTGTGCACTTACTACCATGAATAAGAGGGGGATAAAGAGTGAGCAAATGTGCAAAACATGGGTAATCTTCAACCAAACCTTAAGTAACCTTATAACCAGCAATTAGGGGAAGGAAATATTGCAAAAAGACCCCTCGAGAAACCCCAAATCAAATCTCCAAGTGGAGAGAGAGCTAGAGCTCTCTAATTCTCTCTAAGTTAAAAACTACACCTACACCAAAGATCAGTCGTGTTCACCTCGAAGCTGGCACCAAATCCACCTGTGTTCAATACCAAAAATGTGGCATACCACCTAGGGCACCCACTGGAAAAAGCTGAGCCCGAGACTTGGACGTTTGACATGCCTTGGCATGGTTTTTGTCGCGAGGTGGGCAGAGAGACACACCCGATTTGGCAACCCAAGATCTTCCTCCCTAGGCCATATCTGCCATGGCGTCTCACAGTTGAGTGATGGCCCTAGGTGCCAGGAAAAGACTCGCGCCGGATTTATGCCAAGATTCGCAAGTTTGCGACTTGGGTGAGCTGTGGAACAAGGGTAGAAGAAAAGCTCCACGTGTTCGACGCGCTCTGCCGCGCTAGAGCACGCCCGCGCCCGACCCCGCGCCGCGCCGAGCCACGCCCGTGTCCCCTGTGTGCGCCCGCGCCTATAAAACCCACTAAGGCATCGACCACACTTCTCCGCGCACGCTCAAGCCTCCCCGGAGTTCAACTCACCGTCGTTTGCCCGTGCACGGCGTGTCTGCGGCCACCCAAGCCCCTGCCGTCGTGGACCGGCCAGCCCAGCCCTTCCAAGCCCCGTCCAACCCTCGGAGACGACTAAGTACTCCCCGTGAAGCTCCCAGAGCGAGGAATCGAAACCTACTTCGCCGGAGAGGACAGTTGAGGGTCACCGGAGTTCGCAACCCCACCGGAGTACGTGGACCGGGTAATCCACTCAACCATTTTCCAATTCCTTGTGCACACAGTCTCTACATCACCCCGTGAAGCTCACCGTGCCCTTGGATTGAACCAGATCACCGTAGTTTGGCCGGTACACTCGCCGCCGACGAGAACACCCGCCTACGTACGTGGACCGGACGATTCCGGCCATCCCCGCCGTCGAGCCGCACCTCGCTGTGATCGCCAGAGCCTCCCTGAGCCAACCCTGCCCTTCGCCGGAACTACCTCGCCGCCGGTAAGCCGCGCCACCCTTTTCTTTCCCGCGGGTACTGTTTACATTGGGGGAAGGACTGCGGGTGAGAGGAAGAGAAGGTCAGGGGGCTTTTTGAACTGTCAGTGACTCAGGGGAATAGTGGCTCAGGGGTAGATTTGAGTGGGTTGATTTAGTTTAAACCCAGGGACCTTGGTGTAAACTGTTTTTCCAGGAAACTCTTATTTAAATCTTTTTTTAAATTGAACAGAGATTTTAAAAATTCATAACTTCTGTTTAGTTCATCCAAATTTGGTCAAACCAATTTTGTCAGACTCTAAATAATGTAACCTACTTAAGAAAAATATAAAACCCCCTATGTACTATAGAAAACTTTAAAGCTTTGATTTAATTATAGTTTTGGCCAAAAGCTCAATAATAGAAAGAAAAATAGTTGTATTATTTGACTAGGGTTAGAAAAATTTGGAGAAGTTTGTATCTACCTACTGACCTGTTTAAAAATGTTAAACCTCTCTGTCCACTCGATTAAGTTAGTTTTTACCCCTTATTTTATAATATGCTTAAGGTTAAGGAAAATAGAAAAGGTGGATTAAATACTGAACCAGAGAGCACCCCTATTTTTGTTAAGGTACTTATCCCATGTAGTTCACTAGAAAAAATCTACCCTACCCTGGTTTAGTATGAAATAAGTAGGATACCTTTTATTTGAATAAAACAAGGATAACTTAGAAAAACCCTACAAAAATAACCCTAAGGTGAAAACACCTCAAACCTTGGCATAACTAATGTTTGGTTATTATGAACATAGGAAAAATACAAAATCTGTTGTTTGATATTTTTCAAATGACAAGTTAGTTATAAGCACCTTTTTGGCATAAAACTTTAGAAAATCACAACTAAATAATCACCAATTAACTTTCTGTGAATTTTTGGCAAAGAGGTTTAGTATTACTGTTAGATCCCAACAAAAATAACCCTTAGGGAGGAACTCAACTCTAATGGAGAGGTATAGTGTAAAGTGGCCCATTTTACACCACCTTTGTTATTTTTGTCTAAAGCTTGGCCTTTTTATTTTGAACCTCAATTTCCTAGAATGGGCTATAGTAACCAATGGCAATCCACTGTAATTTTTTACAGAATTTTTGGAAAATGTTAAACCCCTGTCGTAGTTCAAACCTACACTAGAAGCCATGAAATGAGAATAAAGAGAGGGAAATATGAACAATGGAAAACTAGTGTCATCCTAAAACTCTTTATAACTTGTCCACTGAGATATATAGAGGCAATACCAATTACCTATGCCTATCCCTAGCAAAACCTAGATCTAGAAATGATAAGCATAAACCAATAAAGGCCCCGTATGACCAAGCAAACCCTAAGTTACTCCTTAACTTAGTTTTTCTTCTCTCAACATAATGTTATTAAGTCTTGCATAATCATGACATGCATGTTCATTGCATTTTGATAGACTGTAACCTTGCTGACGGAGAGTACATCCTCGTGCCGGAGCAAGGAGCTGCTCAGGAGGTAGCCCCGGATTCCGTACCCGAGTCTGCACCAGAGGACCTGCCTGCCACAGCCTTGGAAGGCAAGCCCAGGTTTTATGCATAACCTGTTATTTATGCTATTTTACTATACTTAATGATTGTAGGCTTGTTTGTGCACTTAAGTGTAGGAGTTGTTTGAAACCCTAGTTGCATGAACTCAGGATTCCTTTTGAGATGGATACTAGTATGCTAGGTCGAGTAGCTGCTTTAATTAATTAGGATTTCGGTAGAAGTCGAGTGATTTTTCTAGCACTCGCGCGAGATCAGGGAATTGGTTGTATACACTTTCTGTCATAATGAGATTGGTTTGTGGACAGCAATCCATGGGGATTGGTTGTCCACGGGATAAAAAGTGGAATAAGGATTAAGGTGTGGTACCGTGAGTCAAGCGTTTGAACGTACTAAGCACATGCCGAGAAATATGGTAAATCGGTAAGCCTAGTACCTGATTGAACCTGGCAGTGGACTTTATCCCTCACGCGACCTGAGACGAGGTCTCCCATTCCGGTTATGGTGGGTACAAGTGCGGTCACTGCACGACGGCCAGTCGGGGTCAGTGAGGCATTGTACGCCAAGGCGGTGAGCCCTGATCTGCTGACGGGGAATCGATGGGGACGGTTGATGTGTGTGGGGACGGAGTGCCTCGCCATGTCGTGTGTTTAGGTTTACCTTGCAAGGATAAAACTCGATTCGAATCGTCTGCTTCTCGCAGCTAATGAGACTGCTTGATCCATGCTGCTACATTGAGTAACAAGTGGAAATATGATGGGATGATACAAGATGTTGATTGCTAAAAATGTTTGCTACTATGTATGAGTAGATAGTACATATTTAGCCTTAAGAGAGTCACACTTAAATTTGACAAAGTTAAAACTTGATTTAGAAACTCAGCTAGTGCTTTTGGCAACCAAACCCCACAGCCAAACAGCTGCATGTCTGGAGGTAGAGGAGTAGACTCCTCACACCGGGTAAGTCTAGCTGAGTATTAGTATACTCAGCCTTGCTCGTGGCATAATTTTACATGTTCTCTGGAGGACATGGTTGCTGGAGTGACTTGGCCGTCCACCTTACCACCGGGTTGTACTGTCGAGTGGGACCCCGCCTCCACTGAGGAGGAGCATGAGGAGTGATGGGACAGGCTTCCCCATCTCTCTGTTTATTTGCCGTTAGTTTCATTCCGCTGCACTTCGAACAATGATGGTTACTTTTGCAAAACTCTGATGATGATGATGTAATAATTTAATACTCTCACATGCATGGCTTTATGCTTTATTGTATTTGCTCTGTGACTCACCATCGAGTGAGATTGTGGTACTTGATCCTGTCAGTGGCCGTGTCGGACTAGATCCGAGGAATTGACGGGTTATCCCATTTAAGTGTGGTCTAGCCTCTAAGGCAGGGCTTAGGCACTTAAGTTGGAATAATTCGGGCAGTTCCGCCACAGCTGGTATCGGAGCTTGTACCACCACAGAGGGATCAATAAAATATGAATACCATCCCTTTTCAAAATAAAACTTGATAGAAACAATATTGGATAGACCGTAGGACGAGCAGGATAGACCTAGGACGTGAAGCCTTAGGATGATAGAAGGGTAGCTAGGTGGCTAAATAATTAGGCCCCACAGGCCACTTTAAGGGATGGGAGTCCTTCCCTATCCCCTTATGTTGGTGAGGTCGTTCAGGACGAGCATGCATGCATTGCTAAATTAAGCAATTGAGTAAAGACTTAAAAACAAGGTGATAACCAACTAAGTCTCCAGTACCTTTTTATTTAACTGAAAGAAAGGTTGAGTTTTATTTATCTTGTTCTTTTTATAATTCTTTTTCTTTTACTTACGCTCAACCGTACACAGATGACTTCCCACGGATCCTCAGAGGACGGAAATGCACTAACCCACACTGACGGGCTTGCACGAGAGGGCTTCCCCCATATTTTGTGGGAGGTACTTCAGGGAGCCGGGTACATGACACCCCCTTAGTATGCGGTGCAGCAGTTCGAGAAGCACCGGGTGCCCCGCTGTAGGGTGAGGATGACCTTGGAGCCTCATCCCCTGCAGCCAGGATGGCGCTCACTGGACTCCGAGTCTTTCGGATACCGGGCGGAGGACACGATCGAGGCGATCGCTCTGCACGGGTTGACGACTTTTTGTGGGTTCCATCCCTTGGAGCTCTCTACCCACCCCATTGGTTTGTTCCCCGTGGAAAAGGAGGACGACCCGATGTGGAAGGATCGGGTGGAGCATGCCAAGGACATCTGGGCTCTCTACCCAGGCCACACGGCTCACTTGTCGGTGCGATGCATGAACGCCCTGTATCGTCTGCAAGTGATGCGTGGAGAGGCAATGTCTCATCTAATGGCATTATTGGAGGCAACCAAGATCACCCTGGACAACAGGGAGGAGCTCGTGGTTGACTTGTCCCAGGAGCTGGTAGAAAAAGATTTACAAGTGGAGCAGCTGTCTGATGAGATCTATGAGCTGGAGGAATTGGTGGGAACGAGGGAGAACACCATCGAGGTTCTCGAAGATCAGCTTCTCAACACCTAGCAGCAGCTCGCAGAGGCTAATGAGCATCTAGATATGCATCATCAGGAGATCCATGATGGGGAGGCTGACGAGGACGTCGACATTGAAGAAGGGGAGGAGCCTGCTTCCAGCGTGGACACCGCTGGCTCAGGGAGGCCACCTTCCCCCGAGTCGAGTGTCGCCTCTTTCGCTCATTAGTTGCTAGAGTAGGGATAGAGATCGGTAATGTAGGACTCCTCGTAGCTAGCTTGGCTTTTGCACCCTTGGGGTACTAGGCTAGACAGAGTTGAGTCTTTTTGGGACAAATGATGTAATAGTGATAAACTCTCTTGGAAGCATGTTGGATGGATGCTGTTATCAGTTTTAAATTGGAAGGAAAAAGTTATGCCTTTATAAATCTTTTTGTTGAAGTTGGAGTCTATCATTTTGCTGTGACTCTTTTCGCCGCGATTAAATCTTGAACTTGGAGATATGGTGTTAAGTATTTATGTGGTTTTTTAGATGGCTGGGAGGCAGCGTCGTGGCCAGAATGAGCGCGTTCCACCACCGCCGCCACCACCCCCCACTCTGCAGGAGCTGATGGCTCAGCAGAACGAGATTTTGAGGCAGTTAGCTCAGCGTCAGCCACCACCTCAGCACTATGGTGGTGGGGACCATTAGCATCACCCCGCGGCAGCTACCTACCAAGAGTTCCTCAGTACCCAGCCACCGTTGTTCACCAGGGCAGAGGATCCACTTGATGCAGATGTGTGGTTGCGAGTAGTGGAATCCAAATTCCCGCTACTCCATGGAGCTTGCTCAAAAGTCACTAAAGTCAGGTTCGCCACCCAGCAGCTTCGCGGACCCGCACGGACTTGGTGGGACCATTTTCTTGCCATGCAGCCAGAGGACCGAGAGGTGGAATGGAGGGAGTTTAAGGCAGCTTTCAGGGGACATCACATACCCGCAGGCATCATGGACCGAAAGCTCAACGAGTTTCTGGCACTCACTCAGGGCAACAGGATAGTGTTGCAGTATGCCCAGGCTTTTAATGACTTGTGCCAGTATGCTGGATACCATGCAGACACGGACGAGAAGAAGAGGGACAGGTTCAGACGGGGGCTCAGCACTAAGCTTCGTGATCGTCTCAACACTGTCAGGGCCAACAGCTATAATGAGTTGGTCAACATGGCCATTTCCCAGGAGGACTGTATCACAGCTCGTCAGGCAGAGAAGAAGAGGAAGACCCCTATGGCAGGACCCTCAGCTCAGCCACAGCGCTTCAGGATTGTGTCCGACACTCAAAACAGGGGACCCCAGCAGCAACAAGGGAGATGGGTGATCCGACCGCAGCAGCAGCAGCAGGCACCCAACTGCACCCAGTTTCCCGCTCAGAGAAACAATCAGCAGCAGCAGTACCGCCAGGCAAATGACAACAGGTGTTTCACCTGTGGCAACACCGGGCATTATGCCAAGAATTGCCCTAGGAACCAGCAGAGGCAGGGGCAGAATGTCAATCAAAACCAGGGCAAGAGGCAGAAGGTGCAAGTGAGGCAGGGCAAGCTGAACTTTACCACCATGGCTGATATTCCAGAGGGAGCACCCGTCATGACTGGTATCTTTACAGTTTTAAATTATCCTGCTATTATTCTTTTTGATTCTGGTGCTTCGCATAGTTTTATCAGTGCCAAATTTAGTGCCAAGTGCCAGTTGCCTTTTCACCACACCAATGGGGGTATTACAATTTCAACACTAGGAGGCAGGATTGCCACTAATCAAATCAGCAGGCATGTGCCCATAAGGTTTGGTAGTCTAATAATTAAAACCACCCTCCTCATATTGGGCTTGGACAGCGTGGATGTCATATTGGGAACTGACTAGTTAACCAGGCATCGGGCAGTTATTGACATTGCAGCTAGGGCCATTGAAGTGCACTCACCGACCTGTGGTGAAACCACATTATATTTGCCCGATCAAGGTTGCACCCGATCTTGTGCCTTCGTGATGATAGAATCCCCAGTGGAAAAGATCCCAGTAGTCTGTGACTACCCAGATGTTTTTCCGGATGAATTGCCAGGAATGCCACCTGACAGAGACATTGAGTTTGCAATTGAATTGCAACCCGGGACTGCTCCTATCTCTAAGAGACCCTATAGGTGCCTCCCGCGGAGCTGGCAGAACTGAAGAAACAACTGCAAGAATTGTTGGACAAGGGGTTCATTCGCCCAAGTACTTCACCTTGGGGATGTCCTGCATTATTCGTGAAGCAAAAGGATGAGAGTTTGAGGATGTGTGTTGACTACCGCCCTCTTAATGCGGTGACTATCAAGAACAAATACCCACTGCCCCGTATTGATGTTCTGTTTGATCAGTTAGTAGGAGCCAAGGTATTCTCCAAAATAGACCTTCGCTCAGGTTACCATCAGATCAAGATCCGTGCCAATGATATTCCCAAGACGGCCTTCTCCACCAGATATGGGCTGTACGAGTTTTTAGTGATGTCTTTTGGGCTGACCAATGCCCCGGCTTATTTTATGTACCTGATGAACTCAGTGTTCATGCTAGAATTGGACAAGTTTGTGGTCGTTTTCATAGATGATATTCTGGTCTATTCCAAGAATGAAGATGAACATACTGAACACCTGCACATCGTGCTCCAGCGACTGCGCGATCATCGTCTTTATGCTAAGTTGTCTAAATGCGAATTCTGGCTGAAGGAGATCAAATTCTTGGGTCACACAATTTCTCAGGATGGGATATCCGTTGATCCTGAGAAGGTACAAGAGGTGATGGATTGGAAACCCCCGACTACGGTGAAGCAAATTCGGAGTTTTCTGGGATTGGCAGGGTATTATCGACGATTTATTCTGGATTTCTCCAGGATTGCCAAACCAATGACAGAGCTGTTGAAGAAAGGAGTTAAATATGATTGGAGCCAGAAGTGCGAAGATGCCTTTCATACCTTGAGGTAGCATTTGACAACAGCCCCAGTGCTGGCTCAACCTGATAACACCAAGCCCTTTGAAGTTTATTGTGATGCTTCTGGTACGGGATTGGGATGTGTCTTGATGCAAGAGAGCAGAGTGATTGCTTATGCTTCCCGAGCACTTAGACCCCATGAGCAGAACTACCCAACACATGATCTGGAGTTGGCAGCTGTGGTTCATGCTCTTAAGATATGGAGACACTACTTGATGGGAGCTCACTGTAACATCTACACGGATCACAAGAGTCTCAAATACATCTTCACTCAGGCAGATCTGAACATGAGGCAGAGAAGATGGTTAGAGCTAATCAAGGACTATGATTTGGAGGTGCATTACCACCCTGGCAAGGCCAATGTTGTGGCCGATGCTTTGAGCAGAAAGGCCCAGTGCAATTGTATGAACATGGATGCAAGAGTCACCACCCTGTGTGATGAGCTGTGTAAGCTGAACCTGGAAGTTGTTCCTTCCGGTGAATTAAGTTATATCTCGATGGAGCCCACATTGCAAGAGCAAATAGTCCAGGCACAGATTGGGGATAAAGGTGTGCAGGTTATCAGAGACATGCTCAAGCAGAAGGCGGAAAAATACAAGTGTTTCCGTCAGGACAGTAAGGGAATTTTGTGGTTTGGAGATCGATTAGTTGTTCCCAAAGACCATGAGCTCAGAAAGAAGATACTAGATGAAGCTCACCTTTCCAAATTCTCCATGCACCCTGGTAGCAACAAGATGTACCATGATCTCAGATCTTTATACTGGTGGACCAGGATGAAGAGGGAAATTGCCAAGTACATATCCGAGTGTGACACCTGCCAAAGGATCAAGGCTAGTCATTTGAAGGCAGCAGGTCCTCTACAACCCCTTCCCATACCATCTTGGAAATGGGAGGACATTTGCATGGACTTTATCGTGGGGTTGCCAAACACCTCCAGGCACCATGATTCAATTTGGGTTATTGTGGACAGATTGACCAAGACCGCTCATTTCTTGCCAGTGCATACCACCCACAGGACGGAGAAGTATGCGGAAATTTACATCGACCAGATAGTTCGTTTGCATGGGATACCAAGGACTATAGTCTCAGACCGAGGAGCCCCGTTTGTGGCACGATTTTAGGAACAATTGTAGGAATCACTTGGGACCCATGTGATATGAAGCTCAGCATACCATCCCCAAACCGATGGCCAGACTGAAAGGGTGAATCAGATTTTGGAAGACATGTTGCGAGCATGTGCACTGCACCACGGAAAGGATTGGGACAAGTGTCTTTCTTTGGCGGAGTTTTCTTACAATAACAGCTATTAGTCCAGTCTGAAGATGGCACCTTTTGAAGCCTTATATGGGAGGAGATGTAGAACCCCGCTGAATTGGTCTCAAGCAAGTGAAAGGGAAATATTTGGGCCAGATTTGGTTCTTGAAGCAGAGGAAAAGGTCAGAGTCATCAAGAAGAACTTAGAAGCTGCTCAAGCCAGGCAAAAGAGCTATCATGATAAAAGGCAGAAGCCTCTACAGTTCGAAGTGGGAGATCATGTTTATCTTAAGGTATCACCCACCAAGGGTGTCCAGAGATTCGGGATCAAGGGCAAGTTAGCTCCTCGATACATTGGACCTTATGAGATCCAGGAGGTTTGTGGACCTGTAGCATATCAACTGAAGCTGCCACCCAGCATGTCGGCTATTCATGATGTATTCCATGTATCTCAGCTGCGGAAATGTGTTCGCCTACCCACCGAAGTGCTACCGGAACCAGAGATTGAGATAGAACCAGACTTGTCCTATCAAGAGTACCCCGTCAAGATACTAGATCAGAAGGAGAGATCAACACGGACAAGATCAATTAGAATGTACAAAGTTCAGTGGAGTCACCATTCAGCAGAGGAAGCTACGTGGGAGACGGAGGATTTTCTACGCTCTCGCTTCCCCGACTTTCTGCCCAAAGGAGTCGGTACGTAACCCCAAAACCCCACCCCCACCTGCCCTTTGAAAACAATTATAAGAAAACTTAGATAGTAAGGGCAGTCTAAGTTGTGGTTTTAACTTAAAAAGGACTTCCTTCTGAAGTTGCAAAAAGGATGACATTCGAAGAACAGTTAACCAAAGGAAACTAGGAAAGCAGAAACCCCACACCAGCACACCTTCTTGGCACCCTCCTAAGGACTCTACCTAAAATCTCGGGACGAGATTCCCTTAAGGGGGGAGGGCTGTAACACCTCAGGTGTTACCATGGTTAGAACCCACCTTGGCACTAAGGGCTGTGATCATATGTGGTAGAGACTTAAGGAAATACATAAGAACTTGGGAGCTCTGGTGTTAATCAAAGTTTGTTAATGACTTGAGAGGTATTATTCAAATCTTTGTGCACTTACTACCATGAATAAGAGGGGGAGAAAGAGTGAGCAAATGTGCAAAACATGGGTAATCTTCAACCAAACCTTAAGTAACCTTATAACCAGCAATTAGGGGAAGGAAATATTGCAAAAAGACCCCTGGAGAAACCCCAAATCAAATCTCCAAGTGGAGAGAGAGCTAGAGCTCTCTAATTCTCTCTAAGTTAAAAACTACACCTACACCAAAGATCAGTCGTGTTCACCTCGAAGCTGGCACCAAATCCACCTGTGTTCAATACCAAAAATGTGGCATACCACCTAGGGCACCCACTGGAAAAAGTTGAGCCCGAGACTTGGACGTTTGACATGCCTTGGCATGGTTTTTGTCGCGAGGTGGGCAGAGAGACACACCCGATTTGGCGACCCAAGATCTTCCTCCCTAGGCCATATCTGCCATGGCGTCTCATAGTTGAGTGATAGCCCTAGGTGCCAGGAAAAGACTCGCGCCGGATTTATGCCAAGATTCGCACGTTTGCGACTTGGGTGAGCTGTGGAACAAGGGCAGAAGAAAAGCTCCACGTGTTCGACGCGCTCTACCGCGCCAGAGCACGCCCGCGCCCGACCCCGCGCCGCGCCGAGCCGCGCTCGTGTCCCTTGTGTGCGCCCACGCCTATAAAACCCACTAAGGCATCGGCCACACTTCTCCGCGCACGCTCAAGCCTCCCCGGAGTTCAACTCACCGTCGTTTGCCCGTGCACGGCGTGTCTGCGGCCACCCGAGCTCCTGCCGTCGTGGACCGGCCAGCCTAGCCCTTCCCAGCCCCGTCCAACCCTTGGAGACGACTAAGTACACCCCCGTGAAGCTCCCAGAGCGAGGAATCGAAACCTACTTCGCCGGATAGGCCAGTTGAGGGTCACCGGAGTTCGCAACCCCGCCGGAGTACGTGGACCGGGTAATCCACTCAACCATTTTCCAATTCCTTGTGCACACAGTCTCTACGTCACCCCGTGAAGCTCACCGTGCCCTTGGATTGAACCAGATCACCGTAGTTTGGCCGGTACACTCGCCGCCGACGAGAACACCCGCCTCCGTACGTGGACCGAACGATTCCGGCCATTCCCACCGTCGAGCCGCACCTCGCTATGACCGCCAGAGCCTCCCCGAGCCAACCCTGCCCTTCGCCGGAACTACCTCGCCGCCGGTAAGCCGCGCCACCCTTTTCTTTCCCGCGGGTACTGTTTACATTGGGGGAAGGACTGCGGGTGAGAGGAAGAGAAGGTCAGGGGGCGTTTTGAACTGTCAGTGACTTAGGGGAATAGTGGCTCAGGGGTAGATTTGAGTGGGTTGATTTAGTTTAAACCCAGGGACATCGGTGTAAACTGTTTTTCCAGGAAACTCTTATTTAAATCTTTTTTTTTAAATTGAACAGAGATTTTAAAAATTCATAACTTCTGTTTAGTTCATCCAAATTTGGTCAAACCAATTTTGTCAGACTCTAAATAATGTAACCTACTTAAGAAAAATATAAAACCCCCTATGTACTATAGAAAACTTTAAAGCTCTGATTTAATTATAGTTTTGGCCAAAAGCTCAATAATAGAAAGAAAAATAGTTGTATTATTTGACTAGGGTTAGAAAAATTTGGAGAAGTTTGTATCTACCTACTGACCTGTTTAAAAATGTTAAACCTCTCTGTCCACTCCATTAAGTTAGTTTTTACCCCTTATTTTATAATATGCTTAAGGTTAAGGAAAATAGAAAAGGTGGATTAAATACTGAACCAGAGAGCACCCCTATTTTTGTTAAGGTACTTATCCCATGTAGTTCACTAGAAAAAATCTACCCTACCCTGGTTTAGTATGAAATAAGTAGGATACCTTTTATTTGAATAAAACAAGGATAACTTAGAAAAACCCTACAAAAATAACCCTAAGGTGAAAACACCTCAAACCTTGGGATAACTAATGTTTGGTTATTATGAACATAGGAAAAATACAAAATCTGTTGTTTGATATTTTTCAAATGACAAGTTAGTTATAAGCACCTTTTTGGCATAAAACTTTAGAAAATCACAACTAAATAATCATCAATTAACTTTCTGTGAATTTTTGGCACAGAGGTTTAGTATTACTGTTAGATCCCAACAAAAATAACCCTTAGGGAGGAACTCAACTCTAATGGAGAGGTATAGTGTAAAGTGGCCCATTTTACACCACCTTTGTTATTTTTGTCTAAAGCTTGGCCTTTTTATTTTGAACCTCAATTTCCTAGAATGGGCTATAGTAACCAATGGCAATCCACTGTAATTTTTTACAGAATTTTTGGAAAATGTTAAACCCCTGTCGTAGTTCAAACCTACACTAGAAGCCATGAAATGAGAATAAAGAGAGGGAAATATGAACAATGGAAAACTAGTGTCATCCTAAAACTCTTTATAACTTGTCCACTGAGATATATAGAGGCAATACCAATTACCTATGCCTATCCCTAGCAAAACCTAGACCTAGAAATGATAAGCATAAACCAATAAAGGCCCCGTATGACCAAGCAAACCCTAAGTTACTCCTTAACTTAGTTTTTCTTCTCTCAACATAATGTTATTAAGTCTTGCATAATCATGACATACATGTTCATTGCATTTTGATAGACTGTAACCTTGCTGACGGAGAGTACATCCTCGTGCCGGAGCAAGGAGCTGCTCAGGAGGTAGCCCCGGATTCCATACCCGAGTCTGCACCAGAGGATCTGCCTGCCACAGCCTTGGAAGGCAAGCCCCGGTTTTATGCATAACCTGTTATTTATGCTATTTTACTATACTTAATGATTGTAGGATTGTTTGTGCACTTAAGTGTAGGAGTTGTTTGAAACCCTAGTTGCATGAACTCAGGATTCCTTTTGAGATGGATACTAGTATGCTAGGTCGAGTAGCTGCTTTAATTAATTAGGATTTCGGTAGAAGTCGAGTGAATTTTCTAGCACTCGCGCGAGATCAGGGAATTGGTTGCATACACTTTCTGTCATAATGAGATTGGTTTGTGGACAGCAATCCATGGGGATTGGTTGTCCACGGGATAAAAAGTGGAATAAGGATTAAGGTGTGGTACCGTGAGTCAAGCGTTTGAACGTACTAAGCACATGCCGAGAAATATGGTAAATCGGTAAGCCTAGTACCTGATTGAACGTGGCAGTGGACTTTACCCCTCACGCAACCTGAGACGAGGTCTCCCATTCCGGTTATGGTGGGTACAAGTGCGGTCACTGCACGACGGCCAGTCGGGGTCAGTGAGGCATTGTACGCCAAGGCGGTGAGCCCTGATCTGCTGACGGGGAATCGATGGGGACGGTTGATGTGTGTGGGGACGGAGTGCCTCGCCATGTCGTGTGTTTAGGTTTACCTTGCAAGGATAAAACTCGATTCGAATCGTCTGCTTCTCGCAGCTAATGAGACTGCTTGATCCATGCTGCTACATTGAGTAACAAGTGGAAATATGATGGGATGATACAAGATGTTGATTGCTAAAAATGTTTGCTACTATGTATGAGTAGATAGTACATATTTAGCCTTAAGAGAGTCACACTTAAATTTGACAAAGTTAAAACTTGATTTAGAAACTCAACTAGTGCTTTTGGCAACCAAACCCCACAGCCAAACAGCTGCATGTCTAGAGGTAGAGGAGTAGACTCCTCACACCGGGTAAGTCTAGCTGAGTATTAGTATACTCAGCCTTGCTCGTGGCATAATTTTACAGGTTCTCTGGAGGACATGGTTGCTGGAGTGACTTGGCCGTCCACCTTACCATCGGGTTGGACTGTCGAGTGGGACCCCGCCTCCACTGAGGAGGAGCATGAGGAGTGATGGGACAGGCTTCCCCATCTCTCTGTTTATTTGCCGTTAGTTTCATTCCGCTGCACTTCGAACAATGATGGTTACTTTTGCAAAACTCCAATGATGATGATGTAATAATTTAATACTCTCACATGCATGGTTTTATGCTTTATTGTATTTGCTCTGTGACTCACCATCGAGTGAGATTGTGGTACTTGATCCTGTCAGTGGCCGTGTCGGACTAGATCCGAGGAATTGACGGGTTATTCCCATTTAAGTGTGGTCTAGCCTCTAAGGCAGGGCTTAGGCACTTAAGTTGGAATAATTCGGGCAGTTCCGCCACATATCCGGGGCCGGGACGTCGGGGTCCCGGTCCGAAGAGCGGGGGCAGACCGAGGGGGTACTTGACCCCTTGGCCGAGGTAGTTGAGGCGACCCTGGGGAGTCAGGCCGAGCTGCCTGTTCCCCGAGAACCGTTGCCCGTGCCGACTACGCAGGAGGGCGATCCTCGGGTCGTCGTGGCTGCGTCTGGGCAGTTCGTCCCTCGGGTGCCTAGGGCGCCCAAGGCGAGGATGGTACCGAAGCCGGCAGCGGGGCAGACCTCGGTGGTACCTTCGGGGATTGAGGTTCGAGAGACCTCCCCACGGGCGCGATTGATCATGGCCCGGAGTGGGTAAGTATCTTAGGATATCTTCGTCCTGGCTCCTCCTTCGTATGTCCCGATTCTGATTTTCCTTTTCTCCTTAGCAAGCGGAGGCATGGTTCGACCGGTCTAGCTCCCCGGAAGGTCCTCAAGACGGCGTCGGCTTCTGCAGCTAGTGCCGCGCCGGGCCTCGCCGGCCAGCTGACCCCCTCGCAAGACGCCCCACAGCGGGGGGCTCAGGCGGCACCAGTTGCCGCGGGGCGAGCTCCCGAGGCTGACTCCTCTGTCGAGGCGGCCGTCGCGCTGGGGGAGGCTGCTGGCGCGGCTGTGGCCTCGGGCCCACCAGACATGCTGCCGGCGCTGGCGCCGGCTGCTGCCGAGGCTGTTGCCGTTCTGGCCGTGGAGCCACCCGTCGCCGCCGATGTTGAGATGGCCGAGGCGTCGCTACTTGGTGCCTCGGAGGAGGGGGGCGCGGAACCGCGACCCGTCCCGTCGAGCGACAGCCTTGTCCCTGCGCGGCGCAGTTCCGACGGGCGGCGCCAGTTGCTTCGGTTCCGGACCCGTGGGGCCTCAGATCCCCTCTTCGTTCTTGACGATGAGCGAGAGGAGCAGTCTTGGGACGGGCTTCGTGAGTGTGCCGAGGCAACGGTGGGGTCGCTCCGGTCGACCTTGGAGGTCCTTTGCAGGGACGTTCCCAAGATCCTCCAGGTAATGATTTCAAGCATACCTTTCACGTGATTAAGGCGTTCTTTGTGACGCCCCGCTTCCTTCCCTCAGGATCTGATGGATTTGAGCGCTGCCAAGTCGTCGTTCATCCGCCGTGAGGTCGATGTCTGGGGTTCGCTGCGGTCCCTGAGGACCACGCTTGCCAGGGCTACCGCGCGCCTCTCCCAACAGAGCGCCGAGGTGGCGGACCTTCGGTTGCTCTATGTCGATCTGGGAGCAGAGGCAGCGGCGGCACGCACAGAGGCGCAGCGGCAGCAGTCGGAGCTTGAACAGGTCACCGGCGAGCGGGACCAATCTCGGGGCCGGGCCGCCGAGGCCGAAAACCGGGCTGAGGCTCTTGGAGTCTAGTTAGCCGAGGCGTCTGCTCGGGCCGAAGCCCTTGCAGCGGACCTAGCCGTGGCCCAAGCCGCATCCTCGG
Source organism: Zea luxurians (assembly GCA_029449295.1). Taxonomy (NCBI): domain Eukaryota; kingdom Viridiplantae; phylum Streptophyta; class Magnoliopsida; order Poales; family Poaceae; genus Zea; species Zea luxurians. Next base: position 6,829,800 of record JAOPSE010000100.1, read on the forward strand.
AGCAGCGTGCCCGAGCCGAAGGTATGTCTTGGCTGTTTTAAGATTACGATTCGGCTTCGTTCCTCAACTCGTGTTTGAAGTCTTCCGCTTTGGCCGTTCGCAGAGCTCGAGTCTTCCCTTGATAAGTCCGCCAAGGCGCTTGCTTAGGCAGCCGAGCAGAGGGAGGCCGACCACGCGGCCATGTCCGAGGCCATCTCGGCCTTCTGCCGGGTCTTTGGCTTCGACGACGTCCCCTCGGGAAGCTCCCCTCAAAGTCGCCTGCAGGCCTTGGGTGACCATGCGCGTGGCAGACTCCGCGAGGCGCTGCATCACGGCGTCAGGCGGGCCTTCGCCGTGCTCGCTTCCCACTATGACGTGGATCTAGAGTGGGTCAGCGAGGGGTATTGCCTTCCTGACGAAGATGAAGCTGCCCTGGCCGAAGTCCAGAGGCTTGATGCGGCCACCGCGGGCCCAAGCGCGGTGCTGGCGACCACCTTCGAGGCAGAGATCCTCCCGCTTGCGCCATCGTCCGAGGCCAGGGCGGATTTCGCCGAGGGTGGAGACGAAGCCAAGGGTGCGGCTCCTTCTCCGGGCGACGCCTGATTTTGCCGGGGCAGTTTATTTTGAATGCATCCGTGTCCTTTGCGGCCGCCGAGGCCCGAACACTTTATCATCGTAATATAAGGTCGTGTCCCCTTTCCTCCTGTTTTGCGTATCCAGACTCGTTCGTCAGTAGCAGGATTGCTTACCCAAGTAAGAGTTATTTTTTGTGGTGGGCGACGAGTGAGGTATCCGTATCCCAGAGGCGTAGGAATCCCTCGGCTCGGTCAGCCTTGCCACTTACATGCACCCTTATTCGTTTCTTGGGGTCCTGTTACTGATATAGCCAGGAGACGCAAAAGTCTTTTTGATGGAAAACTTTTTTTTGAGGAAAATTTTGACGCAGAGGGGGTTCCCCCCCTTCTAGCCCTCGAGGGAGGGTTGGGCTTTGCCGAGGCAAGGCTGACCCTTCCTTGATGGTTAGACTTTGTATGTGAACGAGGTGTACGAACAACTTGAAAACATCTTAAGGGTAGAAGCGACGTAGCTGTCGGATGTTCCAAGCGTTGCTGTAGACCTTGCCTTGGCTGTTGGCCAGCTTGTATGTCCCGAGCTTCAGAACCTTGGCGATGACGAACGGCCCTTCCCAGGGAGGCGTGAGCTTGTGCCGCCCTCGGGCATCTTGTCGCAGCCGAAGCACCAAGTCGCCCACTTGGAGGTCTCGGGACCGAACCCCTCGGGCGTGGTAGCGTCGCAGGGACTGCCTGTACCGCGCCGAGTGTAGTAAGGCTATGTCCCGAGCCTCTTCGAGCTGGTCCAATGAGTCTTCTCGGTCGGTCTGGTTGCTTCGGTCGTCGTACGCCCTCGTCCTCGGGGAACCGTATTCTAAGTCCATGGGCAAGATGGCCTCGGCCCCGTAGACTAGAAAGAACGGTGTGAAGCCCGTGGCTCGGCTCGGCGTTTTCCTTAGACTCCAGACCACCGAGGGGAGTTCCTTCATCCATCGCCTGCTGAACTTGTGGAGGTCGTTGTAGATCCTCGGCTTGAGTCCTTGCAGAATCATGTCGTTGGCACGTTCCACCTGCCCATTCGTCATGGGGTGAGCCACGGCGGCCCAGTCCACCCGGATGTGGTGATCCTCGTAGAAGTCCAGGAACTTTTCTGCCGGTGAACTGGGTGCCGTTGTCGGTGATGATGGAGTTCGGGACCCTAAAGCGATGGATGATGTTGGTGAAGAATGCCACCGCCTGTTTGGACCTGATGCTGTTCAGGGGTCGGACCTTGATCCACTTGGAGAATTTGTCGATGGCGACCAGCAGGTGCGTGTAGCCCCCGGGTGCCTTCTGCAAGGGACCGACGAGGTCCAGTCCCCACACAGCAAACGGCCAGGTGATGGGTATTGTCTGCAGAGCCTGAGCAGGCAGGTGGGTCTGCCTTGCGTAGAATTGACACCCTTGGCAGGCGCAGACAACTCTAGTGGCGTTGGCCACCGCGGTCGGCCAGTAGAAACCTTGTCGGAAGGCGTTTCCAACTAGGGCTCGGGGCGCTGCGTGATGACCGCAAGCCCCCGAGTATATTTCTTGTAAGAGCTCCTGGCCTTCGGCGATGGATATGCATCGTTGGAGGATACCGGAGGGGCTGCGGTGGTAGAGCTCCTTCTCATCACCTAGTAAGACGAACGACTTGGCGCGCCGCGCCAGTCGCCGAGCCTCGGCTCGGTCGAGGGGCAGCTCTCCTTGGTGGAGATATTGCAGGTACAGGGTCTGCCAGTCTCGATTAGGCTGGACCCCATTCCGCTCTTCCTCGGCGCGCAGTGCCTCACCCTCGGGGGCCGAGGGTGCCTCGGGCCGAGCCGAGGGCACCTCGGGCTGTGCCGAGGGTGCCTCGGGCTGTGCCGAGGGTGCCTCGGGCTGAGCCGAGGGTGCCTCGGGCTCAGGCGTGTCGTCGGTCTTGATTGAGGGTTGCTGTAGGTCTCGGGAGAAGACGTCCGGGGAACCGTTGTCCGCCCCGAGGCTATCTTAGCCAGCTCGTCCGCAGTCTCGTTGTATCATCGGGCGATGTGGTTGAGCTCAAGCCCATAGAACTTGTCCTCCAGGCGCCGAACCTCATCGCAGTAGGCTTCCATCTTTGGGTCGCAGCAGTGGGAGTTCTTCATAACTTGGTCGATGACGAGCTGCGAGTCGCCGCGAGCGTCGAGGCGTCAGACCCCTAGCTCAATGGCGATGCGCGACCCGTTGACCAGAGCTTCGTACTCAGCCACGTTGTTGGACGCCGGGAAATGGAGGCGCAGCACGTAGCGTAGGTGTTTCCCGAGGGGCGAGATGAAGAGCAGGCCCGCGCCCGCCCCTATTTTCATCAGCGACCCATCGAAAAACATGGTCTAGAGTTCCGATTGGATCGAAGCCGCGGGGAGCTGGGTGTCGACCCATTCAGCCACAAAGTCCGCCAAGACTTGGGACTTGATGGCCTTCCGAGGGGCGAACGAGATTGTCTCGCACATGATTTCCACCGCCCACTTTGCAATCCTACCCGAGGCCTCTCGGCACTAGATGATCTCCCCTAGGGGGAAGGATGACACCACAGTCACCGGATGAGACTCGAAGTAGTGTCGCAGCTTCCGCCGCATCAGGATCACCGCATACAGCAGCTTCTGAACTTGCGGGTAGCGGATCTTGGTCTCGGACAGTACCTCACTGATGAAGTAAACCGGCCTCTGGACGGGCAATGCATGCCCTTCTTCTCGTCTCTCAACCACGATCGCGGCGCTGACCACCTGAGTGGTAGCGGCGACGTAGATCAAGAGGGCTTCTCCGGTGGCGGGGGGCACCAAGATGGGCGCGTTCGTAAGGAGCGCCTTCAGGTTCCCGAGGGCTTCCTCGGCCTCGGAGGTCCAAGTGAAGCACTCGGTCTTTCTTAAGAGGCGGTACAGAGGTAGGCCTCTTTCGCTGAGGCGCGAGATGAAACGGCTCAGAGCCGCAAGGCATGCCATGACCCTCTGTACGCCTTTCAAGTCCTTAATGGGCCTCATGTTGGTGATGGTCGCGATTTTCTCTGGGTTGGCCTCGATGCCCCGCTCGGAGACGATGAACCCCATGAGCATGCCTCGGGGGACTCCGAAGACACACTTCTCGGGATTGAGTTTTACGCCTTTCGCCTTGAGACACTGGAATGTCGTTTCAAGGTCAGAAAGGAGGTCGGAGGCTTTCCTCGTCTTGACTATGATGTCATCGACATAAGCCTCGACCGTTCGGCCAATGTGTTCGCCGAACATGTGGTTCATGCACCTTTGGTACGTCGCACCCGCATTCCTCAAACCAAATGGCATAGTAACATAGCAGTACATGCCAAAAGGTGTGATGAAAGAAGTCGCGAGCTAGTCGGACTCTTTCATCCTGATTTGGTGATACCCTGAGTAGGCATCGAGGAAAGACAGGGTTTCGTATCCAGCAGGGGAATCCACGATTTGATCGATGCGAGGCAGAGGATAGGGAACTTTTGGACATGCTTTGTTTAGACCAGTGTAGTCTACACACATCCACCATTTCCCTCCTTTCTTTCTCACAAGCACGGGGTTGGCAAGCCATTCGGGATGGAATACCTCTTTGATGAACCCTGCGGCCATCAGTTTGTGTATCTCCTCGTCTATGGCTCTGCGCTTTTCTTCGTCGAATCGGCGTAGAGGTTGCTTCACGGGTCGGGCTCTAGCTCGGATATCCAGCGAGTGCTCCGCGACATCCCTCGGTATGCCAGGCATGTCCGAGGGACTCTACGCGAAAACTTTGGCGTTTGCATGGAGAAAGTCAATGAGCACTGCTTCCTATTTGGGGTCGAGCTCAGAGCCGGTCTGGATCTGCTTGGAGGCGTCGTTGCTGGGGTCGAGAGGGACGGACTTAACCGTCTCCGCTGGCTCGAAGTTGCCGGCATGGCGCTTCACGTCTGGCGCCTCCTTGGAGAGGCTCTCCAGGTCGGCGATGAGGGCCTCAGATTCGGCGAGGGCCTCGGCGTACTCCACGCACTCCACGTCGCATTCGTACGCATGTCGGTACGTGGGGCCGACGGTGATGACCCCGTTGGGGCCCGACATCTTGAGCTTGAGGTAGGTGTAGTTGGGGACGGCCATGAACTTGGCGTAGCATGGCCTCCCCAGCACTGCGTGGTAGGTTCCTCGGAACCCTGACCACCTCGAATGTGAGGGTTTCCCTTCTGAAGTTGGAGGGAGTCCCGAAGCAGACGGGCAGATCAAGTTGTCCGAGGGGTTGGACGCGTTTCCCGGGGATGATCCCGTGAAAAGGCGCCGCACCGGCCCGGACTGAGGACAGATCGATCTGCAGGAGCTCGAGGGTCTCGGCGTAGATGATGTTGAGGCTGCTGCCTCCGTCCATGAGGACCTTGGTGAGCCTAACGTTGCCGATGACGGGGTCGACAACGAGCAGATATTTCCCCAAGCTCGGCACGCGGTCGGGGTGATCGCCCTGGTCGAAGGTGATGGGCTTGTCGGACTAGTCTAGGTAGACTGGCGCCGCCACCTTTACCGAGCAGACCTCCCGACGCTCTTGCTTGCGGTGCCGAGCCGAGGCGTTCACCACTTGCCCACCGTAGATCATGAAGTAGTCACGGACCTCGGGGAACACCTCTGCCTTGTGATCCTCCTTCTTGTCATCATGGTGGGCCTTGCCACCCTCCGCAGGTGGCCCGGCCCTGTGAAAGTGGCACCGAAGCATGGCGCACTCCTCAAGGGTGTGCTTGACGGGTCCCTGATGATATAGGCACGACTCCTTGAGCATCTTGTCGAAGAGATTGGCGCCTCCGGGAGGTTTCCGAGGGTTCTTGTACTCAGCGGCAGCGACAAGGTCCGCGTCGGCGGCGTCGCGTTTCGCTTGCGACTTCTTCTTGCCTTTCTTCTTGGTGCCGCGCTGAGTGGATGCCTCGGGAACATCTTCCGGCTGGCGGCCCTGGGGCTGCTTGTCCTTTCGGAAGATGGCCTCAACTGCCTCCTGGCCAGAGGCGAACTTGGTAGCGATGTCCATCAGCTCGCTCGCCCTGGTGGGGGTCTTGCGACCTAGCTTGCTCACCAGGTCGCGGCAGGTGGTGCCGGCGAGGAACGCGCCGATGACATCCGAATTGGTGAGTTGGGCAGCTCGGTGCGCTGCTTGGAGAATCGCCGGATGTAGTCCCGGAGAGACTCTCCCGGCTGCTGGCGGCAGTTTCGAAGATCCCAGGAGTTCCCAGGGCGCACGTACGTGCCCTGGAAGTTACCGGCGAAGGCTTGGACCAGGTCGTCCCATTTGGAGATCTGCCCCAGAGGAAGATGCTCTAGCCAGGCTCGAGCGGTGTCAGAGAGGAACAGGGGGAGGTTGCAGATGATGAGGTTGTCATCGTCTGTTCCACCCAGTTGGCAGGCCAGCCGGTAGTCCGCGAGCCACAGTTCCGGCCTTGTCTCCCCTGAGTACTTTGTGATGGTAGTCGGGGTTCGGAACCGGGTCGAGAACGGCGCCCGTCGTATGGCTCGGCTGAAAGCCTGCGGACCGGGTGGTTTGGGCGAGGGACTCCGATCCTCCCCGCTGTCGTAGCGTCCCCCATGCCTGGGGTGGTAGCCTCGGCGCACCCTCTCGTCGAGGTGGGCTCGATGGTTGCGGTGGTGGTGCTCGTTGCCGAGGCGACCCGGGGCCGCAGGCGCTGTGTTGCGCGTGCGCCCGATGTGGACCGATTCTTCCTGCATGAATCGGGAAGTCGCGGCGTGATGCTTCGAGGGGTATCCCTGCCTTCGGGAGGTAGAGCTTTCGGCCCGTCGGACCGCGGCATCCTCCAGGAGATTCTTGAGCTCTCCCCGGATACGCCGCCCTTCGGTGGTTGATGGTTTCGGCATTGCGCAGAGAAGTATTGCTGCTGCAGCCAGGTTCTGGCCGACCCCACTAGAAGCCGGTGGTGGCCTTGCCCTGATGTCGTCGGCGATGCGGAGCTAGATGCCCTGGGGTAGATGACACGTTTCTCCGGCCGGAGCTTGGTCTGCCCATTCCTGCCCGATGTTCCGGCAGAGCGGCTCAAGTGTTCCTGCTCCCTCGTCGAGCCTGGCCTGCATCTCACGGATTTGCTCGAGCTGTGCGTCCTGACCCCCCCACAGGGACTGGGACCACAGCTAGCTCCCGAAGGATGTCAACGCGAGGCGCAGGCCTAGGGGGATCACCGTTTTCCGGTATACCAAGATGGTTGCCTTCGTCGGGACCCCCTAGATCGACGTGGAAACATTCACGACTTGGGCCGCAGTCTTCGTCGCCGAAGCTGCGGCTACCGTCGGAACAATCGGAAAGGCAGTAGTCGCATGCGGTCATGAAGTCCCGCATGGCACTAGGGTTACCGAGCCCGGAGAAATCCCAACCAAAGTCGGGCTCGTCATCTTCCTCGGAACCCAAGGGTCCATAGGCCGAGACGGCCGTCAGCCGGTCCCAGGGTGACCGCATATGATACCCCGGAGGGTTGGTGCATGCCTCTATGAAGGCTTCCACCAAAGCGGAGTCGCTTGGTGGGTCGAGGCTGAATCCAAAAGGCACGAGATGGGAATCAGTCAGTACCTCTTGGTTGATAGGTGGTGACGAAGTCATGTCAGGGGCGGACTGCACCGTCGTCTCAGGTACGAGGGCGACGCCCAGCAAGTCCTTTGCGAGCGTGCTGGCGTCGTCCGCCCGCTTGGAGTTGGCGTGTTGCGGGGAAATGGCGCTCGTCTTCATCTCAGACGCGAGGTCGACGCCCGACGTGTCCCCCGTCAGGGCGCCGGCGCCGTCGACTCGCTCGACTGCTGACGAGGTGCCGCCTCCTGCTTGGCCACGGTTGCCCCGCCTCCTCCTCCGTCGGCGGGGGAGGTGACGAGACAAACTCGGATGTTGTTCTTCTGCCACGTGGGGAAGACGTCGTCGATTCCGCCGCCGGCGGGCAGGTTGTCGGCCGCCACTGTCGCTGTCGCGCGGCGGAGGAAGGAGTATCATGTCGTAGCTGCCGTCGAGGGACATGAACTCAAGACTCCTGAAATGGAGCACCGTCCCGGGTTGGAAAGGTTGCTAGAGACTACCCATCTGGAGCTTGACGGGAAGCTGTTCGTCAACACGCAGTAGGCCCCTACCTGGCGCGCCAACTGTCGGCGTTTCGACCCCGGGGGGTCCCTGGACCGACGAGTAAATTGTCGCCACGTGTCCCAGACCAGATGGGTCGGCGCGAGACGGAGCACGAAGGGGGGAGAAGAAAGGAGGGAGGCAGGCAAAAGGGGTAACCCGCGGCCTTCGTGTTGTCCTGCGCCCAGGTCGGGTGCGCTTATAGTAGGGGGTTACAAGCGTCCGCGTGGGGGAGAGCGAGGGACTCTACACGTCGTCCCGTCCTCCCGCGCGGCCAACCTTCTCGTAAGAGAGCCCTGGTCCTTCCTTTTATAGGCATAAGGAGAGGGCCCAGGTGTACAGTGGGGGGTGTAGCAATGTGCTAACGTGTCTAGCAGAGAGGAGCTAGCGCCCTAAGTACATGCCATCGTGGCAACCGGAGAGGTCCTGACACCCTGTTCATGTGATGTCGTGGCCGTCGGAGGAGCGCTGGAGCCTTGAGGAAGGACAGCTGTCGGGGCTATCGAGTCCTTGCTGACGTCTCCTTGCTTCCGTAAGGGGCTGAGAGCCGCCGTCGTCACGGAGCACGCGGGGCACCATCATTATTTGCTTACCGGGGCGAGCCAGATGGGACGCTGGTTTTGTTCCCCGTAGCTTGAGCTAGCTAGGGGCAGGGTAATGATGGCCCCTCTTGTGACGTGGTCGGTCCGAGCCCTGGGTCGGGCGAGGTGGATGCTCCTCCGAGGTCGAGGTCGAGTCTGTCTTCCGAGGTCGAGGTCGAGTCCGAGCCCAGGGTCGGGCGAGGCGGAGACTGTCGTCTGAGGCCAAGGCTGGGTCCGAGCCTTAGGGTCGGGCGAGGCGGAGTTCGTCGTCTTCCGGGGCCGAGCCCGAGTCCGAGCCCTAGGGTCAGGCGAGGCGGAGTTCGTCGTTTTCCAGGGCCGAGCCCGAGTCCGAGCCCTGGGGTCGGGCAAGGCAGAGTTCGTCGTCTTCCGGGGTCGAGCCCGAGTCCGAGCCCTAGGGTCGGACGAGGCGAAGTTCGTCGTCTTCCAGAGCCGAGACTGAGTCCGAGCCCTGGGGTCGGGCAAGGCGGAGTTTCCTATGGCGCCTGAGGCCGGACTTGGCTGCTGTCAGCCTCACTCTGTCGAGTGGCACAGCAGTCGGCGCGACGCAGGCGGCGCTGTCTTCTTGTCAGGCCGGTCAGTGGAGCGGCGAAGTGACTGCGGTCACTTCGGCTCTGTCGACTGAAGGGCGCGTGTCAGGATAAGGTGTCAGGCCATCCTTGCATTAAATGCTCTTGCGATACGGTCGGTCGGTGTGGCGATCTGGCCAAGGTTGCTTCTCGGCGAAGACTAGGCCTCGGTCAAGCCGAAGGTGTGTCCGTTGCTTGAGGGGTCCTCGGGCGAGACGTGAATCCTCCGGGGTCGGCTGCCCTTGCCCGAGGCGGGGCTCGGGCGAGGCGAGATCGTGTCCCTTGAGTGGACCGAGCCTTGACTTAATCGCACCCATCAGGCCTTTGCAGCTTTGTGCTGATGGGGGTTACCAGCTGAGATTAGGTGTCTTGGGGTACCCCTAATTATGGTCCCCGACAGTATCAATCACTCATGTAGTCCTATAATGTTAAGTAACATAATGGTGTTAGTAAATTATGATCTACTTCTTTTGTCATATTGCCACAATCCATTACTCACTTCTTGCAACCTTTAATTTTACAAAAAAGGTGGATTATGTGTTAAGTAAAAGAATGGTTTTGTGCGTCTGTCTTTTTTGGATTATGTATTGCACTATAACTGAAATTTGTCTCCCTTTCATTGATCTCTTTTAAAAACGCTAGGTTCTAGCACTGTTGGTTCAAGGAAATGACACAACAATCTGGTGAAATGAAAATGGAGCACAGGCTGCACATGAGTCTCTCAAAAGGAGCTCACACAACACTATCATTTGAATTTGGAGAAGAAAATTCCAATGTGTTTGCAGATTTGAAAGATGACAATAGATCCGATAGTGGCATTAATTTTGATTATAATGATCCAGACATGCCAAACAACATAGATGTTGATCCAGACGTTTCAACATATCCTGATGAGGTTTGTTCTATTGACTTTTTTGTTTGCTGATTGCTTTGTTTAGTTATCTGGAATTTAGGTAATGATTCACTTCCATTTTTCTTAGTAGTGGCAATTAGTTTTTCTTTTTTGCTACCATGTTAGTATTTTGTAGTTGATTGTCAAGTATAAACCTATCTCTTTTGTTTGTCTAATCGTTTGTGAAATAAACTTGCGACCAAAGTAGATCCACGAGATCAAGGACTTCCTTCTCATAGCGAGGAGGAATGATGCCCATTTCGTGAAGATCAAGATGAGCAAGGATGTTGTCAAGTTCAAGGTGCGCCCATTGCAAGTCCAACCTGTTCCTGCCAATTCAACACCAGCCTTTGTGCATCGCAACAGAGATATCAGGAAGAGGAAACTCGAAAGCCCGGCGAGCGGTATGGCAACCGGCGAGGAGCATGTGGCGGCGCCGGCGGTCGAGGAGACATCGGAGAAGAAGCAGGCTAGCACAACCGAGCTGCCCGCACCCTCAGGCTGGACGAAGAAAGTTTGCTCTTACTGCCCGCAATTTCTTTGTTTGTCTTATGGTTTCTCAGGTAAGAATTAATATCTGATGTTTTAAGTTTTTTATGGATCGTTCTTTCAGGTCCCTGTTTGTTCAGGGTAGAACTCAAGGTTGCATTTGCAGTCAGTGGTATGCTGGAATATGCATCATTGGTTCAGTCCTTGAGTTTAGTCACTTGATGAGGGTTACTACTTGCTAGGTTGTGTGAGGATCTGTGTTTTCCAAAAGATTATGCCATTTTGCATTGATGAAGCGCCCCAATCCTCTGGGACTCAAATGTGATACAATTACTAGTCCCACGAGGCAAGTAAACACATTTATACATCAAGTGATTCCAAATCTGCTTAAACGAGACAAACCTATAAAGGTGGCGATCAACTTTAAGAGTTGGTCCACAACTCGGGACATAACATCAGAGTGAGGCTGAAGCAGCCCGATATACGCAACGAAGCAAATCAGCGGTCCAACAGCCACATGCAAGGTTGGGAACAGTCGTAACTCTTACTCGATCTCCTTTTCTGAAAAACAACAAATAAGCAAGGGTGAGTACAAATGTACTCAGCAGCCCACCTTCACCCGCGGAATGGGGAAATCAGATATAATGCATGGAATATGTGGAGCTCAGGATATTTTGCAGAAACAACAATATTTGATGCAGGGTTATTTTGTAAAACATTTTGTATTTTTCAAAGCGCATCCTCTCCCAAAGGAGCAGGAAGTTTTTCAATATAGAATAAAATCCCCTGGACTAAACCATCCAGGTATCTCAGCAGTTTCCCACTGGTTTTCATTTTCAAAAACACCCACTGGACTTCCCGTCCACCATAGCTCATGGCTGAACCGCCGGACCTTTTAGAAACCACTTTTCTCAAACGCACCTTTTTTTGGAAAACAAAACACTAATTGTCATACCACACCAGACTCATCCATACCAGTGGACACGGACTATTCGAATAGGTTTTCAAACTCTGCGCAGAGGTGTACACTTTACCCACTAGTCCGGCTCTGCGGTCTCATAGCTAGTGAGACCCGAATCCGAATCTCTTTCTTTCCTCGCATGTCCCTACCTTAACGGTTATACCGGAAGGAGTCAGGCCACCGCCATGCCCAAACCGGACAAAACATTCCCCCTCCTTATCCTCCTGGTGCTCCCAGCCTTCATAACCCTGGGATTTGAACCGTACGAGTTCAGATTGAGTGACTGCCCACACAGTCTTGAGTGGTTGTACTTATCATGAGTACATGTAGTGAAGGATGACAAACCGGTCCTTATACGAGGGGACAATCCTTCTGCTCATGCCTAAACCAGCTGAGCCATCACCTTAGGCCCTCCTCTAAACCAGGGAGTCCCTGATCATCCCTACTCAAAGGTGATAAGGGTGAAAACCCCTCATCATACACATTTTGAAAAGAATTTTCTTTTGAAAACTCACACCTTTTCTCAAATCATTTGTAACAACTATATCAGGGATTGATTGTGGCAAGCGGCTGGGTGGCCATAATAACTTGTCTCAAAATCATATCATGCATAAAATAACAGACTGAGGGTTATGGTTGCAAAATCATAGGTAATTTATGCATCAAAGGGATCCAGTGAGCTTGCCGTGCTTATCCGGCGAAGGGGAAGGGAAGCTCGCGGAACTGGCTTCTAGCTCCACTGCCTGGTGTAGACTTGCAGATCTGGCCTCCATGAGATGGCACGAACACTCCGATAACTATGAACAAGCAAACATACAAACCAGCAAGTATACCAACAAATATTTAGTATAGTGGTCAGAATAGTGATATATGGATGGGTAGAGTCTTGAGTAGAATCTATGTCATGTGGTGTTGAGATACTTCTAGTGGTGGAGCGGAGGTGCTTACTAGGAGGGTGGACTGGAGGCGAAGCGACACTATGCGTGTAGCCGGCAGAGCGGAGTAACTGAGTGGGTGGGGTGTTGAGTGTGTGTGGAGAGGGAGAGGGTAGTTGGGTGTATTTATAGCTAGGTTTATGTGGTGTAGCACAGTGAAGTTCACTGTTGGTGAGAACAGTGACGAATGAATCGTCTGACTTAGTCTGAATAGGGAAGTTATAGGCAAAATATGGGACAAAAGTATTTTGGGAGTTTTCTGGAACATGAACCATGCTTAAGGGATGACATGGTTGGATAGGGAATAGTTCGATAAGAATTTAGAAACAAGAATTATTGGAATCAGAGTTTGGAAGCCTGGTTCAAAGGAATCTCAAAGTTAAGCATGCTCAACTTGGAGAAACCTGGGATGGGTGACCAGATGGGAAGTTCCTACTGGAAGGAAAATCAAAGCACTGGAGTTCGTATGACTGAAATATTGGTCTGGCTGGTCTTAGGTGGACTGGACAGCATGATGGATGAGTAGCTGAAATTCAGGGTGATCGGATGATCGATGAATAGTAACGATGAATAGTGACAACGAAAAGTAATTATAGATATCATCGACGAATAGCAACGACGATGAATAGTGTCAGTGAATAGTAACACAGAATAGTAACGATGATGAATAGTAACAATGAATAGTAACGCTGAATGGTGATGGTGACTAGTAATGGTGAATAGTCGTATGACCGAACGATGAACGATGAATAGGAACTATGAACGAACGGACGAACGATCGAATGATCGAACGATCGGAATTTTGGCAGCATAACGACAGGATAAAGATTATCTGGATGAACGATGAATATGGACTATGAATGAACGATGAACGATGAGTAGGAACTATGAACGAACGATGAACGATGAATATGAACTATGAACGAACGATGAACGATCGAATAGGAACTATGAACGAACGATGAACGATCGAATAATCGAACGAACGAATGATTGGAATTTCGGCAGCATAACGGCAGGACAAAGATTATCTGGAAGAACGATGAATAAGGACTATGAACGAATGATGAATGATGAATAGGAACTATGAACGAACGGACGAACGATCGAATGATCGAACGAACGATCAGAATTTCGGCAGCATAACGGCAGGATAAAGATTATTTGGACGAACGAACGGACGAACGATCGAACAATCAGACAAATGGACGAACGAACCATGAACTATCAGACGAACGATCGGACGAACGATCGGACGAACGAACGAACAAAGTAAGAACAGGGGGATGAACGACTGAAGAATGACCGAACGATCCTTGTGCTAGTGTGTGCTTGTGTGGGAGATGGAGTGGGTGTGTGTGTGGGGGGGAGGGAGAGAGTTGCCAAGAAATGGCTTGGGGTGGGATGAGAGGAGGCCCTTGCCCCTCTATTTATAGCCATGGTGGGGGGGATTAGGGGGAGGGATGAGAGGATTAGTGGGAGGATGAGAGGATTAGTGAGAGATTAGCATGGATTTGTCTTATATGACTGTAATTAGCTTGTAGAGCTCACCGTATGACACTGGAGGCATACGTATACGTATGAGCATGAGGAAAGTTATGAAGAAAATATTTGTGGGGACTTTAAAAATGATTCTGAAGGTATTTCTGAGGAGGAAAATATTTGGAGATATATTGGTGGAATATTTGGGCAGTATTTCTGGAGAGAACTTGAGGGGGATTACTGGGGAAATATTTGGGCAATATTTCTGGAAAGAATTTGAGGGGGATCACTAGGGAAATATTTGTAGGATATTTTGAGAGAATATAGACCACTATATTTTATTTGTTGATATCAGCTCCCAAACAAACATTTTGAAATGAAATTTGAAATTCATTTTGAATTTAGAGCGATTTTGAGAAAATTTCAGGATTTAAATTTTTGGGATGCTACAGATCTACCCCACTTAAAATGAATCTCGTCCTCGAGATTCGACTTAGAAGGGTTATGGGTATAGCTTTACTTCAGCTACATATCTTCACTTCGCAGACTCTTCGAGGAGATGGAACTTCAACAACATCTGGCCTTTGAGGAGCATCCGGTTGCTAATTGCAAACGCTGATTCTGGCTACTCAAGGATCATCTTCAGGCTTCTAGGTTTCGCTTGACAGTTAGCTTATTGAAGAAGCATCGATGCCAACATGCAAACCTTCCTCTTGCGAACTTCCATATGGATTCCTTCCTTGATTGGTCTTCTGGTGCTTCGTCAACAAAACTTGGGTGACCAGAAACTTATATGCTTTGATGATCGGGTCCTCCACAAGCTTGCTACATGCCTTCTTCTTTTTCTCCATAGCAGGAACTTTACTGGAACACTACCCCACTTAAAAAGAATGAGGGTAGATCTCTTGAACTTGGGGATTTGAACTCCTTGAAGTACCTCATAACAAGGGTGTTACAGGGCCTTCTTCTGCTGTTGCTGCTTGACTAGGCTGCAGAGAGATGACTGTCACAGAGTTGATTCTGGGAGAACCTTCTTCTTATCTTCTCTTCACTATCTTCTTTTCACTGACCCTTTCTTTCTCTTTGCTCTTCCCACTGGAGGATTCTATCAAAGAGTATTACCATCATACAGAGGAGGAAACCAAAGACTGTGAACCATGTACAACAGTCTTCAACCCAAGAATCACCAAGCATTGTGATCTTAGGGGCGAGGGAGTTGAAAATGGAGTTGCTTGCGATTTGGCAGAGGGGATTTTAGTGGGAGCGTTTTGCTTTGAGCGAGATGGGAGTTGAGGGAGCTGGTGGGGGGGGGGGGGGGGGGGTTATAGGCGAGCGGTATACGAGGTGGTGCTCGGGTGCGGAGTGGCGATGATGGAGCAGGTGCCACGCGGCAGCAGGTGCGATGGAGGGGAAGGGGGCATGTTGCCGGCGACGATGACGGCGGTGGGTGCGCTGCAAAGGGGCGTGGTCGGCGGTAGTGCGCTACAAAGGGGGTGTGGGGCGGTGGTAGTGCGCATGGAGGCGGGCACGCGTGCGAGGAGCACAGGTGAGTGGTGGGCCAATGACCCTGATATTTGTGGTGTCTGGCCCCAAGAATCTTTGCCTCTCTGTATGGTAATAACTCCTTCTGTCCTCTTTTTCTGTTTACTTTGACTCAGGGGCAGTGCTTTGATTCTCACGGTCGGTCCTTTTGACTGAGCGACTAGACATGTTTCTTCTGTAGCTTATTCCAGGCTTCAAGGGTAAGCTTCTCGGTATCTTCTTGGGTAAGGTGCTTTTCTCTCGAGAAGGGTTAAGATGAGAATGGAAGCATAAGGTGAGGATTAGCTCTAATTTGTGATCTATGTTTTTAGAGAAAACCTTTCTTAAAAAGAAAGAAAACACACAAGCTCAGCAATGATAAGCACAAACAAATCAAATGTTTTGAATAAGGGAAGAACAGAGTTTTTCCAAAGCACGGACTACTCAGATTCGGGGGCTAAGCATAACTACTATTGCTTGGCTCCTGAATTGAGAACTATGCTAAATGCAACTTATGAGCACTAACGTTAAAGCATCACATATGCACTCAAAAGGGAAGAAAACATCAAACGAAATTCATTTTGAAATGCCCTAGGGGGCCACGCAACTAGAGTTTTGCAAAACACGAGTCTACACGATTACCTCTTATACATGCAGGGCTCTAGCCAAAGTGAAGAAAAACTTCACTACCCAATGCATGCAGAGGATTGGGCATAACTAACTTCAGACCAGGCAACTTCTCTTCTGGCGAGGCTTGCACACAACATCAATCTGAGACATCTCCTGGATGGGTCAAGAGGGAGCTAATGTTGATGACTTCTTCTGGCAACTGAGATGGCAGGACGGGATCAAACTCTTCTTCAAGCGGGACAGTCTCTTGTAGTTCCTCAGAGGGCGGCGGTGCTAGCGGGGTGCTTGCGGCTTCTTCTTTAATCTCAAGGGAGGGTGCTGGAATCTTCTTCATGGTGAGGGGCTCAAACAACTCTGGCAGGGATCTTGGGAGGACTCGGAGTGCTCTTGCTTGTCCATAGCCTTAGGGGAGACTAGAATTCCTTCCAAGACTATGGCTCCTTTTCCGGGTGTTCCCAAGCCTTCTTCTCTCCTCTAACAGAGACTAGGTAACCTTCAAGAATCTAGGGATCTTCAGCTCTCCTGGGTTGAACTGGGTTGGATGAAGCGGGCTCTTGGATCCACAGGGCTCTATGTTGGTTATGGGTTACCAAGTAGGCCTCCATCAACTTCTGTACGTGCTCATCCTTGGCTTGCTTCAGGGCTTCAACAGCAATGACTTCACGACTTTCCAAGGTAGTTGCACGGGCTTGAGCTATGGTGAGATCCACATGGAGCTTACGGTTGAGCTTCTCTGCAACTTCTGCTCGAGAAATCATCTGATGGTGGTGCCGAGCCAAGAAATCATACTGGGCATCCAGGGTGAGCAGGTATGCACTGAGGTACACGACTGTGGGGTCATCCTCAAGCAGCTGCTGACCTTCCAATGCACGCATCCGGGACATCCAAACTGGACGGTCTCTCTGAAAGGGCGGAAAGAATTTGAGCGGGGTGTCGACCACTTCTTCTTCATAAATTTGACACAGGGCCCTCAATGCCTTGCGAGCGACGACTTGGCAGGTGTCTTTGAATCTGTGCCCAGCAGCAGTGACACTCCATTCCACATGGTGTGGACTAGATCCAATGTATACAGTCACGACACACTTCTCTATGCCATGCTCGACGAATTTAGGACCATCATACTCTGGCTGGCTCCTGATTCCGAGGCGGACTGTGCATGCTCTCAGCAACTTGGGGAAACCATCTTCATTTTGGCAAAAGCTGGTTTGGCAACGAACCTCCATCTGACTTCTGAGAGAAGGAAAGGGGGAAAGCATTTTTGAAATGAAGGGATGAGAGCAAGAAATTTTTTTTAAGAAAATAGTTTTGACTTAAAAACTTTTGGATCAGGCTAAGGGTTACGTCCTGCGGCCAACCTAATAGCTCTGATACCACCTGAAGCGCCCCAATCCTCTAGGACTCAAATGTGATACAATTACTAGTCCCAGGAGGATAGTAAACACATTTATACATCAGATGATTCCAAATCTGCTTAAATGAGACAAACCTATAAAGGTGGCGATCAACTTTAAGAGTTGGTCCACAACTCGGGACATAACATCAAAGTGGGGCTGAAGCAGCCCGATATACGCAGCGAAGCAAATCAGCGGTCCAACAGTCATAGCCAAGGTTGGGAACAGTCGTAACTCTTACCCGATCTCCTTTTCTGAAAAACAACAAATAAGCAAGGGTGAGTACAAATGTACTCAGCAGCCCACCTTCACCAGCGGAATGGGGAAATCAGATATAATGCATGGAATATGTGGAGCTCAGGATATTTTGCAGAAATAGCAATATTTGATGCAGGGTTGTTTTGTAAAACATTTTGTATTTTTCAAAGCGCATCCTCTCCCAAAGGAGCAGGAAGTTTTTCAATATAGAATAAAATCCCCTGGACTAAACCATTCAGGTATCTCAGCAGTTTCCCACTGGTTTTTATTTTCAAAAACAGCTACTGGACTTCCCGTCCACCATAGCTCACGGCTGAACCGCTGGACCTTTTAGAAACCACTTTTCTCAAACGCACCTTTTTTTGGAAAACAAAACACTAATTGTCATACCACACCAGACTCGTCCATACCAGTGGACACGGACTATTCGAATAGGTTTTCAAACTCTGCGCAGAGGTGTACACTTTACCCACTAGTCCGGCTCTACAGTATCATAGCTAGTGAGACCCGAATCCAAATCTCTTTCTTTCCTCGCACGTCCCTACCTTAACGGTTATACCGGAAGGAGTCAGGCCACCGCCATACCCAAACCGGACAAAACATTCCCCCTCCTTATCCTCCCGGTGCTCCCTAGCCTTCATAACCCTGGGGTTTGAACCATACGAGTTCAGATTGAGTGACTGCCCACACAGTCTCGAGTGGTTGTACTTATCATGAGTACAGGTAGTGAAGGATGACAAACCGGTCCTTATACGAGGGGACAATCCTTCTGCTCACGCCTAAACCAGCTGAGCCATCACCTTAGGCCCTCCCCTAAACAAGGGAGTCCCTGATCATCCCTACTCAAAGGTTATATGGGTGAAAACCCTTCATCATACACATTTTGAAAAGCATTTTCTTTTGAAAACTCACACCTTTTCTCAAATCATTTGTAACAACTATATCAGGGATTGATTGCGAAAAGCGGCTAGGTGGCCATAATAACTTGTCTCAAAATCATATCATGCATAAAATAATAGGCTGAGGGTTGTGGTTCAAAAATCATAAGTAATTTATGCATCAAAGGGATCCAGTGAGCTTGCCGTGCTTATCCGGCGAAGGGGGAAGGGAAGCTCGCGGAACTGGCTTCTAGCTCCACTGCCTAGCGTAGACTTGCAGATCTGGCCTCCACGAGACGGCACGAACGCTCCGATAACTATGAACAAGCAAACATAGAAACCAGCAAGTATACCAACAAATATTTAGTATAGTGGTCAGAATTGTGATATATGGATGGGTAGAGTCTTGAGTAGAATCTGTGTCATGTGGTGTTGAGATACTACTAGTGGTTGAGCAGAGGTGCTTACCAGGAGGGTGGACTGGAGGCGAAGCGACACTATGCGTGTGGCCGGCAGAGCGGAGTAACTGAGTGGGTGGGGTGTTTGCCTTGGCTGAGGGTGTTGAGTGTGTGTGGAGAGGGAGAGGGTTAGTTGGGTGTATTTATAGCTGGGTGTATGTGGTGTAGCACAGTGAAGTTCACTGTTGGTGAGAATAGTGACGAATGAATCGTCTGACTTAGTCTGAATAGGGAAATTATAGGCAGAATATGGGACAAGAGTATTTGGGAGTTTTCTGGAACATGAACCATGCTTAAGGGATGACATGGTTGGATAGGGAATAGTTCGATAAGAATTTAGAAACAAGAATTATTGGAATCAGAGTTTGGATGCCTGGTTCAAAGGAATCTCAAAGTTAAGCATGCTCAACTTGGAGAAACCTGGGATGGGTGACCAGATGGGAAGTTCCTACTGGAAGGAAAATCACAGTCACTAGAGTTCGTATGACTAAAATATTGGTCTGGCTGGTCTTAGGTGGACTGGACAGCATGATGGATGAGTAGTTGAAATTCAGGGTGATCGGATGATCGATGAATAGTAACGATGAATAGTGACGGCAAAAAGTAATTATAGATATCATCGATGAATAGTAACGATGATGAATAGTATTGGTGAATAGTAACAATGATGAATAGTAGTGGTAAATAGTAACGACGATGAATAGTACGGTGAATGGTGATGGTGAATAGTAACGGTGAATAGTTCGTATGAACGAACGATGAACGATGAATAGTGATGATGAACGATGAATAGGAACTATGAACGAACGGACGAACGATCGAATGATCGAACGAACGATCAGAATTTCGGCAGCATAACGGCATGACAAAGATTATCTGGATGAACGATGAATAGGGACTATGAACGAACGATGAATAGGAACTATGAACGAACAATGAATATGAACTATGAACGAACGATGAACGATCGAATAGGAACTATGAACGAACGGTGAACGATCGAATAATCGAACGAACGAATGATCGGAATTTCGGCAGCATAACGGCAGGACAAAGATTATCTGGAAGAACGATGAATAGGGACTATGAACGAACGATGAACGATGAATAGGAACTATGAACGAACGGACGAACGATCGAATGATCGAACGAACGATCGGAATTTCGGCAGCATAACAGCAGGATAAAGATTATTTGGACGAACAAACGGACGAATGATCGGACGAACGGACGAACGAACCATGAACGATTGGACGAACGAACAAACAAACTAAGAACAGGGGGACGAACGGTCGAAGAACGACCGAACGATCCTTGTGCTAGTGTGTGCTTGTGTGGGAGATGGAGTGGGCGTGTGTGGGGGGGGGGGGGAGGGAGAGAGTTGCCATGAAATGGCTTGGGATGGGATGAGAGGAGACCCTTGCCCCTCTATTTATAGCCATGGTGGGGGATTAGGGGGAGGGATGAGAGGATTAGTGGAAGGATGAGAGGATCAGTGGGAGATTAGCATGGATTTGTCTTATATGAGTGTAATTAGCTTGTAGAGCTCACCGTATGACACTAGAGGCAATATGTATACGTATGAGCATGAGGAAAGTTATGAAGAAAATATTTGTGGGGACTTTAAAAATGATTCTGAAGGTATTTATGAGGAGGAAAATATTTGGAGATATATTGGTGGAATATTTGGGCAGTATTTCTCGAGAGAACTTGAGGGGGATTACTAGGGAAATATATGGGCAATATTTCTGGAAAGAATTTGAGGGGGATCACTAGGGAAATATTTGTAGGATATTTTGAGGAGGATTTTGAGAGAATATAGACCACTATATTTTATTTGTTGATATCAACTCGCAAACAAACATTTTGAAATGAAATTTGAAATTCATTTGAATTTAGAGCGAGTTTGAGAAAATTTCAGGATTTGAATTTTTGGGATGCTACAATTGAGTATCCAACTAGCTGTATTTGTTCCTAGGAAACATAGTTATTTAAACAAAATTACTGTAAACATCATTTATTTGACAAGGTTTCAGTCTTTCCCTGCATCCTAATATAGGGGTAAGGTTAAAGTGGATCTGAAGTCACATTCTTATTTTTTTGTATTGATCTACTACTACCTTGTCAATTGTTTTCATTTTCTAAATTTTTAGGGAGTTCCAATGTTCTACATGGGCGATGAATATGGTCACACAAAGGGAGGGAACAACAATACGTACTGCCATGACCATTATGTTAGTTCGATGCCAGCACATATTAACACATTGTTTTAATCAATTCTTTGACATTCTTGTAATCTTCTAGCCTTTTAATTTGGTTGTGCAGGTCAATTATTTCCGTTGGGATAAGAAGAAGAACAATCCTCTGATTTGTACAGATTCTGCCGTCTCATGACCAAATTCCGCAAGTAAATAATCTTCCCGCCAAATAGTTTCCGTGCTAAACTGATGAAGGTTCCTCTGTTCACCAAATGGCGAGATCCTGTACAGTTTACGTTGCCACTGTCTATTCATGTTCTTTTGCTGTGCAATACAGGGAATGTGAATCTCTTGGCCTTGAGGACTTCCCGACTTCAGAACGGTTGTAATGGCATGGTCATCAGCCCGGGAAGCCTGACTGGTCAGAGGCAAGCCGATTCATTGCCTTCACCATGGTACAGACATAACACCTACCACCATCATCACTATAGTCATTTCAAGAATCGTTTTTTTCTACCATTAAGTAGATCAGAGAGAGATAAAAAAGAAGCTGATGGCTTCTTATGTATCTGTTACTGCAGAAGGACGAAACCAAAGGCGAGATCTACGTGGCCTTCAACACCAGTCACCTACCTGTGGTCATCGGGCTTCTAGAGCGCTCTGGGTTCCGATGGGAGCCGGTGGTGGACACCGGCAAGGAGGCACCATATGACTTCCTCACCGATGGCCTGCCAGATCGTGCTGTCACCGTCTACCAGTTCTCTCATTTCCTCAACTCCAATCTCTATCCTATGCTCAGCTACTCCTCCATCATCCTTGTATTGTGCCCTGATGTCTGAAAGAAGCGAATACAATAGAGTATACTGTAGCGGTAGTATATATTTTTATTTGACTTTTCTTCCTTTTGTAGATCTGCTAAACACAAACACAACTAAGCAATGTAGCACATACTATTGGCACGGCCCTCCACTCATTTACATTCTGAATTTTATATATTTTTATAGTTCCTGAATTTGATCGCTCCTAAATACTTTGTCTGAAATCTATTACTTTTTTTTTGCATTACACTTACAGTGAAAATGTCAACTGCCACTTGGTACATGCCTAATAAATAACTGAAGTTGACCTCATGTTCTGTGCAATTATTTTCTTCACTAGGTGAACATTAAAAAAGGATCATATGTGATTCATGATATAGCATCGACATCATGGGACAATTATCGTGATATATGTTTCCGTTGCAACGCACGGGCACTCACCTAGTAAAATCCTTAAGAGAAAAGTTTATAAATATATGATTTGTCAAATGAACAAAGTTATCATTGGGATCCTTTCTTTATTTATCCCTTTTTATTAGAAAACATTGTTTTAGGAAAATTAGTTTCAAAAGTTAAGACAATTCTTATGAAAAATATATTTTAACTCAAAACCTTTGGAGAATTTTTCCTTTATTCCAAAATAAGACTTTGGGTGTTACACATTGTAAGGAAAATGGACCCGGGCCATTTGGCTAATTGAATTTTGGTGTTTGATGATCAACACAATCCGTGAACTAATAAGTTTTTTAGTGTTTATGTTTGTAGTTCACAGGATGCAAGATTTACTTGGACTAAGGAATTGGGGAAAGCAACACCTCAAAAGAAGACATTAAGAAGATCCAAGAAAATTCCAAGTGTGCTGCCTGCGGACTGTCTGTGTGTGGAGCACCGGACTGTCCGGTGCAC